>JAUMIR010000001.1:51492500-52692500 GCA_030847615.1 Gambelia wislizenii | reverse complement strand
AACATGAACACAACATGCCCCCTTTTGATTTGACATAGCTCTGTTTTTTTTTTAAAAAATGGAGAAGCTGCAGCTGTTACCAGGAATTGCCAACAAATAGTCTAGGATAACAAAAATATCCTTTGGATATTTTTAGAAAACCTCAGAACTACATCTACAAATAGCAAAAACACAAGCAGCATTTGCCCTATCTGTTTTCTCCCTTCACTGATATAAATCCCATTGATTCAATGAGCCTGCATCAGCTGAAACCAATAACTGAATGTAGGTCTTAGTGGATAGTTTTCTTTTTTTTTTTTTAATTTTATTGAATGAATATAGCATACAACATACAACAAAAATTACAAAAACATATACACATGACTATGAAAACAAACAAAAAAAGAAAAAACAAGAACAAAAACAGAAGTATACAATATACAATATACGATAAAATACAGTAAAGGTAAAAAGAAAAGGAAACAAAAACAAAAGTGAACAAAAAAAGATACCCAACACCCGACATCTACAAAATACTTAATTTAACATAATACTTACACAAAACACAAACTGTTAAAAGACTTCCCACTTGATCTTGTTTGACTCTATTCTAGTTTTCAAGTTCGCTCTTCATTTTAAAAAAATTAAAGCAGCAGACCTTGGAAACACCTTAGAGAGCTGCTGGCAGCTAGAGTAGACCAGCGTTCCCTAACCCACTGTTTTCCATGTGTGGACTCCTATCAGCCCTAATACCTGGCCTTACACATCCTCCCTATAGTATTTCATAAATTGGCATTAATTAGACACGTCCCAGAGTGAGGTCAGTTGGAGGTCACCAGGACCTAAATGTCATGGAAAACTACTGGAAGACATGCCCAAGATAGGATTAAGAGAAGATCCCAGTAAACAACGCCATAACTGAGGTATTTGTTAGTCCCCTCATGCATGAATTGGTAATGAGTCATCCATCACAAACAAACAAGTGACCGGAACAACCATTACCCCCAGAAAGCCTTGCCTCGCACCTTTCCTGTCTCACAAATACAGAGGTTGTCATAAACCCATAAATTCTAATATTTTAGCCATCAATGACAATTAGCAAAGTTGCGGTTGCCTTTGTTTAATGGTGCGAAACCCATCTAAGCTTTGTTCTTCAGGATAGAAAACAGGGTACAAATATTAGCCTCAAGCAATAGCAAGGTGTGTGCACAGGGTGCATAGTGCCATACTGTCACTCTGCTGGATCGCTGTGCCACCCTCAGCTCCAAGTCTAAGTCTTCTCTGCTGCCTGATCCTCTACTCTTCAGCCTCTACTGGTAATTATTGTCCATACTTCCTGAAGCTGTTCCTCTATCCAACCTTTCTACCTTAATTCTACACTAGCCTTGTGTGGTTTTTGTGTGTGTGCGTGTGTGAATGATTCTATGTTGTTTTCCAATAAAAAACATTTTATTTCATTTTAACTTGGAGTCTACAGTTAGTACTGGTATACATAGGTGCAAGGGTCCCGCAGGTTACCCAACCTCTCACAGCCATTCGTTTGAGCTATTATAATTCCCCCAATTAATAATGTAAATTTGGTGTCAAGAGTGGGTCCACCACTGACCCCCACCAATTTGGATAACAACCCAGTCAATACAGCCCATGAGTGATTGTGGTTAATGGGAGTTAGTCCAACACATCTGGAGGGTGTAGGCTTGAGGATTGCTCAGTTCAGTGGACCTTATTATCAATATGGCAGCTTCACTTGTTCATAACATTCTGGATCGCCAAGCCATCCAACATGAGATCTGTCCTAAGTAGTCTTGCTAGGTTTTCAAAATAGCAATAAGGCACAGTTGAAATTCATGACAGGCAGGGTTGAAGATCAGGAAGTAGCTATTAACAAGTTTGTGTTCTGCCTAAATGCCAAGTGAAAGTATTGATTTCAGTTAACTTGGCCAGGCATTTCTCTGTAAATTAACACATTGTTCACATTCACAATTACATGAAGCACACATTTCTGTCTTTATGACGGCTCTACACCTGAAAACATGGGATTTCTGCCTTCTCATTCAATTTATATACAAGGAAAAGCTTTCCAGCCCTCAAATAAGGGACATCCTTCATAATAAGGGACACCTGGCAACCCTAGTCCCAAGAGACCTTTTCATGAGATCCCATGATATCAAGTATAATCTTCTACAGAATGAAGGACATGCATACATACTTCTGTGGGCTGCTGCCACAGAGGGCAGTATTATGAAGCAGCCACTGAAAAAGATTCTTCATGTGCCCTGGGCACACATCGAGGACAATCCAGACAGCACTCTTAGTTGACCTTTAACACCACTGTGATTGAATAAGATGGTCTCCAACCTATTGAATCCTAAACTGTTAAAGTCTTTACAGGTCAAGGTCAACACCTTGAAATGTGTCTGGAAAGCACTGAGAAACCTTGGCTGCTGGCATTATGCATGTTTTTGTCTGTGTGCTAGACAGTTCATGCATAGATTTTGAGAGGGGGGGCAGGCTAATGGAGATGAACATTCCTCTCCACACTTGCTTAATTCAGTTCAGTTATACTGGAATGCTCCTCAGTATTATGGCTGTTGTTAAACCTGTTTCTCTCATTTCCTTGCACATCTTCCTTCTCAGTGGCATGGAAAAAAATGCAGCATTGAAATACTCCATTGCAGCTACTTTCTACAATGCCTTTTAGCTTCAGAAGATCTCTCCAGCTCTCCACAGCTGCACTGCTGTGTTGAAGAACTGTATGAGGTTGATGGATACAGGAATGCTTTAGATGTTGATTACAGAGTTGTTTTTTTCCTTTCTACCCCCTGGCTATATAGTATGTGGGAGTGGAAAGTGGCACTGCTTCACAGAACTATCTGCTTGAAGCTTTCCTCTGCAGGAGACCTTGTAGGGTTTTAAAATTGCAAAGGCAAACACTTTAAGGGCTTTGACTTCTGTTCTTCTTTTGCTCTTTCTCTTTTTAACAGAAAGGAGCACTTGTTTTCTTTAGGGCTTTTCACTGGAAAGTTGGTGTGCCTAACTGAAACCTACTTCTTGCTGTTTTTGTATTTGCAAAGGAAAAGGTCAAGTAGAAAGGGAAGGAACATACTTCCCGAATTCCATGACCAGTGGCCAGGCTGGCTAGGAGATTCTGGGAGGTATAGTTTTATTTAAAAAGTAGCTTTTCTCAACTCTGGTATGCTATTAAGTTCCAAATGAGCAGTTGAAGATCTAACAAGCAGAAAACATGGAGAGCAATCCTGGGCAGCCGGGCAGCTGGAAGATCAAATTCAAAGACAGTAGGAAGGGAGAGGTCATGGCTCAGCAGAAGAGCACATCCTATACAACAAGGTTGGGAATCATGTGACCCTCTGGATGTTGGACTGCAACTCCCAGCATTCCTCATCTTTGGCTATTCTAGCTAGGGCTGCTGAGAGTTACAGTCCAACAACAGCCTGAAGACCACAACATGCCATCACAGCTTTCATGCAGAAAGTCCCAGATTAAACTGTTAGTATGTTCTACTACCTGCTCCCCACAGTTTCTCATAACTGAAAATATTGGACATTTTTGGGGGTCAGGTTGGCTGAGGCAGCCTACGGGTAAGTTGGAGTTCACAGTGACCTGAGACATGTCTAGAGCTATAATGGTGTGAAAGCCCATATTAGGATTGATCAGGAAGCGCCCGTAATGGGTTTGTGCTAACAACTCAGCCATTAGAGGGGTATGTGGTAATCCTTTCTTCCAGCCTTGAACATTCCCAGCAATAATTCAATCAAGCAATTAAATGACCATTCCATAATCTATACCTTACAGAAATCTCTCCTCACGCCTCCTTCCTGTCCAACCTTACGAAGTTGTCTCAAAACAATTAATGTTCTATCTCTCTGCAATTAAAGCAATCAGGTGGGTTTTGGTTTTCTTTTTCTGTTCCATTGGAGAGTCATCCAAGCATTGTTACCAAATTTTCCCCTCCAAGGCATGGAATAGAGTATAAATATTAGATCCCTAACAACAGTAAAGTGTGCTACAGTGGACAGACCCACCACTCTCTTCCTTGGTGTGTCCTGGATCAGAATCTTCTGTGCCACCATCAGACACCTGTATTCTCACTGCCCAGAACTCTTCTCTTCAAGACTAGTAACTATCACACTATCTTTCCGGACCACTCTCCTATCCAATCTTTCTGTCTTACTCTGCTATAGCCTTGTATGGTTCTTAGGTACGTCTATTGTGTATGTTAGTTCACTGTTGTATTATCCCAATAAAATACAGTTGTCCCTTCATATTCACTGGTGTTTGGTTCCAGGACTCCCCGTGGACACCAAAATCCATGAATACTCAAGTCCCATTATATGCAATGGCATAGCAAAATGGTGTCCCTTATATAAGATGGAAAAATCAAGGTTTGCTTTTTTGGATTATTATTTTTTAAATAATATTTTCAAACCTTGAATACTTAAATCCATGGATACTAAATTCGTGGATACGGAGGGACAACTGTACTTTACTTCACTTTAACTGGAGTGCTCTCTACAGTTAGTACTGGTATACGTAGGTGAAAAGATTCCTAAAGACACCCTCCTCTTGCAGGCCTCCTGTTTGAGTTAATAATTACCCCAGATATTACAGGAGATTTTGGCATTAAAAAATGATACAAGCAAGTCTCTAAACTTTCTGGAAGTCAAGACAAATGTTCAGTCCCTTTGTTTTCGTTGAAACAAATCTGCCACTCTTTTCACTGTTTAGCCAATGAGTCAACTTTTACTCACAGCTTCACAGAGATTTACATTGTAGAAAAAGAAGCAGGGATGGGGAGTGTGTTATTGTTGATTGACTCTTTTCTGGTTCTCTGTAAGATTGTAATGAAGTGAAGGGAAGCCTAATCTGTTAGCAGAGAAGTGAGTCCTCCTTCTTCTCCTTTTTAAAAACAGAACTTCCTGCAAATGGAACTGAACAAAATACCCAGGCAAAGCAGGGGAAAATGTCACAAGAACATTATTAGAATTTAAGATGTCATGGATTCTGTTGTTTTTGTTGCAACAGACTGTGCATGGAACTATTATTCATCCTTACTGCATTTCCAGAAAACTGGAAATTCCATTTTATTTTCCCCAAACTTCCCCATTTCCTACAGCAATATAATTCATAGCAGGAAGAAAAAACAGCAGCTATGGGATGGGTGAGGGTATAAGAATGATTTATCTGAAGGAGAGGTGGAAGGTGATGTTAACAAGGAAAAAAAAAAACAGGTCTGCCACACTGGATGGGTACTTGCTTTGAAATATTCCTGTTTTCTTACCATCCTTCAAAACCCCAACCTCTATTATTTAATAATGGAATAATTCTAAATCCAGATCTGAACGTTCATAACAGGGGGAAAAAAAACAAAACACACCCAAAGGCTGAATTCAGGTCTTCAGGTCTATTTTTGGCAATTTGTGGGATATCCATTCTAGATTTTATATTTAATGTTTGACTGACAGTATTCGAGTAAGATGAAAGTTAATATGTTCCTAACAGTGGTGCATGGTGGATACAATAGGGTTCACTTCTAGTTTCTGGATAGTATGCTATCTGACTATCTTGATAAGTGGTAAAAGAAGATTTCAAGGAAGGCTTTGAAATTATCCTGGCTTGCTTCCCTCAAACAAAGGTTATAGGATTCTGCAAGGAAATGTTGAATGTTATCATCATTGTAAACGAGCTAGTGACATAGACACACATAAAACACACATTTTTCAAGAAATGGAGGGTAACATTTTCAGTTATCTCTGAAAAAGATGTACAGTAGGTTATTTGGGAAACTGCCCATTTGTGGCTGTAACGGAGAATATATTTAAATCTTTAAAAATGGTTTCTTTCAATGTAGATAGGATTCTTGTACTGGAGAAAACAGGGTTTTCATGCCTTTTTAAGCCTTGAGAAAGAGGCATAAAGCAAATCTTTTCTTCTCAACATGCCTGTCTAGATATACTGTGTAAGACAACAATGCAGATGCCTGAATTCA
Source organism: Gambelia wislizenii (assembly GCA_030847615.1). NCBI lineage: Eukaryota > Metazoa > Chordata > Lepidosauria > Squamata > Crotaphytidae > Gambelia > Gambelia wislizenii. Next base: position 52,686,514 of record JAUMIR010000001.1, on the reverse strand, counting down.
GATGTCTGAATGCCTGCCTGCCTTCTCTCAGCTCCTCCCCCATTGTATGCATTTTATTTGGCTGAAAGAATGGAGCGGCTATCCCATCTTACAATAAGCAATCTCCAGATTCCATTGTTAACAAAACTCTCTTCCGTAAATGGTAGATTAACCTATTTAAATGCATTGTAATAGAAAGGGGTATAGCCCTGTGGCAGAGCACATGTTTTTCATGCAAAAGGTCCCTGCTAGGTTCAAAATTTAGGTAGGAATGGGAAACTGAGAACTGTAACCTGTTGAATGCAGACAACACTGAGTTGGATGAGCCAAAATCCAACTCAGGCATCATGCAACATCCTATGTCTCCCCACCATTTTAGAATCATAAAGTAGTTCTTTGGATAAACAAATAACTTGGGATAGGATAAGGGTGTTGGTTATCTGTAAGCTGTCTTTTTGTGTATAGAATCATAGAATTGTTGAGTTGGAAGAGACCACGAAGGCCATCCAGTCCAACCCCATTCTGCCATGCAGGAAATCACGATCAAACCATCCCTGACAGATGGCCATCCAGTCTCTGTTTAAAGACCTCCAAGGAAGGAGACCCCACCACACTCCGAGGGAGTGTGTCCCACTGCCGAACAGCTCTTACTGTCAGAAAGTTCCTCCTATGTTGAGGTAAAATCTCTGTTCCTAGAGCTTGCATCCATTGCTCCATGTTCTAGTCTCTGGAGCAGCAGAAATTATAAGTCTTTTTTTTGTCAGAATCCTGGGGATTTTTGTTGAGTGAGGTTACTGCCAAGTCTGGGTTCACAGGTTTCTCTCACAAAATAACTTAAATTCCAAGGGTCACCTGATTAGAAAGCAAGACATGCCCAAAATATTTTGCTGCCTGAGCCAGACTAGCAAATGGCATATCCCACCATTACCCTCACCCAAGGGCCTAAATACTGTGAAGGCACCAGGTTGAGTCTGATCTTGAGGCTAAGCAGTTCATTAGGGCTGGTTAGTATTTGGATGGGGATCTGTCAAAGAATACCAGGTACTGTAGGTTGTATTTCAGAAGAAGTAAATGATAAACCACCTCTGAACTCTCTGGTTGAGAAATCTAAATACCCCTCCCTAACCTGTGAATCTCAGGATCCCATAGAATACTACCTTGACAGGCAAAGTGGACTCATAATGCTATAATTGTGTAACGTAAAAGGATCCATGGTCTTTTTGGAACATGAGGCAGAAAGTCCAACAAGCATTTCTCCCATGACTAAAAACACACCAATGACAAACTAAAAAGCTTTGCCACCCTTTCCTGATACCCCTTGTGGTGACTGCCTCATTCTGCCTAATTGTAAGGCCAGTCCTGATCTTGTAAATATTAAAGAGATTGTAGTTTACACTATGAAGCCTACCATTGCTTTAAAACATATTGGGGGAATGTGATCTGTTACATAATTCTGTGGCATTAAAATAAGAAAGAAAAGATTTTTAAAAAATTGTTCTGCTGATGGCAATGACTGTTACAGCTGGGCAATGTGAAATCTTGGCACAGCGGCTGGACAGCAAATTCCAGTCGGGCTGTTCCTTTGCACCTATTGGGCTTGAACTTCAAATACAGGGTTCAAGTGTCAGGAAGGAACACATTTGTGCCTGGAAGGAGGGCAGGAAGATACTCAGAGTCTGAGAGTTATGTAATGGTGTATGAAAATGTAGGGCATGTCAAAACAGTTCAGTGGGCGGGTTTAGCTTCATTTTCAGGGTCTAAGTGACCTGGGTTGAAACAGAATGTTTTCTCAGAGATTTCTGCCCTTATACTATCTTATACAGAGCCGTCTTCCTGCCTTTGAACAGGCTCTTTTTTTTTGGGGGGGGGGGAAGAGAATTCAGCTCCGAACCAGATTTGTTGGAGATTTCTTATCTGCCACAGGCTGCACCACCTCACTGAACTGAAACTTGAAGTGACTGGAAGTCCACATAAAATGTGTGGTCTACATTCAGCCCCCATTCATTTTTGCAGTCCCCAGACTATCCCATTCCCTGCTGGTGAAAAGAGAATTGCTGCTTCTGGGAGCTAACAGGAATGGCTGTTCTCCTTCAAAACTAGACACAGCCCCTTCTGCTGTGTGGTCCTCCTCCAAAGAGTTTTGGCAGGAGGGGCTATTGCCCACCCCTGATTTAAGCAGGATGGGAATTATTTCTGAGTAGACATGCACAGGACATGTATAGGCTCAATAGATGTGTGAAGTTTCCAGACCGACACTTCCACAGCAGAAAAACAAATTATGCCATAGTTACTTGTTTTATGTCACTATTCCTGAAATCATTTCTCTTCTGTCCCCTCCCTATTCTATTTGTGTGTGTGTGGGGGGGATAAGAACTAGCTTTTTTTTTTTTTTTTTGGAGCCACTCACATTTCAGTGGTTTTAAATAATCACTGGGCTGATTGATGCATTCTGACAGCACATGCAATTATGTCTTTGAAACTGAGGTGGTTTAAACAGTGGTGTTCTTATAGTTTTAAACTGAAATGTATTGCTTTATACTGTAAGCTACTCTGGGAAGACTGTGATCTTGGAAGATGGTGGAGAAATATAGTAAACAAATAAATAAATAACCACAAAATTGCTTAGCATTGGCTAGATTATGCCCTCTTCTTTAATACTTCCTTCTTTATAACCCCATGCGGTTTTAGAGTACTGTACTGTGTGCAGTTGCATTTGTATGTGGCCTGACTGTATAATAACTTGTCTCTTCTCTAGCTCTTCCCTAATTGGTGGTAACTGCATAAATAACACAAGTGGTTGTGGGTTTGTTTGTTTTTTGACCCAGCAGCCTTGAAACATTTGAACGATTTGCTCCATCTAGACAAAAGAAAGTGTCATGCCATTCTTTTAATGGATCCTGGTTCTCTTGTGATTGGCTCTCTGTGAGCAAGCAGTCTGCCGCTGAAGCACAAGGGTATAAAAGAAGGCCCTTTAACTGAAATCTCAAGTGTACATCCTTTCAAGATTGTTGGGCCTTCAGATGGCATTTTTATGACCCTCTATTTCTAATGAATACCATGTCTATTGTCTGTTAGCAATGACTTTCTGTTTATTGTCTAGATAACTTCATGCTACTGGAGATTGCTAGGTGAAAATAGTGTGCTTCTCCTCATTGTCCCAGCCCCCCAACAATGGTTTTGCTGTAGAATGGGTTCTCACACTAGGATCTGTGACTTAATGGTGTTTTGTAAGCAAACTCCATTCAGGTACTCAGGGTTTTTGTTTGTTTGTTTTGGCTGGGGGATTTGGGGAATTTTAATTCCCCTCCTTCAGAAAACCTTTTCCAAACTCTGGAAAATAATTATTTGTTTTGATAGCAAAAATTTGAAAGTGCTTCCAAGTGAGGGTCTCAGGAAATGCCAGATTTTGTTCCTGTGTAAACCCATTTTATTTTGGAGACCTGTATGATCTTTTTCTTGAAAGACAATAAGAAAAAGAAAAGGGAGGCAGGAATAGAACCAGAACCATGAATGCAACTGTTCAGTGATTAGTGTGCAAGGATAAAGAGAATTACTATAATAATCAATTCAGAGAAACAGAAGACAACAACAAAAAAGGAAAAACAAGACACCTCTTCAACAAGATCTGTGAAATCAAAGGGAAATTTAAACCAAGAGTGGGGATGTACTACAATTAGCCCAGAAACTTAATACATGATTGAGATGAAATAAAAAGACAATGGAAGCAATACACAGAAAAGCTATATAGAAGAGATGAAAGGATGAAGAACATATGGGAAGATGAAAAATACAAAGATGAAATGGAAATTTTGGAAAGTGAAGTGAAAGCTGCACTCAGAGCAATTGGGAGGAATAAATCATCAGGAACAGATGACATACCAACAGAACTGCTGTAATCTACAGAGACAGAATCAACTTTAGTTCTAACTATAATCTGCCAACAAATATGGAAAACAAAACAATGGCCTACAGATTGGAAATGATCAATATACATCCCCCCCCCTCCAAAAAAAGGAGACACAAAAGATTGGAGTAATTACAGGACCATTGCATTCATTTCCCATGCAAGCAAAACCATGCTCAAAATTATGCAGCAAAGACTCCTACCATATATAGAGTGAGAAATTCCAAATGTGCAAGCTGAGTTCAGGAAAGAAAGACGCACTAGGGATCACATTGCAAACATACACTGAATAATGAAGCACACCAGGGAATTCCAGAAGAAAATCAGCATGTAGACTACAGCAAACCCTTGACTGTATAGACCATGAAATGCTATTAATTGCTGTCAAAGAAATGGGTGTACCATTACATTTGATAGTCCTGATGCATAACTTGTACTCAGGACAGGAGGCTACCATTAGGACAGAATATACGGAAACAGAATAGTCCCCAGTCAGAAAGGAGAGTCAGTGAAGACTGCATTATATCACCCCTATTTGTTAAACTTGTATGCAGAAAATATCATATGCAGAGCAGGTTTAGACTCGGAGGAAGGAGGCATGTAAATTGGAGGAAGGAATATCAACAATCTAAGATATGCGGATAACACTATACTACTAACAGAAAACAACAAAGACTTAGTACTTTTTCAAATGGGGGGGGGAAATGTCAGGAGTTAGAGACTGAACTCCATTATAAAATGGCCGAACAACTGCAGAATCATGCTGAGTCATAATGGCTGACTGCATGAACTACCAAGTCATGTCTAGTCAGGCCACTAGAGGGCAATGTCATATATATATATGCTAGTCCAAAGTTCACTCTCTTCTTCTTGTGAATGCTGATGCCTGGCAAAGCAGTTTGTCCTTCAATTGTAAATATTTGTACATATTGCAACTGTTTGACTTTGAAGATAATAGTGCCTCCTGCTTATTTGGACTCCGTGTGTGAGTATTCTTGAGAACGGGTTGCTACTAAGTCTGCTGAGATAGTTTTTGGCTTCTGCTGTGTACTGAGTGTCCTATCATCTCCTGACAGGAAAAATACCCGAGGAGGTCGGGAGAAGAACAGGGCTCTCATGCTTACAAAGCAAATATGATATAACAGGTATCACTGAAACCTGGTAAGATGAGTCTCATGATTGGAATGTAGTAATAGAGGGGTGCAACATATTTCAGAGAAATAGACCAAACAGGAAAGGAGGAGGATTAGCATTATATGTCAAGGATGTTTACACCTGTGAAGAAACTCTTGACTTAAATTCTGGGAGCCAGGTTGAGATCATCTGGGAGCCAGGTTGAGAGTAAAAATTAAGGAGGAGAGAAACAACAGGGGTGTTATTGTGGGGGTCTACTACAGACCCCCAAACCAGACTGAGGACTTGGGTGATGCCTTCCTGGAACAGATGACCGCACATTCAGAAAGGAGAGTTGTAGTAGTAATGGGAGATTTCAACTATCCTGATATTTGTTGGGAGTCAAACTCTTACAAAAATAGGTTTAACAAATCCCTCATTTTCCTTGCAGATAATTTTAAGGTCCAGAAGGTGAGGCAAGGAGAGGATCAACTATTTTAAATCCTAACCAACAGTGATAACCTGATTAGGGGGGTGGAAGTGGCAGGATCCTTAGCTGGGAGTAACCATATTCTCCTGGGGGTCAGCTAGATGGGAGAATTAAGTCCGGAAAATAGTGATTTACCTCTCTTTCAGTCCTGTGCCCATTTGTGCCTACGATATACTCACAAAAGCATGAGAAGAAAAATACTTGCGTTTGTAGTCCACATGAAGCATGTCCCCCCAGAGAATAGGTGGTGGCTGTAAGTGAATGTTTTAAGATTCTATTTTTTAAAATCAAATGAAATAAAATCCTCTAAGTAGGAAGGTGCGGGGGCGGTGAAGGCAGCAGACAGAAGGACGCCTAGGGCAAAGGCTGGGGAAGAGGGGCCAGTACTGAGTTAATGGGTGAGCTGCCGCAGCTCCTCCTCAACCCCCACCCTGCTCAGGAGTCAGGGTGGTGGGACGAGAGAGACCAGCCCCCCTCCCCTCTCTCACGACCGCTGCTGCCTGTAAAGAGGGGAACGGGTCCCCCACAGCCTTTCCCTTGCCCCAGAAGAGCTACTTTCTGCATAAAAGAGTCTCTGTGCAGCTGGAGAGCAGAGGGGGGCATAGCTGGCTGCGGGCTTCCCAAGAGGTGGCCAGGTTGCAGAAGGAGGAAGAGGTGGCGGCAGTGGAGAAGGTGGCATCTGCGGAGAGCCCACAGCCAGCCAAGCCTCCCTCTTGCTTCCTGGGTGCAGAGAGAGAGAGAGGGGGGGGGAGGGAGAGAGAGATACTCCAGAGCTTGCCAAGGAGGAAGGAAAGCGAGGACTCAGCAAAACTCTTGGTGGTGGCTGCTGCTGGGGCTGCTTTGGCAGAGGCAGTGGCAACTTGCTGGGAGTGCACAAGGAAGGGAGAAAGTGAGCAGCATAGGGTGGCTGGGCTGGAAAGTGCAGCAAAGCCACGGGGCTACTTCATACTTTTGCTTTGCTGGCTAAACGATCCTGTACAGAATCGTTCAGCCGGCTGTAAGAACAACAATGGTGGCATTGGCTTTGAAAGCTGTCCCTAGCGAGTCCACCCCCCGAGGTCTGACCAATCACATTTCAGCTCAGCTGTGTGCCCCTTTCGAGATAGTAGATCAGACAACCAATAATGCGCTTTTTCGCACACTTTTAAAAAAAGATCATGATAAACTGCGAAAGCAGTTATCACAGACCCCCTCCTTCCAAATAGCGTGAATGTGGGCCATCTTCCATGAGGACTAATAGGAGTCTTAGCAAATTCTTCCAGGACTTTTTCCACCATGTAGTCAACCCCCTGGAGTTTGTTATACAGCAGAAAAGGGAAGCCAAGAGTAGCCAGACATACATTCTAGACTTTAAGAAAGCTGATTTCAATAAACTTAAGGAAATACTGGGTGTTATTCCATGGTCAGGAATACTAAAAGAGAAGGGAGTTCGTGTTTCTTAAAAGTTAGTTTCTTAAAAGTTTCTTAAAAGTTAGATATTAAAGGCACAATTTCAAACAGTTTCAGTGAGGAGAAAAAATGGGAGGTGTCTAAAGAAACCAGGATGGGTGTTTAAAAAACTTTTAGCTGAGCCAAGGTTTAAAAGGGACATGTATAAGAAATGGAAAAGTGGGGAAATCATCAAAGAAGAATTCCAATGAATAGTCAGCACATGTAGGGAGAAAGTCAGAAATGCTAAAGCACAGAGTAAGCTCCGACTTGCTAGAGAGGTTTCAAATAATAAAAAGGGCTTTTTCGGTTATGTCCATAGCAAAAGGAAGAACAAGGAAATGTAGGGCCACTGCATAAAGAAGATGGAAAAATGCTAACAAGGGACAGAGAAAGGCAGAACTACTCAACACCTTCTTTGCCTTGGATTTTTCCCCAAAAGAAAACAGGTTTCAACCAAAGGAAAATGGAGCAGATTATGCAGTAGGGGAAATGCAGCACAGAATAGGTAAAGAGGTAGTAGAGGAGTACCTGCCTACTCTAAATGAATTCAAGTCTCCAAGACCAGATGAACTACACCCAAAAGTATTAAAAGAACTGGCAAAAGTAATGTCAGAACCGCTGTCAATAACCTTTGAGAATTCCTGGAGAACAGGAGAAGTCCAAACAGAGTGTAGAGGGCAAATGTTGACCCCCATCTTCAAAAAGGGGGGAAAGAGGGCCCAAACAATTGCTGTGCAGTCAGCCTGACCTCGATACCAGGGAAAATTTTAGAGCAGATCATTAAACAGACTGTCTGTAAGCAGTTAGAAAAGAATCCATGATTACTAAACATTAACATGGGTTTCCCAAAAACAAGTAATGACAGACTAATCTTATCTCTTTTTTTGATGGAGTCACAAGCTTGGAAGATGAAGAGAATGCTGTGGTTGTAACATATCTAGATTCCAGTAAGGCCCGTGACACAGTTCCCCATTATATTTTTGGCAATTAAAGTAGCAAAATATGTGCTTGACAAGGCTATTGTTAGGTGGATTTGTAATTGGTTGACCAACCAAACCCAAAGGATGCTCACTCATTCTGGAGAGAAGTGACTAGTGGGATTCCATGGGCTCTGTCCTAAGCCCAGTGCTATTCAATATCTTTATAAATGACTTTGATGATGGAAGAGGGCATGCTTATCAAATTTGCAGAGGACACCAAATTAGGGGGAATAACTGTTAGTATGCCCTACTACCCCCCCTCCCTGTGAGATTCCAGATCTGGACATATTGGACACTTTTCAGGGTCACATTGGCTTAGGCAGACTGGAGATCAGTTGGAGGTCATGATGACCTAAGTTGTGTCTACAAATATGAAAGCCCAAGTTAGGATTGAGTTGAAAGCCCCCATGATGGGTTTATGCTAACAACCCAGTCATTAAAGGGGTACGTGCTAATTCTTTCTTCCAGCCTTGGGTGTTTCAAGCAATAATTCAATCAAGCAATTAGGTGACCATTCCACAGTATATACCCCATGGAAATCTCTCCTCACACCTCCTTCCTGTCCAACCTTACCAGATTGTCACAAGCCCATCAATGTTTTATCTCTTTGCAATTAAGGCAGTCAGTTGAGTTTCAGTTTCCTTTGTTTATTCCATGGGAGAGCTATCCAAGCTTTGTTAACTCGCCCCTCCAAGGCACAGAATAGGATATAAATATTAGAACCCCAACAATAGTAAGGTATGCCAGAGTGGACAGACCTGGCCACTCTTTCTCGGCATGCTCCAGATCAGAATCTCCTGTGCCACTGTAAGATGGCTATCTGAGTATCTTTGCTGCTCTTTGAGACTACTAACGATCACCCTTTCTTCTTGGACCTCCCTCCCTCCCTTTATACAAACTTTCTGCTTTACTCTGCTGTAGCTTTGCATGGTCTCCTATAATTTTGCATGTGTGTTGTGTATGCAGTTCACTTTTTGTGTTATTCCAATAAAATACATTGTTTTACTTCAACTGGCACTTCCTTTACAGTTAGTACTGGTATACACAGGTGAAAAGATCCCCAAAGTTACCCTCCTCTCGCAGGCCTCTAATCTGAGCTAATAACTACCCCAGATATTAAAGGAGGTTTTGGCATCACAGGTGGGACACTCACATACCCCCACCTCTTAGGATAACATAACTAATAGCCCAAAGGACATCAGAATTCAATATGACCTTAACAGATTAGAGAGCTGGGCCAAAACTAATAAAATGAATTTCAACAGGGAGAAATATAAGGTACCATACTTAGGCAGAAATAATGAAATGCAAAGCTATAGGATGGATGACACTTGGCTTGACAACAGTACATGTGAAAGGGATCTAGGAGTCTTAGTAGACCACAAGCTGAACATGAGTGAATAGTGTAATACAGTAGCAAAAAAGCCAATGCAATTCTAGACTACATCAATAGGAGGGAAGTAAGAGTGCCACTCTATTCTGCTGTGGTCGGACTGTGCCTTGAATACTGTGTCCAGTTCCAGGCACCATAATTCAAGAAGGATATTGACAAGCTGGAATGTGTCCAGAAGAGGGTGACTAAAATGGTGAAAGGTCTGGAAGTCATGCTCTATGAGGAGCGGCTTAGGGAGCTGGGTATGCTTAGCCTGGAGAAGAGAAGGTTAAGAGGTGACATGATAGCCATGTTTAAATACTTGAAAGGATGTCATACTGAAGAAGGAGCAAGCTTGTTTTCTGCTGCTTCAGAGACTATTGGCTTGTCTAAACAGGCAATTTACCCCATCTTGTCTCCATCTTGGAGCTCTGCAATCCTGATGACACAGGGCTTTTGCCCCATTTTGCCCCTGGTGGTCCTCATGAGCCCAGGGCAAAGGGGGAAGGCCTGATAAAACAGCAGCAGTGGCTGCAGGGATGGGCTGGCATGCCCCTCTGGACTCTGGCCCATTTTGTGGAGGAGGTAACAGGGGAAGAACGGGTCTTATCCACAGGCAGAATATGCTGGTAGGGTGTTGGCATATCCTGGCCTGTGTAGATGAGCCCTAGGACATGAAGCAATGGATTCAAACTACAGGAAGAGAGATTCCACCCAAACATTAGGAAGACCTTGCTGATGGCAAGAGCTGTTTGACAGTGGAATCCGTTGCCTCAGAACATGGTGGAGTCTCCTTCTTTGAGGTTTTTAAACAGAGGCTGGATGGCCATCTGTCAGGGATTCTTTCATTGTGTATTCCTGAATGGTAGAGGAAAGGTGGAGGGCAGGAGAAAGAGAGGAAGACCAGATACCAGATAGAGAGTTTCAATCAAGGATGCCACAGCCATAAGCCTGCAGGACCTGAACAGAGTGGTTGAGGGCAGGGAGTCTTGGACATGTCTCATTCAGAGGGTCACCATGAGTTGAAGTCGACTCGAAGGCAGTTAACATCAACAAAGTATTTATTGGAAGCTACCAGCCTTACCAAAGACTTTTCAGTTCTACTCCTCAGGTTGGCTTAAATTAATCTATAACAATGCAAAATGAAATGTATCTGTACTTGCCTTGTGTGTTTCTACTGCCTCGGAATTAGTAAAGATGGCTGTTGCCAAGTAAACACATCTATTATTTCCTGGAATGCAAACCCATAAACATTCAGGTACTATCAAAACAAAAAGAATTGGAAATTCTTAATACTTCCTGAGACTTTTTACCCATCTGGAGGCATTCTGAGACTATTTTGACCACAGACATACTATTGAATGGGCCAACAAGGCCCAGGCTATTGGCCCATGATTTTCATAATGAAGTTCTGGTTTGATGGTGATGCTGGCATTGAAGACAAAAATGCTATTAGAATGTGTTACATATGTACTTTTATTTCTAGAATACACATACATAGTTATTAGTTGGTCTACTGAGACAACAATTTTCTAATGATCCTTCCAAAATAAAGTTTAAAAACCACTGCTCTAGAAACAACAGGCTATCTGCAAATTGTGCAATCAGACCCCTGCTAGTTTTACTCAAAGCTAATTAACTATCATCTCCTGGAAGAATTCCCAGCCCAGTTGATCACCTTCAGAGTGTTTAAATACTGTGCTTGTTGCTGTTGAGGCGATGTGTGAAATCTCAGTCTTAAGGCTTCTTGCCAAACAAATGCAACTCAGAATCATCCTGGGCAAAACATCATTCCCTGAATTTAAGTTCTGCCTCTTCTCCTGTGGTAGCTCAAGTTATATCAAAGTAGATGAAGGAGTAAATCCAACTGAAATAAATTATTTTGTAGTAAATATTGGTAGGATTGGATTGTTGGTTGTTGAAATTCTACTTGATGGAATAAAGGACAATAAATGAGAATCCATAAGACATTTTGGGGAAGGAGCCTACAGTCTCAGAGCTTTATTGCACGAGGGAAGGGAAGCGGCAGTTTTTTTCCTGGTCCCGCAGGAGACGGTGGTAAACATGAGTCTTTTTGCTAACTGGAAAAATCCATTAGCAACAAGACTTGCCTTTACCATTGTCTCCCACATGACTGGAATGGGAGAACAGCTGAAGCATGCCAATGTCATGTGATAAGGCAAGGTGGGAGGTACTATTCTTGGGCATCTGCTTCCCTTCCCTCATGCGATAAGTTCCTCAAAGTCCAAACATTTAACATATTTTATTATTAACATATAGACATTTAACATATTTTAAGGTCCTCTATGGCCCACAAAAATGGCTCATAATTAAGTAAATAAATAAAATCAAGCAGGCCATTAAAACCCACTTTAAGCCTGTACAGTTACACTGGAGACAATGTCAGGTAGGGAGCACAAAGTGAAATAGGGATACCCATTCCTTTGCTCAGAAACAATTGCCAGGGGAAGGTGAAAAATTACGTGGCTCCTTGTGTTGGTTGAGCATAATACATTGTGTTATTTATTTATTTATTTATTTATTTATTATTAGTTATTTATACCCTGCTGTTCAACCACAAGGCTATCAGAGCGGCTTACAAACTGTTTTAAGCAACAGCAATTTACATATCTATACAACATTAAGCAGTTTCCAATATGTGTTAGCTAAAAGCCTCAAAAAGGCACACACCCATTCTGTTATTTGTTGTCAGGAGGTTGGAGGAGTGGAAGAGAGAAGGATCTCACCTGGACAAAGCCAAAGCAATCTAGGGACTTTATCTATACGAGGCAATAAAATGTGGATTGATGCACACTAATGCCAATTCACAGCAGCTTTCATTTGTCTCAACGATTTTTTGGCAAGACAGGCATGCGAAATATCCGGGTGAATTGTTCAAATGGGCATGTCTGTGAATCAAGATGGCAGGTGCAAATGAATTACTCGTGTTTTTATTGTTGCCAGTTGCCACTATTGAACAGTATTTTAAAAAACGAAAAAGTATATCCAAGGTACGGAAGTGTGCTATTCCTCTTAAATAAACAGATATGGGGGGGGGAGGCTGTTTTGTCACCTCAGCGAATGATCATTATGGAGAAAATCCAAAATGGCAGTTTCAGGCTCTTGCCTTGTTAGTAAGCTCCATCCCCTGTGCACTTCTGATCAATCAGCTTTCCACTTCCGCTCTTATTGGGAATGCACATCAAAGCGAATTGGTTGTCCCAACAAGGAGGAATTGATACAGCATCATTAAGGCAAATCATATTCTCCTTGAATTCTATAAGGAGTATTTTCACCATACAAACAACCCCCCAGGTCTAGGTTATTTGAAGGACTGTGCTGAGTGTGCCCCAGCTTTGAACTCTTTTGGAGGGGGGGAGTTTCTTTCAAAAACAAGAAAGGGCTTTCTTGCTGGTCACTCCCAGGCTCTGGGCCTCCCTACAGAGGGAAACTAGGTTGGCTCCCCACACCCACATTGTCTTTCCACTGGCAAAGATATATTTTATTAAGGTGAACCTTTGGCAACTTACCTTGCTTGCTCTTAACTGGCAGGGATGCTCTATTTTGACTGTATTTTATTGTATATTAAATATTTAATATTCTTATTGATTTATGTTTTAATTGTAGTTGTTTATTTAACTGGAAACTGTCTTGAATTTCATTTGTGTCAGAAAGGTAAGATATAAATGAAATAAATAAATACAATTGCAGTATCCATATAGTCAGGAGAAAGGATGAGAAGTCCCACACAAGCATGGTCTCAGGGCTATTGTCCACAAACTATGGGGATCTCCACAAACTGATGGAGACAGACCCCAAGAAGAAAGCATATGCCCTATTCTTCCATCATCCATGCAACCATAACTAAGTGGTAGAGCACAGGCTTTCCAAACAAATCATTTTAGATTCAACAAATCCCTGGCATTAATCTTCAGATAGAATTGGAAAAGGCTCCTGTCTGAAAATCCAGCAATCCACTGCCTGTTTGTATTGACAGTACTGTGTTAGGTATACCAATGTTTTAGGCTGATTTAAGGACATCCCCCATGTTCCACCTAGTGTTGGTTTGGAAAGAAACTAGGAATTCAATACTGCATTCTCTTTCTGCAAATATATGCCACCTGTACTGTTAGTAGAGATTTTTTTCTCTGCCCTGACTACCTGGGATGTCTACACACTGATATCTTTATTTACATACATAAGGAATGATAATCTAGATGCCACCTTTAGAAGAGGATAGTAGAATGAGTCAAGACTGGACCACTATATTCTAAATTCACATGATACCTGTTATTGACCAATATTCACTATCTAAATACATCTACCTCTCGGTCATGTGTGCCCATGCTGCTCTCCTACCTGTCTCTGCCCAGTCAAGGGCACTGAAAGCAAACACAACTTGACCCTAAGTAAAATGTTAGCAAATCTCACCTTCTTTTGGAAAATTAATTTTCTTCTTTGGTTCAGGGTAAAATGGGAAGAATTGAGATTTCTATTCAGATCCAGCCTCCATAGCGCCCCCCCCAACCCCAAAGCCATAAATGTTATAGCCTTTCCTCATAGAGAAGGTGTGAAAACATTAGGCACACTGCATAAAAGAAAAAAAAGTTCACATTTCTATATTATAGTATGTCTGTGTGCCTTCTAAGTTTTAACTTTATTTTGTGCAAGTGAACAGATATTAGCATGGAGTAAAAATGGATGGCAGCAGTCAGTTTTGATGCCTGCCCTGAGATGAAAAGACCTCAAAGCAAAAGGCTGACAACAAGAAGCAAAAATGCTGGAACATTCAGGATGAAGTTCATCATCTCTCAAAGTTTCTTCCATAGGGACATTATCAGACAACCATCTAAAAACACTAATTCTACGGATGAAGACAGTGGGAACTTGGAGAACAGAAGTCCCAGCAGACTGGAGGAGGGTAAATGTTGTCCCCATCTTCAAAAAGGGAAAAAAAGAGGATCCCAACAATTATCGTCCAGTTAGTCTGACATCAATACCAGAGAAGATTCTAGAGAAGATCATTAAACAGAGAGTCTGTGAACATTTAGAAGGCAATGCCATAATCACAAAAAGTCAACATGGGTTTCAGAGAAACAAGTCATGCCAGACTAATCTGATCTGTTTTTTTTGATAAAATGACCAGCTTGGTAGATGAAGGGAATGCTGTGGATATTGCATACCTTGATTTCAGTAAGGCCTTTGACAAAGTTCCCCATGACATTCTTGCAAACAAGCTTGTAAAATGTGGGCTAGACAAGTTAACTGTTCAATGGATTTGTAATTGGTTGACCAGCTGAACCCAAAGGGTGCTCTGCAGGGGCTCCTCTTTGTCTTAGAAAGATGTGACCAGTGGGGTGCCACAGGGTTTTGTCCTGGGCCCAGTGCTATTCAACATCTTTATCAATGACTTGGATGATGGAATTAGGGGCATACTTATCAAATTTGCAGATGACACCAAATTAGGAGGAGTAGCTAATAGCTTTTTGACAGTAACTTTTTGACAGTAAGAGCTATTTGGCAGTGGAACACACTCCCTTGGAGTGTGGTGGGGTCTCCTTCCTTGGAGGTCTTTAAACAGAGGCTGGATTGCCATCTGTCGGGGATACTTTGATCGAGATTTCCTGCGTGGCAGGGGGTTGGACTGGATGGCCCTTGTGGTCTCTTCCAACTCTACAATTCTATGATTCTATAACACTTATTATCGCACATTGTTGTAATTATGCGAAAGAAACACTGTGGAACTATCACATTATGCTTTAAGAATGGGAGTTTTCTTCCGCGATTTGGCATGGGTGACATTTTGGCGGTTCTCACAAGAAGATGCGAGTGTGCTTAAAACTCCAAAAAACCCTTAATTAACAAAGTAAATGAATACACAAACGCTGGAACAAACACAAAAATGTGCTAACTAATTGGGACAATTCATAAAAAGAGCATCCTGTGCTTTGTTTTTGTGTTCTCACCTGGAAGTTTTCTCACTGAGGACGACCCATTCATGCTGTAATCTTGCGATTACAACAGGACATGTTTTTTGCACACAGTCAATAGTGCAAAAAAAAAAAAGTGCTATTGACAATTTATTGACAGCTTCTCCTGTCAACTAGAATTAGCGTCTTTTTTTGCAGCTGGAGCATGGAGTAATGACGTGAAGATGACAACATCATGCACTAGTGGGAGCCATTTGCACTACCCTGACATTGTAATTTTGCCACATCCTTAGACTTGAGCTGTTCAGCTAATGCAATATCTACACTTTAGCCTTGCCTGTATTTGCTGTGTAATTACTGAAATGTCCAGGCTGGACCATTATCATCTCTGTTTGTATCATCTAAATGCTACAGCTACTTGCCTGAATGCAAAAGACTTCTACATTCATTTTGTCATGTTTGCCAACCTTTGCCCAGGGATACCTGATGTACGGTGAAATCCTGGGATAATAAGATTGCGGCCTGCTCGAATTTAGAATTGTTATGATTCAATACCACTGGCTGAATAACACTTTATTGAGACTGAAAGCTACTTCATTACACAACTGTAAAGTAAAAATATCTGTGACTTACAATTGTGCCTTCCTATAATGGAAACAAATTAAAACATCATTGCTCAGTCCTCTGTTCAGCTATTTGCTAAATGGGCGGGGGTGCAGGATTACAAGCTCCTGTAAAATACATTAAGGCAAGGGATGCTCACTCAGCCAAAACATTCCATGCAGGTTTGAGCTGCATCAACAGGAGTACGGTGTCCAGATTGAGGAAAGTAGTAGTGACACTTTATTCTGCTTTGCTTAGACTTCACCTGTGTCTACGGACTTTTTCAGATGGGACCGAATTCCTGCCCTGCAAGCCCCAATCCTGTTCCTGCCGTGGAATAAAGGGAAAATGTTCAAACATTTACCTTAATTCCATGGCAGGAACGCCCTCTCTCTCCCCAAGCTGGCGGGTCATAAATGCAGCCGTCGTAAGGCTGCTTTTACAACTGGCAACTGAAATCCCGGTCATTCTCGTGAGAGAACTGCTGTGTGGGAAATTTAAAAATCATAGAATCATAGAATCATAGAATTGCAGAGATGGAAGAGACCACGAGGGCCATCCAGTCCAACCCCCTGCCACGCAGGAATACACAATCAAAGCATCCCTGACAGATGGCCATCCAGCCTCTGTTTAAAGACCTCCAAGGAAGGAGACCCCACCACACTCCGAGGAAGTGTGTTCCACTGCTGAATAGCTCTTACTGTCAAAAAGTTCCTCCTCATGTTGAGGTGGAATCTCTGTTCCTGGAGCTTGCATCCATTGCTCCGTGTTCCAGTCTCTGGAGCAGCAGAAAACAAGCCTGCTCCATCCTCAATGTGACACCCCTTCAAATACTTAAACATGGCTATCATATCGGCCCTTAACTGTCTTTTTTCCAGGCTAAACATACCCAGCTCCCTAAGTCTCTCCTCATAAGGCATCATTTCCAGACCTTTCACCATTTTAGTCGCCCTTCTTTGCACACACTCCAATTTGTCAATATCCATTTTGAATTGTGGTGCCCAGAACTGGACACAGTATTCTAGGTGAGGTCTGACCAAGGCAGAATAGAGCGGCACTATTACTTCCCTTGATCTAGACACAATACTTCTATTGATGCAGCCCAAAATCGCATTGGCCTTTTTAGCTGCCGCATCACACTGTTGACTCATGTTCAACTTGTGGTCTATTAGGACTCCTAGATCCCTTTCGCATGTAGTCTCATTCAGCCAGGTCTCCCCCATCCTATATCTATGCATTTCATTTTTTCGCCCTAAGTGCATTACCTTACACTTCTCCATATTGTATTTCATTTTGTTAGCTTTGGCCCAGTTCTCCAGTCAATCCAGGTCATTTTGAATTTTGATCCTGTATTGGCTCCTCCTCCCAACTTGGTATCATCTGCAAATTTGATAAGTATGCCCCTAATTCCCTCATCCAAGTCATTGATAAAGATGTTGAATAGCACTGGGCCCAGGACCGAACCTTGTGGCACCCCACTGGTCACATCTTTCCAAGACGAAAAGCAGCCGCTGCTGAGCACCCTTTGGGTTCGGCCGGTCAACCAATTACAAATCCATTGAACAGTTAACTTGTCTAGCCCATATTTTACAAGCTTGTTTGCAAGAATGTCATGGGGAACCTTGTCAAAGGCCTTACTGAAATCAAGGTATACGATATCCACAGCATTCCCTTCATCTACCAAGCTGGTCATTTTATCAAAAAAAAGAGATCAGATTAGTCTGGCATTACTTGTTTCTCTGAAACCCATGTTGACTTTTTGTGATTGTGGCATTACCTTCTAAAACTTCACAGATTCTCTGTTTAATGATCTGCTCTAGAATCTTCCCTGGTATTGATGTCAGACTAACTGGACGATAATTGTTGGGATCCTCTTTTTTCCCCTTTTTGAAGATGGGGACAACATTTGCCCTCCTCTAGTCTGCTGGGACTTTTCTTGTTCTCCAGGAGTTCCCAAACATTATTGCCAATGGCTCTGAGATTACATTTGCCAGCTCTTTTAATACCCTTGGATGTAGTTCATCTGGTCCTGGAGATTTAAATTCATTTAGTTTAAGAAGGTATTCCTGTACTACCTCTTTGCTTTATTCTGTGCTGGATTTCCCCTATTGTGTCCTCTGTTCCTTTATCCTCAGGTTGGTCCCCCTTTTCCTTTTCTGAAAACACTGAGGCAAAGAAGGTGTTGAGTAATTCTTCCTTTTCTCTGTCCCCTGTTAGCATTTTGCCATCTTCTCTGCGTAGTGGCCCTACCATTTCCTTCTTCCTCCTTTTGCTGCGGACATACCAAAAAAACCCCTTTTTATTATTCTTAACCTCTCTAGCAAGCCTGAGCTCATTCTGCACTTTAGCTTTTCTGACTTTAGTCCTACACGTGTTCGCTATCTGTTTGAATTCTTCTTTGGTGATTTCCCCCTTTTCCCACTTCCTATACATGTTCCGTTTAAAACTTAGCTCCGTTGAAATTTCTTTAGTCATCCATCCTGGTTTCTTGAGACACCTCCCATTTTTCTTCCTCAATGGTACTGTTTGAAATTGTGCCTTCAGTATCTCCCTTTTGAGAAAGCTCCATCCATCTTGAGGTGTCTTCTCTTTTAGTATTCCTGACCATGGGATCACCCCCAGTGTTTCCCTGAGTTTATTGAAATCAGCTCTCCTAAAGCCGAGAATGCGTGTCTGACTATGCCTGGCTTCTCCTTTCCATTGTATAACAAACTCCAGGAGAACATGATCACTCTCACCTAAGGATCCCACCACTTGCACCCCTTTAACCTAGTCATCTCTGTTGGTTAGGATCAGATCTAAAATAGCTGACCCCCTTGTTGCCTCTTCCACCTTTTGGACCATGAAATTGTCTTCCAGGCAAGTAAGGAATTTGCTAGACCTTGAAGTTTTGGTTGAGTTAGATTGCCAGCAAGTATCAGGATAGTTGAAGTCACCCATCACTACTACATCTCTCCTTTCTGCGTGTGTGTTCATCTGTTCTAGAAAGGCATCATCCAGGTCCTCCGTCTGACTTGGGGGTCTGTAGTAGAGTCCCACAATAACATCCCTGTTGTTTCCCTCCCCTTTAATTTTTATTCGGATGCTCTCCACCTGGCTTCCAGTATTGATGTCATGGATTTCTTCACGGGTGTAAATATCCCTGACATATAATGCTATTCCTCCTCCTTTCCTGTTGTACTGGATTTCCCCTATTGTGTCCTCTGTCCCATTATCCTCAGGTTGATCATCCTTTTCCTTTTCTTTTTCTGAAAACACTGAGGCAAAGAACACTTCTGGTTGAGATCGTGACATCCAGGTAAGTGACACACTTTTTACGACCCTCTCCAGTTTACTTGGGAATTTTTAAAGTGTGTTCCAGTGCTTTTTAAAACTTTAACTTTCTTATTTTTGTTTTTATTTTTGAATTTCCCGCATGAGCATCTTCTCATGAGAATCTGTAGGATTTTGAACGGAAGGGCTGGGGAAGCCTTTGCTGGGAGAGAAGGTAAGTGTGGTGGGGGGCGTTCTTTTGCTGGCATAAAAATTGATTTTTTATGCCAGCAAAAGACCGTTTTAAGGGGCTCATCTGATAAAGTCCTTTGCCTGAGAAGCCAACGACAGGAGGCTGCTCCAGCCTCAAAATGCCTTACATGCACTCATAACAGTCAGCTTTTAGGGACTCTTGTATGCAAGTTAGATAACACTAGATGCCTATGAAAAACCTACCAGCAGGACATGAGGGCAATAGCAACCTCCTGCTTATTTCCATTAACAATTAGCATTCAGATTTATCCATCTGATTCAAGTGAGAATTATGGACCCTCTAGCTGCACTGCAGCTCCCAGCATTCCTCAGTATGATGGTTAGGCCTGCTGGAAATTTCAAGCTAATAACAACTGGAGGGCCACACAATTCCCAGTCCAGATCTATATCAGTGTTGTCAATGCTGACCAGCACTTCCTTTCCAGAGAGTTTGATACAAAGTCCCTTCACATTGCCTTTATTTTTACACATACGTAACAGGGATTGAATTTGAGACCTTCTGTTTGCAAAGCATAGCCCAAATCTAATTGTTATTCCCAAATGGAAGAGACCTGCTGAGTCAATGGAACTTACGTAAATGTTGACTTTCCAAGTTCCTATTGATTTAATGGATTTCATCTAGAAGTGTGGCCAGCACGCTGATGTAGACCTTCTGAGACAGTCGGTTCCTTCCTTGGAATTTATAATGCCAGAGATGAACTGCTGTTGTTGGTGTGAATCTAGACACCTGTGATAATGGCAAAGACCCCATTTCTCATTATCTTCCAGCACAGAAATCAGGTAAACAAAGGGTTAACTAGAGGTGGGAGAAATGTAACACCTTTAGGGTCAGCCTCATCACAGATGTCACATGTCAGCAGGGACAAATGACCAACCAAGACTTACAGAGTGGTGATCTTCCAGAAATTTCCAGGATAAGGTAATGAATACTGCCTTGGTGCCACAACTATCCAAACCTCACAGTCTCCCTTTGGGCTGTGTGTAAAGGGTTAAAAATATCAAAGGGTGGTGGCAGCTAGAATAAAAAGGGCAGCTTAGGGGTTCTCAGGAGCCAGAAGAACCCCCAAGCTGTATCACAGCATCTTTCCTCAAAAAATAACTTATTGCAGTGAAGCAGCATTTTCCTGCTGTTTGTGGCAATATTTTATCACTGAGAAAATGCAGTTTTTCTCAAGTAGCATTTATCCTATTGTGGTTGTTTCACAGGACAGAGTTTCTGAAATGTCAAACAGTCATCAATAGATAGAAAAGTGCCTTGCAAATAATTCATTTTCATAAGAAGAGCTCAGGTTTAGTCAACAGACTGGGTAGTTCGGGTGATGACCCCTTCTGACTGATGAGATGATGTAGCTGGAGACATAAAAACCAGGCAGCTTGTAAATCTGAGAGAAGATAAGGAATAAAATCTCTGGGCTTTGAATATGCCGCCATACTTGTAAAAGAGACAACGCTTGATGAAAGTGGTGAGGTAACTAAAACTTCCATTCAAATATATTAAATTCTTAAAAACTGACTTCTTGATTGCGTTCTTAAATGATTCTCATCTTTTAAAAAGTGATATGTAATTGCTTTTCTATAGAACCTTTACTTTGCAAAATGCTACATACTCCTTTAGTGGTTCCACAAAGAAAATAATTAATATTGCCTCAATGTAAAATGAACTAAAGGTATGAGGAAAAGAATTGTTGAAGATCATCTCACAGCATCATGGCTGGGCAGAGATTTGATTCCAGGACTGCTGGACTTGATCCCAGGATCCAAGGCCTTCCATGCAAACTTTGGGGGAATCCAAACTACAATGCTAGGTTTTCTGAATTTGTATGCCAGATTGACAACTCATTTCATATAGGCCAGGGGTAGAGAACTTTTGGCTGTCTAGAGGTTTTGAAGTTGAATCTCCCAAAGCTACATCACTATGGACAACGGCACATGATTGTAGGAGCTCAAAATATCTGAATGAAGATCAAATCCTCTTCCATCACTGAAAACTGTTGTTGTTAACAAATTTATTTTAAACACACCCACCCACACCCACAAGTGTCAGAAGTCAGAAAACATCCATTTGGACTACAGTTACCAGAATTCCCTGTGGATTTGTTGATGGGTATTCTAGGAGCAGTCCACAAAAGTTGCCTTCTGAAGCTCTGCAATAGGGACTTTTTCAAATGAGGGGAAAAAACCCAGAGGAGGTCGGGAGAAGAATGGGGATGTCATGCTTACAGAGCTCCATTTCAGATGCCACAGTCCTCCTCCCAACCTCCTCCTGACCTTGCCCTGTGCTGCGGGAGCCACTTTTTATTGACAGAGGTTTTCCATCAATAAAAAGTGGTGCCCGTAGCATGGGGGGAAGGTTGGGAGGAGGATGGAGGAGGACGGCGGTGTCTGAAATGGGGGTCTGTAAGCGAGACAGCCCTGTTCTTCTCCCGACCTCCTTGGGGTCCCCCCCCCGTTTGAAAAAGTGCTGTGTCCACTTGACCAGGTTTAAAGTTATATTTCTTCAGCTACAGATGAAACATTAAAGAGATGTTAACATTTGTGAATTAGGGCTTGTCTAAATGGGCAATTTACCTTGTCCATAACAAAGATAGGGCCAAGAGAGGGGGAAGATGGAGTAAAGCCCATTACATTGTTTTTTTAAAAACCCTGGTAAAATCCGCTTCAGCCAAAATACAAAAGATCAGGCCCCGCATGACTGCAGGAGCCCACATCATCATGCTGGCCTGTCACTTCAGCTGCTGTCTGCCTCACTCTTCCTTACCCAGGAAAGGAGTCACACAGCATGTGACCAAGGATGGTCACATGCTGAGTGCCTTGTTCACATGCTACAGGCTGGCTACCTGACTTTGGATAGTAGGATGCAGGCAGTGGCAGCTGCAGAGACTGGCTGGCATGGCAGTGGGAGCCAGTGTATTCTGGCTCATGTAGATGAGCCCTGTGTCAGAATATTGCAAAACTGAAATTTAGAAGAAAAAAATTCTAAAAATTGTTAGAACTGAAAGAATAAATTGATTAATAGCTTGATAAATGTGGATGAAACTCATAACCACCAGAATCAGCCATCTGGCCTCTCTCTGCCAGCACCAAGAAACATCAAATTCTTTACAGATCTGAATAGCCCCATATAGTTTTTCTTGATGACAGGTAAATCTGAGAAAAGTTAATTTAATAGCAGAATCTGTTTGGTTCTCCAAAACAGAAGGAAAGAACACCAGGAACTGAAGGTGAGAGAAGAGAAATATTGTACGATTATTTTCCATGGCAAGCCTGCACAAAGAGCATATCCTGTGAGACAACATGGGGTGAGTCACAGTATCTCTTTCAAGAAAGAATGACTGCAGCTACCAAGGGACATAATGAGATGATTTTGGAAAGCCAGAAAATTAGAAAAAGTGTGAGCTCCATGATGTGTAGGACTCTGAACCAATCTTCACAGGTTGTCATTTGGAGTGCATCAGAGTCATAGAAACTGAATCATCATCATCATCATCATCATCATCATTTTTATCCACCTCCCCCCATGGATCAAGGTGGGGAACAACAGATTTATACAGAACAAATAATATCAATTAAAATACATACCGATTAAATATACATAAACTCATTACACCACATATAGTAATATCAGTTTAAAGGAACAAATAAAACCAATACATATCACAAACAATTTAAAATTCACAATTTAAAAATAATCTGGATAGGCCTGCTGGAAGCGATTGGTCTATAATGCTATTTTAAATTCATACTGTGTATTCAACTATCAAATCTCCTCTGGCAAGCATTCCAGAGTCTAGGGGCAGCTGAAGAAAAAGTCATCTCTGGGTGACAGTTGCAAACCTAGTCCTGGCTGACCAAAGTGAATGTGGGGTACACCTGAGTATATGGGATGGATTATATGACAGAAGGTGATCCCATAGGTAACTTGAACCCAAACCATGTAGGCTTTAAAGGTAAAAACCAACATAGATTTTCCTTGGTTTTTTTCCAGGCTGTGAGGCTGTGTTCTGGAATAGTTTCCTTCTGACGTTTTGCCTGCATCTGTGGCTGGCATCCTCATTCTCTGAGGATGCCAGTCACAGATGCAAGCGAAGCGTCAGAAAGAAACTATTCCAGAACATGGCGTCACAGCCTGGAAAAAAACCAAGGAAAATCTATGGATGCCGGCCGTGAAAACCTTCGACGTAACAACCAACACTCTGTACCTTGCCCAGAAGCTACTTGGCAGCCAATGGATTGGAGTACTACAATCAACTGAAGCCAGTTTTCAGTCCCAAGGGTTTCATGTTCTTAAGGAGCAGGTTCTGGTTCTGTCCCTTTTGGAGTGCTTTGTAACAAATACTCCAAATTGTAGAGGTGATTTCAGGACTGCAACCTTTACTTAGGCCTACAGTGTGAAAAGTACAGCATGTAGGTGGCCCTCCAGTACTCTCCTTACTCTTGATACCCATTTTTCAAAAAACCCATAGTTCCCCTCATTAGAGCAGTGATTCTCAGGCTATCTGATGGGGGTCAGCAGTACTAGTACCAGGCTATTTTGCACAGTAGGCAAGGCTCCCCCCTCAAACTAACTTCAGTTTTCAAAAACAGGAAAAGCAGAAAACTTGAGACTACTACATTTATTTTAAATTGCAAGAATAAGTTAATACAACAATCTTGGATTATCTTTCTCAAATACACAAAGAAATATTTTAGTACACAAATAATTTTGAATAATCTTGTGTATTGTGATGTTAAAATTTAAGTGTCTAAAGTTTCAAATTCAGGCACATCAAAAGTCTCATTCTGCATGCCTTTTCCTTTTCAAATTTTGTTGCCATTTTTTTCAGGTCCATCGATATAGTTGCCAAGCCAACCAGTCTCTTTTGCAACATTGTGGAGAAAGGATTTTCTAAGGGCTTCTCTATAGGAGGGGGAAAGAGGCTGATTGCCCCACAGTACTAGCAACTTGCAGCATCTGCAATTTGACTTAATGATATTATTTTTTTTTGCAGGCGTAAGCTTTGCATGCTTTTGGATCCAAATGATGGCCACAAATAAATTACTTGTGTTTTTAATTAACTCCATTTGCCGCTGAATGTTTTTTTTTTTAAAAAAACTATTTCTTATGTGCGACAGAGTGATATTTCCCCCTGTTACTGCAACGAAATGGGCAGAAGCCTGCATGCATATTCCAGCTGGTAACAGCAGGAGTCTCTGCCACTGTCATGCATCTCACCCTCTGAAGCCAGGAAGGAGGCCCTCAGCATGTAATCAAGGTTAGTCGCATGCATGGGCCTTGATCACATGCTGTGGGCAGGGCCGGTTTAAGAAATTTTGGGGCCCCCTGCAATGCTTTATTTTGGGGGGCCCATATGTTTATCTCAGGTCAATGTAACCTAACCTGTTCACAGTACAGGATGTTCAGATTACGATAGGACTCCCATATCCACAGATTCATTATCCATGGGACATAAAACAGCACACCTACCATAGAGTCTTCCTAGAAAATGTGTCTTCTCTAGCCATTTTCTAGGTGCTCCAAGGCAACTCTATGGTATTTTAAACCAGAAGACCCATTATTTTCAATGGTGTTCACTATTATCCACGGTTTTCAGTATTTACGCTTTCCCCAAACCAGTGGATAAGGGGGGGCCCTACTGTATTACATAATTTGCCACCAATAATTTAGTTTAAAAACTATATTATAGGCACTAACATAATATTTTTTGTTTATTAGCAATTAACATACTGGTGTAGATTTTCTCAAAGAAAAGAAAGAGTGGACTATGAGTTGAACGTGAGCTAGCAGTGTGATGCAGCAGCAAAAAAACCCAATGCCATTCTAGGTTGCATTAATAGGAGTATAGTGTCTAGATCAAGGGAAGTAATAGTACCACTCTATTCTGCTTTGGTCAGACCTCACCTGGAATACTGTGTCCAGTTCTGGGCACCACAATTCAAGAAGGATATGGACAAACTGTAACATGTCCAGAGGAGGGCAGCCAAAATGGTGGGAGGTCTGGAAGCCATTATGCCCTGTGAGGAGCAGCTTAGGAAGCTGGGCATGTTTAGTCTGGAGAAGAGAAGGTTGAGAGGTGACATGATAGCCACATTTAAATATTTGAAGGGATGTCATACTGAGGTTGGGGCAAGCTTGTTTTCTGCTGCTCCAGAGACTAGGACACGGAGCAATTGGTTCAAACTATAGGAAAAGAGATTCCACCTAAACATTAGGAAGAACTTCCGGACAGTAAGAGCTGTTCGGAAGTGGAATACACTGCCTCGTAGTGTGGTGGAGTCTCCTTTGGAGGTTTTTAAACAGAGGTTGTTTGGCCATTTGTTGGGAATGATTTGATGTATGGGGTTGGACTGGATGGCCCTTGTGGTCTCTTCCAACTCTATGATTCTATGAAAAGAACTATGTACATATCTCTAAGGCAGAGGAAAAACACCAGGGACTGTCTATCTGCCCATTTTCCCATCCCACGTCTTATTTGGATCTCCTTCTTTGGAGGTTTTTAAACAGAAGCTGGATGGCTATCTGTCGTGAGGGCTTTGATTGTGTGTTCCTGCAGGGCAGAAGCCGATTGGATGGGATGGCTATTGGGGTCCCTTCCAGCTCTATTATTCCCTGATTCTTGGCTGCATTCAGAGCCTGGGAAAGTTACTTTTGGATCACACCTCCCAGAATTCCCCAGCCAGTACCCTTCTCAAGGTCTGGTTGCATTGTTCCTCTTTTAGCATTCTCTAGCCCAGTGGTTCTTAACCTGCGGTCCACGATGTCCTCACAGGGGGTCCACAAAGGCTTGAAGGCTGTTTGGCCCACCTCCTCCCTGTAGTGGAGCAGCCACATGACAGGAACCAAGGCAAAGGCTGGCTGGCTTGGCCTGCACATTGCCATTCAATCCACTCCAGCCACAAACATGCAGGAAAAAACAAGAGTGCCTCTGAGGATAATTTTAATGGCTGGTGTAATTGTATTATTGTTGTTGTTAGCTATTATTATTAGCTATTATTATTAGGGTTTTAAATCTTGAGTTAAGACTTGGAGCAACAAAAGATATTTAAAGGGAGTCCCTGGTAAAGAAAGGGTTAAGAACCACTGCTCTAGGCCAATGCCTCTCACATAACACTAATGGGATACTGGTGTTTTAGTGACAACAATAAAACCATTGTTCCCAGTAATATTACTCCGAATTTTTATTTATATTATTTATATTCTTCTGATAAAAGAGTTAGAGTGTTGCAGAAGTTTCAGCATTGCACTATGACTGTGGAGACCAGGGTTGGACTCCTTACTCAGCCATGAATACCCACTGAGTGATCTTGGGCATGTCACACTCTCTCAGCCTCAAAGGAAGGCAAAGGCACACACCCTTTGAACAAATCTTGCCTAGAAACCCCAATGATAGGTTCACCTTAGTCAGAAATGACTTGAAGGGACATAGGCAAACACACACAAATTCCTTTTGCAGGTTGAACTCAGTTGGCAGCAAGGGGAGTAAGCTGAAGACCAAGGGGGAAAGGGAGGGAGGGGAGAGAAACCAAGACATGTTAAGAGCAGCTGGAAAGATAGGCTGGAGGGGATCAGATGAGAGAGGGGGGAGGGAGGGAAGGGAAGGCAAAGAAACCCTAATCCTTTCCCTGAGAGAACAGGGGAGATAGAGAGGGAAAGAGGTGACCCTCACACTTCCCTTCCCCCATCTCTCTCATACACACTCACTCTTCTCCGACACAATTTTGATGATCCCCTGGGAGGAGGGGGCGAGTGATCAGCAAACTCCCCCCAGCTTCAGCCACATGCCTGCTCAGGGCGAGGAAGGAAGGAGTAAGGAGACGATATTTCTTTCTTTTTCACTCTTCAGTTGTGGGGGGGGGGGCTGCAGCTTGTCCTGCTGGGCAGGAGACAGGAGAGACAGGAGGTTTTTTTTGGCTTGCTCTCTCTCTCTCTGTCTCTCTCTCAATGGGGCCCTCTTTGGCTGGGGGGTCCCCTGCAGATGCGGATTTGGCGATATGCTTAAACCAGCCCTGGCTGCAGGCCTCCTTCTCAGCTTCAGAGCAACACCAGAGGTGGCGGCAGTGTCTGGCGATGCAGCCGACATGCAGATGCAAACTTCTGCGGTCCTGCGCCAGACCTATCTGGGTTTTCCTGCATGATGTGGGTTTCCCCAAGAGTTACTTTGAAACATTTTAAATGATTTATCTGGCTTCTTCCACTTTACCTCAGACTTCAACAGGACTCTTTGGAGGCAAATCGGGGCAAGAACCTTGCATTGATTGGACTGTAGGGCTCCAGCATGGGGGGAAGCTAGGTTAAATTGCCTGTCTAGACAAGCCCTTGGTTCTTGAGCCAAGCAAGGATTGTATCACTGGATTATACCTCCTATCATTTGGGCTAAAAGCTTGGGATCTGAAACTGCTTCCACACTAGTGTTTCACTCTGGAATTGCAATCCCAGAGAATCCAGATGACAATGGGTACTTCACCAGCACTTGGCAAAAGTTGTTTTCTTGGACTACAACTCTCAGAATGCCCCAGCCAAAGGGAATTTTTTTTCAAACTGTGGTACTTCCAGAAGAGGCCTTTGTTTTACTATCACCCAACCACACCCACTGAAGTTTAAAGGAGGTCTAGGCATCTTCTGCTAGTAACCCCCTGCTTTTTCCTACCGCTTTCCCAGTTTTATTTATTAATGCAACATTTCCAGTAGGAAGGAGCAGATGAGCCATGCCCTCTTATTGCTAGCATAATGACCCCTGTTTCTGGAAATGGCAGTGACTGTGTTCCAGTGCTTTCTGTACAGGTGTATTGTCTTCCTGTGTGTGGTTTCTTGTTCATCTGAGCTGAGATGTAGTGAATTTTTTGCAATTACATTTATTGGAGTAAAATACCAATGCAGTAACAAGCTGTCCTTTGTGGGCAGGCAAAGTGTTCATAAGGCTTGTAAGGGTTTTTATTTGTTGTTGTTAAAGTGGCTTCAAGTCAACTCCAGCTTCTGAGTATTGACCCTCTCCTAGGATTATCTAAACCTGCCATAATATGCCGGCTTCCCACCAGCATATTCTGGCCCTGGAGGTGACTCATTTCTGCTGCTACCAAGACAAAATGGAAGTCAGCATGCACATGCTAGCCTGTACCGGCAGACACATCCTCTGCTGTCTGCGTTGCACTCTCTGAAGCTGGGAACGAGGCTCTCAGCATCACACTGAGGGACTTGATCACATGCTGTGGGCCTTGATCATGTGCTGGGGACCTCCTTCCCAGCTTCAGAGCAACCCCAGCAGTGGCATAACATGGGTTTCTGCAGGTATTTAAAAAAAAAAAAAACGCTGTAAAAGGGCTTCCCCCAGCTTCCCCCGGCTTAGCCTCGGATGTCCTCAGGACAGTCTGGAGGCAAAATGGGGCAAGAGCCCTGTGTTGTTTGGACTGCAAGGCTCCAAGATGGGGGGAAGACAGGATAAACAGCCTGTTCAGACAAGCCCATTGAGTTTTCTTGGCAAGTTTTTTCTGAGAAGGTTTGCCATTTCCTTCCTCTGAGGCTGAGACAGTGTGAATTGTTCAAGGTCACCCAGTGGGTTTCTGTGACTGAGCAGGGGTTCAAACTCTTGTCTCCTGGAGTCCTAGTCCAACACCCAAACCACCACGCCAATAAATGCTACTGTGCCTTTAATTTAAAAGAAAAGGCTTTTAATAGCCTTCTCTTTGCAGGACCGTGTGCTCCCAGTGGCTTGAACATCTCTGCTGTACAAACTGCTTCAGCGATTGAGCTTTGCATCTGTGCTTCAGTCTTTTTCCCTGCCAGTCTGCAGGTGCTTGCAGATGCTTTTATCTAGTTCAGTCAGCACCGAACAAGAATAATTTTATGGTTGCTGTCCCATTAATCTGCTTTCATACCCAGAATGATTTCCAACAAGCAAGTAAGGTTAAAAACCAATAGAATAATCTTTTTTAAAACCTCAGAATCTGTTGGGGGAAAATACAGAAGAGCCAACAACACTAAAGCAGTAATATAAAACATCAAACCCAGTTAACATTAGATTAGTCATTAATGATGTATTTTTTAAAATGTATGTTTCTGCAGACTTTGAATGTGTCTTCTGTTCCTGGCAGAAGACACTCAGACGGGGGCCTGACAAGCATCAACTGGGAAGGAATTCAAGCAGGGGTGGTCTTGATTTTATTGCTGCTCCTTCTTCAGCTGCTCCAGGTTGAACAGGAATTGTGCTGGTGTTGGACCCTTGTTTGGCTCCAGCACATCTTCCATTGAACTCGGAGCAGCTGCGGGAGTGGTAAAATGGAGTGCCTGACTGCCATCTGCAAAATGGAGAAGAGTAACACTGACTTAGCTAATGGCTGAATGATATTTGTGTGATGTTTAGGAGGAGCAAGCTGTTCCACAAATGCTAATATCCTGCTGCAGAGGGGAAAAATGGAAATAAGGCACACCACATATAAAAGGGTATAGAACACAATCTTTTGTGACCTTTGCCAATTCTGCCCATTATAGAAGAGATCCTTCAAAGGGGAGCAATGTCCTAACTGGTCCTTGGGGAGTCATACGCTTTCCCCTAAATATACCCAATGAGGCTTCTGCTTTCACATCTTAGATGTGAAAATGAAGCCATATGTCTCCTTAATAACATAGCCTTGTGGAAAGTGAGGAGTTTTGGAGGACAGCTGCTGCTTCATATAATTCATACTAATGTGTGCGCTTAAAACAAAAATTCTCTGCTCTTCCAACCCACATTTATCTAATTACATCACCATGGTATTTTAATCCTTTATTTATCCTCTATCTGAACAGCAAGGCTAGGAGCCACTAGATTTCTGAAAGGAAGGAGCCTCAAAGGGTGAGTGTAGCCTGGTTCACTCTTGCCAGCGGGTGCCTCAGAATTGTGTGGGACACCTCCAAATTCATACCCTGGCTTTACTCACTGCTTGTTTAAGGACTTTATCAGATGGGGCTGAAATAGCAGAATTATGATGCAATAGTATAACAAATGGATTCCCCTTATTGCACAATGCCTTTGTCCTCCCGTGGTTTGTGTGTGCACCTCCCATTAATTAGGTGTAACTTTTAATTGACGGGCATCAATAGCCCTCAATATCATTCTTTTCATGGTACTGATGAGTGTGCAATAATTATGTTCCACTGTAATTGCGTGATTACAGCATGAATGGGTAGTCCTCTTCTCCCCCTCCCTTTTCCCAATGAGAACACATAATTAAACTTTTAGGGGAGAATGTGAAGAGGACCAACAGGACTCTCTTTTAATCAACTGTTGCCTTTTCTTGGTGCATTTTTATGTTTAAGTGTTTATTTGTGAATTTCTTTGGTTATTTATTTGTTTTTAGTGTTTTAGAGAAAAGTCGCATCTTCTCATGACAACAGCCAAAATCTCACCCATGCAAAATCATAGAAGTAAGAGAAAAGTTTTCTTAAAGGCACATGCGCCAGCGAGCAGAAGGCATTAATACTCTGTCATTAGAAGGCGATACGAACACATGTGTTACTATAGCACAAGCTGAAGTCCTGTTCTTAAACTACTAGTGGTAGTTGTGCAATAATTCTGTGGTAATAGTATTGTGTGATTACAGCAATGTATGATAATCACTGTAATCATGCCACTATGTTTCTGCTTTCCTCAATCACGGAATTACAGCGTTTTTACATAGATGCTAGTCTGATAAAGTCCTAAACCTCCATGCGGTGGTTGTACATGAATTAGGAGCTATTGGAGCAATTCTTTATTTGGCTACACAGGGGTGGCCTAGTTCAGCTGTCCTTAACCTGGGACACCCTAGTCTTTTCCTCTGCCCAGATGTGAGGTTCTGAATCCCTGTTCTAAAACCTCCCATGGTTGTGTTTTTCTCAGTTGATCAGAAAACATGTCTCAAGTCATTACATGGTGGGAAGGGGGTGTTGAACAGGTTGCTCAGGAAAAGCAGTGGGTTAATGACCCCTCCTCATTTGCAAATGCCACCTACCATGGTTTTTTTTATGCTAGTGGTAAATAAAAGCCTGGGAATCATGTATCTGACTGGTGCCAGATGAAATTCTAAACTTCTCAAACAGGAAATGCTAAAGTTCTCCTGGCTCACCATTCAGCAACTGATTTCATGGGTCTACTCTAGCTGGGACTACAAACAGGATTCAGGCCTTCATATATTGCCCTATTGTACATTCTACAGCAGTAGGAAATGGCTGCTGGTCAAATTTCAATGTCCATAGGCTTCCAAGTAGACTGACTCTGCACTACTAATTAAAGAACATTTACACTGTTATGCCATCTTCCCTTCCTTAATGGATCTTTTTTGTGGTAAGAAAAAGGATGGCAGAATATGGGATGTTTGTAGATGGATCATCTGGACCCCAGTAAAATGTCATGAATGAGGCAAGGTGGTTGTACCATAAAAACTTAATCTGGAAGCACCCAAACTAAGGGTTGTCAGACATCAATAACATCTCAAGAAGGCTTCCTACTAGACCTGAACATAAAGGTTTCCCCCCCCCCCACACACACACTATACAGTTTTAGCATTTTAATACCGCTATCTGTCATGGCTCCTTCCTATGGAATCCTACGATCTGTAGTTTCATAAGGTAGCTAGAATTCTTTGCCAGAGAGCTCTATCATGTCATCAAGAGTGCTCTTAGATATAGGTTTCTAGGTCAGACATGTATTTTGTTTCATACGTAAACAAGTTTAATTTGTGCCAGATGTAAATAGGTGTGGGCCACAAAACTCTATATATCTCCACTCCCGCCCCTGTCACGCCACAATCACCCTCCCTATTGCACTTACCTCTCCTCCCATCATTCTGGGACCCCAGTAGTGAATGGAGCTGTAACAGATCTCTGTTCATTTCCTGGATCAAAATCCCATGGATTCTTGAGAGAAGACGTGAGCGCGGGAAATTCAAAAAGAAAAAGAACACCAAAAAAGTGACAGCAGGCACAAAAACACACTTTATAAAGTACAAGTAACCTGGGGAGGTGTGTCACTTACCTTGATGTCATGATCTCACCCGGAAGTGTTCTGGCAGGGTCCTCCCATTGACACTGGGATCTCACCAGCGAAATGAGGCACCTTGTCGCACACAGGAAAATCTGTGACAGGAATGGAACAGGGGATCTATTGACTGCTTCTCCTCCTGTCAATAAAAAGCAAGTACCTGCAGAACAGCAGCAGAACAGGTGCATAATGAGCGGGGACGACGTTGTCTGATAAGGGAACCCTTTTGCGATCTCTTGGCATTTCTGTAATGTCACTTTTGACGTGTCTGATAATCTCCCAAGAAATCTGTTTTGGCTTAAACTGTTGTCAGTTAGCAGTAATAGTCTGGAGGCACACAAGTTGAAACTTAATCCAGACAAGACAGAGGTGCTTTGGGGGCTTGTTTACACTGCATAGAAAAATCATACTCACCTCATAATTGCAGTGAGCCTAACACTTGACTTTCTTGACAATTCAATGGGAATGTGGTTCTTTTTGATGCGAGGGCTTTAATCCATTTTTTTAAAAAACTACTTTTTACCCTGCACATTACTGGGGAAAAAACATTTTATTGTATGTGTGACCACCTCTTTGGCCTCAGTGTGGAGCTGAGGGGTGGGGTTTCAAGTGGGTGGTACTCTGTTGTATTTACATCCTGCCAGCATGTTATCCACTGTTATTTTTCCGAATATGCATTTATGCCGAGATCAGTATTAGTGTATTTCTGCCTATCCAGTAATACACTACTCTGGGATAACGTATATTTGCATGCATGAGGGGAAGAACAAAAAACAACCCCAGCGCAGGCATGGCTGTGTGGCCAGAAATAATGTTCCTATAGCCAGATGCCAACCAATTGCACCATCTGCTGAGACCTCTGGAGGAACCCAGTAGATCTAAGCAGAAGGTATCCTGAGTCTGCATCTGGCTATGGTGACATAACCAGACACTTGTCCAACTCCCCCACCCACCACATTCCCCACCAGCAACAGAATGGCAGTAAGGAGGGCCTTTTGCAGTAGAACAATGGTTTCTGAGGATGTTGACAGGAGAGCCACAGCAGAGTTCTGAATGTAGAACTCTTATGGTGTGCTTGACTATGTAAGATCTTGGCCTGGAATCTTCTTGTCCAGCCTATAGCCATTTTTCCTTAGGGATCAATGAGGTAGTAGCACCTCTCTACCCCCCCCCATCGGTCCCAAGAAGTTTCTCTCCTGTCTTGTGGCATCATGTTTTTATAACCTCTCACCTTCAAAACGTCTCACAGTTTTTGCACCTTCTCACAAGCATGTCATCCCATAGGGTGATTGCCTCTTATGTTTTTCTGCACACCCTACATGATTCTGTCCCTAATAAATGCAACCTAACCCTAATGTCATTAACCCTTTGCTTTCCTGGAAGTGATTCCACACCCCTACAGCTGTATTGTCCAAGATAATGGCAGCATGCCATAATCACACATGTAAGCAAAACTACAACAACAAAAAACAAACAACCAAACAAAAAACCCATGGTTATCTCCCATGAATAGGGCTTGGGCCCTTATTCAACATCTTGGGAATTTCCCTTAAAGTTCAGGTTATAACCCAAGACAGATTCATTGTCCCACGTACATGGAAGCCACCACTGGTTTCAGTGGCATTGCTGTTTCTGTTGTGGATGCTGTGATGCAGGCAGGCATTTGTGCTGGAAGCAGGTTTCCACTGTTGCTAGTACCGCCATGGCCTCTTGGACAGTGGCACAGCATCTCTAGGGATGCTGAGGACCTATTTTTTTGTCTATGTCATTTTTGGTATTTTTCTAGTTGCATGTTTTTTTCCCCTTTTCCTTCTCAGGCTAAACACACATAGGATATGACAATTGTTCCACTGGAGTAGTGATGTATTTTCCTCTCCCTCACTGTAACTGGAGAACAGGATTGCTCAGTTATTGCAGTTATTCCTCTGATTTGCATTCGGGGATACTCTGCATGCAGACAGTATGAGAGACAGTAAATTAAAATGAAGTGTGATACAATAATTAATTATCACTCTTGTAATTCTGCCTGAGGAGTTTGCATTAAAATGGTTTAGCTTCCAAATAAAATCAGACTGTCAGAAGACGGGTACAAATTCTATCTGGGAGAATTTATGTGACTCTTGAACACTGTGGATCTTCCTCAGATGTGGTGCATTATAACATACACACTATGAAAGAACTACAACTAGCCTCTAACTAACTGTAATAACCAACACAACACAGGTAACTTGGTTAGTAATATTTTCATTGTCCAATTTTGGTGTAAGAATTTATTATTCATTTTTAGAATTGTTTATGAAAAGCATTTTAATATCTTTTTAATGTGCATATTTGCTTATACATGGATTACCAAGTTACCTACATTATAACATACATCATTCCCATGCACAGAACAAACAATGATGGCAGTTGTCAGTCAACAGGACACCAGGTTCGGGAAAGGTGCTCTAGATCTTAATTTTACTGAATAACTTCAGAATAATCAGGGCCGGTTTAAGGAATTATGGGCCCCCCTGAACTGCTTTATTTTGGGGGCCCTATATGTTTATTTCAGGTCAATGTAACCTAACCTATTCACAGTACAGGATGTTCAGATTACAGTAGGACCCCCGTATCCACGGATTCATTATCCATGGGACACAAAACAGCACACCTACCATAGAGTCTTCCTAGAAAATGTGTCCTCCCTAGCCATTTTCTAGGCCCTCCAAGGCAACTCTATGGTATTTTAAACCAGAAGTCCCATTATTTTCAGTGGTGTTAACTATTATCCACAGTTTTCAGAATCCATGCCCATACAGAACCAATCCCCAGTGGATAAGGGGGGGGGGACCTACTGTATTACATATTTTGCCACCAATAATTTAGTTTAAAAACTATATTATAGGCACTAACAAAATATTTTTTGTTAATTAGCAATTAATGTAATGGTGTAGATTTCCTTAAAAAAAAGAAAGTAGACTACAAGCTAAACATGAGTTAGCAGTGTGATGCAGCAGCAAAAAATGCCAATGTGATTCTAGGCTGCATTAATAGGAGTATAGTGTCTAGATCAAGGGAAGTAATAGTTCTGGGCACCACAGTTCAGGAAGGGTATTGAGAAGCTGGAATGTGTCCAGAGGAGGGCAACCAAAATGGTGGGAGGTCTGGAAGCCATTATGCCCTATGAGGAGCAACTTAGGGAACTGGGTATGTTTAGTCTGGAGAAGAGAAGGTTGAGAGGTGACATGAGAGCCATGTTTAAATATTTGAAGGGATGTCATACAGAGGATGGAGCAAGCTTGTTTTCTGCTGCTCCAGAGACTAGGACATGGAGCAAAGGGTTCAAATTCCAGGAAAAGAGATTCCACCTAAACATTAGGAAGAAGTTCCTGATGGTAAGAGCTGTTTCTATAGTGGGATACGCTGCCTGGGAGTCTCCTTCTTCGGAGGTTTTTAAGAGAGGCTGGATGGCCATCTGTCGTGAGGGCTTTGATTGTGTGTTCCTGCAGGGCAGAAGCCAATTGGATGGGATGGCTGTTGGGGTCCTTCCAGCCCTATGATTCCATGATTCTAGGCTGCATTCAGAGCCTGGGAAAGTTACTTTTGGATTACACCTCTCAGAATCCCCCTGCCAGCACCCTTCTCAAGGTCTGGTTGCATTGTTCCTTTTCCAGCATTCTCTACCCCAGTGGTCTTTAAACAGAGGCTGGATGGCCATCTGTCAGGGATGCTTTGATCGTGATTTCCTGCATGGCAGAATGGGATTGGACTGGATGGCCCTTGTGGTCTCTTCCAACTCTACAATTCTATGATTCTATAATATCCTCACAGGGGGACCTCAAAGGTTTGAAGACTGTTTGGCCCACCTCCTCCCTGTAGTGGAACAGTCATGTGACATGAACCAAGGCAAAGGCTGGCTGGCTTGGCCTGCACATTGCCATTCAATCCATTCCAGCCACAAACATGCAGGAAGAAGCAAGAGTGCCTCTGAGGGAAAAGGTTAATGGATGGTGTAATTGTATTGTTTTTGTTGTTAGCTATTATTATTAGGGCTTTAAATCTTGAGTTACGTCTTGGGGCAACAAAAGATATTTAAAGGGGGTCCCTGGTAAAGAAAAAGTTAAGAACCACTGCTTAGCCCAATGGCTCTCACATAGCACTAATGGGATACTGGTGTTTTAGTGACAATAAAACCATTTTTCCTAGTAATACTACTCCAATTTTATTTATATTCTTTATATTCTTCTGTTAATAGAACCAGAGTGTTGTAGAAGCTTCAGCATTGCCCTATGACTGTGGAGACCAAGGTTTGAATCCTTACTCAACCATGAATACCCACTGGCTGACCTTGGGCAAGCCACATTCTCTCAGCCTCAAAGGAAGTCAAAGGCAGACCCCCTTTGAACAAAGCTTGCCTAGAAAACCCTAAGATAAGCTTGCCTTAGTAAGAAATGACTTCAAGGCACATGGGCAAACACACACAGTTTCCTTTTGCAGGTTGAACTCAGTTCTCAGCAAGGAGAGGAAGCTGAAGAAGACCAAGGGGGAAAGGGAGGGAGGAAGGGGAGAGAAGGACATGCTAAGGACAGCTGGAAAGACGGGCTGGAGGGAATCTCTGTGGAAGTTAGGAAAGGGAAGGAAGAAAGAAGAAAGGAAGGAAGGAAGAGAGGGAGGGAGAGGGGGGAAAGAAAAAAAAGAAAGAAAGAAAGAAAGAAAGAAAGAAGCCTTTTCTGAAGACAGAGCAGGGGAGAACAAGAGATGATCCCCCTCCCCCACCTCTCTCTCTCACTCACACACACACACACCTCTCCGACTTGCCTTTGACGATGATCCTGGGAGGAGGGGGGAGGGAACAACAAACTCCCTCCAGGATCAGCCACCCAAGATAACTCCGTTTTTCTCTTTCTCTTTTGCTTTTGCTTTCTAGTTTGAGAGATGCCGTCGTTGTTTTTTAAAGCCAGCTTTTTTTCCAGAAAGAGGGTTGTGTCCAGATGGGGCCCCCTGCCGGTGTGCCCCCCCTGCAGATGCTGATTTGGCGGAATGGTTAAGCCGGCCCTGAGAATAATGAAGTATTGAAGTATTTTCAACAGAATGCTCTCTTTTTTGGCCTAGATTTCTGCACACCACTATTCAAATATCTGAACTGAGATACCGGTTGAGATTTAGGATAACATCTGGAGTAACCAGATTTCTAGAAATAGAGGGTGTTGGAAATTAAAGTTTCAGGTGGTAGGAAACCAATAGTTGGTGGGGAGGGGGACAGCTTTAAGTAATTCAAATGTTAGACCTTAAAAACAAATGTGATTAATTTGTGGAAGAAAGGAGATTTTCACACGGGGCCAAAATGCCCCGTTACTGCCCCGCCACCTCCTCGCCCGTTCCTGCCACAGAATAACATAACCTTTCACACACTTACCTTAATTCCGCAGCAGGAACGGGCTCCCGCTCCCCTCGTTGGCTGGCCACAAATGCAGCCGTTGTAAGGCTGCTTTTACGTCTGGCCGTCTGAAACGTTATCACGTGATAACGGCGGGGTGGTAAATTTAAAAAATAAAACTCCCCCAAACATAAAATCAGTTCACCAAGCACAAAATCCACTTTAAATCACACAATCAAAACAGGGAAGGTAAAATAAAGGGTGCCACTTATCTGGATGTCCAGATCTACCAGGAAGTGCTTGGAACAGACCTCCTCTCCATGGCTGTCATTTCGGAACAGGAATGGGGCTCCTGTTCGCACACCCATGATTGCGTGATAGTGACAGAATGGGAGGTCTATTCATGATGAAAAATCGTGATTACATTGTTCTGGAACAGTCACGGGAGCAGGATGGATGCAGGACAGAACGGGGTCAACGTTGTCCGAAAGGGAAAACCTTTCCCAAACCTGTTCTTTTCCTGCCACAGGATATATAGCCCATGTGAAAATCTCCAAGGAGTCAAAACCTACTGCATTGGCCAAAAATATGCTCAAAAATGCATTAGTACAAACTTCAGGATTTGTCAAATGATGACAGAGTTTTTGAAAAATTGACACAGTTCTAGCCTCAGGTCCATCTTTTCAAAGAAAACAATTAACTCTCAGTTCCAAATATACACACAAAGACTTATAAAAGAGGAAAGAAAAATTTGTTTAATTTTGCTTCTTTCTCCTGTGATTGAATTCTTTCATTTAAAAGAAAGTTCCATTTTTAGTGCAATATAAATATTTCAGTCCTGACCAGTAATTGCAAGGAGAAGAAAAGAACCTTAGTAAAATGGAATAATTAACAGCATTTGCAAGAAACACCTCTTCTTAGCAATAATATGCTGCATTTCAACTAAGACTGGAGGGTTTGGCATTTATACAAGAAAGCCTAGCAAACTTGCAGATTTCTTGTTAAAAAGTGAAGACAACTTTTAAAAAGTTTTATTTGAGAAACACTAGATTTAGTGTCAATGTGATTGCAAGCACTAATACCGGTAGTTTTACACTCTGCTAGAAGGAAAAATGTGTGCTGTACACCTGTGTTTTTATTTAATGTTTTCTGGTTTTAAATTATATCATATGTAAAGTATGTTAACATTGTTTATGCTTTATTTTTTGCTCAGTATATAAGCTAACCAGATAATATTTTTTGATCGGTGGCCAAATAAATAATAATAATTTCCACATGTGGCAATTATTCCACATAAATAATTATTCCAAATAAATACTCATAATTTCCACATCTGCGCCTGGACATCAGTACAACCAGCAGCTGCCATGCAAAGGTCAGTTGTGAGAAATGGACCCATACTAGTCAGCTGGGCATTGCTGACCAGTATGCTGACCACATTGCTGAAGATATGGTGGAATGGGGCACAGTTACTGAAACAACTCAGGCTACAATACAAATACATAATGACTTATGGCAGGGCCAGGCAATATATGGTCCTCCAGACATTGTTGGACTGCAGCATGACTTAGTCCTAGCCTGTGTAGCAAATGGTGAGAAAAGATGAGACTTGCAGTCCAACCCCCCACCCCACACACACTGAAAACAATTGAAGAGGTACGCATTCCCCATTTCCAGTTTATGTGGAAGAATCACCAATATACTGTTAGGAGATTATCAGACAGGAATGCTAAAAGCATTCCTGCCCCACAATCTCCACTTCCACCCCGTCACGCCCCTGTCACGCCACAATCACCCTCCCTACCGCACTTACCTCCTCTCTCATTGTTCTGGCAGCCCAGGAGTGAATGGAGATCGAAATCCCACGGCTTCTCATGAGATGATGCGAGCATGGGAAATTCAAAAATAAAAAAAAGAAAAAGAACACCAAAAAAGTGACAGCAGGCACAAAAACATACTTTATAAAGTAGAAGTAACCCAGGGAGTGTCATAAAAAGTGTGTCATTTACCTTGATGTCCTGATCTCACCTGGAAGTGTTCTGACAGGTACCTCCCATTGACACTGGGATCTCACCAGCAAAATGGGGCACCTTGTCGCACATAGGAAAATCTGTGAGAGGAACAGAACAGGGGATCTATCGATGGCTTCTCTCATCAATAAAAAGTGGCACCCGTGGAACAGCAGCAGAACAGGTGCATAATGAGGGGGGGTGACGTTGTTTGATAAGGGAGCCATTTTGCAATATTCTGACGTTTGTGTAACAACACTTTTGACGTGTCTGATAATCTTGTTAGTTTCATTTTGCAAGAAATGGATAACAGAGAATGAACCCATAACTGAAAGTTAGTAAATGTAACACCAATCTGTACAAGAAAGCCATTGGGTACATGCATGAAGTTGTGATAAACAAGACTGTGGAAACTGTCATTTTCATTACAATTATAGTGGGCCCTCGGTATCCACTGGGGTTGGCTTCCAAGACCCCCTGTGGCTACCAAAATCCTTGGATGCTTGTTGTATGTGGGGAAATAATCATTGTAATATAAAAGCAATCTTGTGTACCTCATTCACAATCTTAGATAAGTCTAGGGTTTTTCCCTGCATGCATTTTGTTCTCCCAAAATTCCCTTCTCTTTCTTCACTGGGCACTTCTAGCCAACTAGAAGTGCTGGATGATTCACACATGACCTAATTTGAATTTTATTGCTTGTGTGTGACTTATCTTCTTCTGAATCTGACTCTCCATGAGAATGGAGGCATCTTAAGCTTTCCTGTAACCATGCCATGATGCATCGGAACCCAGCCAAGGCTGGTGAGTCTTTCCTACCCATTCCTAGTCAGTTTAGGGACCTTTTCTTATGTTTGTTTTAGTATGTAGATTGAGACTGATATACCTTCAGTAAACTTTGTTTTGCATTTTAAACTGACTCCTTTGTTTTGTAATGAGTCTAATTTAACTGGGTGATCCCAGATCTCTGAATACACTTTCAAATGATAATAGAGCTCAAGTCTTCTTCTTAATCGCACTCTGCATAAAGCGTGAAGTCAAATGTGACTGAATGCTTTTACCTTTTTTAAAAAGGAGATAATTCTTGTTGTTTTTAAAGGACTAGATCCTGCAATTTTATTTTTAGACTCATTACCTTCCTACAAAAAGGGTTATGGTTCCCAGATTTAAAGACTTAAAAGCTCAATTTAATTTTTGTTTTTGCAAAAGTTTTGTTTTTATTTTTTATCTGATCACCTCAGAGCTGCTGTTTTTGGTCTCCCTCTCGGCTTGAACACAAAGGCAGTAAAGCAATAAACCAATAAACCAATAAACCAACATGGCTGCTGAAGCTACCCTGCCTGCCTTTTTAGCCATGGAAAAGCTTTGTGGGCCGAATTATAGAAGATGGGCATTTTCTTTTGAAACATACATGAAGGCAATGGGATTTATTGATGTTTTACACATTCCCAGGCCTCCTCAGGGCAGAGAAAGGACTGATTTTGATAGGATTGATCAAAAAGTACTAGCCTTCATACTTTTAACAACTGATCAGTCACTAATTTCTGAGATCAAAGATAAGAGAACAGCAAAAGATGCTTGGGACACTTTGAAAGATCTATGTGGTCAGAAATCCATGGGAAATTCTATTGCAATGATGATTAAACTTGTGAACATGAGATTATCTAATCCAAGATGTCTAGATGAACACATTAATGATTTTAGAGCTACATTAGCAGAATTGCAATCTCCTGGAGAAGAGATTCCAAAGGCTATGCAAGTTGGGATTTTCTTAGCAAGCTTACCAAAGTTTTACAATCCCATCATAAATACTTTGCAATTAAAGAATGATTTAACCCTACCAGAAGCTTATACTCAAATAAGGGAATTTCAACATAGGCAGAATTTGATGCATAATGACAAAGTTGAATCCAGGAATTCTAACTTTAACCAGCAAGTAAATTTGGCTGGAAAGGAAAAGAAACATTTTAAAGCCCACTCTAAGCCCCCCTCCTCTTCTGAGCCAAATGGGGTGCAATTAAACACTAAAGCTTCAAAGGGAAACAGGCAGTCATTCTCACAGCAAGAGATGACTGGCCAGAGGCAACAGAATGAAAAAGCACATAGAGCTAGTAACACAGGAGCTGATGCTAAACAGAGGTTTCACATTGGAATGGCTTATGAAAAAGTAATGCAAGCTTCTGGAAATGAATATACAAATGCTCTTGTCGTAGATTCTGGAGCCTCAAATACATTTTTCAATAAAA
Organism: Gambelia wislizenii; assembly: GCA_030847615.1. Taxonomy (NCBI): domain Eukaryota; kingdom Metazoa; phylum Chordata; class Lepidosauria; order Squamata; family Crotaphytidae; genus Gambelia; species Gambelia wislizenii. The sequence continues at coordinate 52,644,581 of JAUMIR010000001.1, read as the reverse complement.
GGGAATATTTCCAAGATTTTAATGAAGAAGTAAGATTCCCTGTCTACCTTGCCAATGGAGATACTGTTTCAGTGAAAGGAAGTGGAACTGTATATCTTCCTATGAAACTGGGAGCTAGAACAGAGATATTGAAAATTGTAGACGCAGTCTATGCTCCAGAATCGAAGAGCTCCCTATACTCGGTAAAAATGAGCACCTCTAGAGGCAACAGAGTAATTTTCAAAAAGAATGCATGTTATGGTTTTCATGGCAAACAGTTGATTTTTAAAGGCACTCTAAAGGATGATGGCCTTTATCACATGGAGATCAGTGACTCAAATGCCAATGTTGCCACTCAATGTAAACACAAAGACTGCATAAATTTATGGCATAGAAGGTTTGCTCATAGAAATGTTGACTGCATAAAGAAATTGGCTAACCAAGAGCTAGCAAGAGACTTTCATTTCAAGAACTGTTGTGTGAATGAAAGGTGTGTGGAATGCATTAAAGTCAAGGCTACTGCACCTTCACACAAGCCTCTCACAGAAAGGCAATCTACCAAACCTCTTGAACTGATACACGCTGACATCTGTGGGCCATTTAGACAGAAATCAGTTGGTGGAAACCTCTATTTTCTCACCTGCACAGATGATTTCAGCAAATATACCCACACTTACCTCCTAAAGGAGAAAAGTCAAGCTTTTGAGAAGTTCAAAGAGTACTTTAATTATGTCACTAATAAATTTAATTACAAAATTCAAAATTTGAGGACGAATAATGAGACTGAATTTGTCAATGATCAATTTGATGAGTTCTTAAAGGAACATGGCATCAGACACCAAACTACTGGGATTTGTAGTCCTCACCAAACCTTAAAGGAAATGGCAGTTGCAATGCTTGTGCAGGCTAACATGTCTAAAGCCTATTGGTCTGAGGCAATTCTCACAGCCACATACTTATACAACAGACTTCCAAACAGATCCAGAGATGTTACTCCATTTGAGTTGTGGCATGGTGTGAAACCCAGACTCAACCATCTAAGGGTTTTTGGATCAAAAGCTTATACATACATTCCCAAACAGAAAGGAGACAAACTGGACTGTAGAAGTGAAGAGGGATTTTTTATTGGCTATGCCAAAGGTGCTTACAAAATCCTAAACCCTGATGGACGCACAATGAGAATAACAAGTGCTGTTTATGTTGATGAGAGACCTCAACTTAATTCTAATCCAAACAAAGATTTCTATTCAGATGTGTTTGCAGTGGAAGCAGACCCTGACCCTGATTCTCAGCGGCAGCCACAGCGTGTGCAGCTCTTTCACCCTCCTGCAAGTGCTTCACATCCAGAAGGGGCTCCCTCAGCCCAGGACTTACCAGAGGACGGAGGACCGGACGGCGCGCCACGAGCAGAGCCAGGAACTCAAGTCCAGGTGAGACAGTCTGCGAGGGGTAACAGAGGAGTGCCTCCTTTGAGATTCTCCTACCTAACCACAGGGGAAAGCCTTCTGGAACACTCTGACTGGCAGAAGATCAGAGGAATGCCAAAGACTGATTCTGAAAAATGGGTGAAAGCAGCAATGGAGGAAATGGAGTCCTTATATAAGAATAAAACATTGACTCTGACAGAATTGCCAAAAGGCAAGAAGGCAATTGGCTGCAGATGGGTCTTTACAACAAAGCAAAATGCAGAAGGGGAGATTGAAAGATATAAAGCCAGACTTGTAGCTAAAGGTTACAATCAGCAATTTGGAGAAGATTTTCATGAGACTTTCTCCCCAGTTGTTACACACACAGCTATTAGAACCCTATTGGCTGTTGCAGCTTCCAAGAGAATGCATGTACAACATCTAGATGTGAAGACAGCGTTTCTTTATGGAGATCTAGATGAGGAACTGTACATGGAACAGCCTTCGGGATTTGTAGTACCTGGAAAGGAGCATCTAGTATGTAAACTTGAGAAAAGCTTGTATGGATTAAAACAAGCTGCCAAAAAGTGGCACGAAAAGCTAAATCTGCTCCTTATCAAAGAAGGATTTACCCCAGGCACTGTTGACCGATGTGTTTACAAAAGATTCAGAAACAATAGATGGACTTACATTGCCAGTTATGTTGATGATTTGATTCTGTGCAGACAAGACAAAGCAGATAGTCAAGAGATACTCCTGAATCTCCAGAAAGAAATAGATATTAAAAGTTTGGGAGATATCTCACACTATCTTGGAGTACAAATTGGGAGATATCTCACACTATCTTGGAGTACAAATTGAAAGAGACCGTGATGGAAGCTTCTTTCTTAATCAAAAGCAAAAGATTGTAGATCTTTTGGACTGTCTTGGTTTAAGAGATGCAAAGGATACTCTAACGCCAATGGAAGTGGGCTTCTTAAAGAGCAATGAGGCATCTGAACCTTTGAGAGACAGTGAAAAGTACAGAACTGCAGTTGGAAAACTTCTGTACATAGCGAATTTCACTAGACCTGATATTGCAAATGCTGTTGGCATCTTATGTAGAATGGTCAGTTCTCCTACTCTTCGAGATTTTACTGCAGTGAAGCGAATTGCAAGATATTTAAAAGCGACTGCTGACTTCAAACTGATGCTGCCAGCATGTGACAAGCCACGACTGATTGCCTATGCAGATGCTGATTGGGGCAGTGATTTGGTGGAGAGAAAATCTACCAGTGGAAACATCATCTTCTATGGTGGTGGAGCAGTAAGTTGGACAAGTCGGAAGCAGAGTACAGTGGCGGATAGTTCCACAGGTGCCGAGTGCTTCTCAGCGAAAACAGCTTGTGATGAAATCAAATGGCTGCAGAATTTGCTTCTGGATCTTGGGATAGAGGAACCCAAGCCAACCATTTTGATGCAAGACAATCAAAGCTGTATCAAGATTTCTCAGAGTGACAAGCCTCTGAAGAAGAACATTGACATTGCTTTCCACAAGGTGAGAGAAATGTGCCAGAGTCAACTTGTTCAACTGGAGTACTGCAACTCAGAAGAAATGATAGCTGATGTTTTAACAAAGCCTCTCCCTAAGGACAGTTTCCTTAGACTACGAGAAGAAATGAAGATTGTTCCTGAAGCACCCTATGATTGAGAAGGGGAATGTTGTATGTGGGGAAATAATCATTGTAATGTAAAAGCAATCTTGTGTACCTCATTCACAATCTTAGATAAGTCTAGGGTTTTTCCCTGCATGCATTTTGTTCTCCCAAAATTCCCTTCTCTTTCTTCACTGGGCACTTCTAGCCAACTAGAAGTGCTGGATGATTCACACATGACCTAATTTGAATTTTATTGCTTGTGTGTGACTTATCTTCTTCTGAATCTGACTCTCCATGAGAATGGAGGCATCTTAAGCTTTCCTGTAACCATGCCATGATGCATTGGAACCCAGCCAAGGCTGGTGAGTCTTTCCTACCCATTCCTAGTCAGTTTAGGGACCTTTTCTTATGTTTGTTTTAGTATGTAGATTGAGACTGATATACCTTCAGTAAACTTTGTTTTGCATTTTAAACTGACTCCTTTGTTTTGTAATGAGTCTAATTTAACTGGGTGATCCCAGATCTCTGAATACACTTTCAAATGATAATAGAGCTTAAGTCTTCTTCTTAATCGGACTCTGCATAAAGCGTGAAGTCAAATGTGACTGAATGCTTTTACCTTTTTTAAAAAGGAGATAATTCTTGTTGTTTTAAAGGACTAGATCCTGCAATTTTATTTTTAGACTCATTACCTTCCTACAATGCTCAAGTCCCATTATATTACAGTGGCATAGTAAAATGGTATCCCTTATATAAAATAGTGAATAACATGGTTTGCTTTTTGGAATTCACTCCCCCAAATATTTTTGAGCCGTGGTTGGTTGAATTTGTGGATGCAAACCTGTGGATATGGAGAGCTAACTGTACTTTTGTTTTAAATATACAATTTTGTTTCAAGCATCAGTAATTTTTGTTATTTTTAAATCCCATGCCCTAGTACTTTCACCTCATTATGCTGTTTTGAAAAGCAAAATTTTCCGTTATTTCAAAGTTTGATATCATGAACAGAAAAAAATGTAAATGATGTAATTTTGCAAAGACTGCATTGAGAACTTGCTGAAAACAAATTCATTTTGCACAAGATGGTTTGCCTCCCTTCCTCCTCCATTTTAGCAACCAATTACAGAAACAGCAGAAGCAGGAAAAGGGAAATGAAGACGAAAGGTACTGTCCCTTACTTTAAATTATCTGATATACAACATCCCAAATGATTCCTACCTTGCCCTAGAAACGTTAATCACAAATTCATACGTGTTTCTGGTGACTTTCTTGTTCAGATTGGTGTTAAAGATCAATATAGAATACCACAGAGCTTAATTATTGTACAAAGAAGCTGTTTTTCTTCCTCTGGGACTATATAAGAAGTAGAGACTGGGGAACTGTTCTTAGATGTAATGTCATATAGTGCTTGAAACCACTTATTTTAAGAGTGCCTTTATAAAGGTGCCTTTAAAAAAAGTTCACTGCGCAGTGAACATATCTACAGGAAATACCTGCCCAGAGAGAAATCTTCTTTTGCCTATGTAGCTAAGATTGTGGCGATGTTTGTATGTATACCTTGTGGGCTTCCCAGAAGTACCTGGCAGACCTTGGAGAAGGTACTTTTTAATACTACAATTCCCAGAATCCACCAGCCAGTATGGCCAGTGGGAGTTTCAGTAAAATGGTATTTTTTCTAAGCTCTGACTCCTGCTTGGCCACTTGAGGAATCAGATTCTAGGCAGGTTGGTTCTTTGGAATTAAGAATACCAAAACAGGTTCTTCATATATCCTTATATCCATGTATATTGAGCGTGGAAAGTATAGCCCATGGTCCAGGCACACTCCCAGGATCTCCCAGGTCCCCTCCCAATTTTTTTTGGAGAAAAGGTTTTATGAAATTAAATTTTTGCCCTAAAATGCTCCTTGGGGTATGGGTGACAACTTTGCCATGTTTTGGATCCAGGAAAGCCCTCCCCCCTCCAACTAGAAGTGACACTGACTTTGTTTGTGGGGTTGGCAGCCCTCCAAGGTCCTGAGTGGCCAGTCTAGTCCCCCCTCCATTGTTGCTAACCCCTGGTGTATATGGTACTTTACACAGTAATTGATGCCCTTTCCACACCTCACAATTCACAGCTCACAGTTTGATACCATTTTAACTGCCATGGCTGTATCCTATAGAATCCTGGGATTTCTAGTTTGGTGAGGCACCATAGTTCTCTGGCAGACCAGTCTACTTCACAAAACTAGGAATCCCAGGATCCCATCTGCTTAAACCAAGACAGTTAAAGTAGTATCAAAGTGTTATAAATGTATATTGTGAAAGAGACCTAAAGCCAAATATAAATTACTGCCTCCCAAGAGAATCTGATCTAAATTTTGATAGAGATTGTGGGTTACAGAGGAAATTCATAGAATTGCTGAAGCTGTCCTTAACAGAGAAGTGGTAAGATTATGCTCTGGGACCTGGAGTATCAGCTAAACACTGCTCACTTATGGATGACTTCACAATATCATTACTGTATATACAGTTGTCCCTTCACATTCGCTGGGGTTTGGTTCCAGGACCCCCCGTGAATACCCAAATCCGTGAATACTCAAGTCCCATTATATGGAATGGCAGAGCAAAATGGTGTCCCTTATATAAGATGGCAAAATCAAGGTTTGCTATTAGGATTGTTATTTTTTAAAGAATATTTTTCAAGCCGTGAATACTCAAATCCGTGAATGTCAAATCCGTGAATGTGGAGGGACAACTGTACATTCTTTTTTTTAAAACCCCCCAAGGTCTATTCTGCAGCCAAGCTGTCCTTATTTCTGTAGAAGCTTCAAGTCAGGGCCTCTTCTACAATACAGAGGGTTCCAGAAGAACCACGGCATAGTGGTAGAGCATATTCTAGGAATGCTTTGTTGTTGTGTGCCTTCAAGTAATTTCTGACTTATTGCGACCCTAAAGGGAACCTATTATGGGGTTTTCTTATTAAGGCTTGTTCATGAATACTCAAGTCCCATTATATGCAAATGGTGTCCCTTATATAAGATGGCAAAATCAAGGTTTGTTTTTTGGATTATTATTTTTTAAAGAATATTTTCAAGCCATGAATACTTAAATCCATGGATACGGAGGGACAACTGTAAATACTAGTAAGGGAAATAATTCATGAGGAGTCTGGATTTGATAAGTAAAACATAAAGATTGGTTTATTGTGTAAACAGAAATGCTTTGAACCTTGTTTCCAACTTGGTTCACTTCAAACTGGTTGCTAGTCACTCTTCAAAATCTGCCAGACTCAATAACAACTTGTGAGGTTATTGCCTCTCAAGGAATTCCCATCAGCCTCTATTCCTATTAACACTTATTTCCACTGCACGTACAGTCTCTCAGCTCCACTCACAAACATACACACATGCTAGCACTCTCATCACAACACATCTTCAACTCTCATCTCCCTCTCTCTCAACTGTCATGCCCCTCTTTTCACTCTAGGAGACCCTTCCCATACCAGTTTCCTGCCACAGGATTGGCTTCTTCATGCTCTCTTCCCATTTGTTCATCAACTTTCCATCAGATGCTCATCACATGCTCTCCACAGTTGCCCAGTAGGTTTCCATGGCCAGGGTGTTAGACCCTGGTCTCCAACATTATAGTTCAACATTCAGACCACTACACCACATTGGCACTTTAGGAATGCTGTTGAAACCCAAAATAAGTGATAATAGCCTGTGAATTGCTCCTTGAATAGGCTCTCTTAATTGTCCTAGTGTTAGTTTCTGTTCCCATGGAGCTGGTACTTTACTGATTTAATTTCAGTTTTTTTTTTCTAAAAAATGCCCAAAACATATTGCTTCAAATTAAAGAAATGCGGGCGGGGTGGGGGGAGGCAGTAAGCAAACCTTCCACAGCCTCCTACATAGGAATATGAGGGCCCCTCCACACTACACAATTATAGTACTGTGATTCACTTTAGCTGTCGTGGTTCCAACCATTGTAATCTTGGGGTTTGCAGCTTAGGGAGGGGTATTTAGAATTCTCAGCCAGAGAGCTCTAGTGCCCCACTAAACTACAAAACCCAGAATTCCATAGGCTGCACCCATGGCGGTTAAAATGGAACCATTGTGTTGTATTTGTATAGTGTTCTGCCTGTCAACACTAGACAGGTGCTGCAGCTCTTGCATTTTATTACAAAAATACTAGAGAGAAGAATACAGAAAATATTGGAATGAGAGAAGCTAAAACAAATGTGGCTGGATACTGACACAAGGATTGCAATAAAAGGTTAATGTAAAAGCAACCTTGGATAACTTCTGCCAGTTCATATTGATAGTACTGAGGTGGACGGACCACAAGATTTGTTAATCAACTTCATATGCTTACAGGGTTCAATAAAAATGTAGGTTTACTAAAGCTGGTTTGATACCAATATATCTGAAAATAGCTTTTAAAAGTTAAATAACCATTTATATAAGTCATGTTAGTCAAGGGGAGAACAGGTTCAATCAGAGTTCTTTCTCTGCTTGAAGCATTTCTAATAAAGATAATTAGCAGTAATTGGTAAAACCAGAATGATAACTAGGTTTTTACACTTGCAGCTGCTATATCTCAGTTATGGATGTACTGTATTTTTGCTTTTAAGGGGTGATGATTCAGCAGTGAGAACAGAAATTCCCTTTCCATATTTCATTGCTTTTATTTGACAAGGGAGGGGGACACACACATACCCATTGTGCAAACAATATTATCTTCAGCCAGAGAGATGCAGCTTCTAAAACACTTTTCATAGAATTTTATTTCTTAATCCATTCTTTAACCCTGCCTTTTCCATAACTGTGAGGTAGTTTAGCTTATAAGGGCAGTAAAACCCATAAAAGTAGTGATGAAAATACGATAAAACCAAAAGCCAACAAAATAGGATTGAAATTCTTGGACAACTGAAAAGACAAGATCATCATAAAACTTTGCCTGAGTGTAATAAAGGTCTGGATAAGGGCCAATAAACTGAAGCTTAGTCTAGATAAATCAAAGATCCCCTTGGTGAGTAATTCAATTGCCCGTGTTTGTGGATTTCACCTACTGTTGGGTAGGGTTGTGCTGAAGGAATAAGCAGAACTTAGGAAAGTTCCTTTTTTGGGACTAGAAGGCCAATAATTTCCCAGCTAGCATGCTAGTGTTTTTTTCAGCAAATGAGAGATCGAGAGAGAGAGAGAAACATTTTCTCGCTCTAGAAATAAAGTTCACAATCTGATTGTGTTTCTTCCCACCCTTATGACTGGGTGTACAGGTTGCCACTGTGGCTCAAAGTGTGTTTGGCCAACCAAGGCTGGTGCGCTAGCTATTATCGTACTTGGACAGACAGGAACTAGCCTCAGTGATTGGTTCTTTGGTAACCTGTAGATTAGACATTGCAGCGTCTTATGCATGAGGCTGTCTTTGAAGCAGTGAGAGCTGGTAGCTTCCAGTGGGGTGGTCCTGGTTTTAAAGCAGCTGTCCAAGGTGCTTAACCTATTCTGGATCTAGGGTTCAGCATCTTGGACAAATTTAAAGTTTAGACTAATTGCTGAAGAGTATTTGTTGTCCATTGACATGGAAGCTACCAAACACCACTGCTTTAAAGACAGTGCAGAAACTGATTAGTCCGAAACAGTGCTGTGGTGCTGTGAAAAGAGGCCAGACTGACTGTGTGTGTGTGTGTGTGTGTACATGCCCCTTCAAGTCACCTGTTGCTTATTGTGACCCCTTGAATTTCACAGGATTTTCTTAGGAAACTAATACTCAGAGGTGGTTTTATAAGTGTATTATTTTTCCAGACTCAGTTCAAAGTGCTGTTTTCAATTTTTAAAACCTTTAGGCCCATGATGACTTTGCCTCAATATGTCCCTGCTCAATACACTGAAATCTTCAACAGAGGCAATAAATCAGTTCACCCCACTAATGAGAGTGATCTTTCCCACCCCCAGTAGCTCCTTGGATGTGGCAGAAGAGCGGGGGGGACAAGGGCGAATCAAAAGGCTGTATCATGGACGAAGAAACAAAATGAGTAGCAAGAAGCAAGCAAACAGGGGACCTGACCACTTTTGGTCCTGGTCCTATCAGCTGCTGTTATGTCATCCCCAACTGATTGTCCCTAAGAGAATGTGGGCTGTGAAAAGTACTGTTATTCATGAATTGGCTCTGCAAGCCAATTTAGTGCCTGCACTTCCCAAGGTAAATATCACTCCTTCAGCCTTGACTTAGGGACAACTACTATTATTTATCTCAGAGGCCTAAGCTTTCAGTTTGCAGCTGGTCAGCAATACCGTTTAGTCCTCTGATCTTCACCCCCCACTTCCAAACAGTTTCTAGGTTTGAATCCATGGCTCCTTCCTATTGAATCCTGGGATTTGTAGTTTTACAAGGTCTTTAGCATTCTCTACCAAAGAGAGCTGGTGCCTCACCAAAAATTCCAGGATACCATAGGAAGGAGCCATGGCAAATTATTTGTGTACTGTAGTGTGGATTCAGCCTCTAGGAAACAATGCTTGCCTAGTTTTTCTTATTTCTCACAATTTAGGACTACTGGGAATACCATGGGACCAGGATACCAATCTCCTCTATATTTGTTTAGTCAGTCACTGAGATCTTAACTGGAGACCTTTGTGGTTATTCCACAACCTGCAGAATAGTCAGTTGATTGCAGGTGAGTTTCCTCAGCGGTAGCATCCTGCCTTTGAAACACTCTTACAAAATGGTCTGAGAGGCAGATAGGTTTTAAAGGAACCACTTAAAGAGTGTAATAATATCAGGCTGGGCATCTGGGCAACTGGGAAAGCTGAATTAGCCCCCTAGGAGATCTTGGAGGGCTATTCCTGCTGTCACACACACACAAAATGCCTCCAAATCAAAAAAGGCCTTTCCTAGGTCTAAATTGGCACAGGAGGCCTGCAAAAATGTTTTGGGAATGCATCCTGTACTATGTAGTGGATATTTTGGAGCATTCTGGAGCAAAACAATTTTTTGAAAGTGTTTGCAAAAAAATTGTTTTTGACCTCAAGATCGGGGACCTCCAAATGTGATGGAAACTGCCTCTACATCCCCTATCCCCTACAGTGCATTTGGGGACATTCTGGATGTGTGTGTGTGTACACACCCCTGGGGGCTCCTTGGGGGGGCACAAAGAGGCCCTGGGGACCACATGCTGCCTCTGGGGCACACTTTGCCTACCCCTGAATTATATCAAATCATACATTAATACAATATATAAACAAACATGGCTTCCCAGCTCTCACTCTTCACTACCTCCTTTCTGCCTATCATAGGCCTATGATGGAATTTATGGTGCCAATAAAAGACTTAGGTTCTAAGAGAAATTAACTTAAGGAACTCCAAAGAAGGAACCTTCCATATCCTTTCTTTCCCATGTAGTTCCCCTACCCACCACTGTCCCATTTCAAATTATTTTCATAGAGTGAAGACTGAAACTACTTTTTTTCATTCAGTATTACTACCTATCAGTTTAAGAGCTATGTTATCAAATCATGCATTTATGTAAGTGACATGATGTGATAAACATATAACCTAGAGAGATACTCTCTGCAGCAGGTTAGAAAATTTTCAAGAGTTTCCTTAGAGCAGTTAATGCTAAACAGTTAAAATGCATGTGAGGGGGGGGGAGGAGAGGGGGGGAGAGAGGTGGCTTATTTTAAATATTTCAGACAGAAATATTTAGAAACTATAAGATTTGGAAATCTAATATATTGGGGAATATGCATAGCTTTAGGTTACATCTAGGTGATAAGCTCAAGAAACAAGGGGTTTTCAGCCACATGCCCCTCATTTTCAACAAAGCCATTTAGATGTTAGAAGAGAACTGTAGGAATCATGTAAGGGCTCAGCATCATAAGCCCTGGTCAGTCCCATGGAATCACTCCTCCAGATGGTCTTAGAATGCAAATCTCATCATTCCTCACCATTGACAAGGTTGGTTTTTGGATTTGCAGTCCAACAACATCTGGAAGGCTTCACAGTTCACTTCCCTGCATGAAATCTTGCCACACTTGTCATCTAGCCAGTATGTACTTTTGTGGAAGTGTGTCTTGGAATATAGTCAGGAAAAATGGCTCCCATACTTCTATAACCATGTTTAGAATGGCATCATCTTTGGTCGTTTTAAAGTCACTATGTTTTTCTATGTAATTATGAACTCCACTTATTAGTGGGTGAGGATCAAGCATATCCCTGTATTAACATGAACACTTGGTCTTAAAAATATTTTACTGATTTTTTTTAAAAAAATATTGTTGTTACATGCTGTTGAGTTAACTCCAACTTATGTCACCCCTATGAATGAGACCTCCAAGAGCCCTGGTCATCAACTGCCCTTCTCAGGTCTTGCAGACTCAGGGCCATGGCTTCTTTGATATAAAGGCAAATAAAGGGAAACCCTGTCATAGATTCACCTTAGGGTTGCCATAAGTCAGAAATGACTGGAAGGTACACAAGAAGAAGAAGAAGAGGAAGAGGAAGAAGAAGAAGAGAGGAAAGAATTTAAGGTAAAAGAGGGGGAAATGGAGACATGTACATATAATTATCAGGACAGAATTATAGCACTATTAACATGTACCATATTGTACAGTATAGAAACATTAGTTGTACCATAATATCCCCTACAAAATAAATCTGTTTGAAGTGGGTGTCTACAAAACAAAAACAAAAACAAAAAACCAGATTGCAATTACACGGCAGGTTTTATAGTAATAAATTGCGCTTTAGCGCTTTTTTTGCACCAGCTGTGGGTAGTTTACACGGTGTATGGAGGAAACAGTTCTATTTTGTTGCTCTTTGTTTTTTTCCGCTTTGAGATTCAGACAGACAAATGTGGTGGGGGCGTGGCCAAGCATTGGAGAGAAGGACAAAGGAATGCAATAGGGTATGCCCTGGCCCCAACTCCGTGGTTAACAGCTGGTCGACACTGAGCCATTTCCTTCCCCCCTGTAGCTCCCTGACCCCAAATCAAAATGCAGATGTGAAGGGTTTTTTTTCTCCGTGGGTAACAGCTGATTGAGACTGCCTTCCTCCTGCAGCTCCCTGACCCCAAATCAAAATGCAGATGCAAAGGGTTTTTTTTCTCCGTGGGTAACAACTTATCGAGACTGAGCCCTGGACCGCTACTGAATCTCCCTCCTGACTCCACATCTAGCTAGCCCACCCCTTCATCATAAGAACCAATCATAGTGCAGCTCTGCTGCAACTGTACTGGGAAGATTGCTGGTAATTCACACAGCCCTTAGCGAAATGGTTGTTTACACTATCAATAATGCGCTAAATCGTGCTACTTTTCAAATAAACTGGCAAAAGTAACGAGATCCCCTGAGACGCTATATTTTGGTTTTTTACCTTCCCCCCTTCTGAATGAGGCGATACTGTGGCGTGATCCGTGGGAACAATGAGCAATCTTAGCGGTATATTTAGGGGAATATTTGCCCGTGTAAACGCAACCCCAGTTTTTATTTTATTTGTATTGATTTTTAAAGTTATGAATACCATAAAAGTAGAAGAAACAAAATGAAGAGGGGAAAGAAGGAAAAGGAGGAGTATTAACACGATCGCTTAGACAACGAGGAGTGCAGTCCTCCAGAGGTTCTTGCAGTGCAACTTTTCTCATGTCCACTGACCATGCTGAAGCTGAGACTGATGGGAGTTTGAAGGCCATGAGTCCCCCATCCTTGACCTGGGGCTTGTCTATACCCGCAAAAAGTATCTGGCTGAAATTCAGAGTATTCTGCCCCAGAGCTGCCCTGAATTCATCCCATTAGTACCAGACCTAAATATACTGCACTTATAATGTTAACACATCCCTGCCCAAATTTGAATTGGCACTGGTTTTTCTCTCTCCTTCTTTTCAGGGCTGCTGCTGCCTTCCCGGCCAAGCACCTCCCCAGCAGAGCTCTGCTGGTGAAGTCACTTCCTCTGAGGTCAGAATGAGGTGCCCAGCCATGAGATCAATGATGAGGGGGGTTGATCAGGTTACCTCCTCCTCATTGATCTCATGGCTGGGCACCTTGTGAGAAAGAAACTTTTTATTTTTATTTTTCAATATGGACCGCATATTGAATGGCAGGTTAGGAAGGAGAGAAGTCGGATGCAATCCAGAGAAACATATTTAAAATGTCATTTTCTTATTCCAGAAAAAGGGGGAAGGGAGGCTGTTTTTGTTTTTGTGGCAACAAACCAACACAACTAACTCCTCCTGGTGGAAGAATCTATCCCACCACCACCCCGACACAGATGGATACACGTAAGAAAGACTGGATTTTCCTGGAAACTGCGGAGCAAGATGTGAGTTTTAAAAAATCTCACTAATGCCTACAAGAAGTGTTTTCACTGCTGAAATGGTCCTACATCATATGTTCCCATAGAACCAGAATTGAGGAAGTTACTGATTTTTTTTTCCTGGTGTAGACAAGACCTTGAGTCCAAACTACATATGATATACCACTTTGTTCTTGGCCAATTGGATCTGTCCCTATGTGCACATTATACCTTTTGCACAATATCTGAACACAGTTAAATATCAGTTGCCATTTCAGGAACTGTTGATACCTTCAATTTGAGAGATACAGCTGGTGCTGCTGGTAATTGCATTATCCTTCTGGAACTTGGCAGACTTGCTGTGGCTTGGCAATGACTGATCTATTATGGGGGCATATTGATCAAAGCTGGACAGTTTGGTTGGCTGCTGCACAAATGAAATGCCCATTCCATGGAATGAATCAGTTGTGGTCAATGCTGTAAGCTGCTGTAGTCATGAAAAATGTGTAAGACAAGCTACACATATTTGGAAGCATGCAGGACAAACTGCATCTTCTTGTTGATCATGTTCACAAATGACATTAGCAAGAGCTGTGGATAGTATGGATAGCAGACAGCCACAGAAATACAAAGACCAGAATAATATTTGTCGAGTATAGTGATACTGTTTATCACTATCAGTTTGCAATTTTTAGATTTGGTATGTAACCCCACCCTTCAGCCAAAAAGACTCCTAGAGTATCTTACAAACTATTACTTTTGACAGTTCTCTGCTATCAGGTTTACAACCTAAATAAAACACAATACACAAGGAAAAGGGAAAAGTGGATGTTGTTGTGTGCCTTTTTTTTTTTTACTTATTTTATTTACTTAGTTATTTATACCCCGCTCTTCAGCCACAAGGCTATCAGAGCGGCTTACAAATTGTTTTAAGCAATAGCTATTTACACATCTAACTGCATTAAACAGCTTCCAATGTGTGTTAGCTAATTTGCCCCCACAAGCTGGGTACTCATTTTACCGACCTACAAAAGGATGGAAGGCTGAGTGAACCTTGGAGCCCGCTGGAATTGAACTTGCAACTTGCAATGTGGTGACTTGCAGTACTGGCATTTAACCACTCCGCCACCAGGGCTCCAAGTAATTTCTGACTTCTAGTGATTGTAAGGCAAACTGAGTGGGAATGCAAACCCTGCTCTCCAGAGCTGTAGTCCAACTCTCAAACCACTATACCGCACTGGCTTTCAATGACAGTGGGAGAGGGGATCAACAGTCCAGAAGATGCTGGCTGCTCTTCTCTCTGTCAGAGGCCCTGACAATTGCAGTTGGGATGGATAGAGGGGCTTTTCTTAGCTGCTGGGCCTAGTCATGATGGAGCTGTGCCTGCCTGTTCTTTTCTCCCTCAGAGGCTACAGTAATGACAGGTGGGATGGATGGAGGGCTTTTCATCAGTTTTTAAAAATCAGAATTGCACTGTGTTCCACCTTTGGGACTGTCAAATATATGAGCACTGTGTATTTTTGTTCCTTTATCAGTGTTTATTTTGAAAATAACCATTCTGGTCTGAATGTTCTCTGGCTGCTGCTACACTGCAGAAATAATGCAGTTTGACACCTCTTTAACTGTCCTGGGATTTGTAGTTTGTTGTGGCACCAGAGTTCTCTGACAGAGAAGGCTAAATATCTCACAAAACTACAAATCTGAGAATTTCATAGCATTGAGCCATGGCAGTTAAAGCAGTGTCAAACTGCATTATTTCAAGCAGCCTGTCAACCACCACATTTTCTCACTTTGCACTAATACCTTGCAGGAGGATATTTGTAAGCATCAAGATTAGCAGGGCTGGCCCATCCATTAGTACAAGTGTCATCAGAGGAAAACCCCTCCTTTATTTGTTGTTTAGCAGTGAATTGTTGATCCCATGAAAAATCATGTTTATCAGAGAGAAGCCCAGAAGTTGGGACAGGGCTAAAGCAATAAAAACAGTCTCATCCTCATTCATTTGGAACCTGAATTCTACCAGACAAAGTATCCAAATTGCCATTGTGTATGGCCACGTCCTCTAGCAAAGTCCTCCAGTAGCTTCTGGATTACATCAAATCTTCTGTTGGCAATTACAGTGGAAATTCCCCAGTTCTGCCCTCTATGACTTCTAAAAAAAAAAGCAGCTTTGGAGGATTTCTGTCCAGACCTGATTTTAGGGGTGCACAGAGGCTGCATAAGGGTATGTGATGGCTTCCCTTTTTATTCTGCTGGAATGTGCCATTCCATTGATGGAACACCATCACTAGCCATTCATGAAAGTGCCCTAGCAATTAGTTGCCTGCTAAATTTATTATACCATGACCTTTCATGGACTTATATAACCCACTTTACCAGATGCCTGAAGTGTTACCCAGAGTTCTAGGCATACGTACAGTGTGCATGGTTGGAGGTGGGATTAGTAATGGTGAGGTCAGAGATGTATTGCATGCAAACACTATTGACAGTAACAGTTACATTATTAACACTGGCCATTCCAAAAAGTGCTACAGATAATACAAATCTTTTGGCACTGGGTAAGACAACACACGCAGTGTGATGAGAAACCATTTGTCCCCATTCAAACCTCTGGTGATGGACTGGAACTTCCTGATTCATTCTTATTTAGTCGCCTCTTGCTTTAATTTCCCATTGAATTTAATTTGCTCCACAAGGACTACTCAAGGTCAATGACATGGTATCTTGGGAGGCTAAAGTGTTCTCTCGCTTGGTTTTCAAATATTGTCATTTTTGAAGTTATTCATTTGGAAATCAGGGGCTCTAATTTGCTTAATTTGCTGAGTGGGAAAGCTAGGGAGAAAATAACTGAAAAACAGAAGAATGGTCACAACAACTCAGGTGGGAGGATGAAACATTCCTTCTTGAAAAGAACCTTCAGTCAAATTATTATATTTTGCTCTTACTGGGCTTTGAATTTTATTTCTTTCACACTAGCAATTCATATACTCACTCCATGTAATCTGAGGTCATTGCTTGATTAATCTGTTAACTAGTCACTACACGTGATTTCCTTGTTGTAGATATTAAGACCATTACCTCCTTTCATTAAAACCACACATTTCTTTTACAACATTGAAATGATAAAGAAACGAATACACTTACCATGAAAACACACGGTAAATATTACTACCCTAAAGAGAATTGGCTGTATGCCAATGTATGCTCAAGAGCCAAAACACTACATTTTCATAAACTCTACTAGGCACAAATGAATCTCTTTCTGCCCTATGTGGGAGTTGTTGATGATGGTGTCATTCCTTAAATTACAGCCCCCCAATTCCTGCCCCTTTTAAATCAAGCCCCTTGATCACAGTTTCTAAACACTATGAGGATTTGGTTAAAATTGGGAAATATGGAATGATGTTGCCCTCCCCACGCATCTTTTCTTCTATAATTGGAACAGTGTGAGGTGGCATAAACAACTGCTTCTTTAAACAACCCAAGCAAATTGATCCCTGGAAAAGCACTACACTGGTCAGACTATTAGGCAGAATGAAGTAGGCACCTCGAACAGCAGATTTTGAATATTGTGATGAAGTAGCATCAAATTATTAGGTATTTAATTTGCTTGTATATATATATATATATATATATATATATTTACTGCTAGGGCTAAGGAGAGGTGTTTGTGGCATTCTCCTCCTCATGTGCTGGATTTGGATACTGTGCACCTTGACTTCTGCATGGGGTGCTTCAGACTGCAAAATGTCTTGGGTTGGCATTACCAGCTTGAAAAGACATAAAAAAATCCAGTTAGGGTTGCCAGAGTGAAAACTGGAGAGGGTTCCTGGGCCTTTAATAGTGTGTAGAAGAGGGAATTTCAGCAGACAGTTTTGTTACTTGGTTGTGCAAAAGCAACAAAAATTCTCTCTTCTACAGACTGTTAAAGGTATAGGAGCCCTCTCCAATTTTCAATTGGACAGCCCTAATTCAGCAAGATTGTGGAAAAGAAATTTCTAGGGCAGCTTTCATGAACTACAGTCTGCTTCATCAAATGCAGCTAGCAGCATGTGGCCTTGGATTATGAAGCCATACTGAGTTTTCATTGAGCCATTTTTCAAATGTTTAACTGAGTACTTATGTGTATTAATCTAAGTGTCCTTAGTTTTCAACATATGCTAAAAACATACTTACCTAATAAAGCCTTTTCTATTTGGTCCAGCCCAACATTTTATTTGGACTTCAAAACAATTGGTGTGCTATGATCTGCATGTTTGTGTTTCATGTTACATTTTATTGATGTACAGTTGTCCCTTCACATTCATTGGGGTTTGGTTCCAGGACACCCCCCCATACCAAAATTTGTGAATACTCAAGTCCTGTTAATATGCAATGGCATAGCAAAATGGTATCCCTTTTATAAGATAGCAAAATCAAGGTTTGCTTTTTGGATTATTATATTAGCCGCATCTGATAATTTCCATAGTGTATACCTCCTGGATGAACGTGTGGATGACAACTTCATTTTCCATGAAATTCTTAACCACATTTATATTTGTGGATATAAGGAGTACAAAAATATTGGACCAAAAATCAATCAATTATGTTAACATTTTTTCCAATTATTTACGTGTTCTTATATCCCCAAATTTCAAACTAGTATAGTATAGGCACACCTCGACACCCAAGACGTGCTGAACTCTCCTCACAATGCGCCTGAGCCCCCCCCCCCCAGCGTGTGTTTTCGGGAAAGGCTTCAAACAGCGCCCCTAGTGGCCAACTAGTGCGTGCTGAAGAACGTGGGGGTTAATTACCAATGGGGGCAAGTTATGAAATTCCACCGTATTCAGTCTCTCCCTCGACCACCTGAGAGGCAGTTTGGGAAAATGGCCGCCACTTCCAAAAGAGGTCCACATTTGGTCCAATTGTAGCCTCCCGTGTCCTTCCAGCCCATGGACTCAAACGTAGTAGCGCCCTTCTCGTTTTCCTCTCCCTCAGACAGAGTCCCTTTCCCT
Source organism: Gambelia wislizenii (assembly GCA_030847615.1). Lineage (NCBI taxonomy): Eukaryota > Metazoa > Chordata > Lepidosauria > Squamata > Crotaphytidae > Gambelia > Gambelia wislizenii. The sequence continues at coordinate 52,626,298 of JAUMIR010000001.1, read as the reverse complement.
CGCTTGTAGCAACTCGCCTATGAGGGGGCGGATGAATGGGGGACTTTAAAAGGCCGGCCGGCTTCTCATGCCTGCCTGCTGGTGCTCTTGTCGACAGAGGGAAGGGCTTGGTGTGGAGCTACCATGCTTTGGGCTTTTCCAACGCCCCCCCTTGCTCGCTTGTCCCCCCCCCCGCCACTATGGCCAAACGGCGGCGGGAGGCTGCTCTTTCTGCGCGCAAGACCGAAAGAGTGGGAGTGGGGGGCAGCAACGTGGAAGGCGGCTGGGCGCTAAGCAGGTGCCCTCTCGGGCTCCCCATTGGCGGCTGCAGGAGCAGCACCAGCAGCAAGCGAGGCAGCGGAGCCTGGCGGGGCTGCTGCTCTTCCCTCCTTCCCCTCCCCTGCAGACAGGTAGGATGCGCGCCAGGCGCCGTCCCCCCCTCTCTCTCGCTCAGTCCTAGTCCTCCTCTTCCTCCTCCTCCGTTCGCAGTCGAGGGGAGCGCGGTGGCGGGTCGCGGCTTACCCAGCGGAGAGCTCAGCTCGCGGGGGAAAGGAAAGGCGGCTCCATGCAGGCGGGCAGCCCTCAGGTAAGGAAGGGCGCACTGCGCAGCTGACGACTCGGCGGGGAAATGGGGAGGGAGGGGTGGCTGTGGTACGAGGAGGCGGGAAAGCCTTGCCAAGGGAGGAGGAGGGGCGGCAGCAGCGGGGGAAGGGGCGACACGAGGGGAAAGTACTTCAGAGCTTTCCTTTCCCCTCCTCGCCCCCCTTTTTTTAACCCCCCGAGACAAAGGTGTGAAGTACTCCAATAGGTCGTACCCCGTGCGAGGGCTCCGAGAGGGCGGGTGGGCGAGGGGCGCGTGTGCCAGTTATTGGAGAGCGTAAATGGAGGGGGAAGCGAGGGCACCTCGGTGCCCATGAACTGAGTGGCCGGTGAGGGCGCCGCCAGTCGGGGACGTGGACCAGGAGAGGGAATAAGGGACAAGGTATCACCGTGGCAGGGGGCGTTTGGGGAGAAGGGGACGTCATACACACAACCAGAAGCCAACCCCTCCCCCCGCACACACACACACCGCCCCGTAAACGGGGAAGAATTGCCTGGAAAGGAGGGCAGAGCAGTCATTTATAAAGTATTTTTTTCCCTCATCCCGCCCCTGGGGGGCGCGCGAGGGATGCCCGGGGCAAACGGGGTGAGCCTTGGATGGCCGGCCGGTGGGGTAGCCTCTAATTTCATCTGTATGCAAGCAGGTAGAGAGGGCTGCTCATCCCTTTCTGGGTTCAGAGGGCCACCTTTTAAAGCGAAGTTGTGTGTGTGTGTGTGTGTGTGTGTGTGCAGAGAAGAAAGTGCCCATGTGCTGAAGCAGGCTGCCCATTCTGTTTGCAGACCCTTGCAAGCTGGATGCCCTTTGCGGATAAAAGATGTATCATGGAATGAATCCGAACAGCAGGGATCCGTTCCTAGAGAAGCAAGAGCATCAACAGCAGCCGCCACCACTCTTTCAGCGTTCCCAGTCAAGGCTCTCCCTGGTGGTCTTGTGGTTCCAGCTGGCCCTGTGCTTTGGCCCTGCACAAATCACTGGCGGTGAGTGAGTGTCCGACTTGTGTGACAGGCAGTAGCAGAGCATTGGCTGTGGAGGGCAGGGTGAGGGGAGAGAGAGTGTGTATCAGGCTGTTACTGACAGGCAGGTTCCCCTTAGTGTAGGAGGAGGCAGCCTCTGGCTATTGATCTTATATGCACAAAATGCTGAAAGGGGAAAACATCCTCCCACTGTTTGCCTGGCTGCCTCTCAAATCTATGGATGAAAGAGAAAAATCTACCCATCCCCTTCTGAAGCCTGAAGGGAAATGCCTGTAAGAAAATGACCACTTAAATTTCTACTTCTTACCCAAGTGCATATACCGAAAAAGAAGATTCCTCCTAAAGGTGTGGAAAAAGATATTTCCTCTCTCCCTTAGGGATGATCAATGACAGTTCATGCAGACAGATGCAAGGTTTCTATCCCTCCCCAGTTCTGATAAGAAAGTACAGAGTCATCTTCTCCAGTCTTTTGATGCTCTCTGCACAATCCTTCTGTTCATCCTTTGTGCAAAATCCACACAGGAAATAAAGAAGAGAAAGTCCTAAGACATATCACTTGCATTCTACTGAATGTGCACATTAAACATTATGCATACAGATAATGTTGGCTGGGAAGAAGGCTCCTTTCTCTTACATGCATGTAATCTGTGATCTGTGACATCCATTAATACCATTAGGAATTCCTCTGGGATCCACAGATCCTAAGAACAGATTTTCAGTGTAATGCTTAGCCTGAAAAAATATTAAGGCAGCTTGCTACTCTTCAAAGGGACAGCTTGACATGATAGAGATACCTATTATTGCATCTTATTTTAGTAGATGCCAAGGATGCTTCCAGGCAGAGGGTTCCTGGTGCTGTTAATCAAAAGGCATCTATTCTACCTTTTTCTTCTCAACTGAATTTTTTTTTTCTGTTAAGAAAAGGTGATGGAAGAACATGGGGAGGATATCAATCAAAGATGACTCCCTGTAGAATTCAGTGAAGGAGGCAGATGGATGGCAAGACAACAGCCTTGTCTAAAAGCAACCAGAGCACAAGCTTAGGGATCACCCACTGGTGCCCAAGTGGTTAACACTGAGTTGTCTACTTAATGATTGCAGTCCCTAAGACACCAGATGCTGTCCAGGACACTAGCAGAACGATAAGAGTACCTTGGTATTTATGGCTAGCAGAGTGCAGCAGGCTAGTCCAATACCAGCTTACAGTGAAAATAGGACTAATTACTCTGGATGCTCATAATAGGGTAGAAAGAAAAATGCTTATTGTCTCAGGAAATCCATCCAAGAAATAAACAAAAGAATTGCACTCTATGTGGATACCGGGGCCCTTAGAGCTTCTGTGCATAGCCTGGCAGCTACAAATGAGAAAGGGACCTCCCAAGGCTGCCTCCACTACTTAGCTAAAGGTAAACAAGGATACTGACTTCCTTGAAGGAAAAGGGAGTGGCCTCAACAGGTAGGAATGAAGCAAAAGGAGTATAGTGTCTAGATCAAGGGAAGTAATAGTGCCACTCTGTTCTGCTTTGGTCAAACCTCACCTGGAATACTGTGTCCAGTTCTGGGCACCATAATTCAGGAAGGATATCGAGACACTGAAATGTGTCCAGAGGACAACGAGGATGGCGGGAGGTCTGGAAGTCATGCCCTATGAGGAATGGCTTAGGGAGCTGGGCATGTTTAGTCTGGAGAAGAGAAGGTTGAGAGGTGACATGATAGCCACGTTTAAATATTTGAAGGGATGTCATAGTTAGGTTGGGGCAAGCTTGCTTTCTGCTGCTCCAGAGACTAGGACATGGAGCAATGGGTTCAAACGATAGGAAAAGAAATATAGGAAGAGATAAAGGAAAAGTAGACTTATCACTTTTCCTTTCAGGACATGCTCAGCATGGATGCAATTTGTTTTTACAATAACAGCATCTGAGACTAGGACATGGAGCAGTGGGTTCAAACTATAGGAAAAGAGATTCCACCTAAACATTAGGAAGAACTTCCGGACAGTAAGAGCTGTTAGGAAGTGGAATACACTGCCTCGTAGTGTGGTGGAGTCTCCTTTGGAGGTTTTTAAACAGAGGCTGGATGGCCATCTGTTGGGAATGATTTGATGTAGGGGGTTGGACTGGATGGCCCCTGTGGTCTCTTCCAACTCTATGATTCTATGAAAAGAATGTACATATCTCTAAGGCAGAGGAAAAACACCAGGGACTGACTGTCTATGTGCACATTGTCCCATCCCACGTCTTATTTGATAAGATGTACTGATGCCATTAAGAACCAAATCCTGATAGAGCAAACTGTGCATTTTTATTTTGGGGAAACCCCCACATCCACCCCACAACACCTCCAAAATTTTCTAATGAGAAGAATCCTCTTCCATAAGATGTTTTTCAGCTTTGGGACCAGAACCGGAAGGAAGTTCTTGCTGAGCTTTTGGATGAATGCTATTCTATATGAGGATAGTACAAGAAACTTTGGAATTTGTTTTATTCTGTCCAACTTGAAAACTCTTTATTGAATTCTATACATTTGGCTTATTATTTGCATGCCTTTAAAAAAAAAAGTAAGGACTATGAAATATTTTAAACTAACAAATGTCTTTGAATATCACTTGCTGGAAGAACAGCAGGAAGTGGCTATTATCCTCATACCCCCATGTGGTTGCTTGTTGGGTTTTTTTTTTTTTTTAATGCCATCTAGTTGTGTAATGTGTGAGAGAGCTGCTGGAAGGAAAGGCACTTTGGTACAGTCCAGCAGGCATCTCTTATGATTTCTTTCCACATTGAATTGGCTTTGCTAAGCTGAAGTAGCCTTCAGGTCAAATTTGTCTGCAAAAATTGCTTGGTGGGACAACAGTGTCTCTTTAACACACCACTACAAAACATTTCCAAGTTGGTTCATTATTGAATCTCTTACTTTAACTGAAGGTTAAGCAAGGTTTAGGAAGCTTCTTGTTTTAACTGCACTTGAAACTTCATGGTACTCATGAAGACTAGTCATGTTCTGTTTCAACTTAAGGTCTAAGACTAGAATACCCCCATTGACTCAGTGGGGATCTGCTAAGTCAACACATCTTATGTAAGTGTTCTTATGTAAAGTGATTCAATGGTCTGCTCTAGTTGGGACTAATTATTGGACTTTGTAAACTACAGCCTAACTTTTTAGCTGTTGTCAGATTTTATTGGTGCTGTGCTCTGTGCACTCTAAACAATTTAATAATTTTGGAGCTGTTTAATGAAGATGAACCGAGGGAAATCACAGAGCCACAAACCAGCAAGTGCTATGTGGGCTAGAGCCCAGTTAATTCTATGCTTGATTGCTTATCTTAACTAGCTTTGTTGGATGCTATGCAAACCATAGGATCCTGTGGAAGGATTCAGGAACATGTCTGGTGTTTCAGCAGACATTTCATCAGGAGAGCCAAGAAAATAAACACGCTTACAACAAGTTGTAAGGGTGTCTCATCCATATAGTTAAGAGAATCCAGAAACCACATCAACACCATGGACTGGCTGACAGTATAACTCAGTTTTCTTTGGGCAACCAATGGCAGGCCAATGAGGCAAGCACCATAACAGCATCTGAATTGTGTCCCTGCATCACATGGCTTTCAGCCAAGACCTGTGTGCATGATTATATTGTTTGCTAATTTCTGTGGTTTCAGTAGGTTGGACTTTTCCCTGAGTTGGTTGGTCACTGTGGTATAATGCCAAGTGTCAGCTGTGCCATATATATGTTCAAGATTTCTAACAACTTTGTAGCGATGGCTGTCTTTAAGTATCTTTCTCCCCACCCCCCTGCTGTGTACATTTGTTAATTGGACTGAAAGTATTGTTACAGTTGCCAGATTGTATGATTTTTCTGTTGTGTTTGTTCTACTGAGGCTGCAGTATTTTTCTTAGAAATCAGTTCTCTTGAGATTGGTGGAGTTCAAATTCAAGTAGGCAATAATTGTCCATTATCACTTTTCCTTTTAGGACATGCTTGGCATGGATGCAATTTGTTTTTATAATAAACAATACGATAGTTACAACATAGATATTAAAAACAAGATTGTGTGATATAAAGGGGTCTAGTGCTTTCCCTATTCTCTATCCTGTGTTAGAAGAATTTGTTTGAAAGTCACTGTTGTCTTTCAGGGTGACTTAAAAGAGGTTATACTATTGTCACTATGATGGACTTGCTAAGACTTAAGGAAGATTTTGTCCTGAGTGACACTGTTTTAACTTTGTTAAATAATCTTTTTAGTAAAATGGGTGGGTGGACTACATTTATCTCTATACCAAAACAATATTTCTCAGTTTATAAGAAATATTCTTTATGTATGTATGATGATATGTATATGCTTTACTTTTGTATCACATGTTGCCTCTTCAGAGTTCTGTAGCTCTACATTAGATATTAGAGCAGCCTTTCCCAGACTGGCACCCTCCAAATTTGATGGACTAAAATTCTCACCAGCCTAAGCAGCACAGAAAGGTGTGGTGGCTGAGAATGATGGGGTTATAGTCCAACACACCTAGAGAATACCAGATTGGGAAACAGATAAAAGAAACTGTCAGTGTCTGAATTGTTCCACACCCAATTTTCCTGTTTACACATACTCCTCAAATACTAATGTACAGCTTTGCCTGTTTCCAGTTTATGTTTTTAAATAATTATGGTATGACTTAACCATCCTCATGCCTGGATTTTTTCATAGTCCTAACAGCAGCTAATCAGCTTGGAGTTGATTGGTTTCATTGGTACATCTGAGTCAATTTTTTAAAAAGCATATAGTCCAATTCCACAAATTTCCTTTGGGCCTCTCCCCCCATAAAAATAAATAAATAAACACAAAGCACCCTTTTTCATTGTTTATACCCTTTATCAGTGGCAGTTTCTCTATAGGTGTCAGTAGTCTTTTGTACTATATAGAAACAGTTTATTTATGAATCTGGTTTAGCTCATTAGCTACCAAGACAATCCACTGTCTCATGTACCAGTGTAAACCCCAACTCAGTGCCACCTACATTTGTGCAAGGGCTGTTCCTGTTGCTTCATCACATTTGTACTGCCAGAATTGGTACCTCTCCAAAGCTGGGCTTCCCCTATTTTCATGAAGATTGCCTGAGAAGCACAGCTCAGTGCACACAGCTTAAAACTAGTTCATTTTATGCTGCAGTCATAGGGTTTATTGTATAGTCTTGCAGTAATATGCTCCCTTTGGCCAAGTGGGACCCCAGGCCAGCTGTCTTGCATTTGCTGCAGAAAAAGGAATGTAGGATGTAAGATGGATCTAAGGCACAAAGCAAGTGTACTTCAAGGGCTTTTACAAAGATGTGACAAAGTGTTAACCTGCCTATAGATGAAAATGAAAAGGAGGAGATTCTGACCAAAACGTTGTTTTAATATGGTTTGAGCAATTTTTTAAAAAACTGGGTGCTGGTATGTGTGCATGTTATCCCTGCCATTTAAATGCATAATAAACACTTAATAATATATGAAGTCGAAGGCTTTCATGGCCAGCATCCATAGATTTTCCTTGGTTTTTTTCTGGCCTGTGAGGCCGTGTTCTGGAATAGTTTCTTTCTGACGTTTCACCTGCATCTGTAGCTGGTATCTTCAGAGAATGGTTGGGTAGGAGTGTGTGTCGAGTTTATATGCTGTGAACCCCTGTTGGGGAGTGTATGTAAATTTGTGTAATTGAATGGTTAGTTTCTGGGTATAGAAATACAAGGATGATTAGTGTCTGTTTGGCTAATGGTTGGTTGATAGGCCATTATATAATGTGTTATATAATAATGTTAATAATGTGTCTAATTTCCCCCCATTTTCCCAGCTTAGAATCATAGAATCATAGAATCCCATTATCTATTTTCCAATGCATTTTTTTTCCAACTGCACATTTTGTGTACAACTGTTATGCTGCAAAAATCCTGGTCTGAGTTCAGAAATTTCTTCCCCCTTGTGAGAGAGGAGTTAAAGGTATCACAGAATCCTGTTTGTATAGCATTCTAGAGTTCTAGTTAAAATAACTAATCTCTTCAACACTACAGCTTAGCATGTGAAGGTTTTGGCTCAATCCAGAAGTGTGCAAACAAACTCAGCAGATTAGGCTGCAGGCAGCATAGAAATGGAAAGGAAGCATAAAATGATGCTGACAACTTTTGTCAGAGAGCTTTTGGTATGACTGGAAGAGGAACTATTTCTACCTCTAGGTTTCCCCTGATAACTGAGTTCCAGTTTCCTCTAAAAGGCTACATCTGGTTTGTCAGATATATTTGGCAGAACATGCACATGACAACCCTTTCTATGCAAATATGAGCTTTAACTGGATTTTATCATGAGGTTGTGAAATTTTGAGCTGGGATAGAAATGTATACTTCAGACATATCCAACGATTTCTGTGTTCATAACTTCATATTGATTTTTGTGACTATATTTCGAACAGCATACTCCAATGTTCAATCTGCCTTGTTTTGCAAACATAAATTCTACCTATTGATTTTAGTGGGATAGTTAAGCTTGTCATTGGACCAAAAGATAGTTAATTTCAGCTGACCTAATTTAATTAAGGATAGCTATAATGATCCTTATGTTCTTTATCTATGAAGATATTAAGGTATAGATAAAAACTGAATATAAAGAATTGAGAATTCTTATAATCCACCTCTTTTCTTCCATATTAGTTTGGTTTTCATGCTTCTAGTCATATGCCATCCTAAACAGTAAAATTAAGGGGAGAAATGCATAATTAAGTCAATACAAAGCAAGCTTTGCAATCATTTGTAGCAGTCATTTAACAGCAAGGCACTTATTTAAGTGTTTTCTTTCACCAAAGAACATTTTAAAAAATAATCTGCACAGAGTATTGTAGCTACAGAAAATAAAAAAGAGCCACATTGTTTTAAAGCAAAACATTTGGTTGACAGATCATCCCCTTGTATACTCCAAAATGCTGAAAAGAAAGTAAAAGAAGGTACACTACTCCGTGTAGTAATGAAGTCTCTTGCTGTTTTAATTTTTGTTTCTGCATCAAATTCTCTGAATGCTTGCCTGAGGATGGAACTTAGAATCTTACCGTATATATTCCAGTTCTGAATGCTATGTTGGAAGCAAAAATGGGCTACTTCATTTCAAACCAATATACTGTGTATACGTCCTTTCTTCCTCTTACACTTTCATAGAATCATAGAGTTGGAAGAGACCCCAACAGCCATCCCATCCAATCACCTTCTGCCCTGCAGGAACACACAATCAAAGCCCTCATGACAGATGGCCATCCAGCCTCTCTTAAAAACCTCTGAAGAAGGAGACTCCACCACACTCCCAGGCAGCATATCCCACTATAGAAACAGCTCTTACCATCAGGAACTTCTTCCTAATGTTTAGGCGGAATCTCTTTTCTTGGAGTTTGAACCCTTTGCTCCATGACCTAGTCTTTGGAGCAGCAGAAAACAAGCTTACACCATCCTCAGTATGACATCCCTTCAAATATTTAAACATGACTATCATGACCCCTCTCAACCTTCTCTTCTCCAGACTAAACATGCCCAGTTTCACAAGCCACTCTCATAGGGCATTTAATTTGGCATTTAATGAATTATTCTGTTTATGTTTTTGACTGCTAAGGACACATTCCTGAAGAGATGCCAAAAAAATCACCCCCAGAATTCACATCAACAAAAAAGAACCCACAAACTCAGCAGATTATTTCAAAATTATCTCTATATATAATTCTCTTGGGTATGTTGCCTTTCCCAGTGTGCTGATTGGCTGCTCGGGAAACACACCCAACCAATCACCACCCACATGCAAATTCCCTCTCAAGCTCACAACCCACTTGATCTGCATCGCCGCCTCACAAGGGCCCCTCCCTTTTCTCACTCCCTCAGCCAGTCATTAGTCATGGGCTGCGATGGGACCCAGGAAGTTAACTGGTAGTGGTGGCGGGACGCTGCTGCTGCCATTGCAATGGGACTCAGGCAATCAACTGGTGGCATCCACGGCAGGGTAACAGAGGGTGAGTCACCCTCGACAATTTCGGGAAAAGTGTGGAATGCTGAGAAGGGGGAGGAGGAATTTAAATCCATCGGCCTACCTTACAAGGTTGTCATGAGGTCTACCAGGTATTTTGGGGGAAGTTTTTTAATGGTGTATGGTACGCCAGGTCCAGCTAGTATGTTTAATTGCTATCATCTATAAAACAATTCTTACCAATTAGCCGGTCTCTTCAGATTCTGGATTTGAGTGTTTTTTGTCTGATGTTGAGCCACAGAGACAAATCAGTGATTTTGTTGGTGTGTTGAACCTCTTGTTTGTCTGTCTCCCTGGCTGGGATGTTCTCTGGCATGATGGTGGAAAACCCCAGGATTCTGATCAGGGGGGATTTCAGTATCCACACTGGAAATGCTTCAAGTGCTGTCATAGTGTTATTATTCTACTTTAACTGCTGTGGCTGCCTCCTGTGGAATCCTAGGGTTTGTAGTTCAATGAGGCCTTAGAGCTCTCTGTCTGAGAGTTCTAAATGCTCCTCCCTAAACTGCAAACCCCAGGATTCCACAGTAGGTAGCCACAGTATTTAAAGTGGAATAATAGCACTATAACAGTGTAGTGTGATAATCTCCTAAGATTTCATTGCAGCCATAACACCCGTGGGGCTATCTCAGTTTGTTACCAGTCCTTACATTCAGCTGGTCGTATTCTAGGCCTGATGCATTAGCTTCTTCTGTGCTGCTGGACTCCTGTCTATGGCCAATTCACTTACTAGAATGTGGTGTGTGTGGGATTGTAATCCTGCTGTCATTGCTTCATGAAGTTGTCATTGACAGTTGCGGTTTCCTTCTAGAGGAAAAGTGGCCCATTCCAAAAGGCTTATAGCAGTGGTTCTCAACCTGTGAGTCCCCAGATGTTGTTGGACTACAATTCCCAGGAGCCCTCTGAGGTCTCACCTTGACAGCCAGGTGGTCCTCCCAGTCATTAGTGAGGCTGTGAGTTCAATCCTACAGCCTCACTAATGACTAGGAGGGTGACCTGGCTGTCAAGGTGAGACCTCAGAGGGCGCCTGGGAACTGTAGTCCAACAACATCTGGGGATCCACAGATTGAGAACCACTGGCTTATAGGCTTCCTTAAATGTTGATTGGGAGTTTTTGTTTAACATGTCAGGATAACATCCCTTTAAATGAAGAGAGAAAATGTTGGAGCAACAGACCACTCTGATAGACCAGCAAAAATGGGTGTGTGTGGAGCTGTGGCTAGGCAGAAGGTGACTAGCCAAACACTACTATAAAGATACACTCTGTGTGAGTTACCATGGTGGGTTGATGTTGAGGAGTGTTGGATGTTTGGAGAATTGCTGTTAGATTTATTATTGAGGTTTGCTGTATATACTGTATTCTGTATTTGTTTTGTACTGGAATTGAAGATAAAGCCTTCAGATATTATTGGAAGGACCTTGCTGTCTGTAAGTCTTCTTATTGTGGATGAAAATGAGTCAGAGCAGTGATAAAGCCTGCAAGCTGAAGCCTTTGTTTTTCAACCCCTATTCTGCTGCATAATTTATCTGCTGTTTGGCTACTCCTGGGTCTAGTTTGTCCCCAGGCAGTGCCAGGTACCTCTCAGTGAGCCTATACTGACTGGACAGAACATGTATTAACTGATTGACTGTTAAATTTATAAACTGTTCAAGGCTCACTTCCTGTTGAAAAAGCACTGAATGACAGAAGTGTGACTCAACAAGGAGGGGGTTTAGACTAGCCTTCCTTGTTAAGGAGTTGCAGCGCATGGGAGTAGCTGCTGAGAAACCCTTCTATTGTGTCATACTCACCAAACGTCATGGAAATGAGGGAAGGTCCTTCACCAAAGATCCCAAAGCACAGGCAGGATCATATGGGAGAATACAGCCCTTCAGGTAACCTGAACCCAAGATGTATAGGGCCCATAAACAGCATTTTGAATTGTGCCCACAAGCAGACTGATAGAGAAGATGATATAACAAGGAACTTCAAGGTTCCCTGTAACCAGTCCCAGTCAACAGTCTGGTTGCACCATTTCAGACAAGCTGAAATTTTAGTTTTTGAAGGCTGTCCCATGTAGAGTGCAGTCCCATGTAGAGTACAGTTTTTGAAGGCAGTCCCATGTAGAGTGGAGTGTAACTAATACAGGCATGACCATGGCCAGATCAAACATCACCAGGAATGGGTGCAACTGGTACCCTATCCTCAGCTGTGCAAATGCACTCCTGTCTGGCCCAAATCTGGGCATCCATGTTCAGGAATAAATCCAGGAGTACATGGAAACTGCAAAATCATCTATGTTCAGGGATAAATGCATGGAAACTCACTCAAGGAGAGTGAGACCCTATTCAGCATGATTTGCCTTTTGATTGCCCAAGTATACCTCTGTCTTGTCTGGATTGTGCTTCAATTTGTTTGCCCTCACCCAGTGCGTTACTGATATTGGATGCTAGTTTAGAACTAGAACAGTTTCCCTGGTTATAGAAGGACAGAGAGATACTGTAGGCAATTGAAACCCCTCCAAAATCTTGATAATCTCTTCTTACACTGTGTGTGTATATATATAAAATCATGTTATTGAGCATTTCCTTAGTTTTGTGGAGAAGTACAGTTGATGGAGTGGACAGGATGTTGAATAGAACATACATGGTACAAATGTTGCAGTGAATATGACTGATCATAGTCAGAATATGTTACTGTTTTCATTCTGTGGCAAAGTGGTCTGTTCTCTGTTGCCATTGCATCCTCAAGTATTCATCTAGCATTTCTTTTGAGTACTATGTAGGTTTTGATGTACTACAGGCCTACTGTGGCTATTTTGCCAAGCATGTTGAGAATAAAGCACTCTTATTCTCTTTGAATATGATGCTTACATTGATACTGTCCCATTGGAGGTATCTAAGTGCTATCTAGTCCCTTTTCAGTGGATGCAGCATACAAATTTGGACAAAGTACTTAAAGGGGTTCAGCCAACTACTAGAATTCTTGATTCTTGATCTAGCTTGTCTTTTGACAAGCAGACAGGGTGGTGGTTGAGTGGGTGAAACTAGAACTGACTGATTTCTCTGTACTACTCTGAAAAGAGGAGCTGTCTAGACAATAACAGAGTAGTAACTATTGCCCAGTAACTAATATGCCATTTCTGAGCAAGGTCTTAGAAAGGATGCTGACACTTCAACTCCCAACACTCATGGAGGAAGCAGATTATTTCATCCTGAATTCGGTTGAAATAACCGAAACAACCCTGGTCACATCAATTGCTCTTTTATTGGTGAAGATACAGAGGCACAGCAGCAATGTTGTTCTTTGGTTTCTTAATGATTTTTGATACCATTGTCTTTGACAGAAAAATAAAAGAATGTTAGCATGAAGCTACAGTGAGGAATACATCTATTGTCTTTGGTAACTGCTCACATATTTTTGTTTTGTCTACATGTCAGTGCAGTTGTAGAACTTTCTCTCATCCTGGAGAGAAGTGACCAGCGGTGTGATACACGGTTCTGTCCTGGGCCCAGTGCTGTTCAACATCTTTATCAATGACTTGGATGAGGGAATAGAGGATATGCTTATCAAGTTTGAAGATGACACCAAGTTAGGAGGGGTAGCTAATACCCCAGAGGACAGGATCAGAATCCAAAATGACCTCAACAGATTAGAAAGCTGGGCCAATACTAACAAAATGAATTTCAACAGGGAGAAATGTAGGATATTACACTTGGGCAGTAAAAATGTAGTGCACAGATACAGGATGGGTGACACATGGCTTCAGGGCAGTACATGTGAAAAGGATCTAGGAGTCTTAGTGGACCACAAACTGAACCTGAGTCAGCAGTGTGATGCAGTAGCTAAAAAAGCCAGTGTGATTCTAGGCTGCATTAATAGAAGTATAGTGTCTAGATCAAGAGAAGTAATAGTGTCACTCTATTCTGCTTTGGTCAGACCTCACCTGGAATACTGTGTCCAGTTCTGAGCACCACAGTTCAGGAAGGATATTAAGAAGCTGGAATGTGTTCAGAGGAGGGCGACCAGAATGGTGGGAGATCTGGAAGCCATGCCTTATGAGGAGCGGCTTAGGGAGCTGGGTATGTTTAGTCTGGAGAAGAGAAGGTTAAGAGGGGACATAATAGTCATGTTTAAATATTTGAAGGGATGTCATACTGAGGATGGAGCAAGCTTGTTTTCTGCTGCTCCAGAGACTAGGACATGGAGCAATGGGTTCAAACTACAGGAAAAGAGATTCCACCTAAACATTAGGAAGAACTTCCTGACAGCAAGAGCTATTTGGAAGTGGAATACACTGCCTCATTTATAGTGTGGTAGAGTGTCCTTCTTTGAAGGTTTTAAAACAAAGTCTGGATGGCCATCTGTCAGGAATGATTTGATTGTGTATTCCTGCATGGCAGGGGGTTGGACTAGATGCCCCTCGTGATCTCTTCCAACTCTATGATTCTATGTGAGAAAGTTTAACTTTGAAGAAGCTACATAGGCTAGGTCTTTTGGTCAGTCTTGCCAAGATGAAACTATTGGATCTGTTACTTTTGTATGTGTGCATATTGCTGAAAATCATTTAGGAAACCTGTTATCTGATTTCTCTATAAATGATTCTTAGCTACATCCACACTCTTAACAAAATAGCTTTTTTTATTGGGGCAATTTGATTATAGTGCATGGACAACTATATTACATATAAATTTGGACTTGGATACAAATGTGTAGAGATAATTAAATGTTAGATTTTCAAGTTTTGGTTCAGTATTGGCCCCAGCTACGTTACTTTTTCTTCAGTAAGAGCAAAGCTAAGTGCTGCTCAATGTTTCTGGGCTGAACTTGGTGTGCTAATTTTAACCTTTAAAGATCTTACATGATTTAGGAATCAGATATTTGTTGGACTACCTGTTCCTGTATTAATTTTCTCACCTTTTGAGATCATCCTCTGGGTTCTTCCCCCAGGTACCCTGCCATCAGAGGTGTTGGTGGTGACTAGAGGGAGAGCTTAAAAAGATGGCTGTCTTCCTTTGGCATGGTCTTCTGAAGGAGGCCTTGTTGTTGCCCATATGATCATATTTTTAGGCACCAACCAAAAATGTATGGTTTCGTAGTTTGAAAAATTGATAACTTTTGGATTTTTAAACAGCTTTATGGTTTTATGTCTTGGTTGCAGGGATGGAATTTTTCTAATGTACTTACTGGATGTAGTATTTTTTGTTTATCTGAATTTGTTAACTGCCCTGGAAACACAAAATGAATGTTAAAGGTGCAAGGTAGAAACTAAATAAATATAAATTGATCTGATTTCAGTGGGAGACAAATGAGTTCTTAAAGTTTGGCTATATCAGGCCTTTTGCAGTTTCTGTTACATACTGTGCTGTTAATTACAGATGGAAATGAAGGTATTCAGATGGGAATGTGGCATATATAACAACTTAGCAGACCAACTATTGGCATAATCCTGATGAAAATGGCTCACATAAGGTCTTGTAACCTGCTTCTCATAACCTGTCTTTTCCTTCTTCTGTAATAAAGTTTGAGCTTCATCATTTTGCTTGGCAGCTAGCAATGAACTTAGGATGGCATGGGCCCACTGTAGGCAACGTACCAAGCCTGGTCCACTTCTCGTCATTCTGTTACTAATATTTTCCTTGCTGCTAAGAACTGGAGGTAGAAAATAAATTCTTTTATTACTGAATCACAGATTCAGGGGCAGGAAGGTAGAAGGGCAGCAAAGTTTCAGGAGGCTATTTCCTGACTCCTTTTCAAAGATTTACTTCCTATGTTCTGGTTATATGGGCCTTTCATTGATAATTTCTGTGTTGCAGTTATGCTAATAGTCTAAATGGTAGAGTTAAAATCCATGTTGACATTAATTACAAATAGGTCCAGATTCATGTCTGTCTAGCATGAATATACACTTCAAAAAGAGTATGGATGGATGCACTTAATTTATTCTGTCTCTGCAGCTGCCTCAATCGTATTCTTAACTAGCCTGTTAAATGCTCACCATTTATTTGTTCATGAAAGAAGCTGTACACGGTTTCTTATGAATAGATTTTATACTCTTCCTCTGGTTTGTAGTAGATAGCAGAACTATTTTTGGCATATTTTCTGTTTCACCACATAATCTGGGAGACATAGCAGACTCCTTCGTATTAAAATTTTATCTGAGTTGGACTGGAAGTGAGTTGGCAATACACGGATGTTTCACAGAAGTAGTCATGTGTAAACTTTTCTCATCATAATATTTTGACACAGAATGGCATGCAGCAGTTGTGGTACTATGAGTTTAGATACCAGAACATAAAATTCAAACATAGTGATGTGTTGGCTTAGTTGTTATAGTTATGATCAGAAAACTGAGCTGGCAGAAGTAATTTCAGCACTGCTGTCAATAATCTTTGATACTTCCTGGACAACTCCCAGTAGACTGTAGGAGAGCATCCTCAAAAAGGGGAAAAAGAGGACCAAAACAATTACTGCCCAGTCAGCCTGACATAAGTACCAGGAAAGATTCTAGAGCAGATCATTAAGTAGACAGTCTGTAAGCACTTAGAAAGGTCACTAAAAGTCAACATGGATTTCTCAAAAACAAGTCATGCCAGACTAATTTTATATCGAGTTACAAGCTTGGCGGATGAAGGGAATGCTGTGGATGTAGTGTATCTTGATTTCAGTAAGGCATTTGACAAGGTCCCCCATGGTATTCTTGCAAACAAGCTAGTAATGTGTGGGCTAGACAATAAAATAATAATAATAATAATAATGATAATAATAATAATAATAAAATTTATTTATACCCCGCCCCTCTGTTAAAACAATCGGGGTGGCTTACAAAATTTAAAATACAATACAAATAAAATCCCTAAACACCCCCACTCCCACCCTCCCCCATAAAAAAACATTAAACAAATATAAATTAAAACAACTAATCTAAAATCACATTTAAAACTATAAATACAATAAATATAATAAATGGCCAGCAGCCTAGAAGACAATGGACTTATAATTGGTTGACTGGCCGAACCCAAAGGGTGCTCACCAGTGGCTCCTCCTCATGCAATCATAGAGTTAGAAGAGACCACAAGGGCCATCTAGACCAACCTCTGCCATGCAGGAATACCCAATCAAAGCACTCTTGACAGATGGCCATCCAGCCTTTGTTTAAAAACCTTCAAAGAAGGAGACTCCACCACATTCCAAGGCAGCACATTCCACTGCTAAACAGTTCTTACTGTTCTGGAGAGAAGTGACTAGCAGGGTCCCAAGTGCTATTCAATGTCTTTAGAAATGATTATCAAATTTTCAGATGACACTAAATTAGGAGGGGGAGCTAATACCCCAGAGGACAGGATAGAAATTCAAAATGACCTTAACAGATTAGAAAGCTGAGCCAAAACTAACAAAATGAATTTCAACAGGGAGAAATGTAAGAAAAAATGAAATGCACAGACATAGGATGGGTGGCTCCTGGGTTGACAACAGTACATGTGAAAGGATTCTAGGAGTCTTAGTAGACCGCAAGTTGAACATGAGTGAACAATGTGATGCAGCAGCTTAAAAGGCCAGTGCCATTCATGGCTACATCAATAGGAGTATAGTGTCTAGATCAAGGAAAGTAGTAGTACCACTCTATTCTGCTTTGGTCAGACCTCACCTGGAATACTGTGTCCAATTCTGGGCACTACAAGGAGGGGCTGGAACATGTCCAGAGGAGACTGACCAAAATGGTAAAATGTCTGTAAACCATGCCCTATGAGGAGCAGCTTAGGGGGCTGAGTATGTTTAACCTGGAGAAGAGAAGGTTAGGAGGGGACATGATGGCTGTGTTTAAACATTTGAAAGGATGTCGTATTGAAAATGGAGCAAGCTTGTTTCTGCTGCTCTAGCAGCTAGGACATGGAATAATGGACTCAAAACTACAGGAAAAGAGATTCCACCTAACATCAGGAAGAACTTCCTAACGGTAAGAGTTGTTTGACAGTGGAATATGCTGCATCAGTATATGGTGGACTCTGCTTCTTTGGAGGTTTTTAAACAGAGTCTGGATGGCAATCTATTGGAAGTGCTTTGATTCATGTATTTTTGCATGGCTGGGGGTTGGATGGTCCTTGTGGTCTCTTTCAACTCGATGATTCTGAAACATAAAGCACCCTATTTTTGGATGTTAAATCAAATGTTAATCCCATACAGAGCAGACCCAATGAAATCAACAGGACTGAGTAACAAGTCCCTAATTGGGTCTGTCCTAATTGGAACTAATACTGAATTTTGAAGTCAATGTTTTTATACATTTTTAAATGTATGTTAATTACATTGACCAATTTATCACCTCTCTTTATGTCTAATGGGTTATTTGGTAATGCATGTAAAAGATTTATAGGATTTATATTGAAAAATGCTCCACAACCACATTTTGTTCTTTCTGTGCAAGTCTATGAAAATGTTATCCACAATTTGAATACAGATTGTTCCATGGAAAGCAGGGAAGTGAAATGGCAAGGTATCCTTACACACATGGCAAATGAATGCCATAGTCCTGATTTTCATTATTATTACTACTGCTGCTACCACCAAAGAGAATGATATGTAAGGAAACGAGAGGGGATGAAATGGCTGAAGCACTGCTGCCAATAAAACTAAGTTTGGTGGCACTTGCTGCTGGCCAATGATGAATTTTAAGGCTAGGGAGGAATACAGAAAGGTGTTTTTTAAAATTATAATGTATACAATATGGAGTATGGTGGGAGAGGAAAGAAAAATTGTGCTGCTTATTATAGACTGTCAATATGCCCATGATACTAGTGAAACTTCCAGACAGACAGACAGTTGGATTTGGGATCATATTTTTGGTAATAGAATACTATGGTTTGAATGTTGGGTCTTGGGTCCTTTACTCACTGCCTTGGGTCCTGTACTGGGAGAAAGGCAGGATATAAATTAAATAAATAAAAATAAATAAATTAATTAATAAATGTTGTGAAAGTGTGATTTCTCTGCAGCTAAGATTATGTCTTGAGAAAAGACACATGCTTGTCCTATTAGAAGTGTACTTACATCAGAAGATGTTTTGGCATAGCACTGTATCTAAGGGTTGCACATTTTCTTATTTGTTCATGTGCTAAAATGATTGTCTGCAGTCATGACAATAATGGAACCCAGACAATCATGTGTTAAAATGATTGTCTGGAAAGTCTATCAGGTAGGCCAGTGCAGACAAACATCACTGTGTGGTGTTTACTTTAATTTAATTGCATAAATAATCCCAGCTGTTGGTGGCACATTTACCCTGTGGAGCACTGAATTGTTTTGCATATCTACAGACTTGCATTCAGAGATGACATGCCTTCTTGTCTAGTTTGTTTTCTAAAAGCCACTATGCATAAAGAAATGGCAGGAGCCATTGTATCACACAATTTGGGAAGGACCATATGTGCCATAGTTTTTATCTCTTTGGATCAGTGATGGTGAGGAATGTTGTGGACTGTGCAAGAAATGGTCCTTTGGTAGAGCTAATACCCCTAGTTGTTCATTTGAGCTCAGAATGCAAATTCAGACTCTCGCTTGCTCTTCTTGGCATGCATTGTGTAAAGCAGAGTGTTAGATGTTAACCAGTACATTCTTGTAGTGCTAATAATTAGTATTCAAGCAGCATATGTACTTATGAGAATGATAGGCACTTTTCTCTGCATCACATCACACAAACAATGCTGCGATTTTTAAAATACTCTTTATGCACAATGTACAACAAAAAAACAATCAGTCCACTCCAAAAGACAAATAAAGTAGTGATTAGCTTTTTTGTTAGTATAACTTGAAATTATAAGTGCCTTTCACAAACAGCATGATGGGGACTAATTGCTTTATTAAGCTTAACCAAAACAATCCCAGGATATAAGGGCAAGTAAGATAAAAATAATGGCTGTTGTAAGGAAATGTATGTTGTTGTCGATATCATCATCAATTTATTCATTATTTATATAGTACCATCACTGCACATGGCATTTTACAAGTAAAAGAACAACAAAGGCAGTGTGGGAGGGGATTAAGTCCAGCAGATACTGCCTCTTCTTATCTCCCTCTGAGGCCAACTGCAGTGGCAGTTGGGATGGAGGGCCTTTTACCTGCTTCTGAGGCAAGGCATGATGGAGCTGTGCCTGCCTCTTCTTCTCTCCCTCCACAGCCAGGACAGTGGCAGTGGTATATATTGAAAAGATATACACAGGCTGTGGTTGGGGTTTTTTTTAGAGCACAGTTGCTTTTTGGGGAAATTCCTTGAGCTTTGCTGCATGTTCCTTTACTAAATGCATTGGACTAAAACTACCATTACTGTCAGCCAACATGGCTATTCCAGCTGGGAATAAAGGGAGTCATAGTTGTGGAAGGTTGATTGAAGGAAATATTTACAATGGGGTTCGGAATCAATGTGGCCTGCTACTCACTTTTGGTTCTTCTAGTGGAGGAAAATACAGGAAGATTTGACATGAAAAGAAAAATGTGACCATTATGTCTTCTTTGCTGTCGGGAAGGCTGGGGTCATTTATAACAATTTCTAGCATAGATGTATTTACTCTTTCTTTCTTAAAGGGGGGGCCACATTCATGTAATGGAACAGGTACATAGGTGGCAGTTGCATTTGTCACAACAGGCTAATTGAGCAGGTGAATGACATTTGAACATTTACATTTAATGCAGTTAATTAAAATTCTAGTTCCAAGTTCTCAAAATTGTTGCTGCTGTAGTTGCAATTTCAAAAAGTAATATTAAATAGTTATTTTAAATGTTTAAATGTTGCATTTCAAAAAGAGTGAAGTTATTCCTCATTATGTTACAATTGTAATGTTACCTTGTTTCTTTATTTAAAAATGAAATAATTACAAGTAACTCATTATTTGTAATTTGTTACTTCTATGCCCTGAATTAGGAACATAGTAATCTGCCTTTATATTGTGTCAGACCATTGGTCCACCTAGCCCAGCAATTCCTACACGTGGGCTATCCTCCTCTCAGTCTAACCACCTCTCAGTCCTTTTCCTTCACTCCAACAGTCATTTCTGGAAGCCAGTACCACATTACCATATTTTCCCCCTCTGTCTTCTGGTTTCCTGCTTCCTCAGGAGCATTATAGTCATAAAACACTACTAGTATTCCCCACAGCAGTGTGGCTCATAGGGCTATGACAGGGTACAACACTAGTTTTTGAGCTCCCTGTTGTGGAAATGCACATGGGTCAAATTCCATTCTGCAGTCTTATAATGTGATAAATCTGTTCTTTAATACTTCCTACAGGTACACAAGGTGGCATAGAACTGTTGTTGTTAATTTCCATTAAATCAGCTACAACATATGATGACCCCATGAATGGGAAACCTTCAAGTTACCCTATCATCAGGAGCCCTGCTCCAGACTTGAAGACTCAAGGCCGTTGCTTCCTTGACTGAGTCTATCCGCTTGTAATGTGGCTTTCCTCTTTTACTACTACCTTCTACCATTGTTGCTATTGTGTGCCTTTAAGTCATTTTTTAACTTAGGTTCACTTTAGGGTCTCCATATCATGGGGTTTGCTTGGCAAAGTTTGTTCAGAGGGGGTTTGCCATTGCCTTCCTCTGAGGCTGAGAGAGTGTGACTTGCCCAAAGTCACCCAGTGGTTTTCTGTGGCTGAGCAGGAGTTCGAACCCCTTGTCTCTAGGAGTCCTAGTTCAACACTTAAATCACTACACCATGCTAGCTGTAACGTTATTGTCTTTTCTAGTGAGTCATATCTTCTCATGATACTGTATGTTCAAAGTATAAAAAGCTTAGTCATCTTGGTTTCTAAGGGGAATTCAGGCTTAATTTTCTCTTGGAACCATTTATGTGTCTTTGTCCATAAAATTCTCCTCCAGCACCACATTTCAAATGAATTGATTCTCTTCCTATTTGTTTTCTTCACTGTCCAGTTTTCACAGCCTGGTATACAATCTAGTTTCCCCTATACTAATGTGTGGATGGGAATACATAGGAAATTGTGGTCTTAAGGAGGGTGCTCAAAAATTTGTCAATTTGTAAAAAAAAAATAAAAAAAATTAACAGCATGTTTTATGTATAACAGTGCCTTGTGCCCTCTCCACACATATTATCAGACCCTCTCACCAAATTAAGTCCACACCCAAACTAATAATGAACACATGAGAAATAAAGGAGCAGAAAAGTTGAGATGAGCTATAAACATGAATAAAAGAATTTAAACTTCAAATATCTCCAGCAACTCTGAGTAATATTGTTAAATCTAAAGCTAATATCTTATCTGTTAAAGGCCACCTACTCCTTGACAGCTAGGTTAACACTGAAATAAATCTTGGCATGAGGAACTTGTTAATTCTTTCATGAATGTATTCCCACAGTAATAATGAAAGAAAAGAATTAATTCCATTGCAAGCTTTCAGAATCAACAAGATTGCCTTTTGGATATAGATTTAAAGTAATATGCTGAGACAGATCAGGGAGAAAGCAAAAAAAAAAAAGTCTGCTTAAAAGTTTCTTAAGAATATAGTTTTCTTCTGGCAATGTGTGAGAGTGATTTTTTTTCAATGAGTCACCATTTTCTAAAGGCTATATTTGTGTTTCAAACACCAGAACTATAATACTGAATACAGGCAAGCTTTTATTCTTTATTGTAATTTAATTTATTACTTTTAAAAACAAAAATAGGACAGATTAAATCTTCTCTGTGTTCTATATAGTGGAGACGATTTGTATTCTGTTCATATTTTGAGCATTTTTAATACGGATTTGAAGTTTGCCTAGTCTTGTTATTACAAACTTTATACTTGATGTATGTATACTTGATGTATGATGGCAGAATATTATAGTGGGCTCTTGGTATCCTCTGGGATTGGTTCCAGGACCCTGTGTGGATACCAGAATCTGTGGATGCTAAAGCCCATTATATACAATGGCATAGTAAAATGATGTTCCTTAGATAAAACGGCAAAATCAAGGTTTGCTTTTTGGAACCCACCCACCCCCGCAACAAACAAATATTTTCAAGCCATGGATAGTTGAATCCATGGATGCAGAATCCATGGATATGGAGGGCTAACAAATAACACTTATTTTGTATTTTCTTTTATCACTTGGGGAAAGCCTTGTATACCGCTCCACCCATGCTAAAAACAACAGAACTTTTTTCACACTTTAAATTGTTGCTCAAGCTTTGGTGGAACAGATTGTACTTAATTAAAGAAATAAAAACAATGACAGCATTTCACTTTAACCTTTTCTCTCTGCTGAGAATATACATACTTAGCCAATTCGTGCAGCTGTCAAAATGAGGTGTGAAGAAGGTCAAGCAGAGTGATAGTTATATAGTTGTGTCACAGTGTCAGAGAGAACACAAATGAATACAAAATTCATTTGAATGAATACGATCCAATTGGTATGGGCTGACTGGCTCATAGCTAATAGTAGCCCTTGATGAACCAGTGTGACAAGATCTGTATAGTGCAAAGTACAGGCTATACTTTCCTCACTCTGGTATAAATAAGCACTTAGTAGGAGCTAGGAATTGCCTGGATTTGTTCAGATCAAATTTGTTAACTTAGCTCCAATCTGGCAGCTTCACATTCATGGGTGACTTCAGAAAAACTTGTGGGTTGTAACACTGACCTTGGTAGCAGAAAAATAGGATGTCTGTTGTTCTTTGACAGTTTAATCTGCAAAAACTGTTTAGCATTCTTTCAGTATTGTCTATGGAAGCTTATTTTCAAGCACAGGCAATGGTTACAAATAATGGATAGGTAACTTAGTTCCTGGGTTTGGGTGCACTCTTTGGAACCTTTGGACCACTGGTGGTACTAGGGGTGTGTGGAGAGGCTGAACCGCACCAGGTGACACTGGGGGCGGGGGAAAGAGTGACTCCATTCTTAGTAACACCACAGCCCTAGACACTTTACATTAGGCTTCTGCATTTGTCTCAGTCTCTTTTTAAATGGAATTAATGACTTTACATTTTGCTATAAAAACAAATGGCAGTGTTGTTTGGGGAAGTACATATAACTATGGTTTGTCCTTGAGCACAACTCTCTGTGGATGTATACCTGCTTTTTGTTTTAAAATTTGTTCATCCACATGGTTTCAATTATTTTGCACACACAGCTTTTATGAGAGCAGTTTTCAAGAACTGGAAGTGGCAGCATCAAGCACATCAGGACTAATAGGCAAAGCTGAAGCAATTCAACCACAACAGAACTATTTTAAAGCTTTTTAAAGCACTGTAGAAGCCTGCCTATTTGTGAGAGATACAGTGAATCATCAGCTAAAAAATGCTGGGATCCGTGGGTGTTCCTTGCTGCCTCAGTGTAGATCTTTATTTTTGTTTCTAGATAACCCAAAACAGAAAGTAGCTTTGTAGAACTTGCACGACCTCTCTGCAGATGGATCACACAACCCTTTCATATTGCACAAGAGCTTAGATGTAGTGTTGACTCCTTAATCTGTGTAACACCCCATGCTGATGGAAATAATGCATTCCTTAAGGGCTAAAATAATGTCAATATTGTAGAAGGACAGTTATTTTCTTCATGTTCATCAACAGTGTAAAAATTTCAGTTTCTCTGCTATGCGTCTGAACTAAAGGACATGTAGGACACTAGGCTAGATATTTCTGTAGTATGCATGTGTGTCAGTCTATCCATCTGTTCTTTGATTCCTACAGTGTAAAATTAACATGGCACTTGCTCTTGATCTCTACTGTTTTAGTACCGTATGATTTTCTGAGCTCTTGTGTAACACTGACATTGTAGTGGGTGCCAGGGGGAGAAGGGATAGGACACCATTCCCACCCACCTTCAGCTGTGTATGGAATATATGTGAAAAGCTGTAATTGTCACATACTTGAGTGGTTGCTCTTCTTGGGGAGGTATCTAAAAATAATGCTGTATTTTTAGTAATGTTGGCAGGAAGTGGAAGAGTATGCTATCTGGTTTGTACTCTTTAAGAGATTGTTAAAATTAAACATTCATTGGGCAGAGAAGTGGCTTTTGTCTCCAAAATCAGCTCATATTACAGCTTCCTGGTTGTCCATCTAGCCTAGTATTGATTACTCTGATTGACAGCAGTTCTCCAAGGGCTTGATCTAAGATACCACCTACTACCTGACCCTTTTTTGCTCTTCACTGGTGCTACAGTATAGTCCATGTGTTAACAATCTGTAAAATGGCACTACAGGAATACTGTTTTAACTGTCTGAAGCCTTTTGGGACTATAGGAGTATAGTTTTTTTATTTAGTTAGTTATTTATACCCCTCTCTTCAGCCATAAGGCTATCAGAGCGGCTTACAAATTGTTTTAAGCAATAGCTATTTACACATCTACACTGCATTAAACAGTTTCCAATGTGTGTTAGCTAACACAGTTGTCCCTTCACATTCGCTGGGGTTTGGTTCCAGGACCCCCTGTGAATACCCAAATCCGTGAATACACAATATGCAATCGTATAGCAAAATGGTGTCCCTTATATAAGATGGCAAGATCAAGCTTTGCTTTTTGGATTATTATTTTTTAAAGAAGGTTTTCTTCTTAATACTTAAAACCATGAATACTTAAAACCGTGAATGCTTAAAACCATGAATGCCAACTCCAATGCATAAGTGTAGTGCCTGCTGTTAAAATGAAATGCCTGTCAGGAATTCATGAACAGAGAGATACACACACACACAATACAACACATACATGCGTGCAAGCAATCCAAAACATTCCGAAGACTATTCTTAGGACTTTGGTCCATTCTCTCTTATGTTTACTCTTTAGTAGCAAAGTAGCAATAATTCTTTGCACTTTTTCGTGGCTGCTAAAGTGGAATTTCAGTTGGATAGTAATTAATTTGGCCAGTATTTATCAGATGACGTTGTGGCTATCCTGTTGCTGCTTCACATTCTAGTTGTTACTGTTGTGCTTCTTTCAATTGAAAGGAAAATCCTGTCAGTACCTGCCAATATCGCTGTTGTTCCGCTGCTGCCCCTGGTGCAATAGGTCCCTTTGATTCAGTTCCGGGATGACTGCAGTTACAAGGCATGAAAGGGCCTGATTCTCTTCTTCTCCCCCTCTCCCTCACTATTCTAAAGCAGAGAGGTAGAGAGGGGGAGAATCAAGCACCCTCATGCCATATGACTGCAGTCATCCTGGAACTGAAGTGAAGGATCTGTTGTACTAGGGGTTGCCAAAGGAGCACAGTTGCATGAATGAAGAGAGGTGTGATAATTAAACATTTTACAACTGGTATGTTCCCATTTCCTTTACTAACGTGATTGCTGCGGGACATGAGGCTGGTGTGATAATGTTCTAAATCAGGTGTAGCTGTTATTTCATGCAATAGGCCTAATTTCCATCCAGTTTTTTGCCCTGCAATATTATTGGCATAAGACATCAATTTCCATAATTCTGTTATTTTGACATCAAAATGCTGCACAATTTTTCAGCAGGTAACCATCCATCCAGCCATCACTTTATTTATATCCTTCCTTTTCCCCAGGCTGGGGCTAACTATAATTGAGTCATTCAGTTTGCTGATTTCATACTTATCTTTGGTGAAGTAACAGTTCTCTCTAGGCACATAGCTGAATAGTACAGTACGCTCCTTCTATCATTCCTCCTGCTTTCCAGTTAATTGTATGACTTTTGGCCTAAGGGTAGCACAAAACAAAACAAAAACACATGGATAAAATGGGCACAAAGTAGTAACCACTGAAGTTAACCTTGGATAGAATGTCAGACAAATTACATCAGAATTCCCCTAGAGCAGTTACATCAGAATTTGATGTAATTATCTAGAAAGAAGTTAAAGAGGATTATGGGCAAACATTACATTAGAAAATATTTTACCTGATACCTTGATTGGCTTTTAAGTTGTAATGTTCAGTGTTTGCAAGAGCATACTTTGCCCCCCCCCCGAATGCTCTTTAGATAATGATAAGCTATTTTTTTTTCTGTCTGAAATTATTGTGTGAAAAGTGACCTAAAACACCCAACACTATAATATCAAAGCATAAAGAGATAAGCTTTAAAGTCTATTTAAGGTTGCATTCAGTTGCTGCCTTGTATGATCAGATGGTTGCTTTAACCACTCTCTGACTGTGTAGAATGTGTTCTGTTACAAATGCTCATTTTCAGAAGCTTTAATATTACTGTGGGAATCTTTCCAGGAACTGAAGCTTTGCACTCAGGGTTATAGCCAAATTCACAAACTAGAGGAAGAGAAAATAAATTTTATGATAGAATCTCCTATATTTAAGTTAAAAGCCAATCAAGGTATCAGATAGAATATTATCTAATGTTGTGGTTGTCCATAATACTCTTTAACTTCTTTCTGTGTAGTTATATCCAGTTCTGATATACATCCAATTCTAATTTAATTACTCTGGGGGAATTCTGGTGTACGGTAATTTAGAGACAGGTGGCAATCTCATTTTCTGTTTGGATATTTTTGTTCCTATAGGCTATGGATTGACAGTGGACAGCAGCTAGAGTCAAAAGTGCACAAGGTCAAAGCTGAAATAAATGTTACTTATTACATAGTAAATAAAATAAATAAATATGCTACCAGTCCTTGTGTATTTTAAAGAAATTTCATGTGCTTATTACCCATTCCATGTACTGCACCAAAGATAACATTGCTACTTTTGTACTGAGAATATATTGAGCTCAGAGTCTGATCCATTTAGTTTGCAACCTAACCAGATTCAAGTGTTTGCCAAAATGGAAAAAAAAGGCCACTGGTGCTACATGATGATGATGGTGATGATGATGATAATGATTTATTTCTTACCCACCTCTCCCAGAGGCTCAAGGCAGGGTACAATATGAATTAAAATACAATATATAACTTAAAATAATTTAAACCTATAGGTTTAAAACAAACATTACATTAAAACCATCCATAAACTTAAATACAAATTTAAAATTCATAGATTAAAATACAAATTTAAAATTCATAGATTAAAATCAACTGAGTAGGCCTGCTGGAAGAGAGAGGTCTTTAGTGCTGTTTTAAATTCCGACTGCATGTTCAGCTGTCGGATCTCTTCCGGCAGGTCATTCCACAGTCTGGGGGCAGCTGATGAAAAGGTTCTCTGGGTGACAGCTGCCAGTCTAGTCCTGGCTGGTTGAAGTAAATGTTCCCTAGAGGTCCTGACTGTATGGGATTGTATGGGAGTAGGCAATCCTTCAGGTAACCTGGACCCAAACCATGTAGGGCTTTAAAGGTAATAATCAACACTTTGTACTTTGCCTGGAAACTAATTGGCAGCCACTGGAGTGATTTTAATATTGCTATTTAATAATAGTTGGCTAAACACACATAGATGATAAGTGGATGCAGTAATCAGATATAAATGCAAGGGTAATTCTCATATAACCCTTCAGTGGATAAAAGCAGACACAGCTGAATGTATATCCAATCTCCAAGATATACAACACATACTGCTCTCCATAGGGCTTCAGGTTTCCCTAGAGTGACACCCATCTGCCTTCCCTGTGGGGTAATACAAGAGAATTTACCTTTGTACAGGTTTATTACCCAGTCAAATTTCAAAAGTCACTCAAAAACACAAGCTGGGGGGCATGTAAATCACATACTTGAAAAGCAAGACCCTAGCTATTCAGGGAGAACCTTGGGATGGAAACTGTTTCTGCAAAACAGAGGGAAGAACCCTTATCAGCAGGTTGGTATAGTCAGACAGCTTCAGGATTTTTACATGAGAAGCTGAACCTGTGTGTTCTTGGTACAACTTATCTTACCGACAAGGGGAACTAAATGTTGGGGGAGGTGCACTGAACTAATCTAAATTCTGTGTTGGTTGTTCCCAAGCTTAGGTCCTCCAGATATTTTGGACTTCAGCTCATGACTGTGGGCTTCTGGAGGTTGAAGCCCCAAACACTTGGAGGACTAAAGTTTGGGGACCACTGCTCTATGTACTTCAGATACTATACAGGACAGGTTGTTGTAGTTTCAATTAACTTTCCATTCCTCTGGTGCCAAACCCACTATAACTTCTAAAATTACATTAATTTTAGGCTCTCTTATGAAACTAGTTTTTGCTTGCTCATGGGCCACTCTGTACTTATAGTCCATAACCTACTTCAGAAGATCAGGGCCGGTTTAACCTGTCTGCCAGATCCGCATTGGCGGGGGGCCCCAGGGGTGAAGGGGGCCCCCTGGTGAGTGTTGCCCTTATCTGATGAAGGAGACAGCCAGGAGACAGCAGCCGGCTCCTCCGCTCCTTTGGAGCCCCTTCCCCCTCCCTCCTCAGGCAGGGCATGGCAATAGCACTGAGCTACAGCGGGAGATAGAGAAAGGGTTTGCTCTTGGGAAGTTGTAATTTGGAGACAGTCCCTGGCTGCATTGCTGTGAAGGAGGAAAGGCAGAGCAGCTGGTCGTGTGAGTGAGTGACTGTCTTCAGGGGGCCACGGGGATCTTGGGGGGGGGGGGCTGCCATGCACAATGGGGTGGTTATTTTACTTTTTAACTTGTTGCTGGAGTCAAGACAGATGGCTATCCAGCCTCTGTTTAAAAACCTCTAAAGAAGGAGACTCCACCACATTCCCGCCCTCCTCCAAAAACCTTCTAGCTTTTTTTTTTAAAAAAAATGTCTCCAAAACTAAAGAGAAAGTGAAAGAAACAGCAGCCCTCCGTGGCAGAAGCTGGAGGGAGTTTGCTGCTACCGCGGAGACGGTGAGTGTGTGTTTATGAGAGAGACAGGGAATTTGAGCTTTGTCTCGGAAAGGGCTTCTTTCTTTCTTTCTTTCTTTCTTTCTTTCTTTCTTTCCCTTCCCTTCCCTTCCCTTCCCTTCCCTTCCCTTCCCTTCCCTTCCCTTGCCAACTGAGTTCAGCCTGCATTTGTGTGTGTTTGCCTATGTGCCTTCAAGTCATTTCTGACTAAGGCAAACCTACCATGGGGTTTTCTAGGCAAGGTTTGTTCAAAGGGTGTGTGCCTTTGCCTTCCTTTGAGGCTGAGAGAGTGTGACTTGCCCAAGGTCAGCCAGTGGGGTATTCATGGCTGAGTAAGGATTCAAACCCTGGTCTCCATAGTCATAGTGCAATGCTGAAACTTTTACAACACTCTTAACTCTTTTAACAGAAGAATACTGTATAAAGAATATAAATTAAAATTTGGAGTAATATTACTGGGAACAATGGTTTTATTGTTGTCACTAAAACACCAATATCCAGTAGTGTTATGTGAGAGGCATTGGCCTAGAGCAGTGGATCTTAACCTTTTCTTTACCAGGGACCCCCTTTAAATATCTTTTGTTGCCCCAAGACTTAACTCAAGATTTAAAACCCTAATAATAATAGCTAACAACAACAACAATACAATTCCACCATCCATTAAAGTTTCCCTCAGAGACACTCTTGCTTCTTCCTGCAAGTTTGTGGCTGGAGTGGATTGAATGGCAATGTGCAGGCCAAGCCAGCCAGCCTTTGCCTTGGTTCCTGTCACATGGCTACTCCACTACAGGGAGGAGGTGGGCCAAGCAGTCTTCAAGCCTTTGTGGACCCTTACAGCTCTTACTGTCAGGAACTTCTTCCTAATGTTTAGGTAGAATCTCTTTTCCTATAGTTTGAGTCCATTGCTCCGTGTCCTAGTCTCTGGAGCAGCAGAAAACAAGCTTGCTCCTTCCTCAGTATGACACCCCTTCAAATATTTAAACATGGCTATCATGTCCCCTCCTAACTTTCTCTTCTCTGGGCTAAACATGCCCAGCTCCCTAAGCCGTTCCTCATAGGGCATAATGGCTTCCAGACCTCCCAACATCCTTCTCGGTATCTTTCTTGAATTGTTGTGCCCAGAACTGGAAACAATATTCCAGGTGAGGTCTGACCAAAGCAGAATGGAGTGATACTATTACTTCCCTTGATCTAGACACTATTAATGCAGCCTAGAATTGCATTGGCATTTTTTGCTGCTGCATCACACTGCTAACTCATGTTCAGCTTGTAGTCCACTCTTTCTTTTCTTTGAGGAAATCTACATCATTACATTAATTGCTAATAAACTAAAAATATTATGTTAGTGCCTATAATATAGTTTTTAAACTAAATTATTGGTGTCAAATTATGTAATACAGTAGGCCCCTCTTATCCACTGGGGATTGGTTCGGGGTGTGTGTGTGGATTCTGAAAACCATGAATAATAGTGAACACCATTGAAAAAAAAAATGGTACTTCTGGTTTAAAATACCATAGAGTTGCCTTGGAGGGCCTAGAAAACCACTAGGGAGGACACATTTACTAGGAAGACTCTAGGGTAGGTGTGCTGTTCTGTGTCCCATGGATAATGAATCCATGGATACGGGGGCCCTACTGTGATCTGAACATCCTGTACGGTGAATAGGTTAGGTTACATTGACCTGAGATAAACATATGGGGGCCCCAAAATAAAGCACTGCAGGGGCCCCCAAAATTCCTTAAACCGGCCCTGCAGAAGATAATGATGACAGTTTGATCTATGCTGCTTTGAGTTCCTTAGAGGAAGGGGATGGTGTGGTTGGTTGGGCCCCAAAGATACTAGATGCACCTAAATATACATTTGCAGAATATGGTGGTAGGTTGCAGTTGTTAATGGTGAGCAGGCCTAGTGAGGAAGTAGCAGTCTAGACAGACGCATAGTTCTCACCCATAGCAACTGTGGTGGTAAACCTGTGCCCTTTGGCAGCTAGTAGTATTTCAGATGATGTTGAACTGCAACTTCCACTGTCTCTAACCTTTGGCTTTAATTAGAATTGATAGGAGTTGTAGTCCAGAATCTGAAGGGCCACAAGTTACTCCTCTTCTCACTTAAGGTGAAAGCTTATAGACAGAACTACCATGATTTGGAGAAGGCTTGGTTTGGACCCTTTGAACAGATAGCAATCTAAAATAATAAAACTTGAGAAATAGCTCTGCTACTGTTTATTTATTTATTTATTTATTTTTAAAGAAGTGTCTCAGTTTGGGTCAGAGGAAGGCCAGTAGACCATTGACAGATAGAAGAGGTGAAGAAGTGACGTCCATATAGCCTTCTGAGGTTATGAAAGTTCTCAGGTCCATTTTAGATTGTAGGCCTTTGGATGCCTTGATGAGATTTGCAGGAGAAAACAGAGCTTGGGCTACTGAAGAGTGGATTCCCTGTTCTGACAGAAAGTTGTCTGCTGTGATCTTCAGAAGTGGGCAAAGGGTGTTCTTTACCCAAGGTGCTGAAACTTTGGGCTATGATTCCATTCAAAGAGAACTACCCAAGGGGTGGAACTTGTTTGTGTGATATAATGAAGCACCTTGGAGAGGTATTTTAAAGTTCAGAAAAATCTGAGTGTGGATTCAGCATCCCTTTGATCCATCACACACTATTGGGATAAGAGTTGGCAAAGTTCAGCTTTGCAGATGTTTTTGATTACTACAACTCTCATCAGCCCTAGCCAATGTTGCCAAAGGAGAGGAACACTGAGATTTGTAGTCCAACAACATCCAGAGGAGGTTCATTTTCCTTACCCCTATGATAGGTCATGGGATTAACTTGATCAATT
The DNA here is from genome assembly GCA_030847615.1 of Gambelia wislizenii. Taxonomy (NCBI): domain Eukaryota; kingdom Metazoa; phylum Chordata; class Lepidosauria; order Squamata; family Crotaphytidae; genus Gambelia; species Gambelia wislizenii. Next base: position 52,594,221 of record JAUMIR010000001.1, on the reverse strand, counting down.
AATCTTGTTCCTATTGCAACAACAATGGCTTTAAAAACAGCTATTTTAATGTATGGTAACTGATTTTATGAACAAGGTTTCAGTCAAGAGTCATGGCATACAATATGTGACAGATAAATCTAATCAGTAGGTTAGACTCTTGTTATTTAATGCCTATTTGTGTGCAGGGATGTCCTTGAAAATGGCTTTCTGATTACTAATTTCCTGTACTGTTCAAGAGTGCTGGATGACAGGAAGGGCAATAGTGAAAATGTTTTTGTTTGGTGCCTTCAGGTCATTTCCAGTTTATGGCAACTCTAAGGCAAACCTATAACAGGGTTTTCTTGGAAAGATTAACTTAGAGGAGCTTTACCATTGCTTTCCTCTGAGGCTGAGAGAGTGTGACTTGCCTGAGGTCACCTGGTGGGTTTCCGTGGCTGAGTTGGGATTTGAACCCTCATCTTCCAAAGACCTAGTCCTACACTCAAAACACCCACAGCACACTGGTTCTATTAACAGTGGAAAAGGGTGGATCTCAAAAGGAAAATGGTTCCTTCAGATTTGCCTCGGCTTTAGTATATGGATATCCTGATAATAGCAACCTGGACTATTGTATATGTAATAAGCTCCAGTGGTAATGCATTGTTTAAATTGTGGAATAGCATCCTGCATCTGTGCCTTTCTGAAGACACAACAGGACCATATGTTATCTTGGCATAAATTGATGATGCACCGATAGGACATAGCTTTTACTATTTGCTACCCTTGAGTTTCTGCTTCTACTGCTAAAACAGATGGTATAGTTGAAGTATTCCAAGCTTAGTTTACTTTTTAAAATTGTAATTAATTTTAAGTTTATTTTGGTTATCTATTTAAAGATCAGTCTTTATAGGAACACTTTTCCCTTAAACACACATAATGCATGGTTCATTGCAGTGATCAGTGAAGCTCTGATTGTGCAGAAAGGTAGGAAGCAAAATAAGGTAAATGCTTTTAATCAAGTAGTGAAAATGCCTGTCATTTCTCTAGCTTATATAAATAAGCATTTCAAAATGTTTGTTTCAGTATTTGAAATTCTGTGTTGGATTCTGTGTATATAAAAACACGGCTTTTGTTTCATCACACAGAATTAAGGATGTGTGGGCTACATTGTTGTTTGGGCTTTTGTTTAAATGTGAATTAATGGATAATAACATGGTGGGACTGATTATTTCTGCCTGGTGGACATTTGATGACTGAATGTAAGCAACAGGGGACATTTGTTCTATCCTAGTTCTCATGATAATAATGTTTGCATATTTATAATTAAGTTTTGAATCATTAGTTACATATGGCCTCAGCAAGGTCAAACTAACTTAAAGAATGGAATCTCAAGGGGCAACATTTAATTGTACCCTTTAGAATAGTTTTTGTTGTTGTTAAAGTTACTTTTCTCACTGGAAGCCCTGTGGGGTGGATGTGCTCTCCTTTTTTTTCTGTTCAGCATTGTTTTCCCTGGGGGTGAAATGAACAGTTGTTAATTACAGGAAGAGTTTTAGCTGTGCTTCACCAAGCCGGCCCTAAGATAGTGACATTGTTCACTCTACGCTTTTATAGTACAGTATTGCATTCTGTTAGATCACAAGCTTACATCACTGCATGGTCACACTCTGCACTTGCTTATATTTTGTATTTTGTGTCAAGGCTTGATAAGAGTGTATGCATTGTATATACCACTGCACACTTTCCCTAATGTACAGTATATAATGTTATATGGAGAAAATTGCCTAGAAGCTGCTTTACCCAAAGAGGCTTAACATGTATAGACAGCTCCCATAGGCTGCTGCCACACTGCAGAAATAATGCAGTTTGACACACTTTAATTATCATGGCTCCATACTGTGGAATCCTGGGATTTGTAGTGTGTTATGGCACCAGAGATCTCTGACAGAACAGGCTAAATATCTCAACAAAACTACAAATCCCAACATTCCATAGCATTTTGCCATGGCAGTTAAGGTGGTATCAAACTGCATTATTTCTGCAGTGTGGCAGCAGCCATAGAGAGCAATAGGAAATTATCTCCATTAGCCTTTACTTACATTTAGTAAAGACCGTCCCCCCGAATCTTCAATTGTCTACTAAATCATGGGTGCATGAAATAACTATTTGTCTGTGTGAAACAGCCACCTCAGATTAAATATATTATTCTTCCTTAAAGCATTTTTGCCTAGTTACGTTATTTCATGTGAGACACAGGGCGCATCTACGCCATAGAAATAATGCAGCTTGACACCACTTTAAGTGCTGCAGCTTCACCCTGTGGAATCCTGGGATTTGTAGTTTTACAAGGTCTTTAGCCTTCTCTGCCAGAGATTACTGCTGCCTCACAAAACTACAAATCCAAGGATTCTCTAGGATGGCATCATGGCAGTTAAAGTGGTGTCAAACTGCATTATTTGTACAGTGTAGATGCACTCACAGTGTAAGTTAAGTCACTGTGAAATGAACGTTACCGTACCTTTCCAACAGCAGACTCCTCCCAACAGTACTTGATAATTTGTATTTGTGCTTGGAACATTATTTTAAAAACTTGAACATATGAGTGTTAGTCATTACTTTGTAAAACCATAGAGCTTGTTAGGGTTTAATTTTACTCAATATTACAGGAATAATAAGTTAGTTATGCGTTTTAAAATTGTTTTCCAAAAAGCAGGCAGAAAAATTGCCAATCCTCCTCCAAAATGACCCTAAAAATAATGTTTTCAAATAAAGACTAAATGTTACTTATTATACCCACAAATAATGCATTAGTGTTAACTGAGAAAGACAGGAAAAAGGAAGCCGTTCCTCCCCAAAGTAGTGTAACAGGTAATGTTATTTCACTGACTGTTTTATTTCCATGTTTTGTCTTTTACTACAATCATGCTTTTGATAGTACAGTATTCTGAAGCATAAAGTCAAATATTTTCCTACACAACAAGAAGAGAACTAGGAAGATCTATCCTCACAGGTTTTATAATGCTACAGTTTTTATAATGCTGCAAATCAGTTGCATAGGAGATTATCAGACGTGTTAAAAGTGGCGTTACACAAACGCCAGGAGATCACAAAAGGGCACCCTTTTCAGACAACATCGTTCCCTTGTTAAGCATCCATTCTGCTGCCGTTCTGCCAGTGCTGCTTTTTTAAAAATTGGTTTTAAAGCGTATCATTATTGAATTTTAATTGAATAGAATAAAATAAAAAATCAAAAAATAAACACATTAAATACAATTGACACAAAATAAAACAAAAAAGAAATATACAAAAACATAACAAAGCAAACAAACACATACACATACACAAAAAAGGCACAATTAAATAAACTTTAAAAAAGATGACTTCCAAGTTCACTCTGACTATACAGTCTTAATTAAATTTGAATTCCTCTCTATTTTTTTTCTCTGACATATTACCTCCATCTATTATTATTTTTATAGGTTCTCTTACAAGTCAAAACTTAAAGTTATCCAGTCTCCATTGAGTTGTTTTACATGGTCTGTAAAGGGTCTCCATATTTTTAAATACTGTTCTATTGAATTTCCTTCTACTATATTTGTAAATGTATCCAATTCTGCCACCTCAAACACTTTTATTACCCATTCTGATATTTTAGGAATTTTATTACTTTTTCACTTTTTTGCATATACCAATCTTGCTGTTGTTGTTACGGGAATCCCAAGGGAAACCCGAACATATAGGGTCTGAGGACGGCGCAAGAAAGAAACAGAGCCAAAGTCCCGTAGTAGAAGTTGAGATTCTTTATTTTTACCAGCTGGGGCGGACAGCACCCTCTCGGGTAAGAAGACTGCCGCGCCCTCTCTTTGTTCCAGGAGTGTTTTATTTCCTTCGGTCACTTACTATGGCTACTTGAACTACCAATCATAATGCTACATATCTCTAGCCTTCAAAAATGTTACTAAGCAGAACTTCTCTTATCTAGTTGCCGGGCAGGTTAGCTTTGCTCAAGCTCTTGTTAATTGGCTGGTTTGTGTTGCTGGACAGGCTTCACTGCCTGATCGCGCGCCAGCTACATGATATGTCTGCACAACCCTAATGTCTCTAGCTTGCACTATGCCAATTCCTTATCTACACCTTCCGAGCCTTGGGCCCCTTGGAGGCCTGCGAGTAAGTGTAGTAAGACGGCCAAGGGAGCTATAGGGATTCAGCTAGACCTGTCCCTCTCATTCCCCCCTTTTTCTTGTAAGCGAAGAGACATAGTGGTTGGGTTCATTAGTTTGCTTAAGTTCCTGATATGCGCAGCGAGCAAGCAGAATTTTTCTATCATGAGCAAGCATAGCCTCAAGCCTAGTACGTAAGCACCTAAACAAACAAGGTATACATGCGCATAGTAAAATGCTAATTAACACAGTTATCAAGCCAAATACAAACAATCCTCTTAACCATGAGAAATCAGGTAACCATGATGTGAGCCAGTCCCACAAATTCCAACCCTTTCCCATGTGTGGGACCTGTGCTACTTGCATGATTTGTTGTGCGTGTTGTTCTATATCTTGTTCATTATCTGGGACATAAATACAACATTCTTGGTGGATAAGTGTACATACACCACCTTGAGTTGCCAACATGGTGTCTAATGCCAACCGGTTTTGTAGTAACATCCGCCTAATCTGTCCTTGTTCTCTTGCCAAAGTGGTGAGAGCCTCGCTTGTCTCGTTTGCCATTATTTCTATAACAGCCTGTACCCTATACATGGCATTCAGCAGACTTCGGTGCCCTCCCCAATGACGCAAAGGTTGATAGTCTTTTACAATTTGTTTGGATTCTTCCAGATCCCTATAGTTTCTTATTTTCCCCACAGGTAGGTTGTCTCGGATAGTTATAGCTGGAAAAATAGTGGCCACATAACAATTTCCGCTCCAGTTTTCAGGTAAAATAGCATAAGCTCGTCTGCCACACACGAAATAGTGGCCCCTTAGTGCAGAAAAAGGCTTCTTACATCTCTGTGTCATTGTCCAGGCGCTATAGTAGCCATCACCTGTTAAGTTGGCTAAAATATAATTACTCTCCCAGGTGCCATTTATATATGCGCCATTTATCCTTATTTCTATTTCACAGGTGCTAGAACCTACCCTAGGGCCATTAGTTTCATTACAGCTCCAGCACCACCTTCCCTTTTGTTTCCCAACCCGATAATATCCTCCAGTGGAGGGTTCTAAATGTGTCCAGTTGTACCCGGTATTATTGTCTGGCCTATAGGGTCTATTATATTCTATATCATTTAGTTGGTGTACTACAAAGGGCATTCCAGTATGAGAATCTGTAGGCATTTGATGACAGACCCAGCACTTACTGATATTAAAAGCTTTAACAATATGAGCGGAATAGACTATTAGAGAATTGCTTTCTAAGAACCCCTTGCATGGGAGAGGGAACAATAAAAGCCACAACAACACACCTATTACCCAAAGCCAGACTAAAGTCTGCAAAGTAATACATGGCATGCGCATGACTGTGGGGCAAATGGGTGGGGGAACCCTCTTTTCCTCAGTCTGAGTCTGGGCATTCCTTCTCTGACATTCTTGAATATTGTCTTCCATGCACTGTTCTATTTCATCTTCCCACTGGAAGCTCCCATCCGACATCTGGATCAGTATTGTTTCTTTCGCCATGACCCTCGGCTGGCCAAGGCTCCTTTGCTTCAAGGCGGTGCTTGGTCACCTGACCTCAGACAGGGGGCTCACGTTGCGATGCTGCCCTGTCTTCCCCGGACCGCTTGATCCGAAGCCGCAGAGGATTGGAATCGCTAGGTACCACTTGCCACTCCTTGGTATGATCTTTCTTCAGCCTGGTGTAGTGGATCCAGGGCTTGACTCCTTGTAGCTTCGCTGCAGTTGGGGTAGTCAGCAGTATCTCATAAGGACCCTTCCACTTTGGTCCCAAGGGATTAGATTTCCAGTCCTTCAACCATACTCTATCACCTGGTGAAAAAGGGTGAAGTGCAGTAACAGGGAACGGATATCTAATTGTCTTGACATATCGATGAAGCTGATTCAGACACTTGCCTAATGTTTGGACAGATTTTGCAATCTCTAACTTTCCCAGTTGTTCAACATCTCCCTCTAGCCTATGCACATTAAGAGGGGGCCTGCCAAAAACAATTTCGTATGGAGAAAGTCCCAACAAACTGTCTGGAGTACATCTGATTTTGAGAAGTGCCATTGGCAAAACAGTCACCCAATCCAGTCCCGTTTCCTGGCACATTTTGGACAGTGTCCCTTTTAAGGTTCTATTCATTCTTTCTACTTTTCCAGAAGATTGAGGCCTATATGCACAATGTAACTTCCAAGTGATACCTAATACAGAGGCTAAACCTTGTGTGACCTTGTGTACAAAAGACGGGCCATTGTCACTCCCGATATATAGGGGGACCCCACTTCGTGGCACCAAGTCCCGTAGCAAGGCCTTGACTACCTGTTCGGCCCGCTCATTAGTGGTAGGATATGCATCCACCCAATTGGAAAAGGTACAGACAAGGACAAGCAAATATTTAAACTTTTTACATGGTGGCATTTCAGTAAAGTCAACAACAATTGATTCCCATGGGGTGAATCCTACTGCCTGAACACCAGGGGGCTGTAAGGGACCAGTTCTAGGGTTAGTCTTTGCACATACTTCACACCTCAAGGCAGCTTGTCTAGCTAACGTAGGGATTCCCTCAAAGTATGCTTGTCTCTCTAAAAACTTAGACATAGCAGTGCTTCCCATGTGTGACTGTTTATGGACCTCTTGAACCACATGCCATGCCACAGCTTTGGGAATATATACTCTGTTGTCAGGGAAAACAAACAGCCCACATTGTTTCCTAGCGCCTTCAGCTATAGCCCAGGCCTCCTCCTCTTTTGTGTATTTTACCTCTTCTGGGAGAAAACTGGCTAATTGTAAAGACAAAAGAGCCTCATCAGTTTCATGTAACCTTGCTACTTGCCTGGCCGCCTCCCTAGCGGCCTGATCAGCTTTTCGATTTCCCATAATTACGGGGTCATTGCCCAACTGATGACCCCTACAATGCATCACTGCTATCTCTTTGGGCCTCCACACTGCCTCTAGCAATTGGAGAATCTCAGTGGTATGTTTTAACATTTTTCCTCCTGATGTTAAAAGTCCTCTTTCCCTATACATGGCTCCATGTGCTTGCAAGGTCAGAAAAGCATATTTGGAGTCAGTATAAATGTTAGCCCTTTTCCCTTGTGCCAGTTCCAAAGCCTTTGTTAGGGCTATCAATTCTGCCTTTTGTGCTGACACGGTGGGGCCCAGTGATTGGGCAGCTATTATATGTCCCTGACCATCAACCACAGCATATCCCGACTTGCGAATCCCATTTTCTACAAAACTGCTACCATCAGTGAAATAGACAACCTCAGGGTTTGATAATGGGCTATCCTTGAGATCAGGTCTGCTGGAATAAACTTCACTCATTGTCTGAACACAGTCATGTTGTAATAACACATCTTCAGACATTGGGAACAAGGTGGCAGGATTTAAAGTAGTACAAGTTTGAATCTGAACATTGGGGTTATCTACCAGAATACTTTCATATTTTAAAAGTTTGGCATTAGACATCCAGTGACTGCCTCTGTGTTCCATCAAGGTTACTACTGCATGAGGAGTTTTTAAGATAACAGGCTGTCCCAAGGTCAGCTTGTTTGCTTCTTCTACCAAAAGAGCTGCTGCTGCCACTGCTCTCAGACAGGGTGGCCATCCCTTAACAACAGGGCCCATTTGTTTAGAAAGGTAGGCTACCGGTCGCGGCCAAGACCCTAAGGTCTGGGCTAACACTCCTATTGCAATACCGTCCCTTTCGCCTACATATAAAACAAAAGGTTTCTCCATGTCTGGTAGCCCCAAGGCGGGTGCACTCATCAAAGCCTCTTTTAACTTCTGAAATGATTCTTGTTGTTGCTCCCCCCACACAAATGGTTCAGCATTTGTTCCTTTTGTAGCTTCATAAAGGGGCTTAGCTAGAACAGCATAATTGGGTATCCAAAGCCTGCAAAAACCTGCAGCTCCCAAGAATTCCCTAACTTGTCTTCGTGTAGTGGGGGTGGGGATGGCACAGATTACTTCTTTTCGCTCTATTCCCAGCCTTCTGGTCCCTCCTTCTATCTCAAAACCTAGATATTTAACTCGTTGTTGCACCAACTGAGCTTTCTTTTTGGACACCTTATACCCCTTTTCAAACAGGAATTGTAACAGCTTCCCTGTTCCTTCTAGGCATTCACTCCTAGTTTCAGTAGCCAGCAAAATATCATCTACATACTGCAATATGTTCCAGGGGTTTCCCCCCTGTGTCAATGGCACCAAGTCTTGTGCCAATGCCTGACCAAAGAGACTGGGCGAATTACAAAAACCTTGTGGTAAACGGGACCACGTAACCTGTCTTCGCTGGCCTGTCTCTGGATTTTCCCATTGGAAAGCAAAAATGGGCTGACTATGTTTGTGCAACCTGACACAAAAGAACGCATCTTTGAGATCTATGACTGAATACCATTTCAACTCTGGGGACAACAAACTCAACAGGGTATATGGGTTGGGGACGACTGGATGTATGTGAACCACTCGTTGATTCACTGCTCGCAAATCCTGCACCGGACGGTAAGAACCATCTGGCTTTTTGACAGGCAAAAGCGGTGTATTCCAAGGGGACTGACAGTCAACTACAATTCCCCACTGGTAAAGCCTTTGTAAATGTTCGTCAATTCCCTTCACTGCATCTCTCGGCAAGGGATACTGTGGTATAGCTACAGAAGCAGCTAAAGGCTTTAAATCCACTATCACTGGAACCACATCCTTAGCTAATCCAGGGGGATTGTCTTCTGCCCAGACGCCAGGCACATCAAAGGTCTGCCAATCAGCTCTATCTAACAACACAGGGTATAATCTCCACTCCTCTTCAACCGGCAAGGTTAACATTAACTTAGAAGTAGGAGGGTCTCTAAAGTTTGCCTCTATGGTTCCATCTGCTTCAAAAGTCAGCTGTGCCCTAAGTTTGCACAGCAGATCTCTCCCCAGCAAGGGTACTGGACAACTAGGTATGTATAAAAACTGATGTGTGACCATACGTTTCCCCAACTGACATGTCCTTGCTTGCAAATAGGAACAACTCTGCCTTTTTCCAGTTGCTCCAACTATCTGGGTGGTGGTTTTGGCATTAGGGGCGATAGGGGTATTGATCACTGATTTTGCAGCTCCAGAGTCTAACAAAAAAGAGGCCTCCTGATTGCCTATTTTAACCTTGACCAATGGCTCCTGGCAACCAGGAATTACTATTTTACAACTGTGATTTTCTTTGGGAGCCGGTCTGTCCTATTCCTGAAACGGAGGTTCCCACTCTTCCTGTCCTCCTCCTGAGCTTCCTTCACTCATAGCTTCCATAGTCATTGTGGCCGCTGCTCCCTGCATTTGGGGCGTCCACCCCTGTGGGTTTCCCCAGCCACGTCCTCTACTTCTTCCTCTACCTCCTCTTTCTCGCCCTCTCTGCCCTGCCTGTATAGCACCTTTTTCTTTTTCTGGACACTCATTCTTCCAATGTCCCTCCTTTTTGCAAATCGCACACTGATTCCTTCCTATTCTTCCTCTTCCTCTGCCCCTCCTCTACCCCTTCCCTCAGGGGTATTTACTCCAAAAACTGCTGCTATCACTCCCGCTCTCCTTTTGAACTTTCCTTCCTCATCCTCTCTACCTACATACACTTGTGACGCCAACTCCAGCATCCTTGCCAAAGTCATGTGGGCAAGCCCAGGTTGTTTCTGTAACTTTCTTCTTATGTCTGGGGCACACTGAGCCAAAAAGCTCTGCTTGAGAGCCTGCTTGCCTTGGGAATCCTCTTTATCATCATCCATATCATAGGGACTATACTGTCGATAGACAGCCTTCAGTCTTTCTATGAAGGCTCCAGGAGACTCATCCTTTTCCTGTTGGATGTCATATATCTTTTTCAGATTTATGGGTCGGGGTGGACCTTTTCTCATACTTTTCACTAAGTATTCATGATATCGTGTAAGACGTTCCCTGCCTTCAGCCTTATTAGGATCCCATTGGGGATCACGTAAAGGAACTGCCTCCTCCTGCATCTGTAGGAGCCTCTCCCCTTCCTTGTATGTGGGGTAATCATGTTTCACTTCTTCTCTAGCCTGGCTAATGATCTGTGCCTTTTCCTCAGTAGTAAACAAACAATTCATAAGTTGCTGTATATCTGCCCAGGTGGGGTCATGCGTCTGAAAAACACCTTCTAACAACTGTGCCATGCCAGTGGGATCCTGTGTCCACGGGGGTCGGGAAGCTTTCCAATTTAACAAGTCACTACTAGTAAATGGGACATGCTGATACACCCCCATTATTTCTGGTTTGTGTTTTCCTTCAGGATCTGGAACCATCTGATTGACAAGTCTCAGAGGACACAATTTATCTTCCTCTTCTCCCTCCAAGGGCGGCATTTCCTCGGCCTGGGGTTGTGATTGATCTGCCGACCGCAGTTTGTCTCGGTACGGCGCAGGGGGTGTCTTGGGTGTGGGCAGTTTTGGGTACACAGCCTGTACATAGGGTGGTGGGGCAGTAGGACTACTAGGGTCATCCTCCGGAGAACCCGAATCCGGAAGAGGCAAAAAGGGATTATTAGTAGGTGGCAATGTCTGGAGGACCATACATTTACATTTTTCTAACCAACTCGGACGGGGTTTCAAATAGACTATAGTCTGCCAAGCAGACGCATAGTAATATTGGTCTGGATGATACTGGGCACAAAAATTTGCCACCTTGTCCACAATGCCCTGATCTAAAGTTCCTATCCCTGGCCACCTTGGTTCAATGGGAAAGGTTGGCCATTCTAATTGACAAAGAGTCCTTAATTTTCCTTTACTCCTTCCTCCTGAATCTATATATCTCTTAAATTCTGACCAATTTTTTAACATACAATCTAGAGGGGTTACTTGCTTAGATTGACCTCCCCCCATCGTGCGGAACTGGAATCTTGGGGCTCCCTCACCAGCCCGACTTCCCAGGTACCTATTCACCACGTGTTCTTACTTAATCAAGCATACTCGCCTGAGTCACAGAGTAGGCGCTGCAGGACGTCCTCCCGAAGAACCTCAATCAACCACCAAGGTTCGGCACCGGTCTCAATGCCCAACAGGCATCATCGAAGAGGCACCAGCGGTCAATTGATGCGGGATCCCTCTCGCCGTATGACCTGGTTCGGTGAATCCTGCAGGCACGAAGATGCGGTGAGACCAATCGTCAGACTAGGACTCTGTCACTTGCGATCCGTCCCTTCAAATCCCGGACGAGCCCCCAGAAAATGTTACGGGAATCCCAAGGGAAACCCGAACATATAGGGTCTGAGGACGGCGCAAGAAAGAAACAGAGCCAAAGTCCCGTAGTAGAAGTTGAGATTCTTTATTTTTACCAGCTGGGGCGGACAGCACCCTCTCGGGTAAGAAGACTGCCGCGCCCTCTCTTTGTTCCAGGAGTGTTTTATTTCCTTCGGTCACTTACTATGGCTACTTGAACTACCAATCATAATGCTACATATCTCTAGCCTTCAAAAATGTTACTAAGCAGAACTTCTCTTATCTAGTTGCCGGGCAGGTTAGCTTTGCTCAAGCTCTTGTTAATTGGCTGGTTTGTGTTGCTGGACAGGCTTCACTGCCTGATCGTGCGCCAGCTACATGATATGTCTGCACAACCCTAATGTCTCTAGCTTGCACTATGCCAATTCCTTATCTACACCTTCCGAGCCTTGGGCCCCTTGGAGGCCTGCGAGTAAGTGTAGTAAGACGGCCAAGGGAGCTATAGGGATTCAGCTAGACCTGTCCCTCTCATTGTTATAAAATAAGTTATCAAAATTCTATGTTTTCTCTCTTCTTTATTTTCTAACTCAATCATGTTTAATAAGAACAGCTCCAGTTTAAATTCTAAGTTTATCTTCAATTTTTTTTGTATTATTTCTCTAATAATACAGATGAATCTCTAATACAGACGAATTTTCTTGAATTTCTACCAAACGTGATAAAAAGTCTCAACCTGCCTTTTATACTTCCAGAATTTATAATTTACGTTTTTATATATTTTTGCTATTTTTGCTAATTTATTCAAGGTCATGTACCATTTGTACATCATTTTATAAAAGTTTTCCTGCAGATCATAACAACATGTAACTTTTATATCTTTTTTCCATATTAATTCCCATTTTTCCAATTGTATATTATGTCCAATATATTTCACCCAACCAATCATACAATTTTTGATTTGTTCATCTTCTCTATTGTATTTATAATACAGTATAATACAGTAGTTTATAAATCTTTGATATTAATCGATTGTTACCCATTTAGAATATTTTCTCTAATTCTGTTTTTCCATCCTCAAAGTTGTGTTTCTTATAATCTTCTTTAAATATTTCATTTAACTGCATGTATGAGAGCCAATGTAATTCTATTCCTTCCTCCTTCAAACGATCCTGGCTCTTCATCTTCCATACTCCCTATTTTTTTTTTATCTAAAAGATCTTTATATCTAATCTACCTAGTTTGATATAGCCAATTTCTCTTCTATAAAACACCTCCTGCCGGGAAAGCCATTGGAGGCTTTTAAACCAAATCTGTTTTTATACTTATTCCACACTTTAAACAAATTTCGCCTCATAATATGATTTGTAAATTCTTTATTCATTTTAACTTTTCCATACCACAGGTACGCATGCCACCCAAATTTCAACTCATGGCCTTCTAATTCCAATAATCGTCTATCATCTAATAAGATCAACTCATTTAAGTTAGATATACATGAGGCTTCAAAATACAGCTTTAAATCTGGGAATCCTAAACCTCCTCTCTTTCGCATCTGTTAACAATTTCCATCTTATTCTTGGCTTTTTGCCTCCCCAAAGAAATTTTGACAATTTTTTCTTCCATATGTTTAAAGGGCTAGTTGAATAAATAATTGGTATCATTTGAAATAAGTACATGAATTTCAGTAATACATTCATTTTAACAGAAACCTGAAACCTAGTTTCATTTCTCGTCTTCTTACTCTGAAGGACAGAGAAACAAAACAACAAAGACAAATTTATGACTCCTAATAGACAAGCTGGTGCCTCATTGCCTGGTGAACAAAATTACCCAAAAGGGGGGAGATAAATTTCTGATTACAATATCTACTTTCCCTGACATTTATTAGCAGATATAATCAGTTTTGGCATTAATCTACCATTAATGTTTAATACCACTCAATTCTTCTTTTTCTTTTGGTTAACTGAAAAAAAAATCATACCCTTAACTTTTTTGTATTAGCAGATTGGTATATTTCTTTTTAATCCAAATTTCTTGAAGACAGACTACGCCAGCTTTCAATTTTTTCAAATAATGATAAATCAACTTTCATTTCTTTATTGTATTACATTCCATGTTACATACCTGTAATCCATAAATTATAATTATGTGGTTTTTGTTTTATTTTTTCCTTCACTTTCCCCTATCCCTCCCCTCCCTTTCCTCCCTAACCCTTTTCCTCCCTCTTCGTTCTTCCTTTCTTCTTTTCTTCCTGTTAGTTCTTTCTTTATTCCTTGTCAGAAATATCCAGGTCCAGGAGACTTACTTCTTCTTGTTCTTTTTTCTTTTTTCTTCTTTCCTTACTTCGTGGGCTCTCTGTTCGGTATTTCTCTCTTTATGACCTTCTTCATGATTTCTTGGTGTTTTCTGTAAATCTTTTTTTATTTTTTTCCAACAAGTCTCTTGCCTTTTCCATTGTATCAATTCTCAGTCTTTATTTCCTATACATACAACTTATTCCTTCCAGCTTGTCCCAACTGAACGGAATCTTTTCTTTTATCAAAACCTCAACCAAAAAATTATACTGTAGTCTTTCCTTTTCTTTAATAATCTTGCTGGTATTTCTTTCAATAATATAATCATTTTCCCATCTGTTTCAATGCCTTTGTTGTAGTGAACATCCAAGATGAAGTCCCTTGTATTTGTCCTAACACACTGCACAGTCGTCCCTTCACATTCGCGGGGTTCCCCAGACCCCCATGAATGTGAAAATTCTGTGAATAATGACTGCCCTCCCCCTCCCCCTCCAAAGCGACCATGGGGCCTCCAGAGGCCCCATAGTTGCTTTCCCCCGCCTCCCTCCTCCCTTCCAAGCCCTTCCCGGAGCCTCCAGAGACCCTCCTGAGGCCCTGTGGAGGCCTCCCTGGCCCTCCCCCTCCCACCCAGGGCCTTCACGGAGCCTTCGGAGGCTCTGTGGAGGCCTCCCCGGCCCTCCCCCTCCCACCCAGGGCCTTCACGGAGCCTCCAGAGGCCCCTTGTCACAGTTTTGGGGAGAGCGGGGGCCCTCCCAAAACTGCAAATATGCAAAACTGTGAATGCTAAGTTCGCGAATGTGGAGGGGCAACTGTATTATAATGTCTCTTGGCAGCCCTCCCCTTTTAATGCAGTCTTATATCAGACCTATTACAGTTGTCCCTTCACATTCGCTGGGGTTTGGTTCAAGGACCCCCTGTGAATACCCAAATCCGTGAATACTCAAGTCCCATTATATGCAGTGGCATAGCAAAATGGTGTCCCTTATATAAGATGGCAAAATCAAGGTTTGCTTTTTGGATTATTATTTTTTAAAGAATATTTTCAAGCCATGAATACTTAAATCCGTGAATCTGGAGGGACAACTGTACTGCAGATTCGTGTTATCCTCTATAGAAGGTGACTATTAGAAAAAGTCTTGATCATTTCCTCATTGCTTTTTGTTAATTTTAAACAATGTTCTGCTGCTTATCAACAATATAAATGGTGTATGTGTGTGTGAGAGAGAGAATGGGAGTGGGGTTAATCAGGAACATGACAAACACTTTAGGTAAAACTAAGTTCTGCTGTAATCTTTGGCAAATCCTACAGGGCAGGAAGAATATGAAACATGAGATGACTTGAACTTGGGAGGATGGTAGCTGGTCCCAAAGTAACACAGTTGCTAAAATAGTGTTCTAGAAAATGTCTAGTCTGGGCCTTGCTGCTCCACACCATCTGCTGACAATGGCAGGAAGGGAAACTAATGCTAATCAGCCAAGAGAAATTGGATAACCTGGGACAACATTATATTCATTTCCATTCTGAACAGTTCTGTGGGACTAGATGCTAAAGAGATTCTTGCCTTCGATTGTTCTTTTCTCTGTCTTTCTCTATCTCCTATGTCTTTTTCAGCAATGTTCCATAGGAGACACAGAAAGAAGTCCCAGACAGCCTGTTTTAGACCATATAAGTAATCTCTAGGAGGCCAAAGTAAAGCAGCAGAACAGCCAGAAGGTTCTGCTTTCCGTGCTGCCTTACCACATGACGTTGTCACTCTTCCAGTGTTCTGCCATTCCAGTTCCATGGGAGACTGAAGTAAAACCACGTGTTTTTGCTAACCAGTTTTGTGTTTTTGCTAACCAGTTTTTCTGGTTAGCAAAAGATGTGGTTTTACCTCAGTCCCCCATGGGACCAGAATGGAAAAATAACACCATCATGCAGTAAGGCAGCACAGAAGATGGAACCTTCTGGCTGCACTGTTGCTTTACTTTGGCATTCAATAAGCCTTTAGGTCTTTGGATCCTTGTCTTCTGGGTCTGACCACTAGCCTATTTGAAATGTCCATTTGCAATTTACCCTGCTGGGCCATGTCAAGGAAAAAGAAACTGTACATAATCCATGTAGCTCATTCCTTTTATTCCCCTTGCTATCAAATATTTAGTTTCATAAAGCATACATTCTTAATGAGTGATCTAAATTTAAAATGACAACTACAGAGATCAATCTTTTACCTTTGTCTCTTGCTGCCCACTGGGAACAGGTTGAGTGCATTAACCTGAGATATTTAGAGACTTGAACTTACTGAAGAAGATAAATTCTTATATTCCTTTTGTGCTTTCACTTAGAACTTGTTATATTGTTATATTGATTGTAATCCTCCTTATTTTCCATTTGATGTCATGGGTTTCTCTCTTGTGGTTTTACTGGTGCATATAGATTTGTTTAAAAATTAGCATGTTTGGGATTGGCTAGGTTACTTTTGGAGCTGATTGGAGGAATCTATGATAGCTGGAAGCTCTTAATGAGAAAATGAAACATGCTGTACTATAGATAGAAATATTCTATATGCCTATAAATCTGTTGGCACCCACAAATGTGTGATGTATCTAGAATGCTAGAAGATCTCCAATGTGCAACATATTTTCAGTGGATTCTGCCTTGTCTTAATGGTGGTTAAGAACCCTATTTTTCAGTGCATTGGGACAATATAGCCTCTCTTCCACAATGTGTTTCATTCAGTGGAAATTCTGTGTAAGGTGAGTCACAGAAGAGGTATACAGTATATGGTATCCTCTAAATTAGAGCCAATACTTTGCCAGGCTGATAAAAACCTAGATTGGTGAAAGGATGATGTCCAGCTGAGATCATGCATTTGCCCCTTTCTCATTACACAATTCCATTGAGATCTTGTTAAGGTGGTTGGTTTGCATGCATAATAGGAGAAAGGAAGTCATCTGAATCGATTTAATTGGAGGTAAACTGTCATTTCAAGAGTCATACATCTCAGTAGATGTAAGTAATTATCTTTAGGGTTGGGAAATTGCCTATGCCTGGATGACCAGGTCTTTATAACATTGATGCTTCAGTTATTATATTGTTTTGGTAGCTTTATATAAGGATGACAGCAGATCATTGATATTGGCTTGGAAAACTGTGTAGCTGATGCTTAGGAACCAGAAGTAGTTTTCCAAGTCTGACTTCTGCAACCAGACTTGTTTATCTTGGATTGGCCTTTTTAGTCATCAGCGCGCTTGCAGAAAGCGCAGGATGAGTCCTTCCTGAATCTTCGTTTGTGAAAAAAAGCCAGAGATAGAGAAAGAGAGAATGCCTGTAGTCCCCTAAGGTTCTGGATGGCTGTAGTTGGAGAAGACTTGAAGGCACACAATAACAACAACAACATATGGTAGGAATACAAACACGCTTTCAGCCATCTTGAACTTCAGGGGACTACCAGCATTAGTCCTGCTGCTATTGTTATACTTTATAAATACTGAGCTCATTTGCCATGCATTCCTTCCATGCTAGATTATGATATAGCCAACCACTCCTGGTTGGGTCAGATATAATTACAGTTTATTGTGACAGTTTTTAATTTTTGACAGAAAAGGGATATACCATTTGCTTTCCATGTTGGAATGGAGCAATTGTTGCTTTTAACTGGTATTAGAACAGTGCATCCTTATTCTATAACCTACTTTTGATTTTTTCAAACCAGTGCCACAACCTGGATGACAATTATGTGGCAGAGACCTTGTTGTTGTTATTTGTTAACAAATTGCCATAAACTTATTATGACCCTATGAATGGGAAACCTGCAAAATCCCTGGACATCAACTGCTTTGCTCATGTTTTACAAATTCAGGCCACAGCTTCCTTGACTGAATCAATCCACCCGTAGTGTGGTCTTCTTCTTTTTGTACTTACTTACACTTTACCAAACATTATAGTATTTTCCAGTGAGTCATGTTGTCTCATGATATATCCAAAGTACACAGCTTCAGTTTAGTCACCTTCGCTTCTAGGAAGAGTTCAAGTTTTATTTGCTCATTCATTTGTCTTTTTAGCGGTCCATGGTAGCTGTATAACTCTTTTCCAGCACCACATTTCAAATTATATAATTTTCTTCCTGTTTGCTTTCTTCATCATCCAGCTTTCACATCCATACATAGAAATTGGGAATACTGTTGCCTGGATTTTTCTCACTTGCACATAGCTTATAATGTAGAATTTCAGTACTGTGGCCATTTCATTGTGATAAGAACTCATAATTTATCCCCAAATGAAACCTGAATTTGTTTCTGTTCAGCTCTTCTTATTTTGTCCATCAGAGAAGCAAGCAAATGTTATTCCATAGTTGAACTGGCCATACCTATTCCTACAGTCTTTGCTCTAAATGCAAGTTTGAAGTAGGGTGCATCATATCTCTGAGACTACTTTTTGGGCATTTTTTAATGATGTAGAAGAATTATGTAGTGTGTACTGCTGAATTTAATGAAAAATACAATGCTATTTCTAATGGTTAAAAAAGAGAAGATGACAGATTCCCTTTGTAGTAATAAACCAGGCAAGTTTAAGCATTATTTTGATTTCAATAGCATAAAACTCTCCAAGTACATTATATTCCTAAGCAAAAATTGCTCAAGAATAACCATCTCTCAGTTCTTTAATAATTTAAAGATTGCTTTGATAGGGAGCAGGGATTGTTTGCGTAAGAGTGCATGGTGAGCGTGGGTATGATAGAGTAGACTTTTAAAAAACAGATAGATCTTCTATAGATTTTCCTTAGTTTTTTTCTGGGCTGTGAGGCTGTGTTCTGGAATAGTTTATTTCTGACATTTCACCTGCATCTGTGGCTAGCATCTTCCGAGAATGGTTGGGTAGGAGTGTATGTGGAGTTTATATGCTGTGAACCCCTGTTGGGGAGTTTATGTAAATTTGTGTAATTGAATGGTTAGTTTCTGGGTATAGAAATGCAAGGCTCGTTAGTGTCTGATTGGCTAATGGTTGGTTGATGGGCCGTTATCTGCTGGGAATCCCCCTGTCCCTGACAGATGATGAATTTTCTGTTCATCACATCCTCTCTGGATCAAGTAGCATTGCCAGGGATGGATTATCAATGGTTTAATTGTTGTAATTGCTCCAGGCCTCTCACTTGCTATGGGTTCAGTGCTAAAGGGAAACGATATTGCTTGCTTCTTCCTCTGCAGTTGCTTTCTGAGCTACCTGGTGTTTCTGTTATCATCAACATTTTGTGTCTTATCTGAGTAACTAAATAAAATTGCATGAGAACTGTTCGCCTCACTGAAGTTGAAAGGTTGAGAATGGATTCACACATGCAGATTCCTGTGTTGTTCTCTGTTGTCAAAAAAATGACTTCCAGGTCATCGTTCCTAGAACAGTGGAGGCACATCCTTTTTGGGGGAACTTTTCCAAGACCCCAATATACTTCCATCCAACTTTGAGCATTTCTCCAATTCAGGTTATCTTTGTCCTCCTGTTTCATGAAGTTATATAAACAGCTACCTTCTACCAGTAGCTCCCCATGCTGTCTTTCACCCTAAAGAAGGTGGACGAGGAGGAGAAGGCTATTTCTCCTCTACTTTAATCTGTTTGACCATCTCTCTCGCCTTCCATCCAGTCCATTGTTAATACAAGTGTGGAAACATCAATTAAAAGTCTAAATTGTTTCAAATATGTATATCTCTAGTTGCAGTTTTACAAGATAGTGCTAGTGTGTGTGTGTGTGTGTGTGTGTGAGAGAGAGAGAGAGAGAGAGAGAGAGAGTGGAAAAACTGCTGTGAAGTAGGTATGTATTTCTGAAAACTGTGCCATCTGCCATCTTCATAACTCCACACAATGGCTGAGATTGCTTATAGGATACAGAGGTATTGCAATAGGATACAGAAGTATTGCCGAGGGCTAAGAAAGGATCCACTTTATTGGCACATGGGGTGGGATGATGCCAAATTACAGCTCATACTTGGTTGCCAATGTTAATTCTATATGGTGTAACATACACCGTTCCCACCTATGCCCTACACCCCCGATGGTACACACGCCCTTCCCCCACACTGCCCCATGCTGCCCTCCCATGCCCCTCCCCATGCCCCCGTGTCCCCCTGTGCCCGCCCCGCCCCTGTGCCCCACACCACCCACCCATGTTCCCCTGCAACCTGTGCCACCCCACACACCCATGCCGCCCCCATGCCACCCTCTCTGCCACCCCTTGTGCCCCACACTGCCCTACCTCTGTTCACCCATGCCCTCCCCATGCCCACACCACCCTCACGCCACCCCCCATGCCACCTTCCTCATGTTCCTCTGCACCCATGCTACCCCCACGCCGCCCTCCCCACACCGCCCCCCTGCACCCTATGCTGTCCCCCCACGCACACACACACACACCATGCCACATCCCCCCCATGCTACTCACACCTCCTCTGCCAGAGGGTATGTTTAGAAAGGACTTAAGGGTCCACATGTTCCTGCCCCCAGTGTGCTGATTGGCTGCCCAACCGAACTTTGATTGGTTGGTCAGTTTCCTAAGCAGCCAATCAGTACACTGGAAATGGCAACATACCTAAGATAATTGGTTGGTCAGTTTCCTAAGCAGCCAAGCAGCACATTGGAAACAGCAACATACCTAAGAGAATTATATATATATAGATATGAGTTATAATGTCTTACGAGATTTCATGGAGTCAATCAGAACTAAAGTTGGAGCAAGTGACACCCTGAGTAGCAAGCTGCTAGTCTGTGCCATCCTGAATTTTTACAAAAGGTGATGTGAAAGTCTTTTAATATAAATAAATAGAAACTGGAGCCAGAGAAATGTTTGGGAAATCTCT
Organism: Gambelia wislizenii; assembly: GCA_030847615.1. Taxonomy (NCBI): domain Eukaryota; kingdom Metazoa; phylum Chordata; class Lepidosauria; order Squamata; family Crotaphytidae; genus Gambelia; species Gambelia wislizenii. The sequence continues at coordinate 52,573,790 of JAUMIR010000001.1, read as the reverse complement.
GTTTGTATCCTTAGTTCAAACAGGTGGTTTAATTTTGATCATCTGAAATTTAGCTGAAAAGCAAAAATGTAGCACTGAAATTCTCATAGGCATGGAAACCATCTCTAGAGAGTAACTACAAAGGCTGGACAAGATTTGTCAGGTGATTAATTAGCAAAAGCTGAATGGAAGTACAGAAAATAATGAGTAGCGTAAAGATGATCAAATGGATATGCTTGTAATATAATACCAGTGAAAACCTTTAGAAGTTTAAGTGACAACAAAGACAAATTTGATTAAAGGGAAACTAGTAATTTCTATGTATGGCTGTGAATGCTGGAAAGCGAAGAAAGCTGATAAGAAAATCAACTTCTTCAAAATGTAGTGCTGGAGAAGAGTTCTGTGGGTATCATCGACTGCTCTCTCTCTCTGGCTTTTCTTCGCAAACGAAGATTCAGGAAGGATTCATCCCACGCTTTCTGCAAGCGCGCTGAGGACTAAAAAGGCCAATCCGAGATAAACAAGTCCGTTTGCAGAAAGCACAGCAGAAGGTCTCCTTGGGTGATGCTTTTGGGTTGTGATTCTTTCTGCGTTGTTGTTTCTCTTCAAGACTTGTTCGTCGTGAGTTCTCAAATAAGGCTGCAGCATTGTGGATAGTGCGTCTCCATGCCTCCTGATGTGAAGCCAGGGCGGACCATTGTTAGTGATCAATTTGGCCGAGCCTGAGATGTTGTTTCAGGGAGTCCTTGTATCATTTTTTGGGAGTGCCCCTCTTATGCTAACCCGTGGCAAGTTCACCATAGAGTAATATTTTTGGGGGCGATGGTCCTCCATCCTAGCAACGTGCCCTGCCCAGCGCAGCTGTGTTCTCAATATCATGGCCTCAATGCTGGTGATCCCTGCTTGCTCAAGGACAGCAACATTCGTCACATAGTCAGTCCAGTGTATATTTAGGATTGTGCGTAGACAGCGCTGATGAAAGCGTTCGAGGAGTCATAGGTGGTGGCGATAGGTGACCCATGTTTCAGATCCATAAAGGAGAATAGACAGTACAATGACTCTATACACATTGATTTTTGTGCTTCGCCTCAGGTGTTTATTAGTCCAGACTCTTTTATAAAGTCTTCCAAATGCGCTATATGCCTTTGCTAATCTGTGATCAATCTCTTTCTCAATCTCGGCATATGAGGAGATGATGCTTCCCAGGTAGGTGAACTGCTAAAAGATAAATAAATGGGTGCTAGAGCCCGAACTCTTCCTAGAAGCCAAGATGACTAAAACTGAGACTCGTAGTTTGGATATATCATGAGAAGACATGACTCACTAGAAAAGACAGCAGTGCTTGGTAAGCCAGAAGGGAGCAGGAAAAAAGGAAGACCTCATTCTGGATAAATAGTCTCAATCAAGGAAGCCACGTTCTTGAGTCTGCAAGACTTATAGGGCGACTTGGAGGTCTCTCACCCAGAGGGTTGCCATAAGTCAGAGTTTATTTGATGGCAGTTAACAACAACAAAGTAATTTTGCACAAATTTAACTTGTGGTGCCTTAAGAAATATTGCTGAAACAAAGATAAGCCTGCAGTCCTTAACAAGTCAGTGGTTATATGGAATGAAGACAGAATTCACTATTAAGTTAGGGCTTGTTGGCATCCTCAGTAAACCTTAAAACAGAGAATATTCACAAGGGAAAAACCTGTTGATTTATTTGACTACAAGATATGCTTTTTAAACTGCTGAAGTCAGTTAATAATATGGTCTGTCCCTTAAGCTCTGGGAGCTTCTGGAGCTTTTCAGGGATTTTTGCTAGTGAGTCTAGTGTACAGTATTAAGATATTCTCTTCTTGCTCATTCAGGAATCTGGCATATAGAATCCAATCTCTAATTTAGCTAAAATTGTCTTCTTAATTATTTCCCAGTATGCAGCTCATTCGACATGTAACGAAAGCATGAGCAAAGAAAATGACACTTCTGGTGGCTGCTTTACCACTAATCTCTTTCCCTGAGAGTTGTCAGAACTAGAGAGATGATTTTCAAGCAGTGCTAAATAGTTTCTTTTAAAAAATGGAGTTGGATTGCTGTTTAAAATGGCATTATGATGTTTTAAATTATAAATCACCTTTCCAACTATTCAGCACAGTGTTTCTCTCTGGCTTTTCTTCACACATGAAGATTCAGGAAGGACTCTTTCTGCGCTTTCTGCAAACACGCTGATGACTAAAAAGGCCAATCTAAGATAAACAAGTCCGGTTGCAGAAAGCACAGCAGAAGGTTTCCTTGGGTGATGTTTCCGGGTTGTGATTCTTTCTGCGTTGTCGTTTCTCTTCAAGACTTGTTCGGCGTGGGTTCTCAAATAAGGCTGCAGCATTGTGGATAGCGCATCTCCATGCCTCCCGATGTGAGGCCAGGGCGGAACCATTGTTGGTGATCAATTTGGCCGAGCCTGAGATGTTGTTTCAGGGAGTCCTTGTATCGCTTTTTCGGAGCTCCCCTCTTACGCTGACGTGTGGCGAGTTCACCATAGGGTACTATTTTTGGGAAGTGATGGTCCTCCATCCTAGAAATGTGCCCTGGGGTCAGCACAATGTATATAGCCTAAAAACATATAATAAAGAGAAGGACCAGCAGTATCTGCTGGATTTAATCCCTACCCCCACTGCCATTCCCTTTTCCTTATGTGTCATGTCTGACTTAGATTGTAAACCTGAGGGCAGGGAACTGTTAAATTGACCATTTGTAAGCTGCTCTGATAGCCTTTGTGGCTGAAAAGTGGGGTATAAATACAATAAATAAATAAATAATAGGCTGAATCCACACCAGTAAAATAATTCAGCTCCAATGCACAGTATTCTGCCCTGATTTAACCTTGATTAATGCCAAACTAACTGTTATAATCCAGACTCGATTTATATTGAGAGCCACACATTTCTCTCACCCAAAGTCAAATCAGTAACAAAGGGTGTTTTTCCCCCATGTCTGAAACGGAATATATTAGGTCACACAATGGCAGTGGCTGTTTGTTTTCCTTCCTGGCATGCATATCCATATCAAGATATATTCTTTCTTATTTTCCTGTCATTCTAATCACCCACCTCCACTCCAGTTGGATGGCCCCACCTGCCTTTTGCCTGGGAAAATTAAATGCCTCCTCATTCAGTTGAACAAGAAAAAGTGGAATTGGCTAGGGAGTAATGGACAAAATGGCCAAAGGGGGTGGGGAAATCAGAAGCTGAGGCACTGTCTGGTCTCCTTTGATTTGATCACTGACTGGAGTCTGGGGTGTTGCAGTGCTTGGAGGAGAAAAGAGGACTGAAAGGAGACCAAACAGTACCCCCCCTTCTGATCTACCCCCCCCCCATTTCACCCATTCTTCCATAGCCAATGCCTTCCCTGGGGCTGCAGCTAGTGAAGCAGCAGCACATGAACAACAAAGAACAAAAAATGGTGACACCACACTTGTGAGATGAGGATTACGAGGTAACCTCCCACCAACCTAAATTCTGCCCTCTAACAAACTACCCTCCCCCTTATCCCACCCTGGGGCCTCCAAATGTGGTGGAAATGCCCTCCACACACCCTAGTGTCCATTTGGGGCACTTTGGAGCAAAAATGTAGCTCCTAATTTTTTTATCCCCTGGGGGCCCAAAATGGCCCTAGGGGCTGCATGTGGCCTGCAGACTGCACTTTGCCCATCTTTGGTCTGTTCAGTCCAACATAATGTTTTCACAGGGAACATTTGGGTATTACGGCAAACCCCCAATCAGGACATGCTTGTAATAACACCCTCTTCCTTGTGTTCCCAAACCCAATGTACTATTCAGAACATTCACAATCATTGTGAGTACCAGTCACTAAGAAATCTAACCAACAAACCCAGGTCAGCACCACTGTGAAAGTCCTGCTGAGAACTGTTTACTTGCAATTATTGTCATATTCTGTCTGTGAAGGAGTATTCTCTGAAATGTGTGACTCACAATAAAATGTTTTCTTTCTCAGCACCTGGAATTTTATTTCCTAGCAGCCGTTGATAGCCTTATTACTGATGAATTTGTTCAGTCCACTTTTAAAGCCATTCAGTTGGTGGCCATAGTTACATTCTTATGATAGTGAATTCTATAGCTCAACTATGTGTGGTGAGAAGTAATATTTCTTTTATCTGTCTGGAATCTCCCACCATGGAAATTATGCATGCCCACACTATGCATAATTTATACAAAGTCTTGTCATATGTACCCTTGCTCACCTTCTCTCCAAACTAAATAGATCTAATCACATAACAGCCTTTCTTCATGGGGGAGCTGCTCCATATCCTTAATCATCATGGTTGCACTTTTTCCTACTGTACAATATCCTTTTTGAAGTGCAATGACCAGAGCAAATTTGATTGCCCTTCACTTGTATAAGAGCAGTACAATATTGGCAGTTTTATTTTCTGTTCCTTTTCTAATTTCATTCAACATGGAATTTACCTTTTTCATAACACCTGTGTGCTGGGCTGACAGTTTCATTCACCAACCCTAAAGATCTCTTTGTTGTTTAGTTACCACTTGCTGAGACCCTGTGAGTATATATGTTAGTTTGTGGAGGGACTTATTTGTAGGTATGTATGATTTGGTCCCAGTGTACACCACTTTATACTCGTTTGTTTTCAGTATTGCAACACTTCATATTTTGTTGCTGTTTTGTTTGGCTTCACTGTCCCTCCTCATCAAACAATTTGAGAAAAAGGCACCACAGAAGGGAATGTTACTGCTTAGCCTGTTCACATACTGTGCAAGCTCTACTGTTTGGAAGGCTGGATGAACAAGTAAGTGAAAGGCAGTGCCAACAGGTACAGCTTCATTTGATCATGCTCTCTGATGTGCTTGCACAGGGATGTTAATAAAACCCTTTGTATACGTTGGATTGGAAATATGCATAGAAGGAATCAATGGCTTTTGTGCTTTACCAAGACAAATCATTATAGCCTGTAAGTGCAGTGCCTTTATGACTATACAGTTTTAGCAGTCTCCCTTGTCAGGAAATGACATGGATGTGACCACAAGATGGAGCTGTAAGCTTAGAAATGAAAGTGGTTGAGCTCCAGTGGCAGGTGTGTATGTGAGTTAGCATTTGAGAGTATGCACATCTGAGATGCCTGATGTAGCAGGCATTGTTTAACTGCCTATAAAAAGGAGATGGGAATTATCTCCAGTGTGGGTTTGTTGTGGATGGTGGTTGGCGAAGCAATTTGTTGGTTAGGAGAAAGATTTTTGAGTATTAGAGATGGCTGTCCTATACTCTGTATATATATTGTAAATATACTGCTAACAAAGATTAAAGCCCTCAAGTTGAGTGAAGGCTGGCCTTGTTGCTGTCTTTATTTGGCAAGCCAGAGCTCAAGGCAATGTGCTGGGGTGAAAGAATTTTTCCTTCTCAGCTTGAAGTCTTTTGCAGAGGTCTCTCCAGAAACCTTCTCCTTGGCGTCCTGTCGACATGGAACAACTCTGCAGGTGGTCGTGGTGGACATAGTGCATCTTTCTACACCCCAACATCCCTGTCCCATCTTAACTCTGAAATACATTATCAGGCTAAATGCATTTAGGACTGCTCACAGGTAGGCAGGTGTGGGCAACACTTGGCCAAAAGGTGACATTCACCCTCTCCCCTTCTTTTGCTGTCACCAGATCCCTTCACCACTTATTTTTCCTTTGTTTAAAACAGTGTATTGTGCTCCAGAAAGTCTGATTTACCTTTAAAATAAGAAGCAGCACCACTGTGTACCTAGTCAAACCCAAGGTGTTCTGAATTTTTTAAAAAACTGGAAACAGACTTCCAGTTGTTTCCAATTTCAGCAGGAGGGGTGGTGTGGCCTATGGCAGGTCCCAGGGAAATAGGACTTGGCTCCCAGATCTGCTGAAGTTTCCCATCCCTGAGATAGAGGAAATTGCTGCCTGAGGTTGCTTTGGGAGAACAATATATTATGAAAACAACAAGTGAAGGACTTAAGTGGAGGTAAACTGCAATCTTAACAGGTTAGTAGCTGTCTTCAGGGATATTAGATGCAAGGAATGCTACAAGTTTGCCACTTAAGTTGTTCATTCTTTCTGCATAGTCAGTAACAGCTAAAGCTCTGAGTATGTTGAATATGGCCCATGCCTTAGAATTGTAGGAATGGCAGTAATTTCAGGTTTACAATTTTTGTTTAAATTTCACTAGTTAATTTAACGGGTATTTTAAATGTAGCTATTACTAATATACATTTATATTTGTTTATGGAAATATATACTTGCAATGAGAATTGCTAGACTTCCTTATAGCAGTGGTTCTTAACTTTTTCTTGACGAGGGACCCCCTTTAAATATCTTTTGTTGCCAGGGACTCTCAATACTTAACTCAAAATTTAAAACAACAACAATAATACCTGATGATGATAATAATAATACAATTACAGCATCAATTAAACTTTCCCTCAGATGCACTGGAGGAGGAGGGAAGACTTTTCTCCTTCCTGCAAGTTTGTGGCTGGATTGGTTTGAATGGCAATGTGCAGTCCAGGCCAACTAGCCAGACTTTGCCTTGGCTCTTGTCACGTGGCAGCTCCACTGCAGGGAGGAGGTGGGCCAAGCAGCTTTCAAGCCTTCACGGACCCCCTGGGAGGACATTGCAGACCCCTTGGGGTCCACGGACCCCAGGTTAAGAACGACTGCCTTATAGTTATGCACAATTACTGTTATGCTTGGAACAAAACAAAACAAAAACCCATAATGATCTTGCATAGATACAATATACAATAGATTCACTATAAATGCTGTAAATCCAAGTGACATAAGAAAAGTGTTTGATCCCTCAGCCTTGAAGGAATCGGGCATCTCACTGAATGAAGCAAGTGGCATTTCATTACTCTGGATTTGCCAGTGCTATTTGCCTCAAAAAGAAAAAAAAAACTGTTACTAACTAATGCTTCATGTCTGATACTGTTTTGATACCTTTCCTAAAGGATACATATATAGTATAAAATTACTTAAATGAATGAATGGCAACGGTAATTAATCCCCTCCCTCCAGATTGCTCCAAAATAGGACAAAGTGCAAGAGTCTCACTGCTATAGTTCTTCAAATGAATGCACTTAAAAACAACACTAATATCCATAAGTAACAACCGTGTTGATATTGTGGTTGTGTTTCTTTTCTTTAACTCTGATGTTACCATTTTTTAAAAAAATTGGCAGCATGGCAAGCTTATTGCTAAATTTGCTTGGAGACCTGTGGGCCTCTGTTCCCTAGCATCTAAAATTTAATAAATTCTCAGTTCAACCCAGCCAGGACAGGTAGCGAGGGGAAATGTTCACAATCTCTATATATAATAAACCATTTTTGACAGTTGTAGCAATTTTTTCATACAGAAACAAAAGAGATGCTAGCAACAGTTAAATGTACTTAGAGATGTGTTGGCAGATTTACCTTGTAAGTTTTTGCCTTTTGTTTAAGACACTAAATGCAGAGAATTACCTATTTCACAAGGAATCATAAATTATGCATCTGGACTTAGCAAGTTTGTGTGGTGTGTGTGTGTGTGCGCGTGCGTTTTGAATGGTTGGAAGCAATAAATCTGCCTTGTGTGTACATACAACTCCAAGGGCTGGTTTACACAACAGATTTATTGCGGCAACTTGTGTTTTAATTCTTTTCCGCAGCTGTGCCAGTCAGGTTTTTTTTTCTTCTAATTATCCCGCTTTTACATTCAGACTTGAATAAGTGGGGGGGGGTGGCCTCCCAAGCAGACAAAGGCTGTATGGGGAAGGGCATAGACCAAGACTCACAGACTGCCCAAATGGCAGGGGGGAAGATCAAAGTAGTGGCTCTGTCTCTGTAAATCTGCCTGTAAATGAACTCACTCCGTGAAGCAGAGGGACAGTAATCTCTCTGCTAAAAGACCTTGCTGACATGCCGTGGATCCTAAGGTGAACCTATCACAAGTTTTTCCAGCCTCCCCTCCCTCTCCCCTCTCTCTCGCTCGTGCTCTCTCTCTCTCTCTCGCTCACTCACTCGCTCTCTCCCTCCCCCAAGCAGAGCTGACCAGATGGGAACTTTATGACTGAAAGGTCTCGGGAATCCTTTTTCTTGGCAGACCTTCTGCAAAATAGCAGAGAGGATTTTCCTGATGCTACTGAATGCAGTCCCTCTCTTTTAAGCCCGCCCCTTACATCATAGCAACCAATCACAATGCAGATCTGATGCAGCCCTTAGTTTACACTGCCAATAAAGCGCTATATTGCAAATATGCCAGCAAAAGTAGCGACATCCCTTGGCACGCTATATTTGGGTGTTTTACCTTCCCCCCTTCTGAATGAGGTGATGCTGTGCTGCAATCTGTGGGAACCATGAGCTATCTTAGTGGTATATTTAGAGGAATATTTGCCTATGTAAACAACCCCCAAGACTCAGTTCACAGTATTGCTTGTACTTGGAGTTATGTCATCTTTTTTAATCTGGGCTTTATGAAAGAGATTAAATGTCATCACAACTGTGGAGTTGCATTATTTAAGGATGGCATGCTAATCAATTGACTGGTCAGACATTATCGGTTGACTGTCTTATTATTTGATCATGGCTGAATATTGTCAAATGTATTCCACAATGATGTTTTTGATAACTAATCTGCTGCATACTTAACACAGCTGTCTTTCAAAATAATTGCTTTTTTACTGCTGCTGTTTTATTTTTGTTTTTAATTTTTCATGTTGTGAGGTGCCTTGGCTCCCATGTTGGGAGAGAGACAGGATATACAATGAATGAATGCATGTACACAAACAAAATAATAGGTCAGTTTTCTTCAGCCTATTTCCTTACAAATATTTTTGACTGCAGCTCCTATCAACTCCAGATAACATAGGCAGTTGTGAAGGATCATGGAACCTAAAGTCCAAAATATGTGAAGGATACCAGATTGGAGAAGAATGTTGTAATGGTTAGTGTGCTAAATGGGAAAGATTCAGAATCAAATCTCCATTCACCCATTAAGTTCAGCAGGTGAGTTTGAGTCAGCCATAATCTCTTAGCCTAACCTACTTTACACGATAATTCTGGGAATAAAAGCAGAAGCCCTGTATTCCTTGGAGAAAGTGCACGATAGAATGATAATATACATACATATATATATATATTGAAATATAATAACAGTGAGTGAATTGCTAATACCTAAAAAAAACCTGTATCCAACTTTGATAAGTCCTAATAATTATTTACATTACTTATTGCTTCACAGTTAAGAGTTAACAATTTGTTTTTGTAAATTAACATAAGCATTGTATGCAGTGGTGTAGCTAGAGCTTTTGCCACCCAGGGTGGTCCCTGAGTTTGCTGTCCCTCTCAATACACAGCAAAAATACTACAAAAAGTCAAAAGGACATATAGGGAAATTAATAAATAAGGAATAAGAGGGATAAATAAATCCCTTTTAAAATGTTAATTTGTGTAGTCTGCATGCCTAAAAATGGTGATACTCTAACTCACCTCAGATAAACAAAGAACAATGTAAAAAAAATCACAAAGATATTACACGCACTTAACGAGATCAAATTATAACAATCTCAGGCTTAGTCACGATCACCACTCGTCAGACTGGCGGGTGTTTTCACCATGGTTCCCTAATCACTGTAAATACCACAAATGTACAGCAATATGAAAGATTTGTTCAAATCATAAAAAAAAAATTGTGTCTCAAATGAAAAGTGCCACCCGGGGTGGACTGTCCTCTCTGCCCCTTAGCTATGCCACTGATAGTGCGTTATAATAATGAAAGTGTCTTTTGGTATGTGTGTGTGGGTTTTTTTTTTAATGATGGCAGATCTTAACAACAGACTGAATGTGTGGATGATCTGATGAAGCAGAATCAAATAACACAGTTGACAAAATGAAGTTAATGGTTTAAAAACATTTGGATCATTATTTGATTACTTTTCCTTTGTTTTCATTTTAATGGCCAAATACATGACTCTTATCACTATATCTCAAAAGAAGTTTCTTTCCAAAAACACTTTCTGTACCCCAGTAGATCTTTTTCATGCAGGCAATGGTGGTGAGACAGCACTTCTGGCTTGTCACATTGATTCTGGCTTGTTAGCAATAGCAGTAGCAATAGCATTTCTAAAGCAGTACATTTCTATACTGCTTTACAGCAGAAAGCACTCCCTAAGCGGTTTACAATGTGTAAATTGCTCCCAACAAGCTGAGTACTCATTTTACCAACCTATGGATGGATGGAAGGCCGAGTCAACCTTGGAGTCTTGCTGGATCAAACTCACAACGTTGTGGCTGCAGTACCGACATTTAATCACTGCGCCACCAGGGCTCCTCTTGTTTCCAGTTATGTCCTCCTGCTGACATAATGGCTTCTGTCACTGGATCAGTGAGATGACAAGGTGATTCATCCTTCTCCTTGTGGTGGGCCATCCTGAGCAAATGGAGAGTGCAGGAGAGGAAGGGAGAATTACATAGGTGGAAGCTGAACCACACAGTGTTGGTTTCCCCCCATGGTTAGATCATTCCGAGGTTTCTGGTACCATTTATCACAATAGCTTGACAATTTGACTATATGGGACTTGGTGGGTGTTCACGTGGAGAAGAGGTCTACAATAGAGCTGCAGCCACAGAAGAGCCCCTCCCGCCATACATTGCAACAGGATATACTGTACTTCAACTTCTTTCAGGATGTAGAAAAGGGCTTTTCCTCAGACCTTAGGGTGTAGGAAGAATGGCATGTGAGGAGGAGACATTGTGTGCCCAAAGTCATTATTATAGATAATACCTTGCATCTTGTATTATGTGGAAACATACTCTTAAGTAGTGCAACTGTTCTAAATTGGGGATGATATTATTTATACAACAGTCTTTCTGTGAATACCCTGGCTGCCATACTATTCAGTATTTGTAATTTTTGGAGATTCTTTAAAAGCCTAAATGTAGGAGAGAACCCAAACTGCATGCCTATGCTTTCATTATCCAATCTAATACTGATTGAAATCCCACCTCCTGAAATGGTATCCTGCCCACCAGGAACATGTCTGTCTAGTCTAGATTAAGGTTTAATTTGTTTGCCATTATCTGGCTGAGTTCTAGCCTGAAGAATCCATTCAGGGTATCTCCAGAAACAGATGAAAACATAATATCTGCATATTGATGGCCACACACCTCATATTGATGAACTCTCAAATACCTGCTTTTGGCAGTTTAGTATAGACGTTAGACAGTATAGGAGATAAGATGGAACCTTGAAGACACCCATATGCTCAGGGTTCCAGCAGAAATCTGTCCATACCACCTTCTGAAACCAACCATTTAAGGAGCATTGCAACACTTGTAAAACAGTTCCATCAAGACCCACCCCAGTGAGGTGGTCTAGCAAGCTGCCATGCTGATTTCATGGAAGAGTTCTGATGGGTCCAACAGTACCATACAGAGGTATTGTCATACTAGTTTCTGGCACAGGTCATCTACTTGGGCAACCAAAGTCATCTCCATCCTGAAACACATCTTGAAGCCAGATGAAACGTGTTTAGATAATCCCTTTTAGCCAAGGGCACTATTTTTCACCAGGTTTTATAATATAGGAAAACAATATTTGTTAGAGGGGTTTTTTTTGTTACCTACTTGCCCACTTTAATATACAGTAGGACCCCCGTATCCACTGGAGATTGGTTCTGAGGTCCCGTGGATACTGAAAACCATGGATAATAGTGAACGCCATTGAAAATAATATGACTTCCATTTTAAAATACCATAGAATTGCCTTGGAGGACCTAGAAAAAGGCTAGAGAGGACACATTTTCTAGGAAGACTTTATGGTAGGTGTTCTGTTTTGTGTTCCGTGGATAATTGAATCAGTGGATAATTAATTAGTGGATAAGGGGGTCCTATTGTACCACATCTTTATGATTTTAGATTCATCAGTGTTTATCAGCTGCTGAAAACACTGCAATGAACTGAAGAACTAATTCAATCTTAATGAAGCAAGTACTGCTAAGGCTCTGGAAAAATATTAAAGGTAGAGGGTAAGTAGATTAATTAGTGGTTTTATTTATTTCTTGAAAGTTAAGATCTCAAGATGTTGAAGCTATGGAATGCATTAGTCACACATGAAGTCCTGGGCCTATTACAGCTTCCTGCCATTATGACTCTCTTGCTCTGTGTGTGTGTAATCTATACACTTATTGACAAATTATGTAAAGCATAATAAAGTTATTGAATTTAAAATAATTTGAATAGGATTTTTTTAGCAGACGTGAAGTGTCATTGGTGTGGTGGTAGAACCTGGTGGTGGTTGTTTTTCACCCTGCCTATTCTCTAAGATGGCACAGACGGTTGCTTCTCTACCATATTGTCTTTACAAGTGAGTGGATGGCTCAGGGTCACCGTGTGCACTTCATATGGTTGTCTTTTTTGTACTTTGACACTTGATCCATTGCATCACACTGGGCAGTCTCATTTTCAGAATAATGGAGCTTTTCAGCACCTGAAAATTGCTGAAAGGCATATGTGCTCCTCCATCATTTCTCTGGGGTCAGCTTTTGTTGTCAAAAGCATAAAGTAACTGTTGCATACTGTGCAGTAATTAACATTGTTCCCTAACAATGCCTGACACTGCTTTTTGCATCCCTAAAACTGTCTTATATTTCTCCATGCCTTGCTGTGATCATTCCTCAACCTCCCCCATCACCAACCTATAATCCGCACTGCAGATCTTCCTAGTCATCTATGCTAGTTCATCCCCTGCCTGCCTGTCCTGGTTTCCCTAATTGTATTATAGCCCAAATGTATGTTACATGCCATCTTTTTGCTCACTAATGCCACTCACATCCCCTGCAAGCCGTCTGAGAGAAGTAAGCAAATTGCATTTTAAACAGGGTTGGGATTTACAGAATTACATTATGCCTGGAGAAACAGTAGGTAATGGAAGTCTGCAAGGAATAATCGAAAGAGAGAGGAAACATGTTTGCATGTATGTGCTGCATGCAGTTTTGTGACTTGTTTCTCTGATGAAATGATAAGTGTAATATTTGAAAACCAAGGAAATGCTTGCTAATCTGGGCACGTCTGTCCTTTTTTTGTGTTGTAGCAGTAAGTGGACACTTCATCTAATGTCCCTAACAAGGGAGAAAAGCAGCCAGAGCAGAGAGCTCTGCATCTGTATGCTTAAAAGCATGAGCTCTTAGTGTTTGTGATTGTTCAGGAGACTCAAATGGCTCCTTCTAGTGTCACACACTCAGTGTATTTGTGCTCCTAATGCTCTCTAGTCCCTCTGCAGCATTTTGTTATGAGTTGATCTGAGGTAACCCTGCAGCCGCAGTATACACTGAGCGCATATGAGAAGCATGAGCAGAAGATTGTGTCTTGCTGTCAGTGGGAAAGTCTGAGCTTCCTGACGCTGCAGAACAAGAGAGCGGAGAAAAGGCCAGCCACATTTGGAAACCCAAAGAATACAAATGCACTCAGTTATGAGATACTTGGTTTGGAAAGAAGTGGGTTTAGACAGGGAGAACATTTCATAGATATATAGTGCTGTCAACTGCAGCTTTGCCCTGGGTTCATATTGCCACTTCCAATTTTAAAAATAAATGATTTGGCCCCAAAGCTATGGCTATGAGGTTATTATGGTTATCCCACGATTGCTGTGCAGCTGGTCTCTGGTGATTTAGGGCTAAAATTCCACAAAATTCTGGCATGGGACATGGTGCCTTTCTTTCTGATTTGGCTGACAACCCTTTTCACACTACACAAATTTAGCACAGTGATTCCACTTTAACTGCTGTGGCGGCATCCTGTGGAACTCTAGGGTTTGTAGTTTGGGAAGGTACTAAAGCTCTGTGGATGAGAATTGTAAACACCTCTCCCTGCATGGCAAATCCCAGGATTCCATAGGATATATCCATGGCAATTAAAGTGGAATAATGGTGGTACAACTGTGTAGTGTAAAAGGATCCAAAATGTTTTGAGTAGCATTTGCATTCTTGTCAAAAGTGCTACAGATATGTTTAAATATGGCTTGAGTTTGCAAATAGTTTAATTTTATGGAGGAGAGAGCCACTTCAAAATCACTGTGATAAAGACATTAGCATTGAGTTCACACCTGAGGAGTTATAGGTGTGAACTCAACCATCTGCCTTTGTTCAGTTGTAAGTGGCTATTTTCGGCCCTTGACTGATAGGGAAAGCATACACCCAAGATTCTGTTCCATCTGTGGAGCTGATTGCTTTTTGCCCCAAACTTGGGATTCAAGGTAGCTTACAAAATTAAAACAAATACAATATAGATAAATGCATTCCAAAGATTTTTTGTTAAAATATAGATAATCTACGGTAATTGAAATTTAATTAAACAATAACATTAAAAGCAATTTAAAATGTTCATTAAATATAAAAATGACTAAAAAAAAAAGCAGCAGAACACACTTTTGTATAAAAAAACCAATAAAAAGCAGCAGAACACATTAAACATTTTTTTATAACAGTCAGTTTCCAAAGTCATGTGGGGATTTTGTGAAAGAAGGTGTCACTTGATGATGTAAGAATGATGGAGTGTTTGTGCGTGTGTGTGCACATGTGTGCATACCAATCTGGCCTTCCTGGAGGTAGCTACCAAGAAGGCCATCTCTTATGTCTCCCTAGACATGCCTGCAATTATGGCAAGACTGAGACAAGGGCCTCTCCTGTTGATGCCTGCCTTGTTGCTCTAGTTCTCTATGGATTCTGCACAAAAATGTTTCTCTGGAGACTAAATTTAGTTCTTCTGGGAACTAAAATTACCTGTTGATAGTGCACTAAGGGTTAAAAAATGGATGTATCTTTATAGGAGAACTGTTTTTTATTGGTTTTAACTTATTGGTATTAAAAATGAAATATGAAAGAATGTTATTTTTTGTGGTCGATGAAGCTAAAGAGTAGCATTTTGGTGAAAACAGGCAGATTGTTTGCAGGTTTGATTTGCATGGACTGATTTCACTGTTCATGCTGCACGGGTCTTCCTCTGATATGGGTATTCCCTGCAGCAGTATTGCCAGCAGGAGCAGTAACAAGCCAGGAGTCTGCAGACAGACAGGAACATTGATGACTGGTTAAAGGAGATTTGAAATTTCTTCCTCAGTCAGCTATGGGTTTGTTCATCAGAAATGCTTGCTTATTTGCTTTGCCTCACCTTAGTCACTGCTATATGTTTGTCCCAGTATTGGTTGTCAGTAAATGCAGGCTACTACTGCAGTCCTTATAAGAAATTGCTGACACATTTACAGATGTGCAGGCAGTTTTGCAGCTTGGCCATACTTCTGGACTCAGATTTGAGCTGGGATGCCCAGGTTTTAGCAGTACCAGGGGTACTTCTGTACAGTTAAAACTGGTGCACCAGTTGTGTCCATCCCCTGAGATGTCAGATCTGGCTATGGTGACATATGCTTTGATTACATCGTTTTTGGATTACTATAATGTTGTCTGTATGAGTCTTCCTTTGGAAACTGCAACAGGCCCAAAATACTCTGGCCAGGCTGCTCTGACAGTGGCTGGTTATAGGGAGCATATAACTCCCTTGTTAAAACAACTCCACTTGCTACTGGTCTGTTTCTGTGCATAATTTAAAGTGCTGGTTGTTACCTTTAAAGCGCTACATGGCTTTGGTCCTATCTGTCTGAAAGACTGTGTATCCCTATAAGAGCCTGCCTGCCTGCCTGCATTTTATGATCTTGGGTGGAAGGCTTTCTTTCAGTCTCATCATCATCACAGGTGAGAACATGGGAGAGAGCTTGGTCGCTGCTTCCAAGTTGTGGAACTCTTTTCCATGGGAGGTTTGTTTGCCCCACCCCTCTGCCTTTCCATCAGTGGGCAAAGAGCTTTCAGGCATGTCTTTGGTTTTTAATCTGTCATGGCAAACAGAGCGTTTACATCTTATTTATTTTAGTAAATAAATTTTTAGGAAAGAAAGTTGGCCAGAGGATTCTTCATGTCCCTAGGCAGCAGGAAGTCCAAGGAAACCATTAGCTTCCTTTGGACAGAGAGAGCATGAAAACCATAAAAGTCCAGCTGTGTCAGATCATAGTTTGGGGCAGGGGGGAAGGGGTGTAACCTAGTGGTAGACCCTATGCTTTGAATGTAAGAGATTCTAGTTGCAATTCTATATTACTCCCAAAAAGAGTCAACCTATTCAATCAATGGGATTTACCTTACATATTGACTTACTGTTGAACAATTGATTTAGGACATCTACTCAAATTGGGAGTAACCCACAGGATTCTACTTCCCCGTTTTTTACTTATGTGATCTTAAGGTGTGTCTAGGAAAGACTTCTGCTTGGAATCCTGGACAGCTGTTGCCAGTTGGTGTAGATCAATAGGGAGCTAGATAAACCAACAGTATAAGTCAGGGATGGGGAATTTTTGGACCTCTAGATATTGTTGGGCTACAACTCCTCTCACCATTGGCCAGAGCTAATGGAAAGTGTAGTCTAGCAACATCTGGAGGGCTGCATGTTCCCGATTTCTGATATGAGACAGCTATGATATTATGGATTATTCAAGGGAAAATATGTTTCATTTATCAGAGGTAATAAGGATTTCTTGGGAGGGGTGAGAGAATGGAAGGTTGGGAGTGAGTGATGATTGGTGGAAGAAGAGAAGGTTAAGAGGGTACATGATAGCCATGTTTAAATATTTGAAGGGATGGTATACTAAGGATGGAGCAAGCTTGTTTTCTGCTGCTCCAGAGACTAGGACACGGAACAGTGGATTCAAACTGCAGGAAAAGAGATTCCACCTAAACATTAGGAAGAACTTCCTGACAGTAAGAACTGTTTGGAAGTGGAATACACTGCCTCAGAGTGTAGTGGAGTCTCCTCCTTTGGATGGCTGGATGGCCATCTGTTCAGAATGATTTGTTTGTGTATTCCTGCATAGCAGGGGGGTTGGACTGGATTGCCTTTGAGGTCTCCTCCAACTCTATGATTCTATGACAGTTGGTGAGGAGGAATGCGGAGGGTTTAGTTAGTGAGTGGGGATTAAGAATTTGAATGGTTAGGAAAGTTAGAGAGGGTCTGAGTTAGCTAGGAAATGAGAGTGATAAATGTGTTTTAATTGTATTAAATAAGTAATTTGTTATGTTCAAATTCTGTTAATAAAGTATTATTTTTATTTCTATGCTTTTGGCCTCTGGGAATGCTATATATTAGAAAGCTTGCGTTCAGACATTGTGTCTGTGGTGGTAGACACCACAAAGAGGGGTGGTGTCCAAAGGGGAAAGTAAATGAATAGTATCTCACATGGGAACCATAAGGGCATCTAGGAGGTCCCCACAATTGGTGGCCACAGCAATGGGATAGGAGGAGGTATTTACATTGGTAACAGAGGATAAGGGAAAGCCCTCATATTTGGTGACAGTGGGTGAAATTAATGGAAGTCTTCACATTTGGTGGCAGCGGCAGTATAGCCAGAATCTCACAACAGCTCCTTGTGTTCTGTCTACTATCTGCTTCCTCCTGTGATCAGCCAGGAAGCCCAGAACTGTCTCCAGGAAGCCCTTAGCTGTGAGTTGAAATCTACTCCTTTCGTTACTCCCTAGGAGCTAGTATTCATTCTGCATGTTGCCTTGAAGACCAGGAGATTATATTCTCTGCTGACAGAAAGATGAAACTAATAGATACTGGTACATCTATCTCCACTTTTAGAGGTATTGCTTCTTTGAAAAAGTAAAAACTTGATCTTACAAATATGGAACAAAAAAGAGTAAAGAATAAAAGCCATTGTGTCTAAACTCAAACTGCAGATTCAAAATGGTTTCCCATTTACTGAAGCCAGGTGTTACTTCCGGAGCCAGTGCGGTGGGAATGGGATTTTAAATCAAGGTAAATGAATGATTTTAAATACCCGGCCATTCACTGTTAATCCCATTTATAGTACCTGAGGTAACAATATTCTCCATAATATTCCATCCTCAATATGCTTTTGGTGTTGATTTTGTACCTATGAAGAAGAGCAGTAGTTTTCTTCCATTTAATTGCTGTTGATAATATTTATGTATTTTAACTTAAAAATAAACATGGTTTTTAATCTCTGTAAATTGTTACTATTAAGTCAGTAGATAAAAGCATAGCCCTATATTTATAACGTTGTAAGGGGGTTTACGGTGGATATTGTGGGCCCTTATTTTGCTAGTAGTTCAAAAACTGTTCAATATAGCATCAAGAAAGGTTATAGAAAACAGAAAAAGAATTTGTATTATTTTCTGGCAGTTTAAAGGAAAAAAAATGGGTTCAGGCCTGGTCCTAAAGCAAATCTTGTCTTGTTGGATATACCTTCTCTGCAAGATAAGGCTTTTCATCTGAAACTGGTTCAATTGGTTTTCATGCTTGCAGCGTTTTCATGGTTCTTTTCAAAGGCTTATCTCTTGCCTTACACTGAAAATACTTTAGGCTGGCTTCATAAAGTTCTAAAGTGACCAGAGGAAAAGACGTCAAGGTCTTTATAATAACATTGGGGTTAATTTAATAATGTGAAAAAACTGCTTGAGTTTTCACACTTCTGAATTTACCAATGCTCAGCAGTCAAAGGGTTGGAGAAATGCACAGAATATCATAACACAATATATATTGATTACTGGAAATACAGTTTCTGCTATGATTTGATAGAATGAAGGTTACATGATGGGATTAAACAGAACACTATTAAATAGAAGACTTTATGTTCTTTCTTAATATGTTACTATTATTGCTGTAGGATACATTGTTACATTTAACAATTATTTCTTTATCATACTGAAAGGTTTGTCACAATAGACAAATATTGCAAGCAGTATGGGTAGAAATAGGATGTAAATGTTATCTGTTTGTCTTGTTTTCATGCACAAGAATGCAACTACACAGTTTTTTTTCTCCTTCCTTATGAGAGGGGTAAGATATTTTCTCTCTTTCTTAACATGATTTTTGTGTTTATGAGAAAGATCTTTGCATGGATTACAAACATGTGTAGCTAAATTATGGTAACTGCTGCCTTGTCTCATAGATTTTTATGAATTAGAAGGATCAACTGGATTGTTTGTCTTTTTTCAGTACTGTTGTGCTTTCTCCATAGCTATGTGTGCTTTCTTCCACAGAGGGAAGTGACACTGGTTTTGGACCCTGGAAATCTTTTAAATTTCTTTATATACCAAGTTAAATTGATAAATAATTTTAGAGTGGTAACTGTGTTCATCTGTTGGTGCAAAACAACAACAACAACAACCTAACCCAACAGTCTTGTAGCACCTTAAATGCTAACAAATTTATATTGCTATCAGTATTTTAATGTTTCAATATTTTAATGTTTGTGATTTTAATATGTAAATTGTTTGATTTGCTTTTAAATTTGATATTTATACTTTTAATAATTTGTATTGTTTTTAACTTGGACTGTTTTCAACTCACTGTTAGCCGCCTTGAGTCCCTATTTTGGAAGAAAGGTGGGATGCAAACAAAATAAATCACCATCATCATCAGTTGTAAGAAGTGTTTACCTAAGTTGGCAGGTGTTTATGTACACATGATTTGTGTGTGTGTGTGGAGGGGGGGTTGGAATGTAGGCAGTGTAAAAAGTAAAGACTATGGTAATTATGTTTAGGCTTAAAGAGTTCTTAAATAAATGCAATATTTATTTGAACAAGGTTAAATTGGAATAGCTGATTTTGTGTAAAGGACATTAATACAATATTTTTTTTACTGGATGTACATTGGTATTTACATAATAATTTTGATATTGGCTGTCTTTAATTTTTAAAAAATAAAATATATTTGCTTATATCTTATACTGAGTTGCTTAACATGTTTGAATAGTTAGGCTTATAACTAGAAAGAGAGAGCAAGAGTTGGGTGTATGATGCTTCCAGGTGGGGAAGTACAAGAAATGTCCACTTTTTCCTTTTAAAATCTCTGATTCATGATTGCTCCAGGCATTTTAGTCTTCTGGGTAATAGCATGACTGGCCTCATTAAGATTTTCCTTTGACGTGATGAAGGTCTCTGAGAATTAGGGGTTTTAAATCACTCTGCCAGGATGCTTTTCAAGATGTAACAATTTCTGCAATTATTATCACCTTTCTTCACCATATGTGAAGTCCAAGGTTGTCATATTTTGTGCTTTGTACAGTGTGGGAAGATACGATGAATACCAACACAATATATACAGGCGCTGCTACATATTTGTTAGATACATATTTTTAAGATTGGTCTTATACACATATGATACTTAAGGTACAGTGGGCCTTTGGTATCCACTGGGCTTTGGTTCCATCTGTTAGCATTCTCTACTACCCTCTCCTTATAATATCTCATAATTGGAAATATTGAACACTTTTTGGGGTCAAGTTGTCTGGAGTGATCCAAAAAGAGGTCAGGTGGAGGTCACAAGGACCTGGAATGCGTCTTAGAATTATTTTGGCAAAACAAGCCCATATTAGGATTGTGCAGAAACCCCTTGGTAAATAAAGCCATTAAGGAGGTATGTGCTAATTCCTTCTTGGGTATGTCAGCAATGAGCCATCCAACCAAACAGCCAAGTGACCTTTCCCAACCTCAATCCCAAGGAAATTTCACTTCGGAACCTCCTCCTATCCCGCATTGTGATGTTGTTGTAAATTTATCAATTCCTATATCCCAATCATGTAAGTTTCAGTTTCCTTTGTTTACCCAGTGGGATACCCATACAGACTTTGTCCTAACCGGAGTACCCCAGCAGGATATGAAGCAGGGTATAAATATGAGTCTCTCAACAATAGAAAGGTGTGCCACTGTGGATGAACCTGTCCACTCTCATTCTCAGCACACCTCCAGATCAGAATCTCCAGTGCCACCCTCAGCCTTCTGTCTGAGTACTTTGCTCTTCAAGACTGGGAAAGATTGCCCTATTCTCCCTGAATCTCTCTCTCTATCCAGTCTTCCTGCCTTACTCCTCAATAGCCTTGTGTGGTTCTTAGGCATGTGTGTTGTGTGTGTGAATGCATTCTGTAGGGGAGAGGTGGCAGGAACAATCCTCAGTGATTGGGAAACTAGGAGCGCCCAGCTCGAAGCAGGAAGAAGACCTTTGATCTGGAAGTTAGAGTCTTTGTTCTCCTCTCTCTTCCACGCGGTCTTCAGTTCTTCTTCCTGCTTTGCCCAGCAAGGACAGGATTTTCACTCCTCCAGGGCTCCTTTGCCTTTCTGGTCATATTTTCCTTTCTTTTTGATCTGAACCCCCCCAATTCTTACCCAAACCTCTTCTGCACTATCCTCCTTCTTAAAAAAAAAAAATCTTTTTTTCCCCTCTATACCCTTCTTCTCTCCCGCTCCCTGCCGGGTCCGCTGGCCCCGCAGCGGCCTCAATCTCCTTCGCCTCCCCCTCACAGCTTCCCCCACTCCTCTCTCCAGGCACCCCCCCACTGCCCGCCACCCCACAGCCTCTGCTTCCCCCACTGCCCAAGCCACGTGATCGTCTTCCAGCACTCCTCCGCTGTCCCCCTGCAATCTCAGCACCCGATTTCCTTTCCGGCGCGCTCCCCCTGTCCCAGCCATGGCGGGAAGCAAAGGACAAGCCGCAGCAGGCGACTGTGGCGCGCATGATCAGCTGCAACAACCAGCAGCTACGGAGGCTCCCTGTGCCACCTCCTGCACCTCTACCTTTTCGGAGCAGACGACTGTGCCCCAAAGGAAGGTGGCAAGAGAGGCAGAGAAGGCACTCACTAGTGGCCGCTCTGGGAGCGCGCCCAAAGTGAGGAGACCCAAAACATGCTCCAAGGAGGTGGTAAAGGGTGAGCGGCACAACAAAAAAGGAGCCGCAGGGGCTGAGGTCTCTTCCCAGTCCCCTCGAGACCTGAGCGATGCCGCCAAAGGATACAAGGGCAGTTCTGGGCAGGGGACGTTGGACCTGGTAAGAGGGGCCCTTGCGGGGGAGGAACTGCGCCAGGTTTTATTTGAGTCCTTTCCCAAGAAAGACCTAGCAGAGGCAACGGCCTCGGTGGCCTCGGTGAGGTGACGCCTGGAGGGGGGCACGGGGGTCATATCCTCCAGTGAGGAGGAAGACGATGAGAGCCAGGTCGAAATCGTAGAGGGGGACATCTCCAAGGAACCCTCCTTGGGAGGGGAGCCAATGGAGGAAGACATGGGGGGAGAGAGGGTGCAGATGAACAAAAGGCCACCCCTGGGAAACAAGCGCATCAGGAGAGAGTCCACTACAAGGGCCAAAAAGCAGAGCATAAAATTAGCTCTGGCCATGTTAAAAGAGGCCCTCCTTTCAGACCAAGACGATGACCAGGAGGAACCCGCAGGTCCCACCAAATCAGGCGGAAACAACGAGCCAAGGGGTAGCAAACCCAGACGCTCTGGGAAAGCTGACCCAAATACGACCACCTCAGACAAGAGGCGGCTCAGGGGTGCCATGGGTAAGTCGAGGGGAGAGAAAAGAAAGACCCCCCCCTGTCAATGCATTCATCGGAGGAGTCCGGTGAGGCCTCAGATGGGGAGGACCTATTTAGGAAAATCCAAACCTCAAAGGGCACCCTTGGGAATGAGGATGTCAAGGGAAGTGTCGACGTAGAGGGGAACTCAGACTGGAACCTGGGGAACTCTCTGACTCGGACACTTCTGAGCCCAAGATAACCGACAGGATTTTCCATGGGGAAAAATTCGCATACCTCCTTAACAAGGCCATGGCGGCCTTGGAGATTCCCCTACCGTCCCCACAGGAGGACGACACCGGGGAATCAGAGGCACCTAAGAGCCAAAAAGTGGTGGCGCTGATACCCTCATTCAAACCCAAATGCCCACTCTTCCCGTTCCCCAAAGCAATCTGGAAGCTTGTGGCGGAGGAATGGGAAAAGCCTGCGCTAGGTCGCAGGGGCCTGTCCGCAACACAGAAATTCTACAATTTCCCCGCAGACGTCCTTGACAGGCTGAGGACCCCGGTGGTCGACCGGCCGGTGGTCTCCATGGTTTCAAATTCTCTCACACCGAAAGAGGGAGAAGGCTCCCTGAAGGACCTAGACGAGAAAAGGACGGACGCCACCCTGAGGAAATCATATGAGGGGTCGGCTCTGGGGATCAGGGTCTCACTGGCGTCAGCATTGATCTCAAGAGCGGTGATCATATGGCTTCAAGAGATCATGGACAGGCCAGACCTGGAAATTAGAGCACTCCAGAAGGTGTTTAACAGAATCCAATATGCACTACAGTTCATGGCGGACGCGTCGCAGGACTCCCTCTCATACGTGGCCAGGGTGACCGCAGCAGCCAATGTAGCCAGACACTCACTGTGGGTTAAACAGTGGGACGCCGACAACCAGTCGAAGAATGCCCTGGCAACAGCCCCTTTCAAGGGTTCCAAGGTATTCAGGGAAGACGCACTCAAGGATATCCTAGTGGAGACTAAGGATAAGAAACAAGCAATGCCATCAATGAACCGGAAAGCATTCGTTACATACAAGCATTTCCAGGTGGAAACTCTATCCTTGAGGCGATCCAAGAGGGAGGCGATCCGAGAGGGCGGCTTTCTCGCCTCTCTAGATCTATCAGAAGCCTACATGCACATCGGAATGCATGGGGACAGCCGACAGTTCCTCAGATTCACATTCGGCAAGGAGCACTACCAGTTCAAAGCGTTACCCTTCGGTCTCTCCACCGCCCCGAGGGTGTTCACCAAGGTACTGGTGGTGCTCATTGCACATCTTCATTCCAAAGGCATACATCTCTACCCTTACCTGGATGACATCCTCCTAAGGGTGTCGTCAAGGCTCAAGGCTCAAAAAGACATACAGGAAACAATCAGATGCCTTCAGAACCACGGCTTCCTGATAAATTAAAGAAGAGCTCACTCGACCCATCTCAACAACTAACGCATCTGGGTGTCCACCTCGACACGGTAAGCTACTCAGTCACACTATCCAGAGAGCGCCAAGTGACCATCCATCCAAAGGCAAGAGCAGTAAGCAAAAAATGAAGAGCCTCGCTTACAACACTATCACGGCTATTCGGCCTAATGATCTCGGTAATACAAGTGGTCCCCTGGGCCAGATTCCACTCCAGACACCTGCAGTCAGTCCTCTTGCTGTACCAGAACCAAATAACGAGAAGGGAAGATGCCTCCTTGGAAGTCACGGGGCCCCTTGCACTCTCCCTACGCTGGTGGACTTGCAAAGAGAACATCTCCAGGGGGTCCCCGATGACAGTCCCGGACCAGGTGGTGGTTACCTCGGATGCAAGCCTCAGGGGTTGGGGAGCACACTGCCTAAACCAAATGACGCAGGGCCTCTGGTCCAGAGAGGAAAAGTTGCACAGCATAAACTGGCTGGAGCTCAGGGCAGTGAGACTGGCCCTGAACCACTTCACACCACTCCTACGGGACACACACATCCTTCTCCTGATGGACAACACAACAACACGATCATACATAGCGAGACAGGAAGGATCGAGATCGAAATCCCTACATGTGGAGGCTGAGCTCCTCATGCAATGGGCAGAATCCACAGTCCTCTCCCTATCCGCTCAACACCTTCAGGGAGAGACAAACACACAAGCAGACTTCCTGAGCAGAAACACAGTGGCACCAGGGGAATGGGAACTCGATCAGGAGACGTTTTTTCACCTCATGGACACATTCAGAAGGATGTCAGCGGACCTCTTCGCATTGGCCTCGAATGCGAAGCTTCCAAGGTTCTTTTCAGGGTTCCCTCAACCGGGAGCAGAAGGGATGGACACCCTACGCTCGGCTTGGCCAACAGGCCTACTATACCTGTTCCCACCATTCCCACTACTGAGGAAGGTTTGCAAGAAAATTCGACAGGAGAAGGTACAAGTAGTGCTGATAGCGCCTCACTGGCCACGCCGTTCATGGTTCTCCGAGATATCAGAGATGGCGATCAAGCCCCCCCGAGACTCCAGCCACACCAGAACCTACTGCGCCAGGGGGGTCCTACGGGATGACCAGTAGGACATCCGGATGTGGAGTGGCTGAAACTGACGGCATGGAGACTGAGCGGAGAACACTGAGGGAATGCGGATACGAAGAGAAGGTAATTGACACCCTACTGGCATCAAGACGCCCCCCAACCAAGAGGATATACCAAGCCACATGGAAGGTCTTCACAAAGTGTTGCTCCATGTAACAGATAGACCCAACCAAGGCCACGACTCGACATATTCTAGCATTCTTACAGAAGGGCCTCGATAATGGCCTTCGCCCAAACACACTCAAGAGACATGGCTCTGGCGGCCTTCATACCATGCTCACAAGGGGGGAGGATCTCATCGCACCCTCATGTGAGGAGATTTCTAAGGGGAGCGACGCTACTTGCCCCCCCAGTGGCTCACAGATTTCCTTCCTGGAAATTACCACTAGTGCTCAAACAACTTACGAAGGTTCCTTTTGAACTCTTAAGGAAGGCCCCACTGAGAATTCTGTCCATTAAGGTGGCCTTCTTAATAGCAGTAACATCTGCAAGAAGGGTATCCAAGCTCACGGCCCTCTCAGTGAGGGAACACCTATGCTCTTTTAACCCAGACTCAGTGTGCCTACGGCCGGACCCATCTTTTAAACCGAAAGTGATTTCCGCCTTCCACGTCTCACAACAAATAATTCTGCCATCCTTCTGCCCTGATCCAACGCATCCTACAGAGAAGATGTGGCACAAGTTGGATGTAAGAAGAGCGCTAAAGATATACATCAAGCGCACAGCACCATTCAGGAGATGTGACTCCCTGTTTGTTTCTTTTAATCCTTCATCACTGGGTTCGCAGATCTCGAGGCAGACACTCGCGACCTGGATCAAAGCATGCATCTTCACAGCCTACGACACAGCAGGCATTCCACGTCCAACAGGAGTCATGGCACACATGGCACACTTGGCTCGGCAGCCACCTCTGCCGTGTTCTCGACAAACACGCCCTTCGCAGAAATCTGTAGGGCAGCAACTTGGAGCAACCCATCCACCTTTACCAGACACTATAAGGTGGACAAGTTCAGGCCCATGGAGGCCACCTTCAGCAGAAGGGTTCTCCATGAAGTGGTCCAATAATAATACATTCTACTGTCATCAGCAGTCACCCCACCCAGGGAACATCAGAGGCTTGGGTATGTCCCAATCATTGAGGATTGTTCCTGCCACTTCTCCCCTACAGAATGATACATTGGGTACTTACCGTGAAGGTACTTTCTGTAGGGTAGGTTGCAGGAACAATCTGGCCCACCCAGTGACTGCATTAGGTGATATGTTTATGCACTAACCTGTGGTGTTTTTTCTCTAATCAAGGAGGAGTTTTCCAATCCAGTTTTTTCCTTAGGGCTTTGCTAGTCAGATAACTGAAGACCATGTAGAAGAGAGAGGAGAACAAAGACTCTAACTTCCAGGTCAAAGGTCTTCTTCCTGCTTCGAGCTGGGCGCGCCTAGTTTCCCAATCATTGAGGATTGTTCCTGCCACCTACCCTACAGAAAGTACCTTCACGGTAAGTACCCAATGTAACATTTTGTGTTGTTTCCAAATAAAAACACTTTATTTCACTGTAAACTGGAGTTATCTGCAGTTAGTACTGGTATACATAGGTGAAAAGACCCCTGGAGGTACCCTCCTCTTGCAGGCATACTGTTTGAGGTCATGATTCCCCCGTCTAGACCTTGACAACACGGGTGGTTCTCAAAACACCCCTCCACTTCTTAGGGTGACACATGGAGACCAAAATCCATGGCTGCTCAAGTCCCATTATATACAATGGCACAGTAAGATGGTGTCCCTTACATAAAATGGCAAAATAAAGCTTTGCTTTTGGGATTTTTGGGGAGCAAGGAGAATATTTTCAAGTCATGGATGGCTGAATCTGTGGATACAGAACCCATGGATATGGAGGGCCGATTGTACTACTAAATGTTGATCTTGGATTATATTTCTTAAATAAGCTCTTGGTAAGGGGCAGGGTCTGATGTAAACACCAGGGTTGCCACTATGGAATAGAATTCTGGACTAGGTGAGCCTTTGGTCTGACCCAATATGTTTTTTCTTTGTTCTTATCTGATGGTTAGCAGTTCAGACCTGCTGTCATCAGGAAATTGCCAGATCTCTCTCTTATCAGTGTTCATAGCAGTTCAGAATGGAGAGAAATTGTTTTTGTAACGTTGCATATAAAAGAGAGTTAGCCCTGCCTCAAGGTAGAGTGAGGCAGCCACCTCAGGTAGTAGGTGCTGGGTTGGTGTTAAAGTGTCAGAAAACAGCATGTTGACCATTTGTCTTTTCTTGTGCCTTCTAAAGTTACTGTACTACCTTCAAGTAGATCTGCCACCACCAATGTAAAAATAAGAGTCAATTGCCAGCTTGATTAGATTCTATCCATAGATTTGTGGTAGGGATTAAGCATCTTGTCTCTTTCCTCTGGCTACAACACTTATAAAGTGGCCCCTGATATTAAGGTATTGTATTTTTATATGACTAAGAGGGTGGTAAAGAATTTGCAATATTCCATGGATACTTGTGGAATCCTAATTTCCTTCCCATGTCTTGAGGGAGTGTATTCTAATACCAAACTACCAAACCAGAGAGAAAGCAGCTGGTCATCAAGAATATTAGCTGTAAATCGTTACATTTCTTGATCAAGAGGAACAACATGATGGCCATGAAAATATCACAGAAACGTGTACTACAGTTTATTTTGAATTTGGCTTTAACAGAGAGCCAAAATCACTCAGATCTGCTTGCCACTTAGAATCATGACCTGAAAGGGACGACCTGGCTACGAGTTCGAGCCTGTGCAATGGATTTTTCTGGTGGAGCGCAGCGTGCACAGAACTGGCCTCACCCTTTAAACCAGAGATTCATCTGCCGTGGCCTTGCAAGCATGGACGTGGCAGTGAGGTCCTCGGGCCGTAGGTTTGATTAGAGTTTCCTTCTCTTAGATGGTTGACCTTACAGGGTTGGACGAGCACCATCTGCCCGGGTTTGGGATTGGAGTTTTCCTTCTCCTAGGACGGTTGCCACAAGGCTGGAGAGCCCATCCTGCCCTTTGACGCTCTTTGTCAGACCCTTCGGTTTTGACCTGTCTGGCATGGGAGACCCTACCAGTGGCTATTATGCCACCGCCAGCATAGCTCAAAACATCATTAGGGTACGCAAGCCTCTCTCCCACGACAAGGGGGCGTCAATGGAGAGGGGCTACGAGTATGTAGGTTGATATCCTGCTGCAAGTACAGTGTACCTGACAAATCATCATATGTTAACCTGCAAAATCCCAGCCACGTTTATTCAAGAGCACTGCAAAACAAAGCCAGAAAAGCAGATTATTTCAGATGACTGAGGCTAGGGAGTGTAACAACACATCACAAGATAAGGAGGTAAATGTGACATGCAAGTAAAACATGTGAAAGGAGATGTGCACTGTTTTGTGGAACCCTGCATATCAATCACTTGTGACTTTTTCTGAAGATACCTTACTGAACTAAATCCTGATTAATACCTAATCTGCACTACATCTGTGCTACAAACATGTTCTTTGCACTACTGTTGCCTTTCTGCTATTTTTTTTTTTGGTCATCTGCTAGATATATTGGAACACATTTATCAGTCTGATTAGGAAGCATAACTGGAATAAACATTTTGTTGCTAGAATTAAATGGCTCCGCGTCTTTTCTACTTTGTAATATTTGAGAACCAAAGTTCTTCTTTAGTATGTCATCACTTTGGATGTTGTGGGGTTTTTTTAGTACTATGGAATATGGAATATAGACATTTCCAAATGGACTGTTTTATTTGGTGTGATATTATTATTATTATTATTTTAAAAACAATGATTCTGTCATTAATAATGTTACTTATGACCTGCCTTTTCCCTAAAAGTGGGGTTCAAGGCAGTTTACAAATTAAAATGTTTACAGTACAGTATAGCTTAAAACATATAAAAGGTCAGCATTCAAATAGAGTGAGGCTATGGTAGAAAAACGTGATGTTTAGTGTTCAGAAAACAGTGAGCAACTAGGATACTACATTCAAAAATCAAAACATTAAAGTTAGAATTTGATAGCTTTCAAATTTTCCAGGCCTCTCACCCACTGGTATTAATTGCCCTCCTGTTGTGCCAGTTGTGAAGCTGTTTTGCTCTAAACATTCAGCCAGTGTTCAGTCTAACAGCCTCATTTTTTTCATTTGTTTTTTGTTTGGTGTAATGCTTTCCCCCACTATTAGCCACATTTATTCACTGAAATGACTTTTATTTTTTTAAAAAATATCATTTTATACCATCTAAAGATAGCCTCTGGAAAATTCATTTTATTCATACATATAAATGAAAGTCTGACAGTGAGTTCTAGTATTGAGCTTACCATTCTTTGTCTAGGACATTTTCGCACGAGGCACGTATTCCGAAATTACAGCAAGATAGTAGCAGATGTGGCTCTTACTTATCACACAATGTCATCTCTATCCTATTGCTGTCTGGCTGTTCATCTGCTTCTGTAGCGCATCTTACCATTGATGGGGAAAACCCATCAATAGCTCCCAATATTGCTACTATGGCAGCATTCCCCTCTGTATGATAAGATATTTCCATGGCATATAAAGGAAGTCACATGGCACGAGGGGGCCACATGACTTCTTTTTCTCCTCTCTCCCCTTCCCTTGCTATACCAAGCTAGTGAAAATTGCTTTTCCTCTGTGCCTTTCTTTTCTTTTCTTTTTGTTTTTGTTGTGCTTGTGTAATTATGGGGAAATGATAAAATAAAAATATTTTAAAATCATTCCCTCATAATTATGTAATCACAGGGGGGCGGAATAAAGGCATGAATGTACTGAGTAGCGGGGTTATGGAGCTGGTGCAATAGGATAGAAATTGCCAAAGGAGAACTACTACAGAACACTCATGCGAGTGAAGAGGAGGCATGATAATTTTGGCTTCAATACTGGTACATACCTTTTTCGCTTCACTAATGCAATTGCTGTGAGAAAGGAGGCTGGTGTGATAATATCCCTAGTCAGAATTATGATCTCTCTCCTACACAAAATAGAGTAACAAGATTTTGCCTTTCATCCGTGTCCAACTGGTGCAGACTATGAATGGGTGCAGGGTTTGAAGAGTATACAGACATGCCCTTCCACATATGTAAGCCTTAAGAGCACGACTCTGCATTCTGGGTTTACACATAACTAGAGCTGTGCTTTATTGAAAAATTCTTCCCACACTTTCTTATAAATGTGCTGCTATTGTCAGAGAGGCTAATGCAGAGAAATGTATAGTTTGAATCATTGCTGGATGAGACCTTTTGCCTTGACTTGGGCAAATTATGCAATAAGACACAATATACTTGTAAATGCATATTAGTAAGTCCAAAGACTATGGAGATTAGCAGACGTGCCCTTATAGTCCGTTTCTGTCCTGCTACCCCCCCCCCGCCGCCCCACTCCCATTTCTGCTGCGGAATAAAGTAAAAGATTTCAGACACCTACCTTGATTCTGCGGCAGGAATGGGCTCCCCCTCCCTTTGCTGGCAGGTCATAAATGCATCCATTGTAAGGCTGCTTTTATGACCAGCAACTGAAATCCTGGCTGTTCTCACGAGAGAACGGCTGGGCGTCAAATTCAAAAATGGACTTTAGAGTCCGTCTGATAATCTCCTGTTTTATGGCAGATGTAATCCCAAGGGTTAGTCATAAATGTGTACAGCCTTTGATGTATGTAGTAGGGGGCCACATGTAGGTTTACTGCTGCTGCCACTCTTCACTTCTTTAGTATTTCCAATTGTTGTACAAACTTGTCCTTTATATACCCAAAACTAATTTTTTCCTACTACTTTATTTTTTAAAATCTGTTTATTACAATATTTATATACCAACTTATATCTGAAGATCTCCAGGCAGTATGCAATAAAAGCAGTTTAAAACATTTTAAAACAATAGTAATTTTAAAAGACTAAAAGCATATAAAACCAGTTAACACTTAAGCCAATTTAAAATTAGTTAAAACTTTAAAATAAGGTAAACCATAACACATGGACAAATGTACTGTAATAAAATTAGTTGGGACCCAAAAACTTAATAAAAATCCATGTTTTGACTTGGGTGCTAGAATTAACCAGTGTTGGTGCAAATCAGGCCTCTAAGGGGATAGTACAGTAGGACCCCTGTATCCCCTGATTCATTATCCTCTGATTCAATTATCTGCGGTTTCAGTTTCAGCACAGCTACCATAGAATCCTCCTAGAAAATTTGTCCTCTCTAGTCATTTTCTAGGTCCTCCAAGGAAACTCTATGGTATTTTAAACTGGAAGTCCCATTATTTTCAATGGTGTTCACTGTTATCCATGGTTTTTTATATCCACGCCCCCCCCCCGGATCCAATCCCCCACAGATACGGGGGTCCCACTGTATTCTATAACTGGAGTACCACAGCAAAGAAGCACCTCTCCCATTACATGTCATCCCATAGTATATTGCCTCCACCCATAGGACACAGAAGCAGGTCCCTCTAACAGAACTCATTTTTCAGGCAGGCATACATAGGGAGAAGTGTCCATTTAAGTCTTAAGGTCCCAAGCTGTTTAGGGCTTTAAGTGTTATCACCAGCACCTTCCATTCATACTAGCTGCAATTCCCTTAAAACCATTGTTATATGGTTTTTGCATGGTGTACCATTTAGCACTCTAGTTGCAGCATTTTGCACGAGCTCAAGCTTCCAAGTCATCTTTAAGGGCAGCCACATGTAGAGTACATTACAGTCATATAATTCATTGCCAGTGTGTGGATGACTATAGCTAAGTTATCCCTGTCCAGAAGAGGCTATAGATAGGGGACAGATCAAAGCTTGCCTGAAGCACTCTGAACCACAGAGACTACCCGGGCCTCCAGTGACAGAAATGGATCCTGGGGTACACAAGCTATGCACCTTCTCCCTCAATGGGAATGCAGCCCTATTCAGGGCAGGAAATTGACCTAGACCCCCAAGAACCACCAATCCACAGATATTCTGTCTTACTAGGATTCAGCTTCAGTTTATTGGCTCTCATCCAGCCCATTACAGCATGCAGGTACTGGTACAGCCCAGTACAGCCCCAGTTGATGCCAACAAGGAGGAGGATTTTTCTTCTTGCTCTGGTCTAAGAAAGCACTAAGAAGATAATCTCTTGAAAGTACTAATATAATAGAGTAGGGGTGGGTAAAGTGCAGCACACAAGCTGTATGCATCCCCCCAGGACCTCCTAGGGGTAAAAAAAAAATTGTAGATTTTTTTCCCCAAAAAACAAATTTTACCTCAAAATATGCCCCAATGTTCTTTAGGGGGCATGAGACATTTTGGTCATGTTTTGACTTTCTCTGGCCATTTTAGACCCAGGAAAGGTCTTTTTAAAATCCAGAAATAAATCAGAAGTGAGTTCTGGTCACTTGCTTCTTTGAGAAAAGGCCTCTTCTGGGCCTAAAATGGCCAAGGGGGGCATGAAAATATGGCAAAAAAAAAAAAATGCCCAACACACCCTAGAGGACATTGTGGGGGGCATTAGAGGGCAGAAAATTGTTTTTATTTTTTGTGGTGGGTGTGGAGGTGCAGCCCCCAAGGTCTCCTAGTGAGCTAATGTGGCCTTCTAGCTTCCCATATTCCCCCTCCCCCAGCAATAGAATATTACTTTTCTAAGGAACTATTATAACTCCGGCCGTCTTACCCTGACATAGCAGCTTCTGTCTCAAGAGTTTAAACTAAGTCAACATGCTTTTTATGTTGGGTTTTCTACATATTCTTGACTTTCTGTTCTCTCAAGTAAATGTTCTTCTAAGTTGTTTACTATTTTTTCTTTTTTGCCTGAGGTTAATTGAAATACTCAGTCTGCCAGAACAGTTTATGTGCTGCTTGAATATGATGTTCCTAAGGAGGGAAACTGTAACATTGAAGAGTTGTCTGTACTACATAAGGACACTGAAGCCTCTTGCTTCCTTGGAGCTTTATAGAATTTATGCAGAAATCTGCTGTTATCAGGAAATAAAAACTGTCTTATACAGCAATACATTTGGAGACAGAGAGCTTACATCTGGAAGAAAGTTTAGTTAGTGGACTTTTATCATTGGTACATTGATAAAAGAAGCAAAAGAAAAAACAGCAGGCCAACAAAGAGAAAACAAAAACATTGGGACTATCAACTTCCATGAATGAGCAGAGCAATTATACTTGAAAAGCTTTTTCTGGAATTACCATAAGCCTAGATTGGAGTGCCATGGCATGTCAGTAATGATGCTCAAAGATGTCATAGATGAACATTATGTTTTTTGCTAGGACAGGCCATGATATTGAGAACACAGCTGTGCTGGGCAGGGCATGTTTCTAGGATGGAGGACCATTGCCTCCCCAAAATAGTACTCTACGGTGAACTTGCCACACGTCAGCGTAAGAGGGGCACTCCAAAAAAGTGATACAAGGACTCCCTGAAACAACAGCTCTGCCTCGGCCAAATTGATCACCAACAATGGTCCACCCTGGCCTCACATTGGGAGGCATGGAGACGCACTATCCACAATGCTGCAGCCTTATTTGAGAACTCACGCCGAACAAGTCTTGAAAAGAAACGACAATGCAGAAAGAATCACAACCTGGAAACATCACCCAAGGAGACGTTCTGCTATGCTTTCTGCAACTAGACTTGTTTATCTTGGATTGGCCTTTTAAGTCATCAGTGTGCTTGCAGAAAGCATGGGATGAGTCCTTCCTGAATCTTCGTTTGCAAAGAAAAGCCAGAGAGAGAGAGCATGAACAATGCACAGATATTGCCCCTGCTACTGTAATGACAGAATATGTAAACAGCAGAATTTATCACAACTCTATGTGAGCTTGGAATCGGATAATATCGATAGAACTGGAAAAGACTAGTGACACTGAGCACACAAGGGTCAAGAGAAAAAGTCTACATGGGCAAAAGTAATAGGATGAAGTATCTTTCTTGCTTGCTTATTTGACCTTTGTGTGGCACAAACTCATCCTGCCACTCAGCTCTTCCCTAGTATGCAGCTAGCTAAGCTTAGCACCCTAAGTAACTTTTCTTATCTTTAGAATGGAAATTCAATAATAAAGCCTTTCTACTATGTCTCTTTAAGCTGGTGTCTGCCCATTAATCAGAATTTCAGGCAGAGATCTCTCTCTGTGTGTATGTGTTTTCAAGTTGTCTGTCAACTTATGGCAACACCATTAATTTTATAGCATTTTCTTAGGCAAGGAATACTCAGAAGTAGTTTTGCCAATCCCTTCCTCTGAAATATATAGCCTACAGCACTTGCCATTTGTTGGTGCTCTCCCAGCCAAGTCCTGGGAGAGTACCCAGCTGGTTGGGGGCAATTAGCTAAAAAACATTGTAAAGCACTTAGGGAGTGCTTTGGCACTGATAAGCAGTGCAGTATATAAATAACAGTGCTAGTGCTACTAACCAGGGCTGATCCTGCTTTGCTTCCACATGGGATCTGGTGCCTTTAGGGTGCTTAGGCATTCTCCATTAGATGCTGCATGAAAATGGTACTACTAGTGCATGTTATGTTTCTTTTAAGAGTCTTAGGGCAACTGGTCCAGAATACATTGAAAAACATGTCTGAATTGCTGGACAAAGTATATTTTTCTAGTATTTTTGTGATCTTCATTTATTGTGATCTTCATTTGTTTTTTTCTAGACTTAATTCACAATCCTGGTTCTTATGTTTAAATTCTAAATGGCTTTTTATCTTGGTACCTTAAATGTTTTCCTTATCTGCGGGTTCCCCCTACATCAGTTAAAAGCATAGCTTAGAGTGAAGCAGCAAACCCATACCCAGTGACGTGGATAACCTGTCTTCAGTGACTACATAAATATATATATCTTTTTCTTTCCACTGACCATCAAGAATGTCTTATTAGTCTTTGGAGGTTCCTAATCTTAGAGGCACCATTTTTACTACTCCATCTCTGTTAAAAGACAACGTCATTTGAATGTGACATATGCAGATTCCTCTTAAAATGACTTCAGGGTACTCCATGCAAATTGGCAAGGTGAGTTTTGCTTAAGTGTTCTTGTTAGCAGAGGTTTGTCTAGCAGAAAGGGTCCCAAAACATATATCTGCTCTGCATCATTTCCTTGAATAGCAAAATAAGTGGCCCTGTTCCAATCTATTTGTAAGCCAGAGAAGAATACAAGACTGCCTCTGTTTTAAGATCTTTGGGAGAAGCCTTTCTTTCTGTCCTGCCAACATTTGAAGTACTTCTGATGGAAAACTTGAGAGAGAAAACATTCTTGATGGCTGCTCCCAGCCAGTTTGCCAAGGGAAACCCAATGACCTTTAACCAGTAGACAAAGATAACCCCTTTTCAGAAAGACTTGTGTCCTAATGGATTTATTATTTCCAGTATAAATAACCTGGTTGTTGTTTTAATTGGTTTTATTAATCTTTTTTATCCACCTTGCTTTATGTTATCTCAAGGTTATGAGTTGGATCCCAGAGGGCTCCAAGGTTGACTCAGTCTTC
Organism: Gambelia wislizenii; assembly: GCA_030847615.1. Lineage (NCBI taxonomy): Eukaryota > Metazoa > Chordata > Lepidosauria > Squamata > Crotaphytidae > Gambelia > Gambelia wislizenii. The sequence continues at coordinate 52,538,366 of JAUMIR010000001.1, read as the reverse complement.
CATCCTTCCATAGGTCGGTAAAATGAGTACCCAGCTTGTTGGGGGCAATTAGCTAAAAAACATTGTAAACCACATAGGGAGTGCTTTTGCACTGATAAGCGGTATATAAATATCAATGCTATTGCTATTTTTTATTGTTACTTTGTATTTTACTGCTATTAGCCACCTTGAGCACTGTTTGGTGGGATACAGTTTTAATTAACTAACACATGAATCGATGAGTGGATGAATGATTGTTAGCCTGGAAATGGTATTAAACTGACAAGGTGATAGGATTGTTTCTGGGTAAAACAAAGTGATTACATCCCCTGGAATCAACTGCAACATTTTGTTCCAGCACCTTTGTCAGTAATAATGTCTTAGAATCTGTAGCCTATCTCAGTTTTTTAGAGGATTAAGATGGGAGGGTTGCTCTTCTATGGGAAGAATGCTATCTAGCTGTTTGATCTAACTAAAATATTCACATCTCTCTTGACATAGGTTTTTTTATAATTTATTTTTTCAAATGTAAACAAATCAAAATAAAAAATACAAAATAAGCAAAACAGATAAGAAAAAAACATTACAAAGATTATTATAAAATACAACCACAAACATAGTGGGACCCTAAACAAATAATATAAATCTTTTTAAATACATATAAGACATCTATACTTCTTCCTAGTTACTTTTCTAGTTGGAATGATTATCATATTTTTTTGTCTAGCCTCTGAAAAAAATAATAAAAAAGAAAAAGGAGAATATATATGTAATAATAATATTGTAAATTACAATGCTTTTAAAGGAGCTTCTGTCATTTACTAGTATACTTTAACAGTCATACAAAATGTATATAAAACTTTGGAGTTTGGGTTTAGTAATTCAGGATTAACTTATTTGACCCAAATTACTAGTATTTTTTTACCTCTCTTTTAGATATTTTATTACAGGTAGCCAGTCCTTTTCAGTGTTCATAGGTCTTTGTGCTAATGATAAAGTCTGTCAGCTTCCATCATGTCTTGTATTTTTTGCTCTCTTGACATAGGTTTTGATGAACTCCATGCTTGTGCTGATCCTGGATTCCCCGAATATGGATATAAAATGCCAAGCGCAGGTGTTTTCTTTGAAAGTTCTGTAGTCCGGTTCCATTGCCAAGAAGGATATAGGCTTAAGGGTCCCTTCAAAAAGCTTTGCGAGAGACATTTTAACGGCTCCCTAAGCTGGAAGCCAAGTGATAAACCTGTGTGCCTACAAGAAGGTGAGTCTGGTTTATTAACAGACTTTACTTGTAAAAACTTCTTATTTGTGCCATGTCCATGTTTCCAGTTCATAGGAAGACATTCAACTATGTTCTTATTTCTGAACAGTTTTTTTTTTTAAGGTCAACAATGCAACTTTATGGGTAGAGAAAGGGGATGTGGCTGAATCAAAGCAATACTTGCAGGATTTTTCTTATTCTGATGAATGGTTTTCACAGTTATTCCTGGTCCCCCAGGAAGAATTCTCCAGCCTCCTGAACAGGCCCTCTTTAAAAATATTTTAAAGAACAATGTGTTGTGGCAGACTTGGTACATTGTATGCCCTTGTTAGTACAGTATTTGCTGTGGAAGTTCCAAAGGATAGTGGTACATGCCAATGAACAGATAAAAGCGCAATGCTGGTTGTATTCAATTACTGTTCTAGCAACTGAATGTTCTTTGTATAACTTTAATGTTCTGTTTTACTGGGCAGTATGACTAATTCATAATGATAATAAGAGTATATGTTAAACAGAGTATTAAATCAGTTATGCATGGCTGGGGTGTTGTACATTATTCATTTGAGGATGAAAAGGAATGGAAAGCAAATTATAAAGTGCAGTAATAAAGCAGTTTTTTTCCTATATTGGGGACACATCTATTGATGTAAATCAACTCAATATTGTATGTAATTTTAAGTTTTATTATATGAATGTTTTGATTTAGGTACATTTGATAGAAGCAGGGTTAGCTAAGGAAATTATCTGCATCGGTTTTGGATACACCTTACATCTAAGCAAATTGTTCATCATTTATTAATCACAGTGCGCTAAAGAGTCAGTTCTTTATTGATTTGCTGGGTGATAGTTCTGTGATGTTGTAGATCAAGAAACAGGGGGGAAAAGTCAGGCTGTGGTTTTTGTGTGTGTGTGTGTGTGTGTGCATGCGTGCACGCGCACACACACACAGTTGGACAAGCAAGTGTGCACACATTTGGATAAGCAAGAGCACCCCATTTAAAAAGTTCAGTTACCATTCTGCTGAAACAAGAGTCTTTCTGAGTGTTTTGATAATGTTGGACAGGTTCTTCTCATGAACTATGAGTGAATTTGTGGCAAACTGAGCCAGTGGAATGTGTCTGGAAGAGAGGGGTTGTGTAGAAAAAAATCTGTTTTCTTTCCACTTAGGACACTTACCATGTTTTATGGTTAAATCCTTCTTTTGTTGCAGCTGGCAGTCAATGTGTTCTTGGTTGAAATGGAGAAATGGTGTATTTATTTCCCAAATTGTCTTAACTTAATAGGACAGTAAAACATAAATTTGCACAAATATTTAGAATGTTTGGGATGTTTGAAGGAGTGGATGACACATTATCAGTAGTAAATGTCCAAACAGTAACACAAAAACTGCATGCAATACTGTAGTAAATCATAGGGAGCTGTTTCTGTCTGTAGAATTGTGTGTAGAATCCAATTATTTTGGGTGTACATTTCAAATGATTGTACTGTCATTTATTTATTTATTTTATTAATTTTATAACCATACATTATAATATCCAATCAATACTTATTTACTAAAGCTCATAATATTACCATAAACATAACATAACAATATTTCTATTACCTAATTTCAAAAGTTAACGTAAGTTCTTTACTATAATTCCTTTCAACAATATTAATTCCCCTATTCCCCCCACCTCAGTGCTTCCCTCCACCGGAGCCATTATCGCTTACCTAATCTTTCCAGAATCTCATTTCTTCTCGTGGCGGTAGCGTCTCATCCTTTGTCTGTAATACTTTTTTTAACAAATGCTTTCCAAATTTTATCAAAATCACTTTTTTCCCCATATTCCTCTTCTTGCTTTAATTCTACATCTTAACTTACCATTTGTTGCCATTTTCCAAACTTATTTATACCACTCCTCCACTTGTACATTTATTTGAATTTTCCAGTATCTTGCTATAATTAATCTTGCTACCATTAATAAATTTGTTATTAAATCCTTTTCTGCTTGATTCCCAATCTCACCATTATAAATTAACATCAATGCTATACTTGGTTTCCTTTCTATATTTATATTCAAAATATTCGCTATTTCTGTAAAGACCATTTCCCAAAACTGCTGTACATATTTACAATTCCACCACATATGCGTATAAGTACCTATTTCTTAACAACCTCTCCAACTGTATTTAGAGTTATTCTTATCTATATTATGCAATCTTGCTCATGTCAAATACCATCTCCATATTATTTTATAATAATTTTCTTTTATCCATATTGACATATTTTTAGTTGTCTTTGTTTCCCAATTTTATCGCATTCATAATCTCTAATTTTTTGCTTCAAATCTTCCTCCCATATTCTCCTTAAATATTCTACTTTGTCTTTATTATCCTTTTTTTATCAGTATTTTATATAATTAACTTGTAATACCTTTCAGACTTCCATTATTCATTTTTCACCTTTTTCACCAAATCTTCAAATTTTGTAAACTCCCTTATATCTTTATGATTCTTTTTCCAATTTTTAATCCATTGTTCCAACTGTATACAATTAAACCATGAAATTTTCATTCCATATAATTTCTCTCTTGTACTCCCTTTTTCACACATCCATCCTATCCATCCATCTATTTTCTCTAGTCTTCTTTTCTTTGATTCCTTTCCCATTTTTTCTTCAAATTATTTGGGAATCACCCCTCCCATTATAACCAGTGTTAAAACTGAATCAATATTCTGGAGAATAGTTCTGTACATGGTATTGCAGCTAGATTATTAGTGGCACAAAAATGGAAGAATAAAGAAACTCCAACCTCAAAAAAATGGTTATTAAAATTAGCGGATATGGTGATCCTGGATAAGCTTTCAGTTGATTTAACACCCAAACCTACGAGAACACAAATGTGTGAGTGGGACTTAGTCAAATTACATTGGGAAAAGAGATGGAACATACAAACTTAAAATTAGGAAGAAACCTGAAAAGGATGGACAGAAAGAGGTGAGGTCTTGGTTGAAATCAAGAACGACTGAAGAAAGAGGAAGGAACACTATACAGGCAAAGGATTTAAATTTAGGTAATTAGAAGTATTATATTGGGTCTATGACAATACACATGGAATATATCTGTTAATACATATTTAGTTATATATATTTAATTTTGTTGTATTACAAGGACAATTATGCAAACAAGAACCAAGCACCAAGAACAAAGTACAAAGGAAATCAATGGTATGTAAGGGATATGGTATGGATGAAGGAAGTAGAGATATGTAAGATGGTAAGAGTAAGTGAGGAGGGAGTTTTAAAGTAAGAGAAGAAGAGGTGATAGAGAGAGAAAGAAGAGGTTTTAAGAATGAGAAGGAAATGGATGTTTGTATGATAGGAGGGAAGAAATGGAAGTAATAGATTATCATGAAGGAAAGCATGTGTATTATTGGAAGAATGGTTAACAATTGATTGGAAATGTAAGTATTGTGTATGTTAGTAGAATAATCTGAAAATGTAAATAAATTAAAAAACTGAATCAATAGGCAAGAATTCTTTTTTATATTTATGCCATATTTCCAATATATTTTGTAAAAATGGGTTCTCAATTCCTTTAATTTCCTTTTTTGTAAAATTACCAAAAAATATATTCCATATTCTCTTATCTATTCTCCCTATATCTATTTCTAACCATTCTAAATCTCCCTGTCCTACAATTCCTTCTATAACATATCTTAATTGATTAGCTTCATAATATCCTTTTATATTGGGAAGCCCAAGTCCTCCCTCCTTCTGTGACTTATACCAAAATAATTTATTTACAAATAATTGTACTTTCTTTGGCCCACGTTACTAGCTGCAAGGCAGTTACTGTATATTTCTTCGGGTCTACAATGTATCTTTTTTGTTACAGCAAGTTGTTTGTGCATACCAAATTTGTTTTTCAAGTTACTTAATTTTTTTGGCAAAACAAAAAGCAATAAACTTGGTCTGCAGCAAACTGAGTCTAATTTTCTTATGTTTAGTATAGATATTTTTTTAACGCAATGATGGTTGCACATTTTATACTGTGACCAAAGTCTTGTGAAAAGTATTTGTGTTTCCTTTTGCTCTGCACGTATTTGAAATCTGCACCCCAGACTAAGGATAGGAAAGTAATTCATTGTATTTATCAAAATGCCCACTTTATGCCTTCCTGAATTCTGTGTCTGTACTTTCTGTCTGGAAATATATATTTTGCACTTCAATAAACTGCCAAGAGAATATGTCTTGTCTTGGAAGTGCATACATTTGCTGGGCTGGTGATGCATTTCAGAGGAGAAAATGTACACAGAATCATATATGCACATTTCAAAAATGTGAAAGATGTGCACAAACTTGTTTCAATGAATGCAAAAAAGGTGCAAAAATGCATACATTTAAAAAACTACACAAATATGCATGAATTTCCTTGAGATTGAGAGACAAGCAGGAAAAGACTTGGAAACTGAGAAAACCAACAAGAATGAAACTGGCTGAGTTTCACACAACACACATACATGTTTGCCTGATTGTGGCACTGGATGACAGATAATATCAAATAAACAAAAAGGAGGAGGAACACACATGCCTTTAAATTAAATAAAAGATAAAGTTTTGTGAGAAAGACAATTGTCACATAAATATCTGATCTCTCTCTCTCTGGCTTCTCTTCGCAAACGAAGATTCAGGAAGGACTCATCCCACGCTTTCTGTAAGTGCGCTGATGACTAAAAAGGCCAATCCGAGATAGACAAGTCCAGTTGCAGAAAGCACAGCAGAAGGTTTCCTTGGGTGATGTTTCCGACAAGGGGGCGTCAATGGAGAGGCAGATGTTAACATGTCTAAAGCTTATTGGTCTGAGGCAATTCTCACAGCCACATACTTGCACAATAGACTTCCAACCAGATCTAGAAATGTTACTCCATTTGAATTGTGGCATGGTGTGAAACCCAGACTGAACCATCTCAGGGTTTTTGGATCTAAAGCTTATACATACATTCCCAAACAGAAAAGAGACAAACTGGACTGTAAAGTGAAGAGGGAATTTTTATTGGTTATGCCAAAGGTGCTTAAAAAATCCTGAACCCTGATGGACGCACAATGAAAATAACAAATGCTGTTTATGTTGATGAAAGACCTCAATTTAATTCTAATCCAAACAAAGAATTCTATTCAGATGTGTTTGCAGTGGAAGAAGATCCTAATTCCCACCAGCAGCCACAGCGTGTGCAGCTCTTTCACCCTCCTGCAAGTGCTTCACATCCAGAAGGGGCTTCCTCAGCCCAGGACTTACCAGAGGACGGAGGACTGGACGGCACGCCACAGACAGAGCCAGGAACTGAAGTCCAGGTGAGACAGTCTGCAAGGGGTAACAGGGGAGTGCCTCCTTTGAGATTCTCCTATCTAGCCACAGGGGAAAGCCTTCTGGAACCCTCTGACTGGCAGAAGATCAAAGGACTGCCAAAGTCTGATTCTGAGAAATGGGTGAAAGCAGAAATGGAGGAAATGGAATCTTTATATAAAAATAAAACTTGGACTTTGACAGAATTACCAAAAGGCAAGAAGGCAATTGCCTGCAGATGGGTCTTTACGACAAAGCAAAATGCAGAAGGGGAGATTGAAAGATATAAAGCCAGACTTGTAGCTAAAGGTTACAATCAGCAATTTGGATAAGATTTTCATGAAACTTTCTCCCTAGTAGTTACACGCACAACTATTAGAACCTTATTGACTGTTTCAGCTTCCAAGAAAATGCATGTACAACATCTAGATGTGAAAACAGCATTTCTTTATGGAGATCTAGATGAGGAACTGTACATGGAACAGCCTTCAGGATTCCAAGTACCTGGAAAGGAGCATCTAGTGTGTAAACTTGAGAAAAGTTTGTATGGATTAAAACAAGCAGTCAAGAAATGGCATGAAAAGTTAAATCAACTCCTTATCAAAGAAGGATACTCCAGGCACTGTTGACCAATGTGTTTACAAAAGATTCAGAAACAGTAGATGGACTTACATTGCAAGTTATGTTGATGATTTGATTCTGTGCAGTCAAGACAAAGCAGATACTGAAGACATACTCCTGAATCTCCAGAAAGAAATAGATATTAAAAGTTTGGGAGACATCTCACACTATCTTGGAGTACAAATTGAAAGAAACCATGATGGAAGCTTCTTTCTTAATCAAAAGCAAAAGATTATAGATCTTCTGGACTGTCTTGGTTTAAAAGATGCAAAGGATGCTCTAACTCCAATGGAAGTAGGTTTCTTAAAGAACAACGAGGCATCTGAACCCTTGAGAGACAGTGAAAAGTACAGAGCTGCAATGGGAAAACTTCTGTACATAGCTAATTTCACCAGACTTGATATTGCAAATGCTGTTGGCATCTTAGGTAGAATGGTTAACTCTCCTACTCTCAAAGATTTTATTGCAGTGAAAAGAATTTCAAGATATCTAAAAGCAACTGCTGACTTCAAACTGATGCTGCCAGCATGTGACCAGCCACGACTGATTGCCTGTGCAGATGCGGATTGGGGATTCGATCCAGTGGAGAGAAAATCAACCAGTGGAAACATCAACTTTTATGGTGGTGGAGCAGTTAAGTTGGACAAGTCAGAAGCAGAGTACAGTAGCAGATAGTTCCACAGGTGCCGAGTGTGTCTCAGCGAAAACAGCCTGTGATGAAATCAAATGGCTGAAGAATTTGCTTCTAGATCTTGGGATAAAAGAACCCAAGCCAACCATTCTGATGCAAAACAATCAAAGCTGTATCAAAATTTCTCAGAGTGACAAGCCTCTGAAGAAGAACATAGACATTGCTTTCCACAAGGTGAGAGAGATGTCCCAGAATCAACTTGTTCAGCTGGAGTACTGCAACTCAGAAGAAATGGTAGCTGATATTTTAACTAAACCCCTTCCTAAGGACAGTTTCCTGAGACTACGAGAAGAAATGAAGATTGTTCATGGAATCCACTTTGATTGAGAAGGGGAAATGTAGTATGTGGGGAAATCATTATTGTAATGCAATACAATCTTGTGTATCCCATGCTGAGTTCAGTTCAGGCATTTACCCTGTATGCTTCAGTTCTCCCACACCCACTTCTCTTATTTCACTAGGCAATTTCAGCCAACTGGAGCAATGGGTCATTCATCCCATGACCTAATTTAAATATTATGACACTTTGTTTAAGTTCCTTTTACATTAAGGCTCCATGCGGCTGTAGCCATTTTGTTGTTTTTGAGTTCCTTTCAAGGCCCATGTAGCCCACACCGCTCAAGGCTGGGTGAGTCTTATCCTACCCTAAATCCTCTTAGTTAGCTAGGTACATTTTAAGTTTGTTTTAATATGTAGATTAAGATTGATATACCTTCAGTAAACTTTTGATATGTATTTTTAAACTGACTTCTTTGTTGTTTTTAATGAGTCTAATTGATTGGGTGATCAGACCACACATTTAAATGTTAATTGAACTGTGTCTGCATTCCAATGCGTTACTCTGCCTGAATTTGAAAGAAAAGGTTTTTACTTTTAAAGAAGATATTTTTATTTTTTTTAAAAAGGGCTAGATCCCTAGAATTTTTTAATACGTTTTTAATTTTAGACTCATAACTCCCAACAACATTCAGTTGTGAGGTAAATCTATAATCAGCTAATAAAACATATCTCAGTTGTGTTTGCATCTGGACTTCACCAAGTGGGAGTTGGTAGACAAAAGTAACAAAATGGGTAGGTGTCATATCACTTTCCAGCTCAACCATTCTTTTAGGAATAAGCATTCATAACGTTATATATAATGTATTTCTCATCTTAGGAGAGGCAAGAGATTATACAAAAATACAATGCAATATGATTTCTAAAATGGCTGCCAAGGCCAATAAACGTATGCATTTGTATTTATTTCCATACTTAAGAGTTGCCAGGTTTCAAGGCACTGGCTGAAGTCTCAAGGGATTGTTGAGCTTCTTGGAGGACTTCATTACATGAGGCTGGTTAATCATAATTACAGCAGGATAATAGCTTTTTTGGCCAGTATGTATCACATGACATCGTGTCTCTCGTATTACTGCTTCGCATTTCAATCATTGGTGGAGCATCTTTTTTCATTGCTGGGAAAAACCCATAAATGGCTCCCAATATTGATGCTTTTCCACTGCTGCCTCTGGTGTGAAGGGTCCTTCTGCTGCAATTCTGATATTCCAGCAGGCATATGGCATGAATGGGCATGATTCTCCTCCTCTCCCCCTCCCTCCTCTCATCGCTTTGCTATTCTGAAGCAGGCTGAAGTTGCTTTTACTTTGTATTCCTTTCTTTCTCTAATTCTTTTCTTTTTTCTTTTATTATTTTGTGAAAATTTTGCAATAGCAGCAAAAATTTAAAACAATTGAAAGGCATGCATGCACTGGGTAGGCCATACATGAGGAGGAAAGTGGGGTTAGCGAGGCAGTGAGGAAGAGCGAGCACAGGACCATGGATTGCCAAAGCAGCATAATACCATGATTGCAGAGATGTGTGCTAGTGATTATTTTCAAACCAGTATGTTCTTGTTTGCTTCAACAATGAGACTGCTGCAAACAACAGGCTGATGTGATAAAGTCCCGAGTCTCTAGGCAGAGAGACAAAGTACAGGGCAAGATGTTTTGGAGGGTAAGAAAGTTTTATTTTTGTACTGTATGTGAGGCGGATTTAAAGCTTGGCTTCTCATCTCTACCCATTCGCAGTTGGCTTACCACAAAGTTGTTTGTCTCTCTGTGTTGTGCTTTTGCACCAAAAAGCCAGGGGTAAGGAGAGAGGAATGGGGGAAAACAGTGAATTTATGCTGGTTACATCACGGCACAGAGCACCAGCACTGCAATTCATGTACCTTCTTGTTGTACAAGCCTTCAAAGCAGTGGTGCAGGGGAAAAATATGTCTCCAAGGGCTAGTAGCATAGGGCCTTAAAAACAATCCTCATGGGCCAGGTGTGCAATAAGAAAGGCTATACAGGATGTGAATTCTAGCAAGAATGGCAACAACTGTTACACCAGCTAGGCACATTTGGCAACCTATCAGGCCATTGAAAAATTCCTTAATTTCCCGCTGTCTGTTTTTGGGTTGCCATATTACCTAGTTAGCCAAGTTATACCAAAATTCTGAGCCCACAATCCTCATATCCATTTTCATGATCAGCTGACCCACAAGCATTTCCAACCTGTCTCCCAAACCTTACCTCCTCTGTCTTTGTGACATCATAAAGACCCAACCCTGTAACATCGCAAGGATATCCTCCTTGGTCTCAGATTTTATCTTTGAAATATCAGGGAATGTGATGCTGCTGACCTAACAACCCTATAATCATTCCCTATCTTTCCAACACAGACTGAACAAGTTCTATCTGCAATTGTATAGACACCAGTTTTGCTCAATCCATGCAAGGAATGGATTGTTTCCTTTAAAGGAAAGATCCACTGTTGAAATCAAAACCCTGGATACCTAAAGGTTGTCCAGCCAGAATATTTTATTTGTACTAACTAGCAAAAGAGGAAGTAAGAGCAAAGTGCATAAGTTAAACATTTCTTCCATCCTTTTCTTCTTTTTCTAAGTTGTCAGGAATACAAACAGAATTCCATACATCTGTGCATTATGATTCTAAGCGATAAGCCACTAGGACAGCAATTTGGAGTGTCCTATGAGCAATAAAAGCTTCCTGAGCTCTGGAATGACTGTTCCCACCCAAACAGTGATTTGTTGTTCATGACCAAGACAGTTTCCTGTTTGGGACAGGACTTTACCTGGATAAAGAAAACCCCATCGTTTGGTATATCCGGTTCTTGTCAAGATTTCCAGCTCCTAGTTTATAGTTCCTAGCTCTCAATTGGGAGTTACTGCTTACAGTTCAGTTCTGCCAGACATCTAGCTACAACATTATCTGTGCTCACAAACTGTGCAGTAACATAAGAAATATAAATTCCCCTGATATGGAAACGTTTTGAAAACAAATAAAAGTAATAGCAGCTCATTAGTCAATTGATTCATTGTATATCACGTTCTCCTGGAGTTTGTTATACAATGGAAAGGAGAAGCCAGGCACAGTCAGACACACATTCTTGACTTTAGGAGAGCTGATTTCAATAAACTCGGGGAAATACTGGGGGTGATCCCATGGTCAGGAATACTAAAAGAGAAGAGACCTCAAGACGGATGGGACTTTCTCAAAAGGGAGATACTGAAGGTACAATTTGAAACAGTACCATGGAGGAAGAAATATGGGAGGTGTCTCAAGAAACCAGGATGGATGACTAAAGAACTTTCAACGGAACTAAGTTTTAAACGGAACATGTATAGAAAATGGAAAAAGGGGGAAATCACCAAAGAAGAATTCAAACAGATAGCGAACACGTGTAGGAGTAAAGTCAGAAAAGCTAAAGCTCAGAATGAGCTCAGGCTTGCTAGGGAGGTTAAGAACAATAAAAAGGGTTTTTGGGGGTATGTCTGCAGCAAAAGGAGGAAGAAGGAAATGATAGGGCCACTACACGGAGAAGATGGCAAAATGCTAACAGGGGACAGAGAGAAGGCAGAATTACTCAACACCTTCTTTGCCTCAGTGTTTTCAGAAAAGGAAAAGGGGGACCAACCTGAGGAGAATGGAACAGAGGACACAATAGGGGAAATCCAGCTCAGAATAAGCAAAGAGTTAGTACAGGAATACCTGCTTAATCTAAATGAATTTAAATCTCCAGGACCAGATGAACTACATCCAAGAGTATTAAAAGAACTGGCAAATGTGATCTCAGAGCCATTGGCAATAATCTTTGAGAATTCCTGGAGAACAGGAGAAGTCCCAGCAGACTGGAGGAGGGCAAACGTTGTCCCCATCTTCAAAAAGGGGGGGAAAAAGGACCCCAACAATTATCGTCCAGTTAGTCTGACATCAATACCAGGGAAGATTCTAGAGCAGATCATTAAACAGAGAGAACATTTAGAAGGCAATGCCATAATCACAAAAAGTCAACATGGGTTTCAGAGTAACAAGCCATGCCAGACTAATCTGATCTCTTTTTTTTGATAAAGTTACCAGCTTGGTAGATGAAGGGAACACTGTGGACATCGCATACCTTGATTTCAGTAAGGCCTTTGACAAGGTTCCCCATGACATTCTTGCAAACAAGCTTGTAAAATGTGGGCTAGACAAGTTAACTGTTCAATGGATTTGTAATTGGTTGACCGACCGAACCCAAAGGGTGCTCAGCAGTGGCTCCTCTTCGTCTTGGAAAGATGTGACCAGTGGGGTGCCACAGGGTTCCATCCTGGGCCCAGTGCTACTCAACATTTTTATCAATGACGTGGATGATGGAATTAGGGGCATACTTATCAAATTTGCAGATGACACCAAATTAGGAGGAGTAGCTAATACCCTAGAGGACAGGATCAAAATTCAGAATGACCCGGATAGACTGGAGAGCTGGGCCAAAGCTAACAAAATAAAATTCAACACAGAGAAATGTAAAGTACTGAACTTAGGGCGGAAAAATGAAATGCAAAGATATAGGATGGGAGAGACCTGGCTGAACGAGACTACATGCGAAAGGGATCTAGGAGTCCTAGTAGACCACAAGTTGAACATGAGTCAACAGTGTGATGCGGCAGCTAAAAAGGCCAATGCGATTTTGGGCTGTATCAATAGAAGTATAGTATCTAGATCAAGGGAAGTAATAGTGCTGCTCTTGCCTTGGTCAGACCTCACCTAGAATACTGTGTTCAATTCTGGGCACCACAATTCAAAAAGGATATTGACAAACTGAAGCATATCCAGAGAAGGGCAACTAAAATGGTGAAAGGTCTGGAAACCATGCCTTATGAGGAAAGACTTAGGGAGCTGGGTATGTTTAGCCTGGAAAAAAGACGGTTAAGAGGTGATATGATAGCCCTGTTTAAGTATTTGAAGGGGTGTCACACTGAGGATGGAGCGGGCTTGTTTTCTGCTGCTCCAGAGACTGGAACATGGAGCAATGGGTGCAAGCTCCAGGAACAGAGATTCCACCTCAACATGAGGAGGAACTTTTTGACAGTAAGAGCTGTTCGGCAGTGGAACACACTTCCTTGGAGCATGGTGGGGTCTTCTTCCTTGGAGGTCTTTAAACAGAGGCTGGATTGCCACCTGTCGGGGATGCTTTGATCGTGATTTCCTGCGTGGCAGGGAGTTGGACTGGATGGCCCTCGTGGTCTCTTCCAACTCTACAATTCTATGATTCTATGATTTATGATTCTAGTGAGCTTCTAATTTCCTTTTAAGAGAAACAGAATCTTCAGTGTCAACACAAGGACAGAATTGTATAGCATAATAGATCTATAAGCATGACACATGCACTTGGCAAAAAGCTGTCAACTTAGGACTCTGAACTATAGTGTGTTATTCCTCTAACTCTCACTCATGGTAATGGGATTGAGTCCAAGTTCTATTGTGCCTGCACTTCAAAACAAATGAATTGTATCCGAAGCTTAGCTGTACTGTTAAAGATTCTATTTTGAATGGTTAGGTGGTGGTGGCAAGAGTATATTTTTTGTACTTGGCATGGTTTTCCCTTTCAACAAAAAATGATTTAAAGAGACAAGCACCTGGGCAAAAGCTTTTAAGGTCTGACTGGCTTGAGAGGAAACCAGAGGTGATGAACACATCCCTCCTCCTTGCTTGCCCCGCAATGACACCTGTCTCCTCCTCAGCAACGGCCGCCGCCGCTGCTACTGGTCTCAAAGCTTCCCCTTCAATCACCTCCTCTCCCCTGAGGCCTCCATGAGGTAGTTTGTGGTGGCGGCAGGAGTGGAAGATTCCCCTCAGCACATTATTCTCCTCAGCTTTGTGCCTCTCTGCCTCCCCTCAGTGGAGGAAGACAATGGCGACGAGGAGCCCTACCACTCCCTTCCCCTCCACCTCACCTTGCCCAGCTTTTGATTCACCCGCCGCACCAATGTAGTTGGCGGTGGGGGCAGCAGCAGAGGCCATGCAGCCTTGAGGAGTTGGCAGTGGGGGCGGCCCTCAGTCACTCCCTTCAGCGAGGAGTGTTGGGAACAATGTTCCTTTAAGACAAGGTAAAATATTTTGTATGGCTGTGAAGGGTGTGTAACACCAGGTGTCAACCCTGAGTAATCACCACAGTATATGAGTGAGCTAAGATCCAGAGCAGGTGTGGGTTGTAGTGGATTTTAGTGAGAGGATTGTGGTGGATCAGAGTAGTTGTTGTGTAAGTTTGCTGAGAGTAGTGGGTTGACTATTATGAGTATTTTGCATTACTTCAGACATTGCATGTTGGTGATATATCTTGCAACAAGAGATAAAGAGCCTCCAAGGGCTTTGGAAGAAGCCAACTGTGTCTGTTCATCATTTCAAGGTCGGTAAGTGCCAAATACTGCTAAAGGGTTCTGTGCTTCCGCACTCTGCTCTAATAGCTACTGTTGAGGACAAGCACCTCAGATGGTGCTGATAGTTGGCTTTTCAGTGGGCCTAGTTTTTGTATTTGTTGCTACACGCCTTGCAGGACATAAAACAGAGCCAACAAGACAGTCTTCCTCCTCTTACCTGCTTTGTTTGGAGCAGCCGGAGGCGGGGAGGGGTTAAGCAAAAGTGGAGGTGAGGAGGAAGCAGAGGAGGAGGAGAAGAAGAGACAAGGAAAGAGGGAGGAAGGCGAAGAAGAGGAGGAAGACCATCTCGCTGAGGGGGGCAACTGAGGGCTGCTGCCATTGCCACCCCCTCAAGGCTGTGTGGCCTCCACTGTCACCCCAAGCTGCTCTGAACAAAGTGAGGAAAAGTAAGTGAGGTGAGGAGGGGGCAAGGAGCGGCGGGGCTGCTTCTCACTGTTGTCTTCCTCCCTCTTCCCTCGTCTCCTCTCCTCCGCCTCCTCCTCACTGCCGCTTTCACTTCAACCCCACCCCTGGTTGCTCTGAACAAAGTGCCGACGACGATGATAGACGACACTACTGAGGGGACGCAGAGGAGAATAGGATGCTGAGGGGAATCTTCCACTGCCGTCACCGTCACAAACTACCTCATGGAGGCCTTGGGGGAGAGGCAGAGATTGAAGGGGAAGCCCTGAGCAGC
Organism: Gambelia wislizenii; assembly: GCA_030847615.1. Lineage (NCBI taxonomy): Eukaryota > Metazoa > Chordata > Lepidosauria > Squamata > Crotaphytidae > Gambelia > Gambelia wislizenii. The sequence continues at coordinate 52,523,073 of JAUMIR010000001.1, read as the reverse complement.
AACCACAGCATCCGTGGCTAAAGAGGAGATGTGGGTGTTGCTGTGCCACATGAAAGCTGGCATTGGCCAATCAAAAAACCCCACCCCTGCACTCGCCACCAAGCCGCTCGTTCCCAGGGGGGCATGGGGGGAGCTGGAGGCTTCCGTAAGATTTTGTATAAATTTTTTATTCACATTTTTTTTCAGTTTTGTGGTGGTGCTCTGCCCCTAACCCCCACGAATGGGAAGGGGTGACTGTATTTCCATTATTTTTCAAATCCCTGAATTGATATACTGTACTTCCCCATCATTGTTTTAAACACGAGATAAACAAATCCCATTCTTTCTTAAAGTTTTATCAACAACTTTTCCTAAATTAGCATTGTCAATTTATCCATTCATCCAGTTTACATCCTTTCACTATCCAGTCTTCCTGTATTGTTAAGGCACTATCTTCCCATTTCTGTGCATATACTATTCTTGCAGCTGTTATCATATATTGTAGAATTCTTCCACAGGCCTTCTCCACTTGTTGATCCAACATTCCTAACAAGTACATCTCAGGCTTCTTCTGTAACTGTATTTTCAACATGTCTTCCAACATCATGTGTATTTCAGTCCAAAACCGCTGTGCTTTGTTTCAGGTCCACCATAAATGATAAAAAGTTCCTGATTTTTGGCCACATTTCCAACAGTTATTTGCATTGTCCTTTTATATCTTAGATAGTCTTTTTGGAGTTAAGGACAGTCTTTTTGGAGTTAAGTACCATATATACAGTAGGATCCCCGCATTTGCAGGGGATTGGTTCCGGGTCCCACTGTTGATGGTGAAATACTCTGATAATAGCAAATGCCACCGCCGTGCCAGAACCCTCCTCCTGCCTGCCGGAACCCTCTGCCTGCCCACCGGAATCCACCATGTGGTCACCTCCTTTGCCCACTCGCTCATTTGCTGTGCTGGAATCCCCCCTGCAAGGCCACTTCCTTCCCCTGCCCTACCGCTGCAATGCCCCTGTGAGGTCACCTCCTTCTCTCGCTGGCCAGCCCACCTGCTCACCGCGCTGGAAGCCCCCCAAGCAAGGTAGCCTCCTCCCTCCTTCGACTGTCCATCCACCCTCCCACCCACCGGCCACAACCCACCTGCAAGGTCGCCTCCTTCCCCGCCTGCCCACCCACTCACCGCACTGGAATGCCCCCAGCAAGGTGGTAATAATAATAATAATAATAATAATAATAATAACAACTTTATTTTTGTACCCCGCCTTTTGCCTATTAGGCAATCAAGGCGGCTCACAATAATTGAATATAAAACAAACAGATCGTAACAGTAATAACTTAAAACAATTTACCCCCCTTAAAATTACATATAATAGTACATATATTTATGTAGCCTCCTCCCTCCTTTGCCTGCCCACCCGCTCTCCCACCCGCCAACTGCAACCCAAATGTGAGGTCGTCTCCTTCCCTGCCTGCCGACATGCTCACTGCACTGGACCCCCCCCCCCCGGCAAGGTAGCCTCCTCCATCCTTTGCCTGCCCTCCTGCCCGCTGGCTGCAAGGTCACCTCCTTTGACCACTGGCCTGCTTGCCTGCCCGCCCACCGCACCAGAAACCCCCCCCAGCAAGGTCACCCCCTCCTTCCCTCCCCTGCCCACCATGCCACAACCCCCAGCGAGCTGAACTCCCCCCCATCTACCCACCCCACCGTCACCATCACCCTCCACAGATAATTGAATCAGCAGATGGCAAATCAGCAGATGCAGGGGTGCTACTGTACATCATTTTATTAAAGTTTTCTCTTAAATCATAATTCAATGTAAATGTTAAACTTTTATTCCGCATCCTTTCCCATTGCTCTAAGTGCAATTGTGAGCCAATATTTTGTGATCATTTAACCATACAATCTTTAACTACCTCTTTCTTCATTTCCAGTTTCAATAATATTTTGTACATTTTAGCAATTAATTTATCATCATTTGTACAAAGTAACACTTCAGATTCAGGTTTGGTTGTCCCAAAACCATAAAGCTTTTCGTCCATCTTAAGTGTTTCCACTAACTGTATGTAAGAAAACCAGTGGAGTATAAGACCCTCTGTTTCTAGTTCTTGTTTTTATCCTATATTGCCCATTTTTAAAATATATGTAGCTTCTTATAAATTATCCATTTGTCACTTTTAAATGTTTGTCTCTTAAATAGCACTTCATGTGATGATTCTTAAATAGCACTTCATGGGTGATTCTATGATTTCAGGTTTGTCTTTATGTATTTATACAAAAGGTGAACTCCATCTCGGCTAGCTAGAGCTAGGTTTGGGTTTTTTATTTAATTTTTAGAAGTGTTAATGCACAACATTTTGGAGAAAATCATGTCAGTATTTCTTTTCACTGCCACTTGAAAGTTTGTTTTCCTTTTTTTGCAGGAGATGTACTCCAGGCTTTTCAGTGATTTCACTGATGGAATAGAGAGACATAACAAGTTGTCTTGAACTAAGTGTTACAGTCCAACTGGCTTGTAATACACAGGGAAGAAGCAAACAGAAACTATGGGTTTAAGAAAAACCTGTAGGATAAGACTACAAAAACACCTTTACTGTCCATTCAGCCTGGGTTGGGAGAACCTAGACCTAAAAGATATCCCTAAAATTTTAGGAGCCAGGGGATCAAAGTGGCATCCCCTCATCCAGAGTTGTAGAACAACTTAAACAGTAACAGTAGGTAAAGGACTGTTTGATAAAAATATAAATATAAAAGTAGAAACTTTGATATAAGTATAAATATAAAAGTTTTAGGTGTGGTAGGTTTCAACGCAGATCTAATTGAGAGAGAAAAATATCCCAGTTATGAGCACTCACTGCAACCTTGAGGAATCTAAACGAAGAGATACTGCAGGTGAACACAATAGGCCTGACTTTCAGGCTACCAAGAAAGTAGAAGCTCTTACAATCAAATTTGTGCTAGAATCACAAAGCAGAAAATATATTTGTTAGCATCATGTTGTTGGAATGGACCATGTAGTCTAATCCTGCCACAGTGCAGGAATCCACAGCTTAAAGCATCACTTAACTCTGGAGTTGTAAAAGTTCTGTTTTAACCTGGAACTGTTTGGTATGGAATGTATTTCTACTAACTTAGTTGCCAGAAGAAAATATATTAATATTCTTCCAAGAGGATTTCAGATCTATGGGTAAAAGGTAAAAATTAATCCAACATGTAGTAGTCTAAACTGACCAGAGCTTGGAAACTGGTTTTATAATATAAGCAATGCAGGCACCTAACAGCTTAGTGAGCAAGTCTGTCTCTGGCTAGCCTCGGTGCAATTAAAACAGATCAATCTACAGCCATTGTCTGAGATAAATGAGAATGGAATCACTGTAACAAGATCAATGCTTCCCACTGTGAAAATGAAAATCTCATATTTCACCTCAGTTTAGGTTCTGTGCATCTATTTGTAGAACAGCAAGGCTCTACAGGAACAGCAAGCCTCAAGTCAGTGTTCTAGTCATTGGTGTTTTTTTGCTTCTGTTAGTCTGTATACATTTGTTTGGAGACAAGGAAATCTATTACTGCACATTTGAGGCTCATCTGTGCATGTGTCCAGTTTGTCTTGTCATTCCCCCCACTCCATCCCCTTCCCCCTCTCCATTGGCCATACATTTGTTTTTAGTTCCTTATCCGTTGAATTTTTCATAATGTATATATGTGTGTGTGAGAGAGGGGGGGGGGAGTTCCTGTATCCTGCTTGTGCAGGGTAGTACAGTAGGTGGGATGATAAACTTCATAATTGCCAGTCATAGGACATTATCAGAGGTACCAGATATGATGTCATAATGACGCCACATAAACGTGAAAGGGTGCATGTACCAGAAAATGTTGCCCTTTCGCATTTATGTACTAGCCAAAACCCATACTTTTTTATTGATGGCTCAAGCCATCAATTAATCCCCCGTGGCTCTTGGCATGTGAAACCTCGTACCATTGTACTCACGTGAATGCAGCGTCAATGGGCAGTCCAGCCAGAACACATCCAGGTGAGATCGCAAAAACCAGGTAGGAGAGCCTTAGAGAAAGGCCATAGCAAGCCCCTTCTGGAGAAATCTTGCCAAGAAAACCCCAGGATAGGGGCAGCATAGGTCAGGAACAACCTGAAGATGCATAACAAACAAATAAATAAAATCATAACCCTATTTAAAAACCTGAAGAGATGCATGTAAAAAGTGGAGCGATCTAAGAGTTAACTAAGAGTTCTTAGATTACCTAAAAACTCTCATCATGGACACTGAGGGGACTGCAGCAGTCACTTGCAACACTTGTGCGATGTTTGTATTCTTGTCTACAGACGTGGAGAACTTCACATGCACCAAATGCAAGCTGGTAGCCCTCTTGGAGGAGAAAGTACAGCAGCTGGAGACACGGGTAGCTACACTTCAACAGATTCGTGAGCAAGAGGTTTTCCTGGACAGAACAGAACGAACAGTCTTGGATGGGGACCGCACAGAGGAAGTGGCTGTGGAGGAGAGGGTCACTTCACGGACACAGGAAGTAGACAGCTGGAGGAATGTCACACACAGAACAAGAAAATCCAGGGATTCTTCCAGCAGCTTGCAGCTACAGAATCGATTCGAAGCCCTTTCCCTTATCAAGGACAACGAGGAAGAACAGCATGGACAGACTTCAGGGGTAGAGCAGGGGACCTTGAGAGGACCACCGCAAGGAACAGCAGCTGCGAAACCTCAGCGGAGGCGTGTGGTGGTGGTGGGGGACTCCTTGCTGAGGGGTACAGAAGCAGTGGTATGTGGGCCTGACAAGATGACTCGGGAGGTGTGTTGTCTCCCTGGGGCAAAGATCTGTGATGTGACTGAGAGGCTGACAAGACTCGTCAAGCCTACGGATCATTACCCCTTCCTTTTGGTCCATGTGGGAACCAATGATACTGCAAGGCACAGCTTTCCCAAGATCAGAAGAGATTATGAGGCCCTGGGGAGGAAGCTGAAGGAAATGAACGCACAGGTGGTCATCTCGTCTCTTCTGCCAGTTGAAGGGCATGGTCCAAGAAGGGAGAGGAAAATAGCCGACGTAAACAACTGGCTCCGTAGATGGTGTCGCCGAGAACAAATTGGATTCTTGGATCATGGACTGCGCTTCCATGCGGGGGGACTTCTGGCAAGAGATGGGGTGCATCTTACAACAGTTGGAAGAAACATTTTTGCCAACAGTCTCAAGAATTTGATCAGGAGGGCTTTAAACTGAGTCAAATGGGGGAGGGAGACAGTATTCTGGAAGGCAAAAGGGCTGGAGAAAACTGTCATAGAGGGAACAAGGCAAACAGCGCAAGGACCCAACAGTGGGAGGCAACAAAACTTGCACAGGGAGCAAGTAAAAGGAACACATGGTCTCAGATGTCTCTACACTAATGCACAGAGCATGGGAAATAAGCAAGATGAACTTGAACTCCTTGCACTACAAAACAAATATGATATAATAGGCATTACTGAAACCTGGTGGGACGAGTCTCATGATTGGAATGTAGGAATAGAGGGGTATAACCTTTATAGAAGAAACAGGCCAAACAGGAAAGGAGGAGGAATAGCATTATATGTCAGGGATATTTACACCAGTGAAGTGATCCACGACATCAATACTGGAAGCCAGGTGGAGAGCATCTGGATAAAAATTAAAGGGGAGGGAAACAACAGGGATGTTATTGTGGGACTCTACTACAGACCCCCAAATCAGACGGAGGAATTGGATGTTGCCTTTCTAGAACAGATGAACATACCTGCAGAAAGGAGAGATGTAGTAGTGATGGGTGACTTCAACTATCCTGATATTTGCTGGCAATCTAACTCAGCCAAAACTACAAGGTCTAGCAAATTCCTTACATGCCTGGAAGACAATTTCATGGTCCAAAAGGTGGAAGAGGCAACAAGGGGGTCAGCTATTTTAGATCTGATCCTAACCAACAGAGACGACCTGGTTAATGGGGTGCAAGTGGTGGGATCCTTAGGTGAGAGTGATCATGTCCTCCTGGAGTTTGTTATACAATGGAAAGGAGAAGCCAGGCATAGTCAGACACGTATTCTTGACTTTAGGAGAGCTGATTTCAGTAAACTCAGGGAAATACTTGGGATGATCCCATGGTCAGGAATACTAAAAGAGAAGAGACCTCAAGACGGATGGGACTTTCTCAAAAGGGAGATACTGAAGGCACAATTTCAAACAGTACCATTGAGGAAGAAAAATGGGAGGTGTCTCAAGAAACCAGGATGGATGACTAAAGAACTTTCAATGGAGCTAAGTTTTAAACGGAACATGTATAGGAAATGGAAAAGGGGGGAAATCACCAAAGAAGAATTCAAACAGATAGCGAACACGTGTAGGAGTAAAGTCAGAAAAGCTAAAGCGCAGAATGAGCTCAGGCTTGCTAGAGAGGTTAAGAACAATAAAAAGGTTTTTTTGGGGGTATGTCCGCAGCAAAAGGAGGAAGAAGGAAATGATAGGGCCGCTACGTGGAGAAGATGGCAAAATGCTAACAGGGGACAGAGAAAAGGCAGAATTACTCAACACCTTCTTTGCCTCAGTGTTTTCAGAAAAGGTAAAGGAGGACCAACCTGAGGAGAATGGAACAGAGGACACAATAGGGGAAATCCAGCTCAAAATAAGTTAAGAGGTAGTACAGGAATACCTTCTTAAACTAAATGAATTTAAATCTCCAGGACCAGATGAACTACATCCAAGAGTATTAAAAGAGCTGGCAAATATAATCTCAGAGCCATTGGCAATAATATTTGAGAACTCCTGGAGAACAGGAGAAGTCCCAGCAGAATGGAGGAGGGCAAACATTGTTCCCATCTTCAAAAAGGAGAAAAAAGAGGATCCCAACAATTATCGTCCAGTTAGTCTGACATCAATACCAGGGAAGATTCTAGAACAGATCATTAAACAGAGAGTCTGTGAACATTTAGAAGGCAATGCCATAATCACAAAAAGTCAACATGGGTTTAAGAGAAACAAGTCATGCCAGACTAATCTGATCTCTTTTTTTGATAAAGTTACCAGCTTGGTAGATGAAGGGAATGCTGTGGACATTGCATACCTTGATTTCAGTAAGGCCTTTGACAAGGTTCCCCATGACATTCTTGCAAACAAGCTTGTAGAATGTGGGCTAGACAAGTTAACTGTTCAATGGATTTGTAATTGGTTGACCGGCCGAACCCAAAGGGTGCTCAGCAGTGGCTCCTCTTCGTCTTGGAAAGATGTGACCAGTGGGGTGCCACAGGGTTCTGTCCTGGGCCCAGTGCTATTCAACATCTTTATCAATGACTTAGATGAGGGAATTAGGGGCATACTTATCAAATTTGCAGATGACACCAAATTGGGAGGAGTAGCTAATACCCTAGAGGACAGGATCAAAATTCAGAATGACCTGGATAGACTGGAGAGCTGGGCCAAAGCTAACAAAATGAAATTCAATACGGAGAAATGTAAAGTACTGCATTTAGGGCGGAAAAATGAAATGCATAAATATAGGACGGGAGAGACCTGGCTGAATGAGACTACGTGCGAAAGGGATCTAGGAGTCCTAGTAGACCACAAGTTGAACATGAGCCAACAGTGTGATGCAGCAGCTAAAAAGGCCAATGCAATTTTGGGCTGTATCAATAGAAGTATAGTGTCTAGATCAAGGGAAGTAATAGTGCCACTCTATTCTGCCTTGGTCAGACCTCACTTAGAATACTGTGTCCAGTTCTGGGCACCACAATTCAGAAAGGATATTGACAAATTGGAGCGTGTCCAGAGAAGGGCAACTAAAATGGTGAAAGGTCTGGAAACGATGCCTTATGAGGAGAGACTTAGGGAGCTGGGTATGTTTAGCCTGGAAAAAAGACGGTTAAGAGGCGATATGATAGCCCTGTTTAAGTATTTGACGGGATGTCACGCTGAGGATGGAGCAGGCTTGTTTTCTGCTGCTCCAGAGACTGGAACACGGAGCAATGGGTGCAAGCTCCAGGAACAGAGATTCCACCTCAACATGAGGAGGAACTTTTTGACAGTAAGAGCTGTTCGGCAGTGGAACACACTCCCTCGGAGCGTGGTGGGGTCTCCTTCCTTGGAGGTCTTTAAAGAGAGGCTGGATGGCCATCTGTCGGGGATGCTTTGATCAAGATTTCCTGCGTGGCAGGGGGGTTGGACTGGATGGCCCTCGTGGTCTCTTCCAACTCTGCAATTCTATGATTCTATGATGCTCTTTTTACTAACCTCCTCAGGTTACTTGTACTTTTTAAAGTGTGTTTCTGTGCTTGTGTAAGCTTTTGCTGGTTTTATTTTTCTTTATTTTTAAAAAATTTGCCACGCTCACATCTTCTCATGAGAATCGGCAAGATCTCTATCCAGGAAGTGAATGGAGCTCCGTTAGTGCTCCGTTCTTGCCTGGGCTGCTTTTTAATGCTGCCGGAGGTAAGTCTGATATTTTGGGTTATTGTGCTGGGACAGGAACGGGTTTGCTAATAGCGGGATAGGAGCGTTAGTGTGTTTTTTGTCTGATAAAGTCCTTAGTTAAGAAAAGTGCTTGGTGGCTTTGAGCAAATTGATACCCTTTGTCTGAACAACCTTTCCGGATTGCAGGAGGTCTCCAGATGGGAGCTCTGATGTCACTGGAGAAAGGGAAGGGGAAGTATTTATTTATTTATTTTAGGTATTTATACCCCGCTCTTCAGCCACAAAGGCTCTCATCTACACATCTACACTGCTTTTATAGCATACTAGGCACTCTCCAAATGATTTCTAATGTGTGTTAGGTAATTGCCCCCACAAGCCGGGTACTCATTTTACCGACCTGTGAAAGGATGGCATGCTGTGTCGACCTTGGAGCCCATGAGATTGAACTTACAACATTATGGCTTGCAGTACTGGCATTTAACCACTGAGTTATGAAGGCTCCCTAAGTAAATAAAACAAATAAATAATAAACAATTGATAAACTAGATATAACTCTGCAACCATTAGAGAAGTCATATGCTGGCCTTTTAAATACAAAATGTGATTCAAGCCTCTTTTTAAAAACTGATTGTGTATGTGTGTTTAAATTATGTGTATTTTTAAAAGATGTTTGTTGTAAAAGAAAAATATATAGAACAAGTAGAGCACTTGTTCTATTTCCTTGTCAAACAAAATATTTATTTATTTAGTTAGATTTATACCCAAACTTTCTCCCAAGATGGCACCCAAAAATACAAATTCCACCCCCCCCTCTATGTTTGATGAATTGATTGATGGATGGATTGACTGGATCCTTGTCATAATAAGCTGGATGTGACAGGGCTATACTGATCATTGCCATTATTTGCAGCCCAATACTCTCAAACAAGTCCTATTGAGTTGAAATTACTCTCAAGTAGGTGTACTAAGATTGCATATGTAGACATGTTTTGCACCTGAAAAGGAAAGTCAAAATGACACTCCACTCCTCTTGTGTCATTTAAAAATAAATGCTTCAGAGGTGCTAGAGGCAAGTAAACAAATCTGTCTTCACTTGTCAACATTGTCTTATTTCAAATGTCTGTCCCATCTGACTCAACTGTCTATTCAAAAGAACATCTGATTCTCTGTGGACTTTTGAGGCAGAAAAAATATATGTCCCTTTAAAATACAGAATTGCTTTTGTAGTCATCTTCCAGAATAGAAGAAGCTTGGGAATAAGTATGTGACGTTTGGTTTTGGAGCACCAATACTTTTCTTTGACTTCTGTGATGTTAAGTGTGTTTACTTGATTACAAGCAGCTTCAAAAGTCAGTGAGAGATTTGCAGGGTGTCTTCTTGAACAATTCAGTTCTCATAGAAGCTCCATATTTTCCCTCATGTTTCTACAACCTGTGAAGCAGTTATGGGATTCAGTCTCTCTAAGGATTTGTAAATAACCCAATTTTGGCTTAGTCTTGTATAGTCAGTTGGATGTCATGGAGAACCAGAAAAATCTTACAACTTGACAGACACTCCAAAGTGTATGATGTCAGAAAGTAAAGCTTCTAATTTAATCATGTTACCCAGAGGTATTATCAGGGTATTGGTATTGAATAACAACAACAACAACAACATTTATTTACAATGCTCTTTTCACCAAAGGGCAGAACATCAACATATACAATCAAGGATAAAGACATAACACTATAAATATAAATAAAATAAAATCCCCAACACCCCACCAGTCATTACCCATCTCAGTAACCTTAGGCACAACTCAGCAGCTTAATCTGGCAAATTAAAGAGGAAGGGCTTCAACCCTTTAGGAAAATGGGTGAGATCCTCCTTCAGCCAGAGTTTCCAAAAGAAGACCGCTCCAGAAATATGGAGCCAGGTCTTGAAAGGCTCGCAGTCTTGACAGAGCCATGCTGGAGGAGCAGCCAATAATCCTTTGCCTGTAGGTGGTACATACCATGCTAGCTGAGTTGCCAGGTGCTGAGGGAGGTTGAGCACAGAACCTTAAATACCAGAACCAAAAACTTGAAATGGGCCCTGGCCTGAACTGTTAGCCAGTGAAGGTATCTACGAGGAGAAGAAAAGTGTGAATTTGTAGGGAGATTTAAAATAACCCGGATGGCACCATTCAGGATTAAAACCAGAGGAAGAAGAAAGCAGGAAGGCAAACCTGCCAGTAGGCTATTGCAATAATCCAGGTGTGAGATACCCAAGGCCTGAACAAGCAGATGGGCAGTCTCAGCATTCAAGAACCTATGGATCCTATGGCTGTTCAAAAGAAGGAAAATACAGGCCTTTGCAGTTGCCCTGATAAAGGGGCCAGGGACAAATACTCATCCAGCAGGACTCTGAGGTTCCTGGCAATCAAGACAGGAGCTACAGTGCAACCCTGTAAACACAATGGAGGACATGACAGAGGGATACTGGACAGTCAGGCTGAAACTCCAAGATCTCTGTTTTATCCATATTCAGTTTAAGACAGTGGGTGATCATCAACAAAGAAACACTCAACTTCCACACAGTGGCATCAATTGAACTAAAACGCTGTCATCTGCATAGATGTGATACTAAAAACACAATTCTGAAATAAAAAATTGAAGGAGGAGTGTACGTATATAATGAAAAAGAAGAGGACCCAGAACTGATCCTTGTTAACAGGGAAAGTTTTTGGCATTGATCCCCAAATGTTTTTGACATTGATCCCTGGTCAAATAAAAAAGATTTAATCCAGGACAGAGTGTTCCCCATTATTCCCAGTGCTGCGAACTGTAATAGTAGAATCTGATGGTCCAAAGTGTCAAAGGCTGCAGAAAGATCCAACAGGATCAATACAGATGTTTGACACTGAGCCTTTGCCACTATAATTACTTACATGTCTTTAGTCCGTTTCATTGGTATGAAACCCTGATTGAAATGGGTCAAGAAAACCATAGAATCACAGAATAGAATCATAGAGTTGGAAAAGGCCACAAGGGCCATCTAGTCCAACCCCCTTCCCTGCAGAAATACAAATTCCTGACAGAAAGCCTTTTATTTAAAAAAAAAAAAAACAAAGAAGGAGACTCCACCACACTCTGAGGCAGTGTATTCCACTGCCTAACAGCTCTTACTGCCAGGAAGTTCTTCCTAATGTTTAGGTGGAATCTCTTTTCCTGTAGTTTGAGTCCATTGCTCCGTGTACTAGTGTCTGGAGCAGCAGAAAACAAGCTAGCTCAATCCTCAGTATGACACCCTTTCAAGTATTTAAACATGGCTGTCATGTCACCTCTTAACCTTCTCTTCTCCAGGCTAAACATACCCAGCTTCCTTAACCACTCCTCATAGGGCATGGCTTCCAGACCTCCCGACATTTTGGCTGCCCTCCTCTGGACACATTACAGGTTGTCATGTGTAGTCAGATAAGGCATCAATTGAGAAAGAGCCACTCTCCAAAATTTTAGAAAAAAAATGGAAGAGACACAGGACAGTAATTAACTCAAAGTGAAGGATCCAGATAATATTTCTTTAATAGAAGATGCAAAACAGCAAGCTTAAAGCAGCGGAAAATACCCCTTGAAAAGGAGCAACTCACCAAGTCGGTTATGTAAGGCAGAGGCAGAAGGAGTGGATAAAGAAAGGAAAGGTCAGTAGGGCAGGAAGTGGGGGGAGAAGACAACACAATGAGACCCATGACTGCCTCTGTAATGGGGTGTGTGTGAAACTCTGCTGCCCATGATGGTAAAGAGATGGCCTGAGCCAAAGGCTCTGAAAGATCAACTGATGGCAATGGAGATGGAGATCCATCCACCAAAGATGATTTAACAATTGAGGTCACCTTCTTATCAAAGAAGGAAGCCAAGTCACTTGCAGAGAAATCTTGACCTGTAGGTATATTCATGTAGAAAATCTACTTCAGGGATAATTATAATGTACCAAAATTGATTAATAGATTGGCATAGTAGAAGACAAAGAATAGATGCCATATCCAGCACAGAGGCAGAATATATAAGTTTATCTACAGCTTGCAATAAAATGTATATAGTTTATACAACTGTTATCTGACCCCAGTACAGAAATGAAACAACCTGTTATAGTACATGAAGATAATCATGCATGTATCAAGTTAGTGAATGCAGATACATGTGCTAACAGAACAAAACATATTGACATAAGGTATCATCATGTTAAAGATAACATAAAACAAGGTTTAATAACGCTATGCTATTGTGACACAAACCCAATGATTGCAGACCTCTAACTATTGAAAAACATGAAAGATTAGTAAAACACTTGGGAATGGTTGAAAAGGACAAAGACAGGTAGATGATAAATGTTTCCAAGATATTAATTTATTTTGTTGTAAAATAAGGAGGGGTTTGTTAGTATTTGATTTCTGTAACGTATATTTTACAAAGAATAAATTCAGTTACAGGGGTAGACAAAGGAATGTAGCAAGCTCAAGAGCAGGGGCCGGTTTACACAGCAGATTTATTGCGGCAACTTGCGGTTTAATTATTTTCCGCAGCTGTGCCAGTCAGGTTTTTTTTTTCTAATTATGTCACTTTGAAGTTCAGACTTGAATAAGTGTGGGGGGTGTGGCTCTGTAAATCTGCCTGTAAATGAACTCACTCCATAAAGCAGAGGGAGAGTAATCTCTCTGCTAAAAGACCTTGCTGCCATGCCATGGATCGCAAGTTTTTCCAGCTGCTCTCTCTGTCTCTCTATCTCCCCCCCTCCCCCAAGCAGAGAGAGAGGGGGGGAAATAGCAGTTCAGCTTGCTACAGCCCTTTGTGAAATGGTTTCTCTCCCTCCCCCGTGCACAGGATAAAAGTGACGAACGAGCTTTTACATACTTTCAAAACAGCAGAGAGGATGAGAAGGAATGCTCCAGGAATGAAAGAAGTTGGGAATCCTTTTTTTTTTTTTTTTTGCAAACTGGCTCGCAAAATAGCAGACAGGATTTTTGCAAGTTTCTTCTCTAATGGCTACTGTCTTTGCCTCCTCCCTGCCCCTCTTTTAAGCCCACCCCTGCATCATCAACCAATCACAATGCAGCTGTGCTTTAACCCTTAGCGGAATGCTAGTTCACACTGCCAATAAAGTGCTACATTGCAAATATTCCTGCAAAAATAGCGACATCCCCTGGCACGCTATATTTGGGTGTTTTACCTTCCCCCCTTCTGAATGAGGCGATGCTGTGCTGCGATCCGTGGGAACTATGAGCTATCTTAGCGGTATATTTAGGGGAATATTTGCCCGTGTAAATGACCCCCAGGTGATTCTGATTAGGGCTCAAGAAATGCTGAATCACTCTATTATTTGTATAAAAAGGGAATGTCTGAGACTGAGGAGGGTGGAAGGTATGCTGATTGTGGGAATGTTTGTATTACAGTTATTTTGTTATGCTGTTTTGGAAGAAAAGACTTTAAGCACATTCTATGTGAAGGTAATTCTAAGGACTGTATTTTGTTTTGCTAAAGACTCTGATCTGTGTATGAAGAAAATACATGTTGTTCTACTGCTGCTGCCTACCTGTTGAGTAAACTTATTCATCCTTAAAACTTGGCATGAGAAGTCATTTTCAACACTTGGGTTTAAAGGGGGAATTCTGCTGTGTGAATCTAAACATTCCCCAACAGTAGGACCCTCATTGCAGCCAACCTGGACTCAATAAGGTGTTAAAGGTGGCAAATAACTGATGAGACTTGATCTTGAGTCCTACAAATAGAATTGTTGTGATTCATCTACATGAGAGTAAATAAGTTGTGCAAGCAGTCTTCAAACTTTGACACAATTCGTTTGATGGGTTCTGTCTCCACTGCCTTTCCAACTGACGAAGCTCCACACGCAGCCAAGGTCTTGGTCAGTGCTGTGTGAATAGGTGGGTTCTTGATTGTGGCACCTCTTCTAGCGCAGTTTTTGTTGCAGTGTTGAATTGATTAGTCAGAGTATTTGGATTTAGTGCATCCTGCACAGAGCTCTGGTCCACTAGAGTGTCTTCCAGCCATCACATCTTATATTATTAAAGAGGGTATGCTGTGTGGTTGAAATACTGGGTGGCAAGATAGAGCTCTGTATAGTTGGTGATGACCCCACAGGCATGCAGGACATCTTAAAATAAAACAGTGACTTAAATCCAATCGCTAGACCTGACTACAGTAAATCCATTTAATCAGTGGGATTGATATAAATTTTGACTTGCCATTCAGCATTTGATTCATTGGGATTACTCTAATTGGGACTATCAGTTTAACTTAGGCCAACAGCTTGCTGAACACCTTCTCCTTCCACTCACTAGAAGAAAATACAGTCTGTGAGTAGGTACTTCAACACAAGGAATGTACAGTGTCATATGAAAACTGGGAGTTAGTCCAAGGACAGTTAATGGGGAAAGTTGGAAGAAAGGTTTTAGCTGAGCATACAGTGAGAGCAGTGGATTTTCTGCTTGGCTAAATCTAGGAGCCATATCCATTTAAGGTTATAATCAATATTTAAGGTTGTAACCAACAATGTCATTTTGCTATCTCCTACTTTCTACCACTTGTAGAAATCCCATTTTCATGCTTGCATGGGAGTAAAATCCAGTACTGGGATTCTGCTTGGGCATGTTGTCGCAGAAGTGACTTCACATTTCATTATACTAAGTGTTACTTATACTAATTGTTCACTACAGCTTGCTCAAGGGGAATACAGGACTCCAGTTAGCAGGACACCAGTTGAGATACCTTTTCTGTTGTAGTTACATTGGATATAATTAATCTGTCTCTCTGTCTGGAAGCTCTTGAAATGACTTCTTATGTTTGTAAATGTGAACAGATGTGGGATAGAGGATTTGTTTCCTGTAATCTTTGTGGCAAAGAACGGGAAAAAGGCAACATAGTTAAACTGAGAGATGGATCAGTTTAGATTTAATAACCAGGAAAAAGGATGATTTCGCAGTAGAACAAATTTTCACTTGAGCATACAGATTGACAGTATTAGGCTCCTAAAACAAGAACATTGGATAATCTGTCAAAATGATTTAGGCATATTTGGTCTCACTGAAGGACAGGAAAATGAGTATAGCTGATCTTCTCAGTTACTTTCTTTTTACCCTTCTTCTCTAGCACCACTCTCACATGCAAATACCCAGCATTTCAATGAATGCAAAATATTATACAGATAGAATCAAAGGCATTGGAGCTGGGAAGAGAATTTTAAACCTAATTCTTCCACCAACTAAAATAGGTCTCAACATACAGTATTTCAATTTCATCCAATCTGATTCTATTAGGCTTGTGTTTCTTTTTTACTGTCAGAGAAAGCGAGAGATTTGTATCCTTTAACTGACAATAAATATAAATAACAAAAAATAATAGTGGATTATCATCTTCAGATGCATAAAAAGAAATAATGTCAGTTGCTGAGGGCTGTCATTTCTGAGTGCATATAAAAAGATCTAAAGTTGATTGGGTATTTTGTTTGTTTGTTTGTTTTTCCTTCAATATGGCAGCTTGGTAAGCTTGTGACTGCCAAAATAATAGACATGTTTTGAAATATACCATCATACATTTTGGGAGGGGGAGGAATCAAATAAGCTTTCTGTATTAAATAAGTGTTTCTTGTTGTCTGTGAATGGACAGGTGGGTTTATAGAATCTGGGGTAAAGGTTGAAAAAATATGTATAATTACACATCCCTGAAGCAATTTATGATTATTGTTTGATTTCTCTATTTCCTGGTGCTGAAATTTTTGTTGAACTGGTGCAAACACTGAAGTACTATAAAAGAGCAAAAGATTGACTTGTAATATATGTCCCTTTGTAATGTCCTCTGTTCCATCTTGATAAAAGATTTGTTGAACTAAATCACCACTTTAAACCTTCTTTCACCTATGTTCCCTGAAGTACAGTCTCTACTTAACAAAATCTCCAAACTGCTTTTTTTGTGCTGTACCATCATCCTCAAAGTGTTGTACTTTTCAAAAGATAATATTACATTTCCCTTCTCCCTAGATTTATCAAATTGTGCTGAAGGGCTAGATGGTGGGGGGGGAGATCCAGTTTCTCCCTGAGGTCTGCCTTATAATATTGAACTTGAATTTTATGTGACAGTATTTTTCTAAAATATACTTACGTACTCCCCTTTCTCACAGAAGAGGACTGAATTACAGTTACTTACCAAGGACCACCTACATTGGAGCCACTTCTGGGACTGTCAGGGCTTATTTTTTAACCCTCCCCCCCCACTTCTCAGGCACTCAAACTTTTACTCCATATCAATACCAGAAATGAGTCGTATGGCTCTTCATTCTGTGGAAGATTTGATTGAATTTTTTTTCCTGCATGTGTGCCGAAAAAACATGTACATATGGGTATCTCTCTGGCTTTTCTTCGCAAACGAAGATTCAGGAAGGACTCATCCCGTGCTTTCTGCAAGTGCGCTGATGACTAAAAAGGCCAGTCCGAGATAAGCAAGTCCGGTTGCAAAAAGCACAGCAGAAGGTCTCCTTGGGTGATGTTTTTGGGTTGTGATTTTCTGCATTGTCGTTTCTCTTCAAGACTTGTTCGGCGTGAGTTCTCAAATAAGGCTGCAGCATTGTGGATAGTGTGTCTCCATGCCTCCCAATGTGAGGCCAGGGCGGACCACTGTTGGTGATCAATTTGGCCGAGCCTGAGACGTTGTTTCAGGGAGTCTTTGTATCGCTTTTTTGGAGTGTCCCTCTTACGCTGACCTGTGGCGAGTTCACAGTAGAGTAGTATTTTTGGGAGGCGATGGTCCTCCATCCTAGAAACGTGCCCTGCCCAGCGCAGCTGCATTCTCAATATCATGGCCTCAATACTGGTCATCCCTGCTTGCTCAAGGACAGCAACATTTGTCACATAGTCAGTCCAGTGTATATTTAGGATTGTACATATATAGCGCTGATGAAAGCGCTCGAGGAGTCATAGGTGGTGGCGATAGGTGACCCATGTTTCATATCCATAAAGGAGGATAGACAGTACAATGGCTCTATACACACTGATTTTTATGCTTTGCCTCAGGTGTTTATTGCTCCAGACTCTTTTGTGAAGTCTTCCAAATGCACTATATGCCTTTGCTAATCTGTGCTCGATCTCTTTGTCAATCTTGGCATCTGAAGAGATGATGCTTCCCAGGTAGGTGAACTGCTGAACGGACTCGAAGGACATACGGGTATACACATGTGTATATGTGTGTCATGCTTTGTGACAGCACTTCTACCTCTTTGCTTGTCATCTGTCTGCATACCTTGTCCTTTGATTCTTCGTGGCATGCTACAGTACTCTCCTTCACCATTCTCATTCTGTATACCCATCATAGAGTGAGCATGGTATCATGGTTTGAGTGTTGGACAAAGACCCTGGAAGACTGCTATTTGAATCCCTGCTTAGTCATGGAAGCCCACTGGATGACCTTTGGCAAGTCTCATTCTCCCAGCCTAAAAGGAAGGCAATGGCAAACCTCCTCTGATTGTTGGTTTCTGCCAGCGTAACCCCCTTCTGCTGGCTGATCTCAAATATAAGCCAGGAGAGGGATCAACCAGAGACCTGCTCTGCCAGCTGAGATCAACTAACAAAATAGTCTTCAGAATGCATGTGTGGAACTAGGCTGGCTTATGAAAGCATGTATCAAAAGCTATGCTAATGATAATTCTAAATGATTCACAACTGATTTGAGTATTTGTTAGCACAGCATCTCTTGGTTTGTTAGATGTGCTAAGGTTCCCCCACCAGTTCCATCTTACAACTTTTCTGTAAATTGGCTTGTGTACGTTCAACAACTGAACCCAGTGCTTAGGAAAGATGTTGTTTTGGATACAAGTGAAGATACTTTGGGGGGGGGGGGCAGCAGCGATGATGGCTTGTGGATCTGGGATTTGTAGTCCAAAAAAAGTAACTTTTCCAAGCTCTGCTTGAACCAAGGAAACAGGAAACAAAGGTAAGTGGTTTAAACAAACTGCTCTTACACTCCTTCATCTTCATATATATATTTAATTCCATGACAGCTAGCAGCTAGCATGGCAGCTGCTTACAGCTCATTGTTAAGTCATGCTCAGGTGCCACACAAAAATCCAGTGGTACCCCAGTTGTGGAATTCCCTCTCCTTGGAGGCTAAATTGGCACCAACATTGGAATAATTTCAACACCAAGTTGAAGCCTGGACTTTTTATTAAAGTCTTTTGGGCAAAATGATTTTATCCAGGCTGCACATGTTTTATGGTTATATTGTTCAAGGTTGTTTTAACCAGTTTTAAATTATCTGTTTTTAAATTGAGAAATTATTTAATATATTTTAAATCTTTTTAAATTTATTGTTTAAGTTTTAAAATTATTGTTTTAAGTTAATTTTATTGTAAGCTGCCCTGAGATCTTCAGATAAAGGGTGGGATATACATAAATATTTTTTTAAAATAAATAAATAATCGTTCTGTTCCCACAGTGGCCAACCATATGCCTATAGTAAGCAGCACTCTAGTTTCACACTAGCTTGTGCTGAGAGTCATACTACCTCATGTACTAAAGAATAATATACTAGTAACTATTAATACCATTTCCCCTCATGTATTTCTTTAGTTCCCTTTTACATCTGTCCCATGGTTCGTCTAGGTTTGTAAACCTGCTCTCCCCATCCTTCCTCTTGGGTGGCCAAAAGATACTTCAGCTTTTAATTGATCACTGTTTATTGTTTCATCTAACCTTAGAACTAGAACTATGGTTTACACTAAGTATGGTTAGTACAGCATCAAAAATCACAGTTTGAAGCTATTCAATTTCAAACAAACTATTGTTGGTTTTAATAGTGTTGATTTGGCTGAAACAACAAACAATAGTGCATGA
The DNA here is from genome assembly GCA_030847615.1 of Gambelia wislizenii. Taxonomy (NCBI): domain Eukaryota; kingdom Metazoa; phylum Chordata; class Lepidosauria; order Squamata; family Crotaphytidae; genus Gambelia; species Gambelia wislizenii. The sequence continues at coordinate 52,503,805 of JAUMIR010000001.1, read as the reverse complement.
AACTGAAGTGAAATCTGCCTTATGGGAGAAGGAGTAGAGGAGTATGTGAGCCCAGGAAGCTACTAAGTTTGTTCAAATAACACTTAACATGTTTGTCAAAGGGATAGGGAATTCCTGATCTGCACAGCCTTTTTCCTGGGTCCTCCCTGAAAAGGCAAGCTAACCATCAGAAGCCGTTACATCAACAAGGCACTTGGAGCACCTTGAAGAGAGTTCTCAAGGAACCAAATTTCCTGGCTGTTCTTATCAGGAGAGTCCAGGGGCCCACAAAATTAATTCTGTTATACATTGTTGCCTTATCTCCCCAGAATGTCCCGAAGTTCATGAGGCAGCAGCTTCATCTTCACTGTAGGTGCTACTCTGATGTGTGTATTGTGAAGGGGTGTATATATGAGATAGATAGGGAAGGAGGGCAGAGATAGGAAAATTAGTGTGTGTGTGTGTTGTGTACCTTCAAGTGCTTTATATACTTGAGTATGCTGACCTCATGAATAAGTTGAGGACACAATTTGGGGGCCACGATTATGTTTTTTGCTATGACCTGTGGATAAGTTGAGGGTAAAACATAAGCCATGTAACAAGCAAACATTTCCTCTCATTTTAAAAATGCATAGAGGGAACATACTTAGGAAAAGCTAAAGAGAAGGAGAGGACACAAAACTCTGTGTCCATGGAAAACCCACTCATGAAACTGATCTTACAATGGGGAATTAATAGCAACTCAAATGGCAAACCAGGGGCTGTGTAATGTTTGGAATCTTAAGCCCTATTTATACAGGTGGAACTAGAAAACACATGGAGTCAGAGTTCCAAAATAACTGATGAAACTTTATTGAACTAAATAAAGCATTAACACATCACATACATTCATCATCAAGCAAGCAAGACTACCAGAGTAAGGCAGGAAATAGTGGGTTTAGTCTGAGGTTTTGGGGTAATACTGCACCAGTACTGCACCTGATCCTGCAGCTCACTCTCCTCATGAGTAGCGGAACTACTCCGAGCAGCAGCAAACAGTTGCACCAAAAGTGGGAGGGATGATTTAGGAAGGTAAGTTAGTTACTATAGGTGTGGGGAAGGAGTGCCTGTGTCAGCTGGAAGCCAGCCAGAGGCCAAGGAAGTTTTAGTGGGCACTCAGAAGGAGAGTGGGGGGAATCAAGGAACAGAGTGCTGTGGATTCAGAAGCAAAGGGGATCTGAACCAAAGAACTGAGATTTTCGATGGGTCTTTATAGGAAAATACCCCTTTGTAGGTGCAATTAAAACAAAAGGAACATTTGTCCTCAAGAAGTTTCCAATGATTTAAACAAAGGAATTCCAGACTAGTCAGGAACTGGAAATGGGGGGGGGGGAAATCTGCAATCAGGTGATGACAAGCACCCTCCTTTGACATGTGGATGTGTGAGTGACAGCTATAATTTGCAAAGCAATGAATCTACCAATGATACAGATGAGTTTCTGCTCATTCTCAGACATAAATCTTCTCCATTACAAAGAGAGATGTTGATTGTCACATTGAGGTGTGAATTTTGGATAATTTATATGGCCTCTTTCCTGGCATAGTACATGCTAAACCTAGTTTGACCTTATCTGTTTTCCCGTCAGCCCTTGAAAAGGCCTGAGTTGGCCAAACTGATATCAAAACACTGTTGCCAATTGAAGTGCACCAAGTTGGTGGATGCTGGGTATTCCAGCAGAGGATGATGGGGGTGCTATACTTTTTATTTGAGGGGTAACAAGGGGGTGTATTTTATTTTAAAGAAGTATTTTAAATTGAATTGGTGATCTTTAAAATGTCTGCATGTATACAAATACAGATAGGGAAGGGAATATAAATGAGGAGAAAGTATGAGAATACAACCTGGGGGGAAAGGTGGGAGAAGAGCAAGGAAAACAACCTGCCTCTATTATGGACCCATTGCAAAGGCAGACAAAAGACAGAGGCTAGATGCCCCTCTTGGCAAGCAGGGTGGAAGCAGTGCTCCCACCCCATTACCCCCTCTTGCCCAAACCAGCAAAAGATAAACAGCCCTCCCTCCTTTCTGCCTTCTTTTTCAGCCCAAGTGGCGTTCAGCAGCAATGTGGAGGAACCTGAAGAAGGTAGCATGCCTGCCATTTGGGAGGCTTGAAATGGAGTGGAGCAGCAGTGGCCATTTTTAATAAGGGCTTACTATATAAGCCTTGCTTCACATTCACGACAGCCATTTTTAATAGGGTTTACTGTAGAAGCCTCACCTTGTAAGGCTTGCAGAGAGACTGCAGTCTCTTGGGGCTTGCACAGAGACTGCAAAGCCTTGTGTGGGTTATATATTAAAGTGAAAAGTCTACTTGTGTCTTGAGTTAAGTCTTGGGGCAAGTCCGCAGCAACAAAAAGTCCGCAAGTTAAGTCCGCAGCAACTAAAAATATTTAAAGGAGGTCCCTGGTAAAGAAAAGGTTAAGAGCCACTGGTCTAGGGCAGCCTCCCCCATGCTGCTGGCTAGGGAAGAATACAGTGGTCATCCAGTATGTTTAGAGGCCGCCAGGTTGGAAAAAGCAGCTGTGTGTGTGTCCCATGATTTTCTGTGACACCTGCTAGAGGTCCTCCTCCTGGTCTCATTTCCCAGATATGCCCAGTCATGGTACAAGATAAGCCATGGTTTTGGGAAGAAGACCATAAGTTCAGTAGCAGAACAACTTGTTTTTCCTGCAACAAGGTCCCAGCTTCAAATCCAGGGATCTCTCATTAAAAGGGTCCGTTGGCAAGAGATGGCTGGGGTCTCTGCCTGTAACCTGGAAAATCATTGGCACTAAAATTGTACTCAGCTTGTTGATGAAGATGCTGAGCTGCCATAAGATGCCTTCCTGTATTTTTTTTTTAATAGCTAGGGCAACTTGGAAAGTGCTGAGCTTGGAAAAGTTATTTTTTGGACTACAATTCCTAGAATCGTATCTGGGTCCCATACTGGGAGAAAGATGGGATATAGATTAAATAAAGAAACAAATAAAATCCTCAGACAGCATCATACTGTCTGGGAAGTATAGTCCAAAAATTAACATTTCCAAGCTCTGATCTCAGCCTAACACAGGTAAGGGTTTAAGTGTTTGTGTGAAATAAATAGCATTTGGTATTGAGACAGACTGGAGCAATGGGTGCAAGCTCCAGGAACAGAGATTCCACCTCAACATGAGGAGGAACTTTTTGACAGTAAGAGCTGTTCGGCAGTGGAACACACTCCCTCGGAGCGTGGTGGGGTCTCCTTCCTTGGAGGTCTTTAAACAGAGGCTGGATGGCCATCTGTCGGGGATGCTTTGATTGTGATTTCCTGCGTGGCAGGGGGGTTGGACTGGATGGCCCTCGTGGTCTCTTCCAACTCTGCAATTCTATGATTCTATATGTTTTCCTTTTCCTTATTTGTTCTTTCCTTTTTTTGTCTTGAGTTCACATGGACTGTTCCTGCAGCTTTCTGAAATACCACCAATTTTAGAGACATAAAAAAGTATGTTTTGAGGGGTGGATCTTATTTTTTGAAATGTTGTGCAGGTGATGAAGGACATAAATCATATGAATCATGTGACCTAAATTGTAATTCCTTAACCCTGATGTACTAACAAAAAATAGTTTTCCAAAAATCTGAAAGATCTTTGTTTTGGGTAAGAACCAGGTGTGAAATATAGCATTTGTTGGTTTTGTTAATGCAGTTGTATTTCTAGGGACAGTCTGAAGAATGGTTTCACCTTTCTGTCAATTCAAGGGTTAGTTCCACAAGGAGGAGTGCTTCATTTTGTCCTGGCATGCCTTTATATGAAATGGAAAGATGGTGTTTCCACACTTCAGAATTATAGCCGCATGATGCCACTTGAACTGCCATGGCTCTGGCCTATTAAGCAATGGGATTGCCAGTTTTGTGAGGAACTTCTCTGCCAGAGAACTCTAATGGTGTAATTGAGTGGAATGGACTAGGGAATTCTAAATACTGCTCTAAACTACAAATCCTAGCATTCCATACAAAGGGGCCATGACCGTTCAAATGATATCAAACTGCTATAATTCTGCAGTGTGAAAAGTGCATATTTGATGCAAATTAGAATAATATTAGCACTCAGGTGACATTATTTGTTCTGCATTTCTCTATTGTAAAATATTCCACTGGGTTTCATTTTTAAACACATTGCTAAAGTATGCCATGATTCACACTTAATGTATTTTCCTAAATAAGGTATTGTTTTATGGTCTTTTTAAAACTGCTTTTTGTTGTGGGGAGTTCCTTTGCAGACTATTGTACATGCTTATCCATATTCAAGGAGAACATATGTTAGTACTGAGGAACTGTAAATGGGATCTGTGATAAAATATTGTACTATGGAGTGGTTCTATTTAAAGTATCAGCCTGACATGTTCTTTTCCAAGATGATCAATTCCCTTCCTTCTCCTTTTCTGTTTTTCCACCCCTGGCCAACTGTCAGTCTGCATTCCTTGCCCATTGAGCATGCTCAGTCCTTAAAGGTTTTTTGTTCCTCTACAAAATCTTGGAAAATGGAATAAATTAGTGCCATGAATTTGACAAATTAAAACTGAAGAATTGAAGTGGTTGTTTTCTGATGAATGTGCCTCTTACAAAGGCAGGATTCCTTTGTCCAGGGTGATAGATTAGGTAGAATTTGTATTGAGATGTATTTTATACTTCCTAGAGTATTGAGCAGCACTTTTTCTGTGTATTGTAATACAGTGGCTAATCTGGCTTTCAGAGGAATGTAATACCTTTTTATTCCAAATCTCTAAACCCTTTTGAAAGAGTGATAAGTCTTGAAAAAGGAAAAGGCACATAATTTTGTTTTAAGGAGCCAGGGCTCCTGCGAGTTTCTTAATGGATAAGAGGGAGAGATTCAAACCAATGCAAACTGATACCTTTGGAGCTTGAATTGCTTTCTCCATTGCCATCTGCTTCCTTTGTATAGCAGAGGGAGATGCTTTTGGCTCACAATGCTTGGTGAATCAGAATGAAGAATAAATCTATTATTTCCTGGTTGCTTCTCTCAAGAAAAAAAATAAATCCTGTTTTTCAGATGTGATAGATTAACCAAGGTCTGCATTGCGCAGCATACTGTCTAGTCCAAGGTAAATTAATATCATATACTGAGCTCAGGTGCTGAGATACAGTGGCCTATATAAAATAGGGCTACTGAGAAACATGAAAGAGGTTTTTGCATTGGTAGGATGGAACCCTCTAAGATTTGCTGAATTAGAACAAAATATTTAGGACAAAACTCAAAAAGAGCAACCCATCTATCCTCAAAACCAACACAGTGAAGCACTACTATGTTTATTGGCCACAGAAAGCTGAGGGCTGTGGAGAGAATATACAGGTCAATCCATGGTTTCACTTATCGAGATATGGAAAAAAAATATGTTCTCTCTAGGCATTTCTACATTAACACAATATTTAGCATGTCTCCACTTAATATAAATTGGTCCTATCATACATAGGGGAAGTTTGAAATAAGGGGGAAACCTCAGTTGGTGACAGTGTTTTTCCTGGTTTTAGCCCCATGCAGAGGATGAATTTTTAGATAAAAAGTTGATAGGCAAAGGTGTGTGTTTATAAATCTCCCCATCCATGTGCTGAGGTTGTAATTAAATAAAAAGGGGTGATATATTTAGCCATATGATATATGGTTAATGTAGCATTAAATAAGGGAGCCCTGGTGGCACAGTGGTTAAATGTCAGTACTGCAAGTCACCATGTTGCAAGTTTGATTTCTTACAGGCTGGTAAAAAGAGCTAAGAGTTGCAAGGCTTTGAATGTCAGAACAATCAGCTTATACTAAATCCTAGAGGGAATAGGTAAGCAATGAAGGAATATCAAAAGTGGGGTAACATGATCAAAACGACAGGCCAAAAAGATAATCTTAGCAGCAGAGTGAAGAATGGAAACCAAAGGCCTAAGATGAGATAATGGAAGACCAGTCAAAAGAAGATTGCAGTAATAAAGATAGGAAATAACTAAAGCATGAACTAAAGTCTTGGCAGAGGAAACAGAGAGGAAAGGTCTAATTTAAGTGATGTTATAAAGGAAAAATTGACACGATTTTGCTACAGCCTCAATATGAGGAACAAAGGACAATGATGAGTCAAAGACAAAGCCAGGACTCCATGCTTTGTTCACAGGATGGAAGGGAACATTATCCACAGTAATGGAAAATGTATAATGTAAAGAAGGTTTCGGGGGAAAGATGAGTAGTTCTGTCTTTGCCGTATTAAGTTTAAAACGGTGATGAAGCATCCATGCTAAGGTATCGGAAAGACATGCTGTAGTGAAATGTTCAAAATCCTAAGAAATTTTGGGAGTAGAGAGGTACAGGTGAGTATCATTAGCATAAAGGTGATATTGAAACCCACATGAGCTGATAAGATTACCTAAAGATAGTGTGTAAAGAGAGAACAATAAGGGCCCCAGAACAGAGGAACACTATTATTGTATCACTGCATGAGCATGAAACTGACCAACAAAGAGCTTTCTCAGTTGATATATAGTATAGAAGATTCTGGCTAAGAAGTGCTTGGTTGTTTTCTGGATTGCTCTGTAGAGGTATTACCTTTGGTTGTTTCCTGTACTTATGGTTATAGATGTGCTTGCCTGCCTGCCTTTCCAGCCATAGATATGTGTCTTGCTCAGTGTTTGCAACATTGATTGTATATAAAAATGTAAAAAAAATTGTAAAATATCTAGGGCTCTGGAGTATAGTCTGTTAACTGATATAAAGCATTTTGATCGTTTTAAATGGGTGCTGGGCAATTGTGGAAGGCTAGGGGCCACCCACTTCACCCCCTCCCAAAATTAAAAAATGAACCCAGATTCCCTCCAGAGGATGCAGGAGATTTTTTGCCTTGCTTTTAATCCCAGGAAAGACCTTTATTAACAACAGGAAAAATGGCAGTCTCTTCCTAGAATCATAGAATTGTAGAGTTGGAAAAGACCACAAGGGCCATCCAGTCCAACCCCCTGCCACACAGTAAATCACCAAAATATTCCTGACAGATGGCTGAGGGAGTGTGTTCCACTGCCGAAAAGCTCTTACTGTCAGAAAGTTCCTCCTAATGTTGAGGTGGAATCTCTGTTCCTGGAGCATGCATCCATTGCTCCGTGTTCCAGTCTCTGGAGCAGCAGGAAACAAGCTTGCTCCATCCTCAACGTGACACCCCTTCAAATACTTAAACAGGGCTATCATATCGTCCCTTAACCATCTTTTTTCCAGGCTAAACATACCCAGCTCCCTAAGTCTTTCCTATCTTTCCATTTCATATAAAGGCATGACTTGTTTCTCTGAAACCCATGTTGACTTTTTGTGATTTTGGCATTGCTTTCTAAATGTTCACAGACTCTCTGTTTAATGATCTGCTCTAGAATCTTCCCTGGTATTGATGTCAGACTAATTAGATGATAATTGTTGGGATCCTCTTTTTTTCCCCATTTTGAAGATGGGGACAACATTTGCCCTCCTCCAGTCTGCTGGGACTTCTCCTGTTCTCCAGGAGTTCTCAAAGATTATTGCCAATGGCTCATTTTCCAGCTCTTTTAGTACCCTTGGATGTAGTTCGTCTGGTCCTGGGGATTTAAATTCATTAAGATTAAGGAGGTATTCCTGTACTACCTCTTTGCTTATTCTGAGCTGGATTTCCCCTATTGTGTCCTCTGTTCCATTATCCTCAGGTTGATCCCCTTTTCCTTTTCTGAAAACACTGAGGCAAAGAAGGTGTTGAGTAATTCTGCCTTTTCTCTGTCCCCTGTTAGCATTTTGCCATCTTCTCCATGTACCATTTCCTTCTTCTTCATTTTGCTGTGGACATACCCAAACAAACCCTTTTTATTGTTCTTAACCTCTCTAGCAAGCCTGAGCTCATTCTGCACTTTAGCTTTTCTGACTTTACTCCTACACGTGTTTGCTATCTGTTTGAATTCTTCTTTGGTGATTTCCCCCTTTTTCCATTTCCCATACATGTTCCATTTAAAACTTAGCTCCGTTGAAAGTTCTTTAGTCATCCATCTTGGTTTCTTGAGACACCTCCCATTTTTCTTCCTCATTGGTACTGTTTGAAATTGTGCCTTCAATATCTTCCTTTTGAGAAGTCCGTCTTGAAGTCCCTTCTCTTTTAGTATTCCTGACCATGGGATCACCCCCAGTATTTCCCCGAGTTTATTGAAATCAGTTCTCCTAAAGTCAAGAATGTGTGTCTGACTATGCCTGGCTTCTCCTTTCCATTGTATAACAAACTCCAGGAGAACATGATCACTCTCTCCTAAGGATCCCACCACTTGCACCCCTTTAACCCGGTCATCCCTGTTGGTTAGGATCAGATCTAAAATAGCTGACCCCCTTGTTTCCTCTTCCACCTTTTGGACAATAAAATTGTCTTCCAGGCAAGTAAGGAATTTGCTAGACCTTGAAGTTTTGGTTGAGTTAGATTTCCAGCAAATATCAGGATAGTTGAAATCAGCCATCACTACTACATCTCTCCTTTCTGCATGTGTGTTCATCTGTTCTAGAAAGGCATCACCCAATTCCTCCATGTGACTTGGGGGACTGTAGCAGAGTCCCACAATAACATCCCTATTGTTTCCCTCCCCTTTAATTTTTATCCAGATGCTCTCCACCTGGCTTCCAGTATTGATGTCATGGATCTCTTCACTGGTATAAATATCCCTGACATGCTATTCCTCCTCCTTTCCTGTTTGGCCTGTTTCTCTTATAAAGGTTATACCCCTCTATTCCTACCTTCCAATAATGAGACTCGTCCCACCTGGTTTCAGTAATGCCTATGGTATCATATTTGTTTTGTTGTGCTAGGATTCAAAGTTCATCTTGCTTATTTTCTATGCTCTGCGCATTAGTGTAGAGACATCTAAGACCATGTGTTCCCTTTACTTGCCGCCTATACAAGGTTTTTTTTGCCTCCCACTGTTGGGTCCTTACAATGTTTGCCTTGTTCCCTCTATGACAGTTTGCTTATTTTCTCCAGCCCTTTTGCCTTCCAGAATACTGTCTCCCTCCCCTATTTGACTCAGTTTAAAGCCCTCCTGATCAAAATCTTGAGACTGTTGGCAAAAAAGTTTCTGCCAACTGGCGTGAGATGCACCCCATCTCTTGCCAGAAGTCCCCCCTCATGGAACCGCAGTCCATGATCCAAGAATCCAAATCATTCTCAGCGACACCATCTACGAAGCCAGTTGTTTACATCGGCTATTTTCCTCTGCTTTCCTGGACCACGCCCTTCAACTGGCAGAAGAGATGAGATGACAACCTGTGCATCCGTTTCTTTCAGCTTCCTCCCTCGAGCCTCATAATCTCTTCTGATATTCGGAAAGCTGTGTCTCGCAGTATTATTGGTTCCCACATGGACCAAAAAGAAGGGGTAATGATCAGTAGGCTTGACCAGTCTTGTCAGCCTCTCTGTCACATCACGGATTGGATTCACCAATCTCTGCCAGTGAGCTCGATCTACTGGCAATATAACTTTATAGAGATCTCCTGGCTGCAAGCTCATTCTGAAGGCAAGTTACTGCTTCACTTCCTCTAAGCAAGAAACCCTCAAAAGTATTTTTTAAATGAAATAAAAAATTGTAAAGGAGAACCTCTAAAACAAAGTTTGTTGCTCCCTACTGCTTACGCTGTACTTTTGCTTTGTTGATAAAATCTGCGTGCCATTTGGCACGCGTCTCTGGGAGGAGTTATATAGAGCTAGGCTCCTAGCTCCATCCCCTAGTGACTCACAGAAGCTCCACCCCCTCAGCAACAAACACACTCTCCCAAATCCAAGTTTAAAATAAATCCAAACACACTCTCCCAAATCCAAGTTTAAAATAAATCCAAACTTACCCACTCAAAATGGCTGCCAGAAGCTGCTCTCTTTCTTCTCCCTGGCAGGAAACTGGCCTGGAAAGCCTCTGGGAGGAGTTATATAGAACTAGGCTCCTAGCTCCACCCCCTAGTGACTCACAGATGTGACTCACAAAAGCTCCACCCCCTCAGCAACAAGCACACTCTCCCAAGAGTTTAAAAAAAAATTCAAACTCATCCACTCAAAATGGCTGCCCAGAAGCTGCTCTCCTTCTTCTCTCTGGCAGGAAAGTCCTATTCATTTTCTGTTTTAAAAAAGGCCTCTCCTTTAAATTTTAAACAATGGCACTTACCTATAAGGCAGTAGACTTAATTTTCAAATTAAAATTCTAGAACAATACCATTTGTAGTTTTTGTAAGTACTAGTATTAAAGATTTACAGACACGGTGGGGTCAAGGCATGCCTGAAATGAATCAGGAAAGAACATTCCTGCATCCAAGTCAAGGAACATAATACCAATTCCTGTTTATTTTAGTAAATGGTACCCAAGTTACTTTGGTACTCTAAGGCAGAAGATTTCATCCACTTGTTAAAAATGTGATAACAGTTTTTTTGGTGGGTTTTCCCAGGCTGTGAGGCCGTGTTCTGGAAGAGTTTATTCCTGACGCTTCTCCTGCATCTGTGCCTGGCATCTTCAGAGAATGGTTGAGTAGGAGTGGGGGGGGGTTATATACTGTGAATCCCTGTTGGAGAGGATATGTAAATTTGTGTATTTGGATGGCTAGTTCCTAGGATAGGAGGATATGCAAGGAGGATTAGTGTCTGTTTGGCTAATGGTCCATTGTCTGCTGGGAATCCCCCTGTCCTTGGGTGTAGTTCATTTGCACGTGTTGAGTTTTGATTTTAGTGTTTTTCAGGACTGGTAGCCAAACTTTGTTTACTTTTAGGGTTTCTTCTTTCCTGTTAAAGTTGTCCAGGTGTTTGTGGATTTCAATAGCTTTTCTGTGCATTCTGACATGATCGTTGTTGGCCTGGTACAGAATTTCAGTGTTTTTAAATAACATTTTGTTTCCAGGTTGGTTTACAACGTGTTCTGCTACTGCTGATTTTTCTGGCTGGCCATAAACTCTTCCAGAACATGGCCTCACAGCCCAGAAAAAAACCACAAAAAACCAATACACTAGCAGTCTAAAATACTAATTACTACTCTTTCATAACACTGATAATTAGCTATCTCGGGCAGTGGCCTAAACTTCCCTAACTGTAGGTTTTGTCCTGAATTTGGAGATGGTGGGCATCACCTAAGAAAGGCCTGTGAAAAGGGGGGGGTGCCTTGTTAGAGGATAGCTATTATATTTTGTCAAATCCAGGCCCTGTAGTTTAACAATTCCATATTAAAAAGTGTTAAAGTTAAGAGTGATTACACATTTGGTAGTGGATAGTGAACGTTTAGAGTTAAAAGCATTGTTTCTGTTTAGAAAAACTGTGTACTAGAGCTATCTTGATATATTGCCTGCTAACTACAGTATAAACGGTGATAGCATTAGTATAGACAAAACATACCCAGTGTTTTTAGAAAAGAAGTAGCAGCGTACCTCTTTAGTGACGCCTTAATCATGTTTGATGGCAGATAGTCATATCAAGGGATAGTGCTTTTAATTTTGAGCTCTGATGAGATGCAGTGAACTCTGTCTCTTTCTTAGGTATTTGCCTTACTGTAGCGAGCCATTCACTATCCCCCTTACCCACTCAGCCAGTCTGCTGTGGTTGCTTTTATGAAACAGGAATGACATGGATCCAGTATGCATGTGGTGACTCTCATCTCTCCAAGAATCCACATCCTCAAGTTGCACAAATTGAAATGTATCCAATAACACAGGACAAGCAGGAGCCAAAGTTCCATCCACTGGATCTGTATCAACTACAATATTTGTGTCCATGCAGATCTGAACAATTTTGTCTGCAAGATGTCGTGCAACTACTTCACAGTGGTCTGTTCTCTCATCTATATATCTTGCACTTAGCTTGCTTTATTTTGTAGCTGACTCATTATTACCTACCCTGACACCCCCAGGCCCATATCTATAACAAATTGGCAATATTTAATAATTAGGTCAACTGTGGCCATCCCCATAGTGTGGCCATTTAAATTACGTTTCATATATTACTAGCCTGAATGTATAATACTTTATGAAATAGACCAAAAAAAAAAAAGGAGAGGGGGGAGAGATTTTAAATTTCGAGATATTTTATTTTATGTTATTTTGTCTTTTAATATTCTATGCATGTGTAAATGCTGATATTATTCTTTTATGATTTTTGAATGTGGATGAATATATGTATTTTTATTATTAATTGTTAATTTAAAAAAATATAAAAACGTGGGAAATTCCACAACCAGGAATCCCAAAAACAAACATTGTTCAGTCAGGTAAGCACTTAAGGGGGGAGTGCCAAAATTCCAAAGAAATGTTAATTTGCAAGGCAACTACATGAGCACCTGGCTAATCCTATTAGCCTAAACTGGGATACTCACCTCTGAGCTCATCTCTATTCAGTTACAGAGTATCTGCACATTAAGGACAATTGGCATATCCGGAGTGTCTATTGTCTCCGAACAGAGGAAGCAACCTCCTTTGTCTGAGGAAGATAAAAGGTGTGAGGGTTCTGTTCAGAGATTAGTATCCCAATTCAGGCTGATAGGATTAGCCAGGTGCTCAGGCATGTAGTTGCCTTGCAAATTAACATTTCTTTGGAGCAACTCCAAGAAGCATTGTCTTTCTTTCTAAATCCTATCCCTGAAGGCTGTTATTTACTATAAACCCCCTTCAAAACCCCACTCAAGTGCACACAGTTCACCTTCCTATCTACTTCACATCAGACTGTGTCACCATTCTGGCTTTGGGATCCCCATTCTGCTGGTTTCATCTGCAACCTCATCTCCTCAGATTGGTACAGTATCACCTGAAAACAAGCTCCCTCTATTCCTCTAGCCCAATATTTCCTACTTTATTCGCTAGCCTTGTGTGACTACTTGAAGCCTGAGTGTTTTGCATGAATGCTGTTGCTATTATTTTCCAATAAAGCTAATTTATTGTACTATTTAGCTTACATCTCCTCCTTAGTACTGGTAAACATAGGTTAAAAGGTCCTGCTATCTGTTGCCCCCCTCACATAGCCAAACTGAGTACAGTATATCAATTCCCCAAATTAATATTGCTATTTTGAGGGTCCTTAAGACCCCTGAGTATTTAAGGTAACACCTTGAAAGCTAAATATGGATTACTGTATTTGCAAACTTGCTTGCTGAGGTAAATGTCTAACAAAATCCTATTGTGGGTGGCAAAATGGGCTCATCACAGCATTCCTCCTAAGGTCTAGTTTGATCATCAGTCACTCATACTGAAGAACCAAGCCAATGAAAACAGCTTTATATAGCCAGTTTGAATTACCTTGGCTCTTTGCATCAGCTAACACCTGCTGAGCTATATCTTTGAAATACGCCTCAGACAGAGGAAGTGCTGAAATACAGCAGAGAGCAAACCAGCATATTATCCTCTACAAACTACCTTGGTATTTCATGGATCCCATTGCCTGTCCCCAGTTTGAGAACAGCAGTTTTACCTACCCAGGTCTTTCTGCTTTCAGTTAATACTGTGCAAAAGGTTCTTCATACTGCTAATGTTGAATTAAACAGCAATTTTTTTTCCTACTGGCTCAGTCTTTTATTTTATTGATGTTGAACATATTGAGAAGAGAATTGGGAATATGACTGGCTCTTTGATGCTGAACACCTGCTTGATATTTAAAGGTTTGGATAGAAAGTCACTGACCTTTTGATTTCTTTTGAGACAGCCTGGATGAACCTGAAGGTTATCAATTAAAATATCAATATCTTAATTTGTGTGCATAAATAACAATGTGTTCTCTTGCTGCATGCAAATTACAGAGAGAATAAAAGATGCCTGTATCTGTATTAACATAAAATTCATTACTTAGCCATGTTGAGCATGAAGGAAAAGCCCTTATTCTCAGGAGTATAACTATAATAAGAATGAAGTGCAATTTGAATCAAGAATAACTTGGTTATTTTCAAACTTGCTCCATTATTCTCCCATCTTTTGCCAATACAGGTATAAGAAGTTAATGGATGAAAAGAGCATCAGTAGGGAAAAAAAGTTGTTTTAATAACGAGATTTGGTTTCTTTACATTAAAAAAAATGGTTAGTGGTGAGAGGGGGCTTCTAGTACCAAATGACCACACTGATAGAAATCTGTTGGCATTTTTTAAAAAGGCACAACTTTATTGTTCACAGCTGAAGCAGCCTGGCCCCAGCACGGGTCTGGATCTAGGCATCAGTTGACCTCCTTGCTGTCCAGTGAAAGCCAACACCCAGCCTACCTGAGGTATCTGAGATGACAAGCATGGGATGCCACACTGGCAGCAGTCACTATGCCCTCACCCTCAAGGTCCCCAGCAATGTATGACAGGACATATCTGCCACATCTCCCCTTGAATTAGATCCAGACACCATGTTGAATCCAGCACAAGAGGTGTGCCTCTGTGTACCTCCTGCTAAACCTACTGGAGCTGCAAATCATTGAACGTAATTGTTGTGCTTAGCAAATGGATGCAGATGAGTCAAGGTTAGCTTTTGCCTTCTGCACAAGCTCCAGTCTTTTGCCTTCCCTGAGGTTGTTCTCACCTAGTTTAATGATCACATCGGCCTCACCCAACGTGCTTATTGCAAAATCATTGGCAACAGAGCTCCAACACATTCCCCTCTGGCCCAGCCATGTAATGCAGACATAATCTTTCTAACACAGGTGTTGTTGTCCCCAGCTGTTTCTGACTATGTACTCTCTAGTTCAATTTACAATGTGGTGGCCACATATCCATACTGGGGTCTACAATCAAACAACATGTAACACAAGCGACCATGCAATCCAATCCTGGGCAAACATAACTTGTAAACCTGCCATCTGCCAATGGCCTTTTTCTTGTCTGCATCTGTTCCCCACTTGGCACAGATGGTGCTGCTCCAATTCAGAAGGAATGTTCTCCATATTCCTTACCTGGGGAAACTAACTGTGCCAAGTAATGGCCCTAAGTATTGATACAAACTGGTACCAACATGGGAGCTGCTCATGATGCAACAGAGGCGGGCCAGGACCCAGGAACCATGCCAACAAATGCTTTCTAGTGAACTGCACCAGGCAAGGGTTAGCTCCTTAGCCTCCCATGACATGCTTCCATCGACCACATTTTGATTTCCTTATGAACAAGTTTACCTCACTGACCCAGAAAGATAGATCCTCTGCCCTCAAGGTCTTACCCAAGCAGTCAGCTTTAGAATCAGCAACCAATTCCCCCACTTGCAGTGCCCCATAAAAAGCCACCGTGAAGGCCACAATGAAAAAGTTGTCAAATTTAGAACTGCATACCCCATACAAATCCCCTACCAGTTTAGTGAGCACTATAAAGGAATCTGGTTGAGAGGAAGAGTGTCAGTGTGCACCCTTCCAACATTTTCTTGGCCAAAAATGATCAGCAGGGATCAGGGAAAACCCCAGCTTTGCAAAAGAATGAGACGGATGGGCATGGGGCAGTGCCATATTTCCTAGGGTACCCCAAGTGTTGTAATACCTGCAGCTTGGATGCCAGCCACTTGGTGTGGAAATCCTTTTTTTTTTTGGCCAAAAAAAGTGGAAAACCTATTTATGATGGAAAGGCTAAGGGGGACATAGAATTCAATATTCTCTATATTATACTCGATATTATATACTATTATCTATATTGTACTCTGGTCCCAAGGAGTCGAGGTCTGCTTCTAGCACAAGAGACCAAAATCTGTCTTCCTGAAATTAGATAATGCATCTGATATCTCATTATCCAAACATGGAACTGAACAAGCAGAGGAGGTGATGTAAGATGACAGATGTGCCAGAACAAATGGACAGACAAGCCTTATTACCCTGTTTGATTGAGAAGACTGCCTTTTGATCATTCTTACCCCCACTTGATTATTACAACAAAAGCAAACACTTCTATTTTCAAATACCCGACACCAAATAGTTGCCATTACCAAAATGAGGGGAAACTCCAAAAATAGTAAATCCCATAAGCTGCCTGAATCTGCCCAACTGTCTGGCCAGCACAAGACACATCAGTGACCCTGGAAATGCACTTCAAACCATGTGTGGCCAGATGCATTAGAGTGAACTTGCAGTCCCACATGCTGTTGTAACACAACAATAGAGATACACCATTACAGTGCCGCAAGAACTCCAACCAAACCCATAGGTAGTCTTTCATCTGCCTTATGATCCTAACATGTTGATGTGGAACCCTAGCTCCAGCAGTGGCTTTGGCAAGCTAGGCACAGAAGCTCTCCCAGGGGATGTCATTATTAGTATAATTATTTCTGTATTATTATACATATTATACAAAGTTTGGGTAGCCCAAAACCACTTATAGCTCCTTGAGTGAACACTTATGCCAAAGGAACAGGTGTTTGATACACACATCCCTTAAGGGTGAGAAATATGTCACTCAGCAACCAAGAATGACCCCACACTGAGTCCATCTGTATGCCCAAATACATAAATTTATTACTGGGACCTTCTGTCTTATAGTCTGCCAAGGAATGCCTAACTCTGAAGCTAACCCTCAGAAGGTGGTTAATATGTCACTGCATGCTGGGTTGATAAATAAGCAATTGTCAAAATAATGCATCATTTTTCTTTTCCACCCAGTTCAACAATGTTCTGAAGATTTCAAAGACAGTGTGCATGAGACACGGGCATGGCTTTATGGACGTACTATGATGCCTTGAACTTAAACCCTAGCTGGAAGAAGTCATCTGGGTGTGCTGGTAACAAATGGAATGCTGATTGAATATCAAGTTTTGCCATGAACACCCCAGGGCCACATGACCAGACCTACCAGACTGCATGGTCAAAGGGGGTATAACAGACCAACAAAGCTCAGACAGGGTGCCATCATTAACAGACAATCCTCTGAGGTAGGATAGGTGATGTATTAACCCGTATTTGCCAGATGGGGTAAGAGAAGTGATATTATCCTCCTTTCCCCCAAAGGAAGAACATACAAATCAGGGAAAGGAGAATAATTGAATAGACCTGCTACTCTGTCTGCTCTACACTGGCAATTTTGGCAGCCACAATTTTGGGCAATTTGCAAGCAGATTTCAAATTGCTTGTGTGTCCCCCCCCACATTAACCCATAAATGGTACTCAGTGAGAATTCTTCCCTTAAATAATCATTGATCTTGTGAAGTCGAAGGCTTTCATGGCCAGCATCCATAGATTTTCCTTCAGGTTTTTCCGGGCTGTGAGGCCGTGTTCTAGAATAGTTTCTTTCTGATGTTTCGCCTGCATCTGTGGCTGGCATCCTCAGAGAATAATAATATATAATAATAAAATTTTATTTCTATCCCGCCCCTCTGCAATGCAATCGGGGCGGCTTACAATATAAAAACTCCATAGTCCCAGTACCCTAGCCCACCCACCCCTTAAAATAATATTAAATTATAGAAGATTAAAAACATACAATAATTAAACATATATAAATTAGAAAGACAAAAATTAAAACATACAATGGTTTAAAAATCTAGTTGCCGCTTAGAAAGGACAGCCGAGTCTTGGGCCGGGATAGTTATTCAGGAAAAGCCTGCCGGAAAAGATCCGTCTTGACAGCTTTTTTAAAGCTGTCTAAGGTGGTAATAAGATGGATCTCGTCCGGCAGGCCATTCCATAATCTGGGAACGGCAGCAGAAAAGGCCCTCTGGGAGGTCACCGACAGCCTTGTTTTCATAGGCTGTAACAGATTCCTCCCAGAGGACCGAAGTGCACGGGGAGGGTCGTACGGAAGGAGGCGGTCCCGGAGATAAGTTGGACCCAAGCCATGTAGGGCTTTAAACCAACACCTTGTACTGTGCCCGGAAACTAATAGGCAGCCAGTGGAGAGCTTTTAGCACAGGTGTTATATGCTCTCTTCTGGAAGCGCCAGAAATCAACCTGGCTATGGTTGTGTAGGTGTGTGTGTGGAGTTTATATGCTGTGAATCCCTGTTGGGGAGTATATGTAAATTTGTGTAATTGAATAGTTAGTTTCTGGGTATAGAAATGCAAAGCTCGTTAGTGTTTGTTTGGCTAATGGTTGGTTGTACGCCACCTCATACAAAAAGTCCCTGTAGAAGATAAAATTATTATCCTTGGTGACTTCAATGCCAGAGTAGGAAAGAACTATGAAGCCTGGAAAGGTGTCTTAGGCAAGCATGGCATTGGAAATTGCAATGATAATGGACGCCACCTGCTAGAGTTCTGTGCAGAACAAGAGCTGACTATTACAAACACTATCTTTCAGCAGAAAGATAGCTTGAAGACAACCTGGATGCATCCCCTATCCAAATATTGACACCTCATTGACAATGTTCTAGTCCGCCAGAGAAACATCCACGATGTCCACCATACTCAAATGATGCCCAGTGCAGAATGCCAGACAGATCATCACCTTGTAAGATGTAAACTAAACCTTCATCTTAAGTTCAAACCTAAGAGGGGTGGCATCTTAAAGAACAGACTCCAAGTCAACAATCTTCAACAAGCTACCATGAGAGACAAATTCCAGGCAAACCTGCAAACAAAACTTGAAGACCATCCTACAGATCCTTCTCCTACAGTGCTTTGGCAGCATATCAAAAACAGTATCCTGAAGTCTGCGGAAGAATCCCTCGGGTTCTCCCACAAGAAAAATCAAGACTGGTTTGATGAAAACAACCAAGAGATCCAGGAGCTGTTGGCAAAGAAGAGAACTGCTCCCCAGGCATACCTTGCCCAGCCAAGTTGCCATGTAAGAAAAGCAGCTTTCCATCTCACAAGTAGTAAACTTCAACAAAAACTCCGAGACATACAGAACAAGTGGTGGATCAATATAGCAGAAAAGACACAATGCTGTGCAGATCTGGGTGATTCTAGAGGATTTTATGAAGCTCTTAAGGCAGTGTTTAGACCTACTTATCAGGTCCAAAGCTCCTTATACAGTACAGATGGTCAAACATGAATTACTGATAAAGCCTCCATCCTGAGTCGATGGGCTGAACACTTTCAAAGTCTCTTTAGTGCCAACCGAGTAGTCCAAGGCTCAGCTATCCAACATATGATACAAAAACTGGTGAAAAATGAATTGGACATAGCTCCCACTTTGGAAGAGACCCTTAAGGCCATATAGCAGATGAAAAATGGCAAGGCAGCAGGGATTGATGGAATCCCACCTGAAGTTTGGAAACATGGAGGTCATGTATTCCATGATAAATTCCACAAACTCCTTGTGAATTGCTGGGAAAAGGGGGAACTGCCATCAGATCTCCGAGATGCAGTCGTCATCACCCTGTACAAGAAAAAAGGAGCAAAATCCGATTGCTCAAACTATCGAGGCATAACACTGCTCTCTATTGCTGGAAAAATCCTTGCAAGGATACTCCTGAACAGATTAGTTCCTGCCATTGCAGAAGAACTTCCTGAAAGCCAATGTGGCTTCAGAGCCAGACATGGTATTTGCCCTTAGACAACTGCAAGAGAAATGTAGAGAGCAGAACAAGGGTCTCTATGTAACATTTGTTGACCTCACCAAAGCCTTCAACCGTGAGTAGAAAAGGTCTGTGGCAGATCCTGGAAAGACTAGGATGTCCCCCCAAATTCCTTAAAATGATTATCATGCTGCACGAGGGCCAGCATGGTCAAGTCAGATATGGCGATGCTCTTTCAGAGCCCTTTCTAATAACTAATGGAGTGAAGCAAGGTTGTGTTCTTGCTCCAACTTTATTTACAATCTGAAGCATGATGCTCCAAAGGGCTACGGCAGAGCTTGAAGAAGAAGACAGCATCTATATACGTTATCGTACTGATGGTAGCTTGTTTAACTTAAGTCGGCTGAGGGCTTGCACCAAGACTCTAAACTATCTAGTCTGTGAGCTGCTCTTCGCTGATGCTGCTGCCCTTGTTGCCCACACAAAAGCAGCTCTGCAGTGCCTGCTTTGCAACAGCTGCAGAGCTGTTTGGGCTGGAAGTCAACCAAGAAAATGGAAGTTCTTTACCAGCCTGCACCACAGGACGAACACCACCATCCCCACATTGCCGTCGGCAAATCTGTGCTCAAGTCCATTCAGCAGTTCACCTACCTGGGAAGCATCATCTCCTCAGATGCCAAGACTGACAGAGATCGATCACAGATTAACAAAGGCATATAGCGCATTTGAAAGACTTCACAAAAGAGTCTGGACTAATAAACACCTGAGGCGAAGCACAAAAATCAGTGTGTATAGAGCCATTATACTGTCTATTCTCCTTTATGGGTCTGAAACATGGGTCACCTATTGCCACCACTTATGACTCCCCGAACGCTTTCATCAGTGCTGTTTACGCACAATCCTAAATATACACTGGACTGACTATGTGACGAATGTTGCTGTCCTTGAGCAAGCAGGGATCACCAGCATTGAGGTCATAATATTGAGAACACAGCTGTGCTGGGCAGGGCACGTTTCTAGGATGGAAACTCTACGGTGAACTCGCCATGGGTCAGCGTAAGAGGGGCGCTCCAAACAAGCGATACAAAGACTCCCTGAAACAACATCTCAGACTTGGCCAAATTGATCACCAACAATGGTCCGCCCTGGCCTCACATCAGGAGGCGTGGAGACGCACTATCCACAATGCTGCAGCCTTATTTGAGAATTCACGCCGAACAAGTCTTGAAGAGAAACGACAATACAGAAGGAATCACAACCTGGAAACATCACCCAAGGAGACCTTCTGCTGTGCTTTCTGCAACCAGACTTGTTTATCTCAGATTGGCCTTTTTAGTCATCACCGCGTTGCAGTAAGCGCGGGATGAGTCCTTCCTGAATCTTCGTTTGCGAAGAAAAGCCAGAGAGGTTGATGGGCCATTATCTGCTGGGAATCTCCCTGTCCCTGGGTGGAATTCTTTGGTAAGTGTTGAGTTTTGATTCTATTGTATTTCAAAACTGGGAGACAGGTTTTATTTACTTTTAAGATTTCTTCTTTCCTGTTGATGTTGTCCAGGTGTTTGTGGATTTCAATAGCTTCTCTGTGCATTCTGACATGATAGTTGTTGGCCTGGTCCAGAAGGTCTGTGTTTTCAAATAGCATTTTTTGTCTAGGTTGGTTTATAACATGTTCTGCTACTGCTGATTTTTCTGGCTGGCCCAGTCTGCAGTGTCTCTCATGTTCCTTGATTCATGTTTGCACACTGCATTTAGTGGACCCTATGTAAACTTATCCACAGCTGCATGGTATGCGGTAAACTCCTGCAGCTGTGAGAGGGTCTCATTTGTCCTTCACTGAGCATAGCATTTCTTGGATTTTTTTTTTTTTTTGGTTGGTTTATAGATTGTTTGGAGGTTCCCTGTTCTGTTCCCTCATCAGTTTCCCTATTCTGTCTGTGACTCCTTTGATGTATGGTAAAAAATACCTTCCCTTTGGGTGGCTGTTTCTCTTCTTCATTCCTATCATTTTTTCTGGGTCTGGCTGCTCTTGTGATGTCTGATCTGGAGTAACTATTAGTCTGTAGGGCCCAGTTTAGGTGCTTCAGTTCGTCCTCCAGGTAGTAGGGTTCGCAGATCCTTTTTGCAAGGTCTACCAATGTTTTTATTGTGCGTCTTTTTTGTCCTGGGTGATGATTGGAGTTCTTGTGTAGGTATCTGTCCGTGTGTGTGTGGGTTTTCTGTATACCTTGTGGCCTAACCTTTGGTTCGGTTTGTGGATGACTAGGACATCCAAGAATGGCAGGGTTCCTTCCTTCTCTTTTTCCATCGTGAATTGGATATTTGGGTGGATGCTGTTCAGGTGGTTCAGGAATGAGACCAAATCTTCTTCTCCATGGTTCCAAATGGTGAAAGTGTCATCCACACATCGGAACCATGGTTGTGGGCTTTTTTGGTGCTGTTTCCAGGGCTTGCTTTTCAAAATGTTCCATGTAAAAGTTTGCTGTTACTGGGCTTAGGGGACTGCCCATGGCTACGCCATCTATCTGTTTGTAGAATTCGTTATCCCACTGGAAGTAGCTTGTGGTGAGGCAGTTTCACATACATACAACCCCCCCCCCTTAGTGATTTCAGCTGTTTTGGGTAGAGGTTAATTAACTATCAGAAATTGCTGGAGTTTTAGTTACCATGCACTAGCTAACCCAAACCCTTTCAAAGCTTACTGTATGCAGCACATATACTACCCATTTCAAAGCTAGATCAATTACCCTGACTCGAGCTATGCCATATTTGCTGGTGGTGGGTTGCCAGTGCCGCCCCCCCCCCCAATTATAGCTTCATTATTGAAGTGAAGTTCACCACCTTTGGAGGACAGGCTCCCTGTTAGCAGGGCCATCCTTAGATAGTAAGGATGGCCCTGCTAATAGGGAGCCTGTCCTCCAAAGGTGGTGAACTTCACTTCAATAATGAAGCTATAATTGGGGGGGGGGGCACTGGCAACCCACCACCAGTTTTGGAGGGAGGATCTCAACCTTACCTGTCCTGAGCAACTCCTACCATCCATTTCCCCACTGTAACTCCTTAAGATGGCTAAGATAGTTTAGCTCATTAGCCTTATAAGGGCTGTTACATAGGGGCAACCCACACTGCTGCTTCAAGCATGCCCTATCCAATACTCCTCAGTTTTGTTCTTGCCCTTTAATGGGCTTTTCACCTGGGGTCAGCTGTTGACACTGCTTTAGACCACATGTCTACTTTGCCACTGCTAGTCATGGTTGCATCAGCCATCCTCACTGCCAATGCCTCCTTTACTGCCATAGTCACTTTTGCTGTTCCTTTCCTTGATCTTCTGTGGATGAAATCCAAAAGTGATCTGGCTCTGGAAGTGACAAGGGTTGACTTCAGTACCTTGGGCACATGTCAGAGTGACATTTATGCATAGGCTGCCTTTCACCAGCAACCCAGACACTTCTGATTGGCTGCTTTCCCTGCTCTTTCCCAGAGCCCATGAAACTATACAGAGGCTCCTGGGAAGAAAATGGCTAGTCTGGGGAATATGGCACCTGACCAAGATATCCCTCTTGCATGAGCCACAAATCTCCCTTCCTGGTAAGTTGCAAAATACCAATATTGAGTGAAATCCAACTGGTTTTGCTACAACACTAGAAGGCTTCTGTCAAGAGGAGGGGATGGAATTCCCTGCAGCCCTCTGTTGTCCACCAAATGTGTGATTTGTGGTAGATAGGGGGAAAGAGGAAGAAAAGATTCTGTTATACAAGCATAAGACTGCTTAAGCAACCTTGGATGGTATCTGTTGAATACTGCATTTGTTAAAATAAAAGTATTTATTTTTATTTTTATTTATTTTTAAGTATTTATACCCTGCTCTTCAGCCACGAAGGTTCTCAGAGCTGCTTACAAATTGTTAAGCAATAGCACCTACACATCTACACAGCTTTTATAGTGCTCTGGGCACTCTCCACATGGTTTCCAATGTGTGTTAGCTAATTGCCCCCACAAGCCAGGTACGGTACTTATTTTACCAACCTATGAAAGGATGGAAGGCTGAGTGAACCTTGGAGCCCTTGGGATTGAACTTGCAACGTTGTGGCTTGTAGTACTGGCATTTAACTACTGTGCCACCAGGGCTCCCTAAGTATTCAATGTCCAATTCATTCCACTTGAAATGTATCTCCCCACCATAGTTGCTGTTGATGATAAGCCTAGATGCAAAACAAACTACCATTGTAATAGCTTTCAAAGTAGTAGCCATGTTAGTCTCTTGCAGCATAAAAAGGAAGAAGGGAGAAAGAGGGGGCGGGGAGAAATGTAGCAGGTTCTTTAAGACTGGCTTCTTTTAGCATGAGCTCTCGTGGGAATCAGTCTACTTCTCTGTACTGCATCTCAAGAAGTAGATTGATATCCATGAAAGCTCATGCTAAAATAAAAACCAATCTTAAAGGTGCTGCTACATTTCTTTCCCCCCACCTCCCTTCCTTCTTTTCAAACTACCGTTGTGTAGACCATAGTAGTTTATGTGGTAGTATGTCAAGGTAGTGGGTTTGACGCTCACATTATAGTGTGCTGAGCTATATTCCTTGCTGGCTGATTTTTTTGTTGTGGTTCATCAGTGGTTCTAGTTGTTAAAACTAATCTATGCACACTACTGTTCTGTAACTGAGGACTTTTTCGGACGCGAACTTACTCATGAAAGTTGCCCGTGAATAAAAAATGGCCAAATATGGTGTGGCTGCCTCCAATCTCTTGCAGAACTGACACAGTTGATTTCAGTAGGGGCAGGGCATTGTACGAAACGGGCCCCCTGCCACGCAGCAGCGTTGCAACTGTTACGAGCCTTCTTGCACAGTAAGTTCACATCTGAAAAAGTCCTGAATGTCTGATACAGTGATCCAGGACCTCTGGTATCATAACCATCTCAATGCTTAAAGGGGCTGTCTCAGAAGAAAGCTAACTGATATGCAAGTCCTGTTTTGGTGCATGCAGTGTCCCCTTTACACTGAAGTACATCAGGCAGCAAATCTGATATGAGCCATTCATTGAAATGAACAGTTGCCAAACACAGATTTTTGCATCAGATTACACTCAGCTCTGAATCAAGATGAGGGCTACAAGAACAAGGGACTCACAAGATGGTTATTTCTTTTGGAAGTTAAAGGCAACTTGTTCCTCATTGCTTCTTTTAAAAATGTTCAACTAGTATGAATAGTCCTTGGTTTTCCCCTCTGTATTGCTTTATGTCTATGCATAGACTGTCAGGGATGATGGGAGTTGTAGCTCTTCACCTCTGGCTCAAACTCACCACCTTGTTATGCAGCAGAGCCGACCAGCTTAGATCAGTGGTTAATGCTTTCCTTCAAAGCAGCAGAGTTTCAGAAAATAGGCTGAAGATCCTGACAAACTCTCCAAGCCTTCTCACTGTTCTCCAGGTGTCTCCAAAACGTCTCCAGGATTCACTCAGGCAACTCAGTAGTTTTATATAAAACCTACTTTATTCTTCTATATAAATATACTATATGGTCAACAAATCACAATCTCTACACACTACTCCACAATATCTCCAAACTACTCCACCTCTACTCAACAATAATACATTGGCAAACATTGCAATTTTATAGCCATTGTTTATCACCACCCACTAGTTAGTTTCCACCCAGTGGGTGTGTACTTCCATTCTGATTGGTCCACGTAGTTCCACCCATGCTTAAGACCAACCCATGTATTTCAACATTTCACCTTATACACTTAATGATTCTCAGGTGTTTCCATTCTGCATTCAGTACCTCTGTCCTTGGCTCTCAGGACTTCTAGATTACATTAGCAGTTTCACCTGTGTAGCTTCATAATTGCTCTTGCTTAGTCATTGTGACTTTCACATACATATTTTCTTTCTTTCACTGTATGTCCCATGTTGCATTTTCCTTAACATAGACTACCACTCTTGAGTCTTTTGCTTCTTTTCTACCTTTTTTTATTATTAATTTCTTTTCAAGTTTTACATATAATCATTCATAAATCAATTCATATACATTCATCCAAACAAAAACAATACAAAACAATTCACACAATATCGACAATACAGACAGACAGTATCAAATCTCTCACTTTCTCTCCATTGACTTCCACTGTTGTGTGTGCTCAATCTGGTTATACAAAGCATTGTCAACATTTATCCTTCTGTTTCAAACAAACATTGTTATCAACGTACAATTCGACTTATTCTTGTCAGGATAGCTTTTATTCCCACTCTCAACATTTTACCATATTCTTTCTCTCAAGCCCGCATTTTACCACTTCCTATGATCTCTTAATTTGTTTCTCCCTTAATGGTATCAAGAAATCCCATTTTGGATCATTTAGTCTATTGATATACGTTTTAAGTTGTTTGAATTATTTGAGTGATCCATCTCGAACTCAAATATTCTAATATAGGAGTCCAATCCGAATTAATTTTTCCAATATCGCCGTTGTTAGCTATTCTAGTTAGCTTATCGTTATCTTTCATCTCAAGCAGTTTATAAAGCCAACTGTCCATATCTGGTGCCTTTTTACTTTTCCAATTTGCAGCTACTATTAATCTTGCTGCAGTGACACAATATAGAAGTATTCTCCAATAGCGTTTCTCTTCTTGTTCCTCCAATATTGATGTTATGTTCAAAAGATACAGTTTGGGATCAAATGGGTATGAGATTTTCAATATTTTCTGAATTGCCCTGTGAATCTTCCCCCAAAATTTCCTAATAGATTTACACCCCCACCACATATGGTGGAGCGATCCTAGTTCTATTGCCGCATCTCCAAAAGTTTTGTTTGCCAGTCTGTACATGTTGCTTATTCTTATAGGCGTAAGGTACCATCTACTTGTGATTTTTAAGTGATTCTCTTTCAAATCTTGACTAGCGGTGAAGGAATTTGTCTTCCTCCAGGCATTTTTCCACTGTTCCATGGTTATTGGCTCCCCAATATCCCTTGCCCACTTTATCATAGAGTCTCTAACTGCCTCTGTTTCCATGTCTCTATCTAAAAGTAATCTGTAAGTTTTTGCAATTTTCTTCTTGTTTGTACCCCAAATAATTTTATCAAATTCATTTTCTTCTTTATCAAAGTTATATTCTCGTCTATCTTCCTTAAATTCAGCGTTAATTTCGTGGTATGTGAACCATTGCACCTCACAGCCCTGATTTCTAAGTTCATCCCTTGTCTTCAAAATGGGAAATTTCTCCTCCTGCCAAGTTATTAAGTCTCTATATTTGATCCATAACTCTTGATTCATCCATCTTCGTTGACTTGCTTCTATTGGAGATATCCACCAAGGGATTTTTATATAGAGTTTTTGTTTAATTATTTTCCAAATTCTCGTTAGAGGTTTCCTAATAGTATGATTATCAAATTCTTTATCAATAGATGATTTCCCATACCACATATATCCATGTATACCATATCTTATGCCATCTAATTCTATGTCTATAAGTTTGTGATTTCGTAATTTTATCCAGTCTTCTAACCAACTTATACTACCAGCTATGTAATACAATGCAAGGTTTGGAAGGTTTGCACTCCCCCTGTCTTTGACGTCCAATAGTGTGGACCATTTTATCCTGGGTTTGTGCCCATTCCATATGAAGTTTTTAAGATCCTGAGTCCATTCCAAGAATGGTTTTTCATTTACTATAATTGGGAGGTTCTGGAACAAATATAACATACGTGGGAGTATATTCATTTTAATAACAGCAATTTTACCTAATAATGATAAATTCAATTTCTGCCATTTCTTAAGCTCTAATTTTATTTGCTTCCATGTTTGATTATAATTGGCTTCATATAGGTTCCTATTTCTTTTAGTTAACCATACCCCCAGATATTTAATCTTTTTCTCTATTCTACCTCCACTCCTCAACTTCAGCTCGCCTTCTTCTTCCTTTGTCAATTTTTTCAACAGTATAACAGTCTTTTCCTTATTTATTTTAAAACCTGAGAAATCCCCGAAAGTCTTCATTAAGCCCATTAGTCTATCTATGTTGTCCAAGGGGTCTTGTAATATAAGTAGAAGGTTGTCCGCATATGCTAATACTTTATGTTCGTGTTCTTTCACCTTTAACCCAGTTATCAGTTGGTTCTCCCTTATTTGCTTATTTAAAACCTCCATGGACAATATAAACAAGAGTGGTGACAGTGGGCACCCCTGTCTCGTCCCTTTCTGTATGCTAACTCCCTTTGACTTCTCTCCATTAATTAATATCGATGCACTCTGATTTTTATATATAGCATTTATATATCCTAAAAAGTTTGAGCCCACCTCCACCTCTTCCAATACAGTTTTCATAAATGGCCATCTCAGATTATCAAAGGCCTTTTCCGTGTCTGCAAAGATTAAGGCCCCCTTTTTATCACAATGCTTCTCATAGTACTCTAATACATTCAAAGTTATTCTGATGTTATTACTAAGGGATATACCCGGGATGAAACCATTTTGATCCAGATGTATAAACTCGGGTAGAATTAACTTTAATCTGTTTGCGAGAATTGTCATCAGAATTTTGTAGTCAACATTCAGAATTGAGATAGGTTGATAATTTCTCACTTCTGAAACGTCCTTCCCTTCCTTAGGAATCTGCGTTATCTCAGCTGTTTCCCATGTTTTGGGAATACCGTCTTTTTTAATCTTATTGAAGACTTCTTGCAGATGTTTTATGATGTCCTCCTCAAACGTTTTGTAGAATTTGGCCGTAAAACCATCTGGACCTGGTGTTTTCCCTGATTTCAAATTTCGTATAGTGGTGGAGATTTCTTGAAGTGTTATTGGGCCGTTTAGTATCTCCCTCTAAGCTTCTGTCATTTTCCCTATACTGTGGTTCTTAATATATTCCTTTAATTTAACCAAATCTGAAGTATTTACTTGAATGTCCATGTATAAATTCTAAAAATATTGAACAAATTTTGACATTATTTCTTGTTGGTTATTATATCTTTCATTCCCCTCCTTAATCTCAGTAATGATTCTCTTTCCAGCATCTTTTTTAATATTATAAGACAACCACTTACCCACTTTATTTGCGTTTGCAAAATGGTTCTGTTTAGCCCTCTTTAACTTATAGCCGATTTCCTCCAGTAAATCCTGATTTATATCATTCTGTATTACTTTTAGCTCTCTCAGAATTTCCGTATTCTTTGGGTTTTGTCTTAATTGGTTTTCTTTAATACCTATTTTTTCTTTTAATATATTTCTCAGTTCTTTTTTTCTTTTTACAGATCTCCGCTCCTCTCTGCAAAAGCAGGCCCCTTAGTGTCGCTTTAAATGCGTCCCATGTTACCCTACTTGGAATTTCTGATGATACATTAGTTTCAAAATAGAAGTTTATCTCACTTTTTAATCTTTGCACAAACTGTTCATCTTTAAGAAGGGACTCCTTTAGTCTCCAAATGTAGCTTTTCTTTTTAATTTCTAGTGTCATGCTTAGTGGATTATGATCTGAGATAACCTTGGGTATAATATCGATCTCTTTTATCTTAGTGCTTAAACTCTTTGCCACCCAAAACATGTCAATTCTTGACCATGTTTTATACACCTCCGAAAAAAAGTTATAACCTCTTTCATTCCCTTCTTTAAATAACCAAGCATCAGTCAAATCATGATCCTCCAATATATCAAAACTACTTATGGGTAGGATACCATGGGGTTTTTTTACGGGAATTCGAAGAAGATCTGTCTCTTGTATTATCTAACACACCATTGAAATCACCTGCCACAATCATAGCGTCAGCTTCTAAACTACCAAGATTTGTGTTTAATTTCTCATAGAATTTAATCTTCCGCACCAAAGGAGCATATAAAGCAGTCAGCGTTATTTTCTGGTTTATCATTTTTATCTCCACTGCCACATAATGTCCATCATTATCCTTTAGCACCTCTCTTACCTCATACTTAATACTCATGTAAACTGCAACTCCCCTTTTCCTCTGATCCTCTAAAGATGTAAATAACTGACCCAATTTATTATTAACTAAATACCTTCTATCCTGCTCTCTGATCCTTGTTTCTTGAATGGCAATTATATCCGACTTTAATTTCCCTAGAAAGTGGAACACCTTTTTCCTTTTTTCCAGTGTATTCACCCCTTTCACATTCCACGTCGTGATTACTACTATCATTTTAGAGAGTTTTAACTGTCCCTATCAAGTAGGTTTTCTTCTTCCTCCCTTTCCCCCTCTGCCTCTTCCTCCTCGGAATTACGAACTTCTGAGCCGTCTTCTTCATTGTCTTGTCATTCATTCCCACTCTCTTCATCTTCTTCATCTTTAGATTCAGATTCTTTGGATTCAGATTCTTTATTTGAAAGAATTTCTTCACTGTCCTCCTTATTTACATCTTTTTTCTTCTGTCTCTTGATCTCATATTTCCTCTCATCCCGTAGTAGCTTTTCCAGAAATTCCTTCACTTTTTCAACAGTATTAATTCTATACCTTTTTTTTTTCCGGTAAAGAAAGGACACCCCTTCAATCCGTTCCCACCTGTAGCTTATACCACATTTCGAAAGTTTTTGCGTTAAAAATTTATAATCATTTCTCCATCTGAGAATCTCGGGAGGAGTATCCTTAAAAACTTGAATTTCACAACCATCTATTTCCAGTCTCTTATCAAAACTTCTTTGAATAGTGCTATCCCTGATGTTTATTTTAGTATAGGTCACTACTACATCCCTCGGTAATTTCCTTTCCTTTGCAATAGTTGAATTTATCCTGAAAATCTTATCGGTCTGAGACAATAGAGTTTCCTCTGACATTTCCAAAAAAGAAGCTAAAGATGGGATTATTCTATCTTGTAAGTTCTCTTTTGCTTTTTCCGGGATCCCCCTAAGTTTAATGCATCTATCTCTATATCTTAATTCTTGTATTAAACTAAGATCCTTTAGTCTTCCCTGCTCCCCCATTGACGCTTCCACATTCTCTTCCAAAACTTTGGGGTTTTTTTTACGTCATCCATGTCTTTTTTCAGACTACTCATCTCTATCACCAATTTATCTACCCTTTTCCCAATTTTTTTCAATATCAGCCTTCAATTCTTTCCTCAGATTTCGAAAATCATCTTTAATTTCACGTTTAAATTCACGTAGCTCTTGTAATATTTGCATATTAATATCCGTTTGCTTTACTGGCGCTTCTATCGATCCCCTTCTTGTTAAGGTAGTTTGGGTGGCTGTATAAGTCCTAGATCTCACTCCGGATGCCATTGTCAGATTTATATATAATTTTCAAAGCTAAAGTATAATTTAGTACTATATTGCTACTGCCTGTTTACTTTAATATAATTATATATAGTCCTTATATTCTAATTTTAACGCTTTTAGACTGCTAATAAAATACCTATTCAAGTTTGCTTTATCCCTTATTTAGGTTAACTGACAATAGCAAATCATACCATCAAATTCAGTGTCTAATGTCAATCACAGATTCCAGGTTTTGACCTTCAATGTTCAGTCCTAAGTATTAACCCGTCAATATTTAAGCTTTAAATCCTAAGCCTCCATAATCACATTCAGCTCAATTTCTACTTTCAATACTCAAAAGTTGGGTCTCAGAATTTAAACATACAATAGCAAATTAACAAGTTTACACATAACAAATTAAAGCCCTTATATTCCGAGTTTCATTTATCAATTCCAATTTCCAAGCCAGTATCCCCAAACAAAATAATTGAGAGGAAAGTAAGGTAGAGGATATTACCCACCACTTCACATTCAAAATTCAAGATTCAGTTTTCAAAATTGAGCTTTCAATTTCAAGAGTCAAATTTCAAGTCCAGATATTCAAACAATCAAATAAGACCCTTAAGTTATTTCAGTTTAAGTTTTAAACTCAGGTTCAAAACAGTTTCCTTAGCATTTTACAAATTCAGTTAGCTCCCAATTTTGCTTTCTAAACTTTCTAAACTCATACTCAAATTAATTTTGCCATTCAATTTCCCAACATTCACAGATCCTTCAATCTCAATTCAATCTCAATTTTAAGTTACTACCCAACAGTATTCCCATTCAATAATTCAGTTTGCAAATATTCAATATTCAGTAATCAATATTCAGTTCCCACCCTCCAAATTCACTTCCAGCTACAGAATCGCAAATCTTCCACACTAACCTGAATCAAATAGTAACTAATCAAAGTTAAATCAGACTGGCAGCAGATATATCAACATCACCATTATTCCTATTCCTTTTCCTTGCTCCTACTCTGCTCACGCGCCGCTCTCCTTGCCGTCCTGAAAGCTTAGTCTCTACTCCTTCTTCGTCACTCCTTCTTCACCACTCCCTTCTTCCCTGTGCTTTAACCTTTTTTCTTCAGCTCCACAAACCACCGCTTTCCGTCTTTCAATTCCCCCCAAAACTGACAGAGTTTGCAACTAGGTGAAGGGAAGGAAAAGGACAAAGAGGGCCTGCTGACTCCTGTTTAACATTCAACCTTCGCGTTCCTGACTTTGAGGTTTAGAGTTAGAGTCTTACTCAAGGGGGTTGACTGTAGCCAGAGAAGCGTCCGCTTACTCTAAAGACAGCTTACCGCTTCAAGTCGTTGCCTACTCTGAAGAGAATCAAACTTCTTGAATCCACACCCCCAAACTGGGTCTTCTACTCACAGTCTGTAACCAGAGTCTGTTTCACCCACTCAAAGACCTCAAAGCCTCAGCACACCGAACAAAAATTCCACAGCTCTGCCCTGTTCCGCAGCTCTACCCTGTTCTCCTTTAATAATTCGGTTTCTCAGAGTGAGTCTCGTAGCGCCTCTCCCCAAGCTGTTTCTTGCTGGCAAAAAGAGTTCCTTGTAGAAGGAATTCCCCTCCCTCGTCGAGCACTCACAGAACACCATTTATTTCTCTGTTACGTCGCCTCTGAAGACCGGGAGAATTGAGACTAGGAGCAAAAGCCTCTGTCGCGAGGCAGTGGCTGCCTGACGTGCTCGTGGTCCTCTTCAGGGGAATTCCCTTCACTCTTCTCCCTTCTCACCACCCTGTTGAATAAACCCGAGAAACCAGTGCAGGCCCTGTCTGTACACTGTCTTCCCCGACAGTAGGTGCCTTGGGAGACTATTTTGTCACCCAAGTTGCCTCGCTAGGTGGTCCGACCCTCCCGGAGCTTCGCGTTAGGCCGACCGTCGTCTCTTCTCCCGGAACCGGAAGTCCGCTTCTTTTTTACCTTTTTATATCACTTCTGCCTCCTTCAAGGATAGCATACAGAAGATTAAGTCCTATTTTTAACAAAAACTCACATTGCTCTAGCCCATGGTACTATGCTACCATGAATAACTACAATTTTCTCATAGTGAGGCAACACTCCTGACCATATGTTGTTCTTGTAATCCAAGGTGTTTGTGTCCATCAGAATATGGCAATAATCATAATAGTTCTCTTGGCACTTTTATTCTCAGATGCATGATACTTTTCTGTGTTCCTCACTGCTCTTTTAAAAAGGTTCAGCTGGTTCTGTACTTACACCATAGACCTGATTTATTTTTAAATCATTCTGTTACTGGAAGGATTCCCTCAGTGTTGTGCTACAGAAACAGAATTAGGGCTTTGCTCATTCCTGTGAAGATTATGTTATATCCTAGATGAATTTAATGTAGCCATGCCATACAAATATATGTAGCACCCAGTTTGGAGGTGGGGTCTGTTCATGTTATAGTAGATTAGAACTGTCTTTAGCTGGGCCCTAGTCATCCTACACAATTTCTGTTCCTATCTTGGTTATGGCTGACATCCTTCTTCCATACATCTGTTAATTCTTTTTGTGCTTTCAGGCATGTCTCTCTGTGTTGTATCATCTGTCATTGCATGACACAACACAGACAGGTTGTGCATAATCTGTAAATCTTTGGCCATGGAAAAATGTATCTATTCTTAATGTTTAATGAGCCAAAAAAAACAAAAACCACTAGTCACACAGCTATCAAAATTGTTACTAATTTCACATTGGCTCCTCTAATCCAAATATGCAACACTCAAAATCTTGTAATTATAGGAAGTTAAATAAATTCATGCATATGTGTGTAATTTGTGTAATTCTCAGTGTAGCATATGCATTCTCTAGGTTGCTGAGAGGAGGATCCATTACTCCTGGATACTTCCTTTCACCACCCAGAGAAGAGGCAGGAAGAACATTCAAATCTAGTGATAGCTGGAGAGGGCCATTGACTCCTCCCCTCCAGCCATCCACGAGGCCAGTTCTTCTTCCTGCCTCCACCCAGAGCAGAACTCCTCCATCGTCTTTTCACCACTTTGTTCTTTTCTCAGCTTTCTTCCTTTCTTTCCTCAGATCTTAACTTCTGTATTACTTAAAACTACTTTTTAAAAAACCTCGCTATCTCTAGTTTTCTCACTCTCTCCCTCCTACCTCAGCATCTCACACACACCCCTTATCACAGATGGCTCTGGTGGACTCTAAGGACACCAAGAAGAAGGGCAAACAACCAATGCAGAAAGAAAAGGCCACATGGGACTGTGCTGCTGTCATGCCCCAGGAGCCTGATATGGCTGTAGAGTCAGAGGAGGACGTGGCAGGGAATGGCCCTAGGGGCCCTGGAACAGGTTTATCGACACCTGTGCCAGCAGGAAACCCTGCCAACCTAGAGACTCAAGAGCCTAGTCTGAGTGGATTGGCATCAGTCGCAGCAGAGAGTCCTGCCCACTCGGATAAGGACAAATAAAGAAGAGGAAAGAGACTTACCTCCACCATCATATACACAACACCGAGTGCAAAAGAAGGCTCAAAGGAAATCTCAGAGAATTTATGAGAGGAACTTGCTCATTAAGAATCACCTGGCAAAGCCTTAATTGCTTTATATATAGGCTGGGACAGGCAATGGGAGCTTTGTCAGAGATCAACTGATCTCCATGGAGAAAGCTTCCTGAATCCTTGCTGCCTTGCCATGTGCCTTGAGCTTGGACTGTTCCTGACAACCCTGTTGCCTGATACTACTGTCCTAAGGACCCACTCGTGGACTACGCTGCCCTCTGTAAACCTTGACCTTTGGCCTGTATTCTGGACTCTTCTCTGTGTGCCTTTTGCCTGTATTGCTGCCTTTCCATGAAATGGGATGTTGCTTGTCCTTCCTAATTAATTATCACTGGAGCTTGGCTGCTTTTCCAGCCCTTGTTTAACTTGCTGGCAATTTTGGAGTTGCTTCCAGACAGCTGTACACAGATCACCCTCAAGGGGAAAAAAGGGTCCCCCACTGCTGGATTGTCTCCAGCAGGCACAGGAGGACTAATGGCTGCCTGCCTCAGCTCCCTGCCACCGAAGACTATTCCACAGGGAAGACAGGAGCAGGGAGAGGAGAGATGCCTGGTTGACACCTGGGCAGCCCCAGGCAGAGACCCCCCCATCTGGAGGCGAAGACCGGACACCAGACAGGGAAGTAACCTCAGCTGGAGCTTGGAAGGGGGGAGGTCACATAGGGGGAAGATCTCAGGGACACTCTGGGTCCCCAAATGCCCTCCGACCATCGATTGAGGCCCCATCCACCTCACAGGAGACATTCCATGTGTGGAGGCACCTTGCTGCAGAGGTGGCAGGTGGATTGCACCATTTTCTTTCCCTGGCGGGTGAAGGGGTGGAGGAAAGTGGCCACATGGCCAAGGAGGCTTGCAGCCGCCATCTTACAGGTTCCCCTCCACCACCTGGCTTCACAGTAGATGATTTTAGAGCGGTGGAGCAGCACACTATCACTGCTGCTGCGGAGGCTTACTCCTGCATGCTAGAAAGCCTAAGCGGGGCAGGAACAGCCTCACATGAGGCAGCATGCAGGCATGGCCACATCCTGGCCCTGGAAGCTGACAAGGACAGCCCCCTCTCCACAGAGGACACAGGCCTCATCCACTGAGGCAAGATGCCTCCCAGGAGGACCACTCACCCCAACAAACACCCCATGGGGATAGAGACATTAGCATACTCCTATTACAATTTGTGTGCTTCCTCAAAGCCAGAGGCCACTCCCTGGGCCCACAATGGAAACCCTCTGCTCCATCCACAGGGTGAACAAAGCAGGCTCCAGCAATAACAGTGGGGCCCAGCAAGGCAAGAGAAAGGCTGTCTCTTCAACTCACTCTTCCTGCAAATCCGAGGGTGATTCAGGGGATGAATTTGCCACCCACGGTGCCTCAGGGCTAGAACAAGGGGACAAGGACATGCAGGCCAATAAGGAGGAAGGGGAATGGTCAGACACTGAGACCAATCAGGGCGATCTGTCTGACAGGCTTTTCCACATAGAAGACTTTCTCCCTCTATTGGCTAAGGTGTCTTCTACCCTAGGCCTCGCTGAGCACCAGTCCCCCCAGGAACAGTTGTCTATGGAGTTCAACAAGAGGGCAGCCTCAATCCTAACCCCCCCCCAAAGTGGCAAGGAAGTGCCTTTCCCATCAGTCTTCATGCACATTGTGGACGGTGAATGGGAGAAGCCTCTCCAAGGAAGTGACTTTCCCATCAGTCTTCGTGTACATTGTGGACGGTGAATGGGAGAAGCCTCTCCAAGGGAAAAGAGGCGCCCTCCTGGCCTAAAAACTTTATAGTCCCTGTAACAGGTCATGGACAAACTAAAGATCCCTGCAGTTGAACCCCCAGTGGCCTGCCTCCCTCATTTTGGGATCTCGAGCTCCTAAAGAGGGTGAAGGGTTCCTCAAGGACCCCAAGGAAAAAAGGTCAGAGGGAGCCCTAAAAAAGATACATGAGGCAGCAGCCCTTGCCATCAGGGTGTCAGCAATGGGATCCCTATTTACTAGGGCATCTCTCCTATGGATAGAAGATATCCTGCAAGAGGGGGACTTAGACCATGCCACCCTGCACAGGTCTCTCTCCAAAATCTACAGAGCCTTGCAATTTGTGGTGGACGCCACTCAAGATGCCATCACATTTGCAGCTAGGGCCATTGCTTCTGCAACCATAGCTAGACATTCCTTCCACCTGGCTGAAACAATGGGAGGTAGATACCCATTCCAGGGCTAATCTCTCAATCACCCCCTTTAGGAGCTCTAAGTTGTTTGGATAGGAGGCCCTGAAAGACATTCTGGTGGCAACAAAAGACAAAAAATGGGCAATGCCCACCATGTTCAGAAGAGGGGACACAAGAGGTACCAAGCAAACCTTTTAACAAAGCCCTCCTTCAGAGCACCCAGAGGGTTCAGGAGACAAAGGGACTTTCGGTCCTTTCGTCGTCCCTCCTGGGAGAGATCTAACTTCTCCTCTTGATAGCTTGCCCCTTCCCAGGCCCGAGCAGAATTTAGGGGAGGCCTCCCACCCCAAAAGGGTGGAGGCTGCCAGCAATTCTGACATCAGCTTACCGTATATTCTGGTGTGTTTGGGATATACTTGCTGTATAAGACTACCCCTCCTTCTCTACCTCTCAGATCTCCTGCCCCCCCCCCCAGCCAGCCAGCCACCCCTCACCCTTCCCGAAGCTGCGATGGGGTGCCCAATCGCGGCTTCAGGAAGGTGGGTGGTGGCTGGAAAGCCTGCCTCCCACCAGCCAGCCAACTCAG
This sequence comes from Gambelia wislizenii, assembly GCA_030847615.1. NCBI lineage: Eukaryota > Metazoa > Chordata > Lepidosauria > Squamata > Crotaphytidae > Gambelia > Gambelia wislizenii. Next base: position 52,466,929 of record JAUMIR010000001.1, on the reverse strand, counting down.
AGGTTTGGCTGGCAAGGTTCTCCCCAGCCAGCCAGCCAGCCAGCCAGCCAAAGCTCCACATTTCGTCTTGGCTTTCATAACTTTGGCTGTAGGTGATGGAATAGTCTGTGAAATTAAAGGACTGAGAACAGCTAAAGAAGCATGGGATACTTTGAAAAATCTCTGTGGTGTCCAATCTTTGGAAAGTAAGGTTGCATGAATAATGAAGTTGGTTAATGTAAACTCTCAAATTTTTGAATGAGCACATTAATGATTTTAGAGCCACATTGGCAGACTTGCAAACTCCTGGAGAGGATATCCCAAAAGCTATGCAAATGGGAATCTTCCTGGCAAGTTTACCAAAATTCTACAATCCCATAATAAATACCTTGTAATTAAAGAATGATTTAACTCTACCAGAAGCTTTTATTAAGATAAGAGAATTTCTTCATAGACAAAACTTGATGCAAAATGATAAGTTTGAATCCAGAAATTCTAATTTTAAGCAACAGGCTAACTTGGCTGAAAAGAAATCTCATTTTAAGGACTGCTGCCCCCCTCCTTTTCTTCCTCTCCTGAGCTAAATGGAAGGCAGTTTAACACTTCAAAGGCAAGGCAGTTATTCTCACAGCAGGGGAAAGGATCTGCTGGGAAAACTGCCCGGCGTATAAGATGACCACTGACATTTGAGGAGATTTTCAAGGGTTAAAAAGGAGTCTTATACACCAGGACATATGGTAATCCCTGTCGGGGGCAGACTACAGTGCTTTCAGGCAACCTGCGAAGCGACCACATCAGACAACTGGGTCATGTCCACCATTTCCCATGGTTACTACATAGAATTTGGCAGGATTCCTATAAGCAGGTTTCTGCCTTCCGCATTAACCAAGGATCCTCTGAAAAGGAGGATCCAAACCCAAACAGTTGATCACCTCCTACACATCAAAGCAATAGAGGATGTACCCCCCTCTCAGCAATTCTTGGGCGTCTGCTCCTTCTTCTTCACAGTTCTGAAGAAGGAAGGAGACACCCACTCAACCCTAGACCTAAAACACACCAACTCACACATCACTTACAAGTGGTTTCTTGGGCCAGATTCCATGCCAGACCACTTCAAATTCTCCTCCACCAATTTCAGCAGCAGATACCCCTTCACAAATGCATTCTTCTGTGTGTCCCAGCCCAGGTAAGAGCCTCCATCTCCTGGTGGGCCAAGAAAACCAATCTGTCCAAAGAGTCCCCCTGGATCCAGAGACATCAGGTCACCGTGGTCTCCGATGCCAGTCTACTTGGCTGGGGGGGAGCATTACCTGGGAAACACAGCACAGGGTGTATGGGATCCCCACAAGAGGTCATGCAGCATAAACTGGCTGGAACTAAGAGCAGCACACCTGGCACTGACTCTTTTCATGTCCTAGTCCTCACAGACAACACCACAGCCTGTTCTTACATAGCCAAACAAGGGGGAATGAGATCTCATTCTCTACACAGGGAGGCTACTCTCCTTTTTCAAAAAGAGTGGCCTCAATATCAGCCTGTTACATTCAAGGAACAGCCAACCTCCAAGTGGATTACCTGAGCAGACACTAGATACTGCCAGGGGAATGGTCCCTCCACCTGCAGGAGTTCTACCAGTTAGAGATCAGATTCAGACTAATGGAAGCAGGCATGTTTGCCTCCCGGGCCAATTGGAAACTCTCAAGGTACTTCACCAGATTCCCGTACTTCACCACGGATCAAGGTGGTGGATGCAATCCAGGCCCCTTGGCCAAAAGGTCTACTTTACCTTTTCCCTTCTCTCCCACTGGTTGTGAAGACAATCTGAAGGTGAGGGAAGAAAGAGCACAGGCAGTTCTCATCCCCCTCACTGGCCAAGGAGACCTTGGTTCTCAGACCTGATGGACCTGGCTCAAGAAGATCCATGGCTCCTCCCCCAGAGAAAGAACCTTCTGAGCCAGGGACCAATGATTCACCCCATGAGCTGGTTGCGCCTAGCCACCTGGAGGTTGAATGGAAAGCCCTTAGACTATGCAACTATGAAGAAGCAGTGATTTCCACGTTGCTATCTTCCCGCAGACAATCTGCTACAAGAATCTATGAGGCCACATGAAAGGCTTTCTCCAAGTGGTGCTCATCCAAACATATCTCTCAATCAGAGGTGACAGTGAAGCAAATCTTAGCCTTCCTGCAGATGGGCCTGGAACTTGGGCTCAGGCCTAATACACTGAAGAGAGAAGCAGCAGCCTTGTCTTCCGTTCTTTCTCCAGGGTGAGGACAACCACTCACCTCACACCCTCATGTCTGGAGATTCCTGAGGGGGGCTACCATCATGTTGCCCCCCATGAGGCACCACTTCCCATCCTGGAACCTCCCCTTGGTCCTCAGACAGCTATCCAGGTGTCCCTTTGAACCTCTCCGGAAGGTCTCACTCAGGTTCCTCTCATTAAAGGTGGCCTTCCTGGTAGCTATAACTTCCACCAAGCAGGTGTCTGAGCTAGCAGCCCTTTCAGTGAGGGAAGGAACACCTCTGTTCCTTTAATGAGGATTGTGTGTCTCTATACACAGATCCTTCTTTTCTTCCACCTTTCATCTTTCTCAAGAACTGATATTACCCTCCTTCTGTCCAAACCCTTCTCACCCTAGGGAGAAACTATGGCATAAACTAGATTGTTTTAACTTGATGTTGTTTTAATCTTGCTGTACGCCACCCTGGTTGCCGAGCAGAGGGGCGGGTTAAAAATAAATAATAATAATAATAATAATAATTATTATTATTATGTCTGCAGGGCCCTAAAGATATACATAAAAAGGACAAGGCCCTTCAGATGCTGCAATTCTCTCTTCATATCTTTTAACACAACCTCATTGAGAGCAAGAGCTTCCAAACAAACTATTGTGAACTGGATCAAGGCCTGCATCCTAACAGCATACGACGTGGCCAGAATGTCTCGTCCCACCAGGGTACTAGCCCATTCCACCAGAGTAGCTGCTACCTCAGCAATCTTCTTCTCTAACCCTCCAGTCTTGGAAATCTGTTGGGCTGCCACCTGGAGCACTCCTTCCTCCTTCATCCGCCATTACAAAATTGACAGCTTCAGATCCACGGGTGCACTTTTCAGATGGAGGGTCCTACAGGAGGTAGTTAGAGACTAAACACTCAAGCAGTCACCCCGCCCTAACCAGTAAATAGCTTGGGTATGTCCCAAGAGTAATGGATTCCTCCTCTCACTAACCCAGAGAAGGCCACATTGGTTACTTACCATGAAGATGCATTCTGGGGTCGGTTGAGAGGCGGAATCCACACACACATGTCATGACTGCCTCCTTTTTTCCTTTGTCTCAGTCTTTCTCAGCAATCTCATACTTACCTAATTCCTTTTACACACTGCTGGGCTTTGCTAGTCAGTGAACTGGCCTCGTGGATGGCTGGAGGGGAGGAGTCAACGGCCCTCTGGCTATCACAAGATTTTAATGTTCTTCCTGCCTCTTCTCTGGATGGTGAAAGGAAGTACCCAAGCGTAATGGATGCCTCCTCTCTACCAACCCCAGAATGCACCTTCACGGTAAGTAACCAATGTGGCATTTTCTTACTAAAGTCATATAAAATCTATGAGTATTTTGAGATTTTGTTGCACTGAATATGTATCCTTGCCTATAACATTTTGTGTACTTTCCTAAGGAGTACTAGCTTAAATTCCTTTGGCCTAAATGTGGCTAGGGTGAACCCCATTAAATCAAAGGTACAAATAAATTTGACTTACCAAGTTCCTATTCATTCAGTGGACCTACTCTAGTCAGAACTAACAATTGGATTTAGGTCTTTAAATTTCAAGCTGATGCACAATGGATGGAGTATATTTAGTTCTGTCTTGCTAATAGGAAGCATTTCCTTTTCTTGCATCCTACCAGCTCTGTCTGTTTTGTATAATTCTGGTTTGCTATGAAGCAATTCATTAATCTGTTAATCTGGTAGACAATCTTGTCATGTTGCTTACTGTTGGATCAGTGCCCTGTATAGTCACATCTCTAATGGACTGTAATCTATGTCAGGTCTCTGAAATCAACTCTGTTCCAAAGATGGTGGGGGGGGGGGGAGTTGGGTGGGGGGAAGCAAAGGAACAGCTAGAGACAACAGGTAATAAAGTGTACTTTAATCAGCAAAGATTATTCTTGTCAGAAAGATTAGTCTGGTCCATGTGGGCAATCTCTTCCCATTTAGAGTTGTTGTTTTAAGACAGACATGGAAAGCATTTCAGATCTTTTCCTGACTTCTTAATAAATAATCTGGCATTCCCTTGGGTTGAGTCCAGCTTGGAAAATAAGTTGAATATTGCTTTCTTTGTGAATTACGTGCTCTAGTTTCAAGCTATTATAATTTATAAAATCTCTCATGGTGAAAATGCAAACAAAGCCATGTCTCTAGGGCATGTAGAGTAGACAGTGTTGCACATTACAATCAGCCTCTCCTGAAGGTTCGTTTAATGTCGTGTTATGCTCTTTTGCAGGGAAGGGGGTGGGTAGGAGTGGAATTACTTTTGAAATACATTATTCATGTAAGTAGATGCATGGGGAGAAGTTACAGAATCATGATTTCTGTGGAAAATGTACTGTTGTGAATTGATGTGTGCATTATTTATATCTATACAGTAAGTCTTTGTTGTTGTGTGCATTCAAGTCATTTCCAACTTATGGCGACCCTAAGGAGAACCTATCACACAGTTTTCTGAAGGCTGAGTGTGTGTGACTTGCCCAGGGTCATCCAATGGGTTTTCATGGCAAAGTGGGAATTCAGACCCTGGTCTCTAGAGCTGTAGTTCAACATTCAAACCATTACATCATGCTGGCTCTATTGCAGTTGGTCTTTACTGCATAATAAAGGCATGAAATAAACATGATAGCCTGTAGAGGGGAGCTGTGGACAGCTTTGCTCTTTTCTTAAAAGGGAAAAAGAACCTGACCCTTTTAGGTAATCCAGATTTTAATATCTCCAGCGCACTGGGGCATTTGACTGTTGAATAATAAATACATATTTTGCAAGTTCATCTATCAAAATAAAAATGCTAGTAAGAGAAATTAAACATAGAAGGTTGTTTTACTTAATTACTTTGCCTTGAAATGGTAGATACTTTAATTTACTTTAGTCTTGTAAAAACATTTAAATAAATGATGGTATTTTTGCTTTTCTTGGATCAAGTTCAAGTCCACTATCATCCTTGAAGCAACTGTGTGACTTTCAGCCAGTCACATCTCTTAGTCTAATCCACCTCACAGCGCGGTTGATAAACTCCTGTTTTGTTGTTGCTGTTGTTTCCAGGGCCAAATCTAAAGGTAAAGTCAGGTAAAATCTCAAGATTCATGGAGGAACAGGAACATATGCTTGTAAACATTACCTTTTGTGGGAGAGGGACAATTATACAATACTAAGAGCATACAGAAGTCCCAGGATCAATGCCTGGCATACCTAAATTAGTATGGACAGATGATGGAAAAGGGACCTCACTGCCCAAGATCTAAGAGAGCTGCTGTCTCATAAAGCAAGCAACATTTGTTCTTGGCAAACAAATAGTCTAATCTGGTATGAGGCAGGTTCTTCTGTTCCTTCCTGGACTTTTGCCTTCTCATTCTAGTCTCTAGTTTTAATTTCTGCCTTGTAGTTAGAAAGTGGGCAGGGGAAAAGACTAGTTTTAGAAAGTTCATTTCCCAAAATCATTTCCCAGATATCATGTTCCTACACCACCACCACCATTATCTTCACTATCAATCTCATAAAATATGATTGAATATGAAACTGGCATCTACAAATATCAAGGCTCAGGGCTTTGAGTGTTAAATTTTGGATCTGAATTCCTGTGTATGCGTGCTGAATCAGGGTTGCCACCTTTTTCTTCTGAGAGGCTCCCCATGTTTACACCTGTATGACAAGCAGGTACAATATGGGCTTCTCCATGTTGCAAATAACTGTACCTGCTGAATTTGGCCACTCCAGAAGGTTGCTAATTTCAGTTCAGTTCATTTTTGAAGAATTTGCCAAAATTATTATATCATATATTTTGGATGGAAAGAACTCCAGTTTTTTTTTTTTTAATGAATGCAGAAGAAAGCAAAACTGGCACATTCCCTATCTTTATATTTGTGTCTTCTCTTCTAGATGCTATTCAGTCTTTCTAAACTGAACTGTGCAAAAGAGTACAAGGACATAGGACCCTGCCCCCGATGGTTATGGATACGTTTTCCCACAGCTGCAGGGAACACAGTATTCATTTAATTATTTAGTTATTTAGAACCTTGATTATTCAATTATTTAGAATCTGAAGTTCTAAGAATAAAATTAACCCTGCCCCCCATACCATAAAAAGAATATGCAAGCCATTTTGCAAAGCTATTGGTATTTTTAAGCTAAAGATGAAACAGCCTATAAAACAAGAAGGAATCTAGCTTAGAGACAAGAGTACTGTATAAGTATAATGTGCAAACATCTCAGGCTCAATCCCTGGACTTTATCAGACTACCCCCACCCCATTAATGTTCTTTTGCCAGCATATTTTAAAATGTTTTTATGCCAGCCAAAGAAATCCCCCACTCCCAACCTACCTCCAGCAGCATTGGTGAGGCTTCCCCAGCAGTAATGGAGCACAAGCGGAGATCTGTTTACTTCTGGGGTTGAGATCTCACCGATTCTTGCAAGAAGACGCTAGCACGGGAAATTTAAAAATAAAAGCCAAATAAGCACATTAAAAGTACGGCAAGGCACAAAAACACACTTTAAAAGTCTCAAGTACACTGGGGTGGTGGTGGTGGTGGTTCATAAAAAGAGCATCCTCTACCTGGCTGTCGAGATCTCACCCAGAACTGTTTGCCCATTGATGCTGTATTCAAGTGAGTACAATGGTATGAGGATTCAAACGCCAACAATGCTGGCAACAAATTGCATGGGGGATCAATTGATGGCTTGGCCTGTCAATAAAAAAGAGCAGCTTTTGGACTTTACATAATCGCAAAAGGACAATGTTGTCTGGTATGCACACCCTTTTGCAATCATTAGGCGTCCTTATGATGCCATATTTGCCACATCTGATAAAAATCCCTTGTCATCTGAAACTCTGGAGAGCCATTTCCAGTCAGTGTGAACAGTGATGAATTAGGTGGACAAGAGTTTCAGTCAGTATAAGGACTCTTCCTGAATAGTTGCAGAACTGTTGGACTTGACTGCCATGATGGTGAATAATCATACAGTAGGCCCTTTGTATCCATTGGGGTATGGCATAGTAAAATAAATTGTGTCTCTTATATAAAATCAATTCTCTTTTGGATTTATTTTTTTGGATGGAATATTTTCAAGCTGTGGATGATTGAATCCGTGGATTGAATCTGTGGATATGGAGGGCCAACTGTATAACATTTTGCCCAGTGAAAATTGTAACACCAAAAATACAGCTCCTGTTGCCTATTTAATTTCTTTAAAAATTGTAACACCAAAAATACAGCTCCTGCAGCCCTCATTGAAGTGGATAACACATTCACTGGACAAAACATGCCAGCACTGAAAGTCACTACGTTGCAAGTTCGATTCCAGCGGGCTCCAAGGTTCACTCAACCTTCCACCCTTTCGTAGGTCGGTAAAATGAGTACCTGGCTTGTGGGGGGCAATTAGCTAACACACATTGGAAGCTGCTGCTTGCAGTGTAGATGTGTAAATTGCTATTGCTTAAAACAATTTGTAAGCCGCTCTGATAGCCTTGTGGCTGAAAAGCGGGGTATAAATAACTAAAATAAATAAATAAAGTAACATTGTATAAATGCTGACCTATTCATGTCTTCTACTTACACTTAAATGTGATAAAGTTGTTTGTAAAACTCAACTCTGAATTCCAGAGGTTTGAAAATTATTTTTTAGATAGAACTGTTAGTATTGCTCAATGCAATTGAGTGCAAATGAGTGCAAAGTAACTCATTGAAATTACTCATTTTAGTTTTGAAAATGGTAAGTCATTAAGTTACTTGTTAGTTTTCCTCTTTAATAAAAGGAAATCCATCTAAAACAGTAAATTGCCTAAAATGTTAAAAACAGGTTGTATTTTTTTAATCCTCTGAAAATGGAAAATACTCCCAAATAATAAATAAATAGACTTCTACTGTAGTCATATTCAAAGAGATAGTGGTATTAGTCTGTTTTAGAATAAAATGATATGAAGGAATCCAGTACTACCTTTGAAACTAACTGGGAAGAAGAAATTTCTAGCCCAAGTGTTTATGTGCAAAGTCCACCTGACCAGATGCAGATGCAGTTATTTTCAAAAGGACCATATTTTCTCCATTGTTTCATCCAAATAATGTATTGCTAGTACAGTTGTCCCTTCATATTTGCTGGGGTTTGGTTCCAGGACCCCCCATGGATACCAAAATCCATGAATACTCAAGTCCCATTATATGCAATGGCATAGCAAAATGGTATCTCTTATATAATACGGCAAAACCAAGGTTTGTTTTTTGGATTATTATTTTTAAAGAATATTTTCAAACCGTGAATACTCAAATCCATGGATACGGAGGGAGGACTGTAATGTCATTACTTCTAACATGTTACTTCTAAGCTCTCTTGTATCCTTTTCCCCAAAAAATCTGGTTTACATCCCTGTCTGCAGTGTCTACCCTTTTTGTTACACATATAGAACGCGAGCCATTGAAAGTAAGGTTTTTCCAAATTTTAAATTAGAGATATGAGTGCTTTGCTATGTGCTTCACTTACATTGGTTTGCATAGGATTTACACGTGCCTACTTTGTTCTGGTTTGCATTCACTATTCATTTACTCATTTCCTTTAAGAGTTTTGTTGTTAGGAAGTGTGATTGTATTCCAAATCTTTATGTTTTAAAATGAACCAAGGAAACAATAAGTGTTTGATTTGTATCTGAGTAAGAGGCAATACTAACCTCCAATAGAAACAGAAATATTTATTGCAACAAACAAAAGTATTGGCTACCCTCCCTAAATAAACTTTTTTTTTGCATCTCTTGCCATTTTGTTTCTCTTGCCTAAGAACTGAAGTTCTAGAGCTCTATTGCTAAGACGCAATGAAAAACTCAAGGCGGCTTGCCATTGTTGGGGAGAATTTCTCTGATAAAAATGAACGTCTTGCCTAGTATGATGTTTTTATTTCAGACGATACCAATTTTGACAATTGATATATGGTTTAAGCAATGGGAGAAGGATTTATCTAAATGTGTATGGCAAGGGAAAAAAAACAAGAGTCAAATATAAGGTATTGCAAGATGCAAAGGACAGTGGAGGGTTGGGTTTACCTGACTTGAAACTGCATTTTGCAGCATGTTGTTTGGTTTGGTTAAAGGAATGTGTGGTGCTGAGAAATAAAAGATTACTAGAATTGGAAGGACATGACTTGAGATACAGATGGCATGGATATTTGTGGTACAATAAAGTCAAAGTGAATGTAGGTTTCAGTAATTATTATATGAGACATACCTTGTTAAAAATATGGACTAGATATAAACCCAGACTGTGCCTGAAAATGCAAGTATGGGTCTCAGCACAAGAAGCTCATTATAGAAGAGAAACAACAGGCAAAGAAAAATTGTTAATGTACCAAGAACTTCTGGAGAATTACCAAGGAGAATACAGAATTATTACAAATGAACAGTTACTTGCAGTGGAATATACCGATTATCTAGATCCATTTCAAACTGGCTTTAGGACGGGTTATGGAGTGGAGACTGCCATGGTTGCTCTGGCTGATGACCTCCGCTTGGGTATCGACAGGGGTAGTGTGACCCTGTTGGTGCTCCTGGACCTCTCAGCGGCCTTTGATACAATAGACCATTCCATCCTCTTGGATCGCCTGAGGGAGTTAGGAATCGGAGGCACTGCCTTGCAGTGGTTCCGTTCCTTCCTCTCGGGCAGATCCCAGAGGGTGAGGCTTGGGGACAGTTGCTCTACTAGAATAGAGCTTAACTGTGGCGTTCCTCAGGGTGCCATCCTGTCCCCGATGCTATTTAACATCTATATGAAGCCGCTGGGAGAAGTCATTCGGAGGCATGGAATGCGGTGTCATCAGTATGCGGATGACACCCAGATATACTTCTCCATGTCTCGGTCATCGGCTTCGACTCCAGATGGCGTCTCTCCTCTGAATGATTGTCTTAAAGCAGTAATGGACTGGATGAGGAAAAACAAATTGAGACTGAATCCAGACAAAACGGAGGTACTAACAGTTACAGGCCCAAAACCAGGTCTGGGAATACAAACTCCAATCCTGGATGGAATTACACTCTCCTCCAAGGATTGTGTTCACAGTCTGGGGGTGCTCCTGGACCCGTCGCTCCAGATGACTAATCAGGTAAATGCAACGGTCAGGAGTGCCTGTTATCAACTTCGGCTGGTACGCCAGCTGCGCCCTTTCCTGGAAACTAGGGACCTCGAAACTGTGGTACATGCACTGGTAACCTCCCGTCTGGATTTCTGTAATGCGCTCTACATGGGGCTACCCTTGTGCTTGACTCGGAAACTTCAACTAGTCCAGAACATGGCAGCCAGGTTGATTTCTGGCGTTCCCAGAAGAGAGCATATAACACCGGTGCTAAAAGCTCTCCACTGGCTGCCTATTAGTTTCCGGGCACAGTACAAGGTGTTGGTTATGACCTTTAAAGCCCTACATGGCTTGGGTCCAACTTACCTCCGGGACCGCCTCCTTCCATACGACCCTCCCCGCACACTTCGGCCCTCTGGGAGGAATCTGTTACAGCCTATGAAAACAAGGCTGTCGGTGACCTCCCAGAGGGCCTTCTCTGCTGCTGCTCCCAGATTATGGAATGGCCTGCCGGACGAGATCCGTCTTATTACCACCTTAGACAGCTTTAAAAAAGCTGTCAAGACGGATCTTTTCCGGCAGGCCTTTCCTGAATAATTATCCCGGCCCAAGACTCAGCTGCCCTTTATAGGCTATGATTGTATGTTTTTAATTTTTTTTCTTCTAATTTATATATATTTTAATTAATGCATGTTTTTAATCCTTTGCAATTTAATATTATTTTAAGGGGTGGGTGGGCTAGGGTATTGTGAGTATAGGGTTTTTATATTGTAAGCCGCCCCGATTGCGTTGCAGAGGGGCGGGATATAAATAAAATTTTATTATTATTATTATTATTATTATTATTATATAGTTTTCAATGGGTTTTTTTTAAATCTACAGTTATTTGAAAGATTTAAGATGGACAAAAAGAGTTATGGGTTTAAACAAAATAACTCAGAGTTTGAATTGCAGTTGTGTACAGATAACAGACAAGTGATTGGTAAAATGTACAAACTTTTGTTAAAATTTGACATGGAAGAACAAATGATTTGAAAGATTTAAGATGGACAAAAAGAGTTATGGGTTTAAACAAAATAACTCAGAGTTTGAATTGCAGTTGTGTACAGATAACAGACACGTGATTGGTAAAATGTACAAACTTTTGTTAAAATTTGACATGGAAGAACAAATGAAAGATTGTGTGATAAAATGGGCTAAGAATTTGGATATAATATACAGTTGAAACAATGGGAAAGATGTGTTCAAAGGGGTTGAAATTTATGCTATGTTATCATCTTAAAGATAATTTTTATAAAATGATGTGTCTCGTGATGCCAGAGAAATTGTCTAGAATGTACAAGAGTGTTTCAAATGTATGTTGGAAATGTGAAAAACATGAAGGGATATTTTACCATGTGTGGTGGATGTGTGAAAAGGCTAAAACATTCTGGGTTCAAATACATTGATGCAGAAGATATTAAAGGTTAACATTTAATTAAAATCAGACCTTTTTCCTTGGGGACTTACAAATGAATTGTTGGGAAAGAGCCATGGGAGACTACTTCATTATATGTCTATGGCAGCAAGGTTGTTGTATGGAGAAAGATGGAAGAATTCAATACTACCTACTAGGGAGGAATGGTTGTTGAAATTGGCTGATTTAGCAGAAATGGACAGATTATCTGGTTCAACTAGAGAAAAATTGTTGGTGACAATTCTAAAGGACTGGAAACCCTTTATAGATTTTTTGCAACAACAACAAAGCAAGAAAATAAGCTGATAACTTTTGGTTTTGATAAACAGTAAGATTTGGTTACCGGAAGAAGTGTATGATGTAGTTCTAGTGATAAAGGTATAAATACATAATATATATGTATAACTGTGAAAAAGAAAGCCGGAAACCACTTTTTTTTTTTGGTCTATATAGTCAGCCCTCCATATCCATGGATTCTTTATTCACAGATTCAGCCATTCATGGCTTGAAAATATTTTTTTAAAATTCCAAAAAGCAAACCTTGCTATTTACTATTTTATATAAGGGACACCATTCTACTATACCATTGTATATAATGGGACTTGAGCATCAAAGGATTTTGGTGGAACCTGAATACTAAGGACCCACTGTATTTCTTTTTATATCCTACTTTTCTTAAGTTTTTTTCTTTTAAAACACTCTGTAATTTTTATTTTATTTTGAAAAACTCCTAATAAAAAAAGGACTCAAGGCGGAATTATGTATGCCTAGTTTATTCTTTGTTATGGAACTGTAAAGACAGAATTGGGGTAAATATTGGGAATCTAGTGTACTACTCTGACCTTTTTTGTCATTTATAGCATAGTAGTCAGAAACTCGTCTTTGTACAGTAGCATTGCATTTTTTGGATGTGTAGTTGCAGTGCCTTGGTATAAAAATGATCAGTCTGTTGGTGGTTCCAGTGGTATAAATATATGGATGTACATAAATGTGTTCTTGTGTTGAGGAAGCATAACATGGAGTTATATACAATGTTATATTCAATTTACATCTATTGGTGTAATGTATTATTGTAGCTAATCTATTCCCCCCCCCGCTTTTTTTTTTTATGTTTGTCAAAGTTTGTCCACTACCTCCTATGGTGACTCATGGAGATTACATTTGCCATCCGCGGCCTTGTGAGCATTACAACCATGGAACTGTGGTTGAATTTTATTGTGATCCTGGCTACACTCTCACCAATGATTACAAATATATCACCTGCCAGTATGGAGAATGGTTTCCATCATATCAAGTATACTGTGTCAAAACAGGTAAACAACAAAAACTTGTAACTCTTAATACAGACATGAAATTAGACAGTGAACATTCAGCTAAACAGGAACAAACAAGAAGAATCCTTTTTGTGCTGAAACTGCCTGTGGTGATACAATACCTTGTTTAGCGTGATATTTATTTTATCTTGAAGTGTGGCTGTTTTGATATATAGGCATACCTCAATTAATAAAGTCTCTGACAAAGAAGCTCCTTTTTACAAAGTCTTTTTTATGCTGCACAGAGCTGACTGTTTCCTCCTTTTCTTCTGTCTAGCTGGAGGGTTTTTTTTATCAGCATTGACACTGGTGAAAGAGGGCTGGAGAAACACAGATTTTCAGTGCCAGGTTTGCAACAGTTTGTCTGCAGTAACCAATGCAATAAAGCTTGAGCTGGGGAAAAGTTGGATTCTACTTTAGCCAACCCTGCTGTAGGTGTATGTGGCTGCCTACAATAGGCAAAGTAAACAGCATCTACCTTTAGAGCATATATAAACAGCAAAACAGAGAAAGCAGGAAAGCAGTTTAGCCTACCTTGGCAGCTATTCCCAGCATGTTTTTTTCTTTAAAGAGGTATAAATTTGGCCACCAAAATGGCATCCATTAGAAAAGTGGGGTCTGGTGAAAGAACATAACCACCCCTGGAGGCATTTTAGAAGACTTTTCAAGTGGCTTCTAGAGGGTTCAATTTTTGTTTGTTTATTTACAAAAGGCTTACCTGACCTGGTTGTTTCATTTCACCTGGGCATATTAGTTTTGGGGGGTTAAGTGTTTTAACACATCTTGAAATCCTCACATTTTTTTATGGTGAAGGAAACTATCCCTATTGTTTCCATTTTATTTGTGCATCTGGTACCAAATTCTCTGTTAAAGAAGTAATGTCCAGGAACACATCTACTTTATTAAGTGAGGCATACCTGTATAGCCTTAGTGTATAAATAATTTTTTAAAATATTTTAAAAATGTACAGATGTGTGTGTCATTTTGTGTATCATATCTGTGAATTAATCTCTGGAGTGATTGTGTCCTGATACTTTTGGCCTCTAATAAAAAGAAATTATTAAACCATTAAACAGAGAGTCTGTGAACATTTAGAAGGCAATGCCATAATCACAAAAAGTCAGCATGGGTTTCAGAGAAACAAGTCATGCCAGACTAATCTGATCTCTTTTTTTGATAAAGTTACCAGCTTGTTAGATGAAGGGAATGCTGTGGACATTGCATACCTTGATTTCAGTAAGGCCTTTGACAAGGTTCCCCATGACATTCTTGCAAACAAGCTTGTAAAATGTGGGCTAGACAAGTTAACAGTTCAATGGATTTGTAATTGGTTGACCGGCCGAACCCAAAGGGTGCTCAGCAGTGGCTGCTTTTCGTCTTGGAAAGACATGACCAGTGGGCTGCCACAAGGTTCTGTCCTGGGCCCAGTGCTATTCAACATCTTTATCAATGACTTAGATGAGGGAATTAGGGGCATACTTATCAAATTTGCAGATGACACCAAATTAGGAGGAGTAGCTAATACCCTAGAGGACAGGATCAAAATTCAGAATGACCTGGATAGACTGGAGAGCTGGGCCAAAGCTAACAAAATGAAATTCAATACGGAGAAATGTAAAGTACTGCATTTAGGGCGGAAAAATGAAATGCATAAATATAGGATGGGAGAGACCTGGCTGAATGAGACTACGTGCGAAAGGGATCTAGGAGTCCTAGTAGACCACAAGTTGAACATGAGCCAACAGTGTGATGCGGCAGCTAAAAAGGCCAATGCAATTTTGGGCTGTATCAATAGAAGTATAGTGTCTAGATCAAGGGAAGTAATAGTGCCATCTATTCTGCCTTGGTCAGACCTCACTTAGAATACTGTGTCCAGTTCTGGGCACCACAATTCAGAAAGGATATTGACAAATTGGAGCGTGTCCAGAGAAGGGCAACTAAAATGGTGAAAGGTCTGGAAACAATGCCTTATGAGGAGAGACTTAGGGAGCTGGGTATGTTTAGCCTGGAAAAAAGACGGTTTAGAGGCGATATGATAGCCCTGTTTAAGTATTTGAAGGGATGTCACGCTGAGGATGGAGCAGGCTTGTTTTCTGCTGCTCCAGAGACTGGAACACGGAGCAATGGGTGCAAGCTCCAGGAACAGAGATTCCACCTCAACATGAGGAGGAACTTTTTGACAGTAAGAGCTGTTCGGCAGTGGAAAACACTCCCTCGGAGTGTGGTGGGGTCTCCTTCCTTGGAGGTCTTTAAACAGAGGCTGGATGGCCATCTGTCAGGGATGCTTTGATCGTGATTTCCTGCATGGCAGGGGCTTGGACTGGATGGCCCTCGTGGTCTCTTCCAACTCTGCAATTCTATGATTCTATGATTCTATGATTATTATCTAATATGGCTGTTTTTCATTGCCCTTTGTGTCACAGAACAAACCTGGCCAAACACACAAGAAACTCTCCTGACAACATGGAAGATTGTGGCATTTACTGCTACCAGTGTTCTTCTAGTGCTTCTCTTAGTTATTTTAGCCAGAATGTTCCAGACCAAATTTAAGGCACGCTTTCTTCCAAGGTTAGTACTGTTCTTCAACAACATTTTTTTAAATGGTTTGCACTGCAGCAATTGATCCTGTATCTGGGAGCCTAACTTGGGATTGATTTAATATTACAGATAGTATATAACTTGAATATAACTAGAATGAAACTTCTAGTGAAAGAGCACTGTGGGTTTAAAACGCATCGGGAAAAAATTCATTAAGTGATTAGAGAAGCCATAGCTAGTTAAGTTCTATCTGAACACACTCTCTTTCTCCAAACCAAATGTCAAGCTGAAACACCAAGACAAAGTTTTGACACATGGAACTTAATTTGTCTCTCAGCATAATATATGAGATTGCACAAAGTATGTAACCTGTAGGCTAGACAATGCACCTGTTATGTGGATTTGTAATTGGTTAACTGACCAATCACAAAGGGTAGCCACCAATGGCTCCTCTTCATCCTGGAGATAAGTGACCAGAGGGGTGCCACAGGGTTCTGTCCTAGGCCCAGTCCTATTCAACATCTTTATCTATGACTTGGATGAGAGAATAGAGGATATGCTTATCAAGTTTGCAGATGACACCAAATTAGGAGGGGTAGCTAATACCCCAGAGGACAGGATCAGAATCCAAAATGACCTTAACAGATTAAAAAGCTGGGCCAAAACTAACAAAACGAATTTCAGCAGGAAGAAATGTAGGATACTACACTTGAGCATTAAAAATGAAATGCACAGATATAGGATGGGTGATACCTGGCTTGATGGCAGTACATGTGAAAGGGATCTAGGAGTCTTAGTGGACCACAGGCTGAACATGAGTCAGCAGTGTGATGCAGCAGCTAAAAAAGCCAATGTGATTCTAGGCTGCATTAATAGGAGTATAGTGTCTAGATTAAAGGAAGTACTAATGCCACTCTATTCTACTTTGGTCAGATCTCACTTGGAGTGCTGTGTCCAATTCTGGGCACCACAATTCAGGAAGGATATTGAGAAGCTGCAACATGTCCGGAGGAGGGCAACCAGGATGGTGGGTGGTCTGGAAGCTATGCCCTATGAGGAGCGGCTTAGGGAGCTGGGCATGTTTAGTCTGGAGAAAAGAAGGTTAAGAGGTGACATGATAGACATGTTTAAATATTTGAAGGGATGTCATACTGGTGATGGAGCAAACTTGATTTCTGCTGCTCCAGAGACTAGGCACAGAGCAGTGGACTCAAACTACAGGAAAAGAGATTTGATCTAAACATTAGGAAGAACTTCCTGGCAGTAAGAGCTGTTCAACAGTGGAATACACTGTGTTGGAGTGTGGTGGCATTTCCTTTGGAGGTTTTTAAACAGAAGCTGGATGGCCATCTGTCGGGAATGATTTGATTGTATATTCATGCATGGCAGGGGGTTGGACAGGATGGCCCTTGTGGTCTCTTCAACTCTATGATTCTATGATTCTAAATGGTTTGGATGTTAAGGCATTTGTCTTAACTTTACATTTCCATGCATTCTCCTAGCTTGGGCCTTTTAATAGCTTGGGACCCAGGTACTTTAACAATACCTTCTCCGAGTTCAATTTATCCAGGTGTTAAGATCTTCTCATGAAGCATAGCTCTGGGTTACACCTACCATCTGAGAGAAAGCCAAAGGTGGTTTTTTCCCCAAGATGTGGTGCCCTGAATATGGTGCTCCCTCTAAAGAAGCATATACCGTATATTCCGGCGTATAAGACGACCCGGCGTATAAGACGACCCCCCCAATTTTTAAGGAGAAATGCAGAGTTTGTGATATATTCGCCCTATAAGACGACCCCCCCCGCATGCCCCTCCTGCGCTCCCTTCCAGGAGGGAGCGCAGGAGGGGGATCCGGAGGCTGCACGGCCAAACCGGGCACGTTCGCCCCTTCTCCCCACCTTCCAAGAAGGTGGGGAGAAGGGGCGAATCGCGGTTTGGCCGCGCAGCCTCTGCATGCCCCTCCTGCGCTCCCTTCCAGGAGGGAGCGCAGGAGGGGGATCCGGAGGCTGCACGGCCAAACCAGGCACGTTCGCCCCTTCTCCCCACCTTCCAGGAAGGTGGGGAGAAGGGGCGAATCGCGGTTTGGCCGCGCAGCCTCTGCATGCCCCTCCTGCGCTCCCTTCCAGGAGGGAGCGCAGGAGGGGGATCCGGAGGCTGTACGGCCAAACGGGGCACGTTCGCCCCTTCTCCCCACCTTCCAGGAAGGTGGGGAGAAGGGGCGAATCGCGGGTTTGGCCGCACAGCCTCCGCATGCCCCTCCTGTGCTCCCTTCCAGGAGGGAGCGCAGGAGGGGGATCCGCAGACTGTGCGGCCAAACGGGGCATGTTCGCCCCTTCTCCCCACCTTCCTGGAAGGTGGGGAGAGGGGGCGAATCACGGGTTTGCCTCGGCCGCTGCAGAAGCGCTCGAGCGGCGGCTGCGGCAAACCGCAATGTTCGCCCCCCTCCTCTTTCTTCCGTTGCTCCCCAAAGGGGGAGAAGGCAGAGGAGGGGGGCGAATGATCTTCAAAACACTTTGCTTCACCCCCCTGCCCCATCTCCTGCCTCTTCGCTCCATTTGCGAAGAGGCAGGAGATAGGCAGGTGGGCGAAGCAAAGTGTATCCGGCGTATAGGACGACTGTCAATTTTGGAGGGCACTTTTGAGTGCTCAAAAGTTGTCTTATATGCCGGAATATACGGTATACCTATTCTGTCACCTTTAAGGTACCAGGAAAAATCTATTCCTTCAGGCTTTTAAATTATGACCTGAGAATTGTCAAGTATAACTTGACAATAATCCATGATTATCTGGTGTGTTAAGTACTTTGTTTCTATGTTATTTGTTTTTTTTATTGCATTTTATTTTGATTTTTTGTATCCACCCTAGAAGAGTATTTATTATGAAGGGTGGTGATGAGACACTGTCACCCTTGTTCCAAACAAGAGGCAGCTACAAGCTTTACAGCTTGGATCTAGCACTTAGCTGGTGATGAGGGGCAATAGAGATCCAGTATATAATTAAAATAATTTGACATGCCTTCGCTGTTCCTTCATAGGATTTCCCATCCTCACGTATGTGCCTGTGATTCCAGGAATCTTAATAAAGCCTGAAGTTTATAGTGCAGAGTGAGAATACAGAGAATTTCTTATCTGTGCCTCCCAGCTGCTTGGTTTCCTTCCCTCAACTGTTCTTTGGTTTGCTAGAGTTATTTACCTGATTGTTACAAATTGCACATGACTATCAGTCGGAACAGAATCCTGAGTATATTTGAAGTAATTATTGATGATGTGCTAGCTCCATTTCAGATGATTAAAACATTGTATGCTGTGAAACCCTTCTATTACTGCAAGATGGTGTTTCACTATCCTCAAAGATATACTGTCTCTCATTCTCTTCTTCCAATATAGAGGTGCTCAGGAGAATTGCAGCAGTGGTCCTGACTTTGTGGTGGTGGATGGTGTTCCTGTCATGCTTCCTTCCTACGATGAAGCTGTGAGCAGTGGCTTGAATGGCTTAGCACCAGGATGTATGTCCCCTGCAGGCCAGGGGTATATTTTGCAGGCTGATGATCAGAACCCTCCAGCATATCCTGGGCCAGATGATTTTGACAGGTTGCCAGCAGAGTTTGATACCTGTGACAGCATTTCAGGCTCTTCTGAACTTCTTCAAAGTTTGTACACATCTTCTGTTTGTCAGATGGGAGCATTTCCTGTCTCAGAGAGAACTGATGCTATTAACAGCATCACTGGAGAAGTAGCATCCACCAGCCCAAGCATTGACATTGCAGATGGTAATTTTGATTTTTGAACATTATGTGGGCTTGCTTTAGTGTTAGGTTATTTTTCTTCCGTATGAAGAAGCCATAAGATTGTACTTGTGAAAAACAATTTGGATTTGGTTGCTGCTTCTGTTTTGGCCTATGTTTGTTTTGTTCCTGATTTATTTAAAAGAACACACACTCTTTCTTTACAATCCAAAGTTAAATGGCCACTGCTTTGCATTGTATTCTACCAAGTGTTTATCTTTTAAAATTCTTTAATGACAGGAGAGGGTTAGGTCTAGCTTTTGCTGACCACACAGTGTTAACAGACACACTGGGCATCAACTGATTTCCTCACCCTCCATGTTTCTGCCCCAAAATGAGTGTTTTACTCATAATAAATGTATGCTTCTTATAGCACAAGATGCAGTGAAATAACAAGCATAACTGTGGGCATCACAAAAGGCAAGACAAACTTTTCTCCTTTGAGTAAAACATACCTGAAAGCTCAACACCAGCATTATGTGCCATCAACTAAGCTAATTAATGTTAACATTTCATCCACTACAAACTACTGAATAGTAGTTGGAAGTCTGTTTGGCTAATTTTGTCAGTTACATCAGATAACTGATGTATCAAATGGGACCATATCCTATCTCAGAGAGAAATGATGCTATTGACGTTCCTTTAGATCAAAAACCCACAATGTGTGGGGAATTTAGGTTATAGTATGGACCTGGAGAACGAGAGTCACTATATAAGGCCATTTCTTCATCTCATCAAAAAGTACCAGAAATCATAAGGTACATACACAGTGAATATCAATAAAATTCAGTGTATCTGCCTAGTATTCCATTACCATATCAGAGAGAACAATTTAATTATCTTGTTGTAGTACTGATTTTCTGGTATCAGCCTATGAATGTCAATGGTCTAGGGATGGCTTACTACAGTACTGCTTTATGTTATGATCAGTCAAGGTGCGCTATATAGTAAAAGAAGGCTAGCCACCTAGTGTTAGCTATCCATTATGAATGAGACTAGATTAGCACAGTTGCTTATTCTAACTCCTTTTAGTCTTGGGATTTCTTCTGCTGTGAAAGCAAAGGAAAATACAAGATTATTGTTTTAACACAACACAGCAGTTTTAATCACAACAATGTGTTTTCAGTAAGCTTGAACATTTTAACTAGTTGAAGGATTGGTACCCTCTTAACAAATTACATATTGGGCTTCTTCACACAACCTGCTAATTCAGATGGGCCCAAATTATTCCTGAACGTACACTAGACTTTAAGCTCATGAATCAAGTGGGCAAAATTTCTATCTTCATTGAAATCCTAACCAGAAAACGGGATAGTCTGAGTACTGCTTCACTATATAACCACTTGTGCTGATATGCGTGCAACAACCAACTCTCTGATTAGACAGGTGCAGTAACATTAGAAAAATAGATGATTTGAATCCATGCATAGCTGACTGCCCTGACCTCTTAGCAACGGTGGCCTTGTTGGTGGCATATTGTAGCTCAATAAAATTACAGGTCCTCCCATGAGAGAATACACAATTAAAACCCAATTAACTCTTTCTTTTATTTTCTAGAAATTCCATTGATGGATGAAGACCCTTAATCTACACAAATCTTGCTCATACTTTTGTGGGGATTTGGGGAAAATATCATGCACATATGTATACATACATACCTATATATCTATATAAATCTCTATATAAAGACTGATTAAAGATGGGGAGGGTATTTTCTGTTTTTATATATCTTTCACATTATGATGTCACCAGATTTTGTGTGCATATCTTAATCAACTTTGGAGGTTGAGAGCATCAGCTATTCAACAGCAGCTTTATAAAATGAATCCTGAGGATTTGATGAGACTAGTCACTACAAAAGAACAATAAATTCATGGAATAGTGACGAGTGTATCTGCATCGCAGGAAGTCTTAACAACTCTTTAGAAACACCAGAGAGAGTGATTTGTGGTACAGGTACAAAAATGCCTAATGAAAGCATGTCAGATTATGTAAATTTTGCTTTATCAAAGCTGCTTCGTATCTATGATGGACCACAATTTGCAAAAGAATCCTAACTTATTGGGGGGGGGCAGAATAAACAGTGTTGAAATTAAACTGAGAGAGGGTTGTTCCTGAATGGTCTGTGTTTACTAAGCTTGCAGAGGAAAACTTTAGCTCACGGCAGTGTCATTTAAAGAGGTGGCTGTGGCAAGTAAAACACCAGAGTCCAAAAAAACTATTGTTATTTTGGGTAACAATAATAAAAGGAAAGAAAAATCTCTAGTTATAATCTAAAGAGGGCTGTTATGTCATTAAGACAATACAGAATATTTAAGATAAAACAGAAGGGCATTACTTATGAAGCATTTTCACAGCTACACTGCATTTGACTGGATTTTCTTATGAATCTCTTCTAGTGGTAAAAATACAAAAACAGCTGGGTCACAATCTGAAAATCATTGAGATTATATTATCTCTTAATATCTCCGTCTCTGATAGCTAACTCAGATGGACAAGTGCCATCAGGGTATGGACCAATAGGAGCACAGGGAAAGGAGACACAAGCATGCTTGAATTGAACCCAAAGCTATATAGAAATACAAAACATGTAAATAAAAAACCCAGAGAGATTATTTAAAAACAAAAAACAAAACTCAGATTGTCAAATGAAGATTCACTATGCAGATATAAGAGCCACATAATTTGACATGTCAGTTGGAAAACTAAAACAGAAAACGATGGTGACGAGTTAATGAACTGATCTGCTTTATCCTCTTACAGCTGTGATATTGTGGAGTAGGATGTGGCTGGCAACAACCCTGTGGAGGCAGCCACTCACTCAATCACTATTCCCTTCCCCCATTGTGCAATTGATCTAAATCCAAGTCCAAGTTGGGTTTCAACAATTTAAGATATGCAGATGACACTATACTAATAGTAGGAAAAAAAGCAAAGGCTTGAAACAACTTCTGAAGAAAGTCAAAGAAAGTACAAAGGCAGGTTTACAGCTGAACATTAAGAAAATAAAAAAAATGATCACAGATGATTGAAATACTATAACTTTGAAGTAGGCAATGAAGACATTGAGACAGTAAAAGATTTCCAATATCTTGTCTCAGTCTTTAATAAAAATGGAGACCACATACAAGAAATCAAAAGAAGACTAGGAGTTGGAAGGACAGCTATGAAGGAACTAGACAAGATCCTCAAGTGTAAAGATATATGATTGAATACAAAGTCAGGATTGTCCATGCCATTGTGTTTCTAATTTCTATGTATGGTTGTGAAAGATGGACAGTGAAGAAACCTGACCGAAAAAGAATCAACTTATTTCAGATATGGTGCTGAAGGAGAGTTCTGAGGATAGCCTGGACTGCCCAAAGGACAAATAAATGGGTCCTAGAGCAAATCAGTCCTGAGCACTCCCTGGAAGCCAAGATGACTAAACTAAGGCTGTCATATTTTGGCTATATCATGAGAAGACGTTGTTGTTGTGTACCTTCTAGTTGTTTCCAAATTATGGCAACTTTAAGGCAACCTTATCACAGGGTTTTCTTGGCAAGATGTGTTCAGAGTTGGTTTTGCCATTGCCTTTCCCTGAGGCTGAGAATGTGACTTGCTCAAGGTTACCCAGTGGCCACCCAAGGATTTGAACCCTGTTCTTCAGAGTCGTAGTCTAACACTCAAACCACAACATGACTCACTAGAAAAGACAATAAAGCTTGGCAACATGGAAGTAAAAACAGAAGATTGCATTTCAGATGGATAGACAGTCAAAGAAGCCACAGTCCTGAATTTGCAAGACTTGAATGGAGCTGTTGGTAAGAGGGTGACTTGGAGGTTTCTCATTCATAGTGTCAGTTAACAACAATGCTACTGTTTTAAGAACCTAAAGTATTCATAATATGTCATTTCAGTCAAGCTTACAATAGTCCTGAAGAGGGAATCAATAGCATTATGGTTGTATGAAAGGGGGGATAGGATTACTTTACTCTGACTTTCTTTAAGGCAGTTTTCCATGTTCTGTGTTTTGACATTAAACCCATAACTGGGCATTGCATGTTCTTTTTGTCAATTTTAAATAGCTGGTGCTGTCCACCCAGTCATCATTGGAAATGTTAATTCTTTCCTTATGTGCCATGATCTTGATGAGAATTTATTTTCCCTCCCCCCCACCCCACTGATATTTGGCACATTTGGAGAGCTCCCATTGCTGTTATCTCAAAGAGGAAATTTCCTTCTGGAAATGTTGCTTCAGTTACTGCAGAATCTAAAAGAAATTCTTGTAAGTTTTCTGCTTCCATACTGAAGCATTTTTAAAGAGGGTATAGTCATTATCTTGCAGGGTACTGAAGAGGGAAAGCCAAAAATTTACTATAAGGCCTAAATAAGATGGAGCCATGTTAAAGAAAATATATTCTAAATTAAGGAAAAATCAGAAGCTGCAGAGTTACTAACCTCTTAGGAATCTCAAGGCAAAGTAGGTTAACCCTTATGGAATGTTCTGACCCATATATTCATCAACTAACTGGTGTTATCTACTGATAACAATTTGAATCTGAAATGTAAGGCAACAGATGCATATGGCTAGTTTTTACTTGGTCGCTGCTTATTAATTTTCATTATGCTGTGCTGTTTCATGATTGCCTAACATATTTCCAGTATCTTCTTTTCATCTGCTATGTGTGTTGTAAGCTTTTGCTAGGCAGATGTTCCGAAAAACTGAACACTATCTTTCCCCCTTAAACTGTAAGGATAAAAATGATTTTTTTTGTTGTTGTAAATTCATGCAAATATGGTATATTTCATTTGCATAGTGCATATAGAAATTAAGTGCTGCATTTTTAAACAATATTATTATAGCAGCTTGAGTTTAAGACATGTTTTTATACCCTGTGATTATTCTGAACTCTCTTTGCCTATTACACACCATATAATAATATATTACTTACTATCCTCACAACCATGAAAGTTCTTTTCTTCTTAGAATCTGTCCGGTCCTATGCACCTTTACCAGAAGAAAACCCCAGTGTCTTCAAAAAGTTACTTTTTAGACTGTCTATGCTGGCTAAAGGATTCTGAAAATTGCAGTCTAAAATGTAACTTTTACAATTTGTGAGTGTAATGGGATCTGCTCTTACTAAGTTTGTATAGGAGTCTAGCTTAAACCATTTTAGGAAAAATACCACCAAATTTTTAGCAGGTATTAAAAAGATCTGTCAGCTACAATTTGTAGAAAGTTGATCTGAAATTACCTAAATAATAACTGAACAATCTTTTCTTCTCTCCCAAATATATCATCATCATCATCCCAACCAATCACCAGAACCCAAGTCTGTATAGGTATACGAGGGCTGTCTATTAAATAACAAGACTGTGTTTCTACCTTTTAGACAAATCAGGGAGAACTGATTGTGAACACTTGAGTGGTGACCTTGAACATGTCTGAACCCACATGTCAAACATCAACATCAACGCTCTCAGCCATTCAGTTAATTGTCAGTTGTCGTTTAAAGCAGCTGTGTTGTCTTGTTGGTGACAAAAAAATGCTAAGTTTAAAAGTCGAGCAACATGTCAATTTGAAATTTTTAGTAAAATTGAACAAAAGACCAACAGAATCTTTTCAAATGCTTACTGTGGCCTATGCGAAAGACTGCATGTCTCGTGCACATGCGTTTGACTGGCACAAAAGATTCAGAGAAGGATGTGAGAATGTGGAAGACGATGAACACCCTGGACTACCTTTCACTTCAAGAACCAAAGAAATTGTGAAAAAATCAGCCTGATTGTTTGAGGAGACTCCCAGCTCAGTGTCCAAATGATAGGTGAAGCTGTAAACATGGACAAAGGCCCTGTGTGAAAAATTTTGCATGAGGATCTCAACATGAGAAAAGTTTGTGCCAAGATGGTCCCTAGGGTTCTCACACAAGAGCAAAAACAATGCTGCAATGAAATTTGCACTGACATTCTGCAGCAACTTGAGGTGGACCCAAACCTTTTTCAAAAAAACATCACTTGTGATAAAACCTGGATCTTCCAGTATGATCCTGAGACAAAATGACAATCAGTGCACTGGAAAACACCATCATCACCAAGAATGAAAAAAGCATGTCAAAACAAGTCCACATTCAAAGCCATGCTCATTGTGGTTTTGTACATCAAGGGCATAATTTTGGCAGAATGGGTTCCAGAAGGCAGCACAGTGAACCAGCAATATTATAAGGAAGTTTTGACAATGCTGAGAGAAAGAGTCAGGGGAAAAAAAGACCAGAACTGTTGGGAAATGGTTTCATTCTTCATCAAGACAATGCGCCTGCTTACACAGCACTTTCTGTGAAGAAGTTTTTGGCTGATAAATGCATTACTAAACTTGAATATCCTCCATATTTGCCAGATTTGGCACCATGCAATTTTTCTCTTTTCCCTAAAGTGAAATCAGCGCTTAAAGGAACACATTTTGAGTCAATTGATGCAATAAACAAGAAAACAGCAGATGTGTTGAAACAGCTAACAGAAACTGATCAGCTCTACGCCTTTGACCAGTGGAAAACAAGACTGCATCAGTCTGTGAGCGTGAACGGGGAGTATATTGAAGGGGACAAGCATTAGAATTGTAATACATATAAATAAAGATGGGCTATTGTATCAGTCTCGTTATTTAATAGACAGATCTCATATCTCTCATTTTCATGAGCCACATGTGTTGTCCTTTTGAATGTGTCCTGTCAATGCATTTCGTGGTTACTGGATCATCAGGTATTGTTACATTGCAACAGTAAAGTTTTGTCTCTTGTGCAAAAGCAACTGACCTTTTAAAAAAATGTAATTTGGTACACCAACCTGTTTCGGGAGATTATTAAGGAAACAAACGTTGAGAGCATGATATATCTCGCAGACAGCTATTTGCGTTGCAGAGGGGCGGGATAGAAATAACATTTTATTAATATTATTATTATTATTATTATTATTATTATATTTTCCTGAAACCAAAACTTACAAAAGTTGTTTAGGCCATCTTTTAAATACACTTTTAAAACTAGCATTTAAAAAAAAAAGACCTGAACTTAATACCAGATAGATTCAGGTGCTAAACCTTTCTTAATATTCAACTTTTGCCCTTTGTTCTTTTACTTTAATCAGTAGTCATGCCGAGTGTTTACTATTTTCTGCTAGTAATATATAGCCTATCTTAAATTACTGAGGTTTCTTTCTTCAAATTTATACCTCTTTCCTCCAAATCTCATCCTATTTTCTGTATCTGTTTTGAGAATAAATTAAAGATCTAGGGTGATAAAGTGCAGCCTTGTCTGACCTCTGAATTGTAAACCATTCTGTTTCTCCATATTGTGTCCTGGTAGTGGCCTTTTATCTGAAGTATAGGTTATGCATCAGAAAAATCAAATGTTGTGGCACTCTTTTATAGTGATTCATAGTTTCCTTGATCTACACAACCAGATACTTTGCTGTACTCCATAAAGCATATGGTTCTTGTCTCTGAAATGTTTTAGTGCACTCCATTAGCCAATATGATCTCTAACATCACTTTCTTTTCTGAATTAGTTGGACATCTGGTGTTTGTCACTGTATATATGGTAAAATTCTTTATTGTAAAATTTTGAGAATCATATTGTTTGCATGGAAGATTACTGCTATGACTTCACAGTTACCAGAATCCTTGGTGTCCCCCTTCTGGGGGACTTGAATGTATGGTCCCGTCTACACAATTTAAATAATACGTACGGCGTGCGAAATTTCGCACTTCAGTACAAACGGCCGTTCGGATGCACACGAATGCAAAAGAGGGGGGCGGTTTTCCACCCTGAAATACGCACACGCAGCGTTCGGGAGGGAAAGCGGATCGCAAAGAAAAATCCGTACGCCGTTCGGATGGCTGACGGGTCTGTACGGTCCATTTGCACACATACGAACAGGCTGTGTAATCTGATTGGCTGGCCGAGTAGAGGGGGCGGGGCTAGCATGGAGGGAAATTGGGAGCGACCGCCATGTTGGTTTCCCGGCTAGTGAGCATCTGGTAAGTCCCTGAATTTATGTTTATTTATTTTTATTTTATATTGTAAATACGGAAAACCGACTGTCCGCAAACCAGGAACCTTAAAAAAACAAAAAAAAAGCAGCGGGAGATTTAAAACTGCCGCTTGGCTTGCTCGCTCCAGCCAGCTTCGGGAAGAGGGAGTCATACGGACTTTAGGGGGTTTTAAAAATCGTATAGCCGGTTCGTATGCATACAAATGACAGGCTGTTCGTATTTTTTGCCCCCCATACGGATTTTTTTATGATCGTATAGCCGCACCCGATATTGACTGTTTCCAGTCTGTAGCTGATTGCGTTCCACATTTCTTCACAGATTTTTGTTACAATTTGGATTGATTCTGTCATTACAGCATGAAACAGCTCTAATAGTGTGCCATTTGCACCTGGTGGTTTATTTCTCCCACACAGTTGAGAGCAGCTTGCACTTCACTTTCTAAAATTGTAGGTTTATTGTCAAAAACTTCTTCCTTGAATTAATCTGTCATTCTTTCATCTCTCTTTTGTAACTTTTCAGTTCATTGCTTCTCTCATCTTTTTATTGTGCCCTGATCCTATAATTTGTTCTCCTGTTGTTCATATAGCATCCCTACTCTTGCTTTAAATTTCCCTTTGATTTCATTGATCTTGTGAAAGAGGTTTCTTTTCTCCTTTTTTGTTGTTGTCTTCTGTTTCTTTACGCTGATTATTATAATGTATACAGTCATCTCTTTTGTTGTCTGAAGAATGATTTTGACATGAACAAAACTGTTGGCTTCACAAAATTGATAAATTGCTCTCCTGCTACATTTCTTGATCCTAGGCCAAATATTTCAACAATTTTTGGTTCTGCTCCATTTCCTACTTTTGAATTCAATTTACCTATTATTATCAACATGTCCCATTGGACGTGTGATCTGTTTTTTCCTGGATTTCTACATAGAATGTTTTGATTTCTTCTCCTTCCTCTGAAATTGGAGGGTAAACCTGGATTATGATTACACTGATAGGTTTTTCTTAGTCAAACTTTGTATTATATCTCCTGGCTGCTTTTGCTACATGTTGTGTAACAAATCCATGCCACCCATTTTTTTCTTAGATTTTTATTTCCTGAGTAGAACACTATGTAATAATTTGATTGAAAATGTCCCATTCCTTCCCACCTTAGTCTGCTCACATCAAGTACAGTATTTCAGTGTTTATACATTTCATTCCATTTGTTGTTTTATAGATTCTCTCTCTGTATATGCATGTATATGTGCCTTCAAGTAGCCTGTTGGCTTATGGTGATCCCATGAATTTCATAGGGTTTTCTTAGGCGAGGAATATCCAGAGGTGATTTTGCCAGTTCCTTCCTCTGAAATATAGCCTACAGCATCTGGCATTCATTGGCGATCTCCAATTAAGTACTAACCAGGGCTGATCCTGCTTAGCTTCCAAGATCAGAAAGGATCTGGTGCCTCTAGGGTATTTAGGCCCTACAGTCTTCTTACTGAATTATTTATTCTGTTTTCACAAGTTAGAACACTGTTTTCTTTTTGGAAGAAGACTGAGGCAAAGAAGGTATTGAACAGTTCAATCTTCTCTGTCCATTCTTAGCATTTCACCATCTTCTGAGTGAGTGGCCCTACCATCTCCTTGTGCTTTCTGTTGCTCCAAACATAGCCAAAAAAACATATACCCACTTTATTATTTTTAAGCTTTCTAGCAAGCCTGAGTTCATTCTGAGCTTTTCTGATGTTCCCCTTACAGTTACTGGTTGTTTGTATTCCTCTTTGTTGATTTCCCTTTTCTTCCATTTCTTATACATTACTCTTTAATCTCTGCTCGTCTGAAAGTTCTTTATACATCTACCCTGGTTTCTTTAGACACCTCCCACTTTTCTCTCTCATTGTAATTGCTTACAAAGTCATATTGATTTTTGATCAATTATTTTTCAATCTGATCTATTCCTCTTTAAGAAAGTAGTTCAGAGTCCAGATAATTGTATTATTTCCCAATCAGAATCCTGCATTGGTGGTTACATTCTTTAATAAAATTATCACCAGAAAGGTCTTCAGTGATTGTTACAGGATTAAAATTTGGCAGAGAAAAAGTTCTGTCTACTTTCTTCATACACATATAACTATAAAAACAACATTATGTCTCTCTTGGGCATCTCCCCCCTCCTTCTTTATAAAGTAGGGTGTCCCTAATGCTTCTGTCAGAAACAATGCAGTAACCACTTGACAAGCCTGGCTGCCTTTTTCTTCACCTTTTCCATTCTTGCTATGATCATTTTGGGGGGGGGAAAAGGCAATCGGACCAGTATATAATGTTCCAAATGAGGCTGCACCACAGACAGATATAAAGATACTGAATACAGGCCATTTCATGTTCAGTATCATGAGCACATAATTTGCCTTCTTCCTCTGGTTCCCTTTACAATCTACTTGGATTCTGATTACCCTGAATATTTTGGTGCCATCCACAAACTGGCTATGTCACTGCTCACTTCCAAATGTAGATCGTTTTATAGATCACAGACTGGTCCCAGTTTACATTGGAAAGGTCGACAAACCAAATATGTG
The DNA here is from genome assembly GCA_030847615.1 of Gambelia wislizenii. NCBI lineage: Eukaryota > Metazoa > Chordata > Lepidosauria > Squamata > Crotaphytidae > Gambelia > Gambelia wislizenii. The sequence continues at coordinate 52,436,959 of JAUMIR010000001.1, read as the reverse complement.
CCCTTTCTTCTCAGAATGCTCTCTGAACAAAAACATGCCAAGACATTCCACACTACTGTAGGTTCCAAAATTTATATTAGGGTTGGTCAGTCTCCAAACAATCACTTGAAGGATTGGAGGGTACCGGTTGAAGTTGCTTCAAGCTATTGTCTAGTCAATTTGCATTTCCTTCTCTGGGAAAAGGAACTAAAGAGAAATACCTTGGGTTGTATTTTTAAAAAGTCTTCATGTCGCTAATGAAGAAGCAAGGCTGGTCTAATACAAGGAAAACAGAGGTGTCTCCTTCAGTGATTTATTCCTTGGATCCTCATTTGTTTACAGGATTTGTATCCTACATTTCTCCCCAAAATAAGGCTCAAAGCAAATTGAGTTTAGTAAGCTATTGCTTTGTTTGTTTTATTTTAAAAGCAAATTACTATTTCTGAACTCTGCTGCATTCTTTAACAAATATATTGAATTATAAACTGGAGCTGAGTTGATTGCTTACTTTCTAGTAGTGTGAAGTTACTGCAGTTACTTCTAAGCTGTTCAGATAAGTCTCTATTTTGTTCATCTATGTTGTCTAGTAACATGGAAAAATAGATCTACCAATTTCCATTTCCATTGCAATGGAATCTTGTAGAAGTTCATTTTACAATATTATGTGCTGTCCATTTTGCACATGCATGTTCTTTCACTCATTTATACACAGAGAAAGAGCTTTGTTGTTTCATCAGAATGACTCCACTTATTTTCTGTTACTTGTCAAACTGCCTCACATTTTACTAGGCCAATACCTTTTTTCGTAACGATATAATCACTGTCTGACTTGATACTGACCAGGGTATCAAGCAGAAGAGGCTCTCTGTGATGCACTTGTGTCCTGTGTTCACATGGACGTGCCATCTTTCAAGGGTTGAGCACTTGTGTACACAGCCATAGAGCAGACATCCAAATGATCTGAAAATGTAGTCCCCCTGGGCTCAAGCCAGTATCACTTTCAGATGCTCCAGAGCCAGAAGAGAGAAATGTATATTATATACAGTAAGAGAAATGACTGATGTTATATTTTCTGCAAGCTAAATTAGTTGGTGTGATTAGCTTTTCTTGTGCAACTCTCCCCTGTATTTCATAATCTAGATTTAATGGAAAGCAGCTCAGAATGCATTAAAGATAACTGTATTCTGATTTGATGCACTTGTTTCCAGCTGGCGCTGAATGACTTAAACTGCATGGCAAATGCCAGGAGCAATCCTTTTGTCAGCAACTCAGTGAGAGTCCTTTGGCTTCGCTTATCTCTCTAGGCTGTTTCCCCACATGAAGTATCTCAGTTACAGAGATGCATCTGTAAATCATTCCCTTGCAGTAAATCATTTCCTTCTTGTGGAAAGTATTGGTATATTAATCTGCCTCATATTTTCGTTTCCCAGCATTTTGTGGATATAATGACACACATGAACTAATGTGAGTAAAAACTTTGGCTTAAATCCAATAGTTAGTTGCAACTAGACCAGGCCCACTAAATCAATGGAAAGTTGTAATTTAAGTAATTTCCATTGATATCAGAATCTATCCCAGTTAGGAATAACAATTGAATTTAATAGTATTTAAACCATATTTGTCCAGATCATAGAATCACAGAGTTGGAAGAGACCACGAGGGCAATCCAGTCCAACCCATTTCCATGTGATCTAGATGGTCAGGTGTGTTCTCTAATCTCATGATCAGAATTGTTGGTCTTCAACTTGACCTCAAATTTTCTATAAGAAAAAAGTGGGACTAGGATGCATAAGGTACCGCCTGAATAACCCCTATGAATCATTGTTTTGGCTCACTGGGTGAAGAAACCCTAAAGAAAGGAATATTCTTACTAGCTCCATTCATAAATAGGGGGAGAGAGCCGGAGATGAGAGGAACTGCATTTACCAGGGATAAGGATTAGATCCTTTTCACCTTGAATAAGATAATAGGATTTTTTAATGATGTATTTAAGAGGGGACAGAAGACTGAACTACTGGTGAACAGCATATGCAGAATAATCTGTGATCAAGTCCTGCACTGGCACTTCATTGTATGCATGGAACTTTGAGACATTCAATATATGTTAGTATATGATTTGTTGTATTGTTGTTATTGTTTTAAAAATTGGAATTAAATTTTTCTTGTGTTTGCAATTTTCCTTTATTATTAGCCCAATAGAACCCAGAAAGAGGTACATAACTGGCATCCAAAGTTGGGAATCCAATGAGATAACAATGCAGGACATGATGCAGGATTCTTCTACATATGCTGCTCAGCAATATTGCAATCTTGGATGCAAACCTTACAGAATACCCTCCAACTGTCCCAGTTTGGCATGCATAGTCCTGATTAATCCTCTGTCATCCCACTTTTTCAGGTGATTTTAAAATGATCCAGTTTCTTTCTGCCTTCCTTTGTCCACAGCTTATTTCAATTACTGCAAACTAAGTTCAAAGTGCAAAAGTGTGTTTGCACAACTCAGCAAAGGGAGAGAAGAGGGAGTGGAACCTTGCTCTTCCATGCAGACAAAGGCAAAAGCAAACTGGAGCAGCCTCTCCTAGCCATACTTTTTGCCATCTTGACCACATTCTGATGATATTTTGGTCACGTGTATCCTGTTTTTCATCTGTGGTTGAGGGTATGTTAAAGCCTTAAATAAAACATACAGAATAGATGTAAATACATAATAGGAATTTCTATGTAAGGAATTTACCCTTTCCTTCCCCCTAAATTTATAACTGAAAATACTACTATCTCATTCAAGGTGAAAAGGGCTCCCAAACACCCTGTAGGCCTTTTTAACAACAGGAAGTGAGTGGAAGCCACTTCTAGATCACTTCCTGTTTCAGAAATAGGCCTTATATGGGCCTAAGTTGGCCTGCCACTCCAAAAAAAAAAAAAAAAAGTTGAAAATGTCCCTCATAAACTCCCATTTAGGAGCAACCCCCCTTTTTAACCCCTTGGGGGCTACTGGACACATACTCCAAATCTCTGGGGGCTGCATGTAGTCCACAGGTCACACTTTGCCCACGGCTGGTATAGTGGTTTGAGTATTGGTCTAGAACTCCAGGAGATCTGGGTTTGAATCTCCATTTAGCTGTGGAAACCTATTGGATGACTGTGAGCAATTCATACTCTCTCAACTTAAGAGAAAGGCAGTGGCAAACCTCTGAATATATCTTGCCAAGAAAACCCTGTATAGATTTGTCTTAGCATTGCAATAAGTCAGAAATGACTTGAAGGCACACAACAACAACAAAGAAAAAAGTAATGGAGAATATATCGATCAATGCCTGACAATCATGATAGCTATATATTATATCAAGTATCAGAAGCAGTATGTCTCTCAATACCAGCTGCTGGATAACACCAGTGGAAGAGTGCAATTCTGCTCATGTCCAGCTTGTGGGCATCTGGTTGGCTACTGTGGAAAACAGTGTGGATTAGGTAAGCCTTGCTGTGTCTTCCTTCTATGATGCATAAATCACTTTGGGTCACTAATTGCAAATAATAATAATTTTAAAAATAATAATATTCCAGGCAAATTCTAAATGTGTGCATTTTCCTTTCAAAACTGTGTACTAATGATTCTTCTTAGACTTTCGGTGCTTATTATATCATAATAGCACTTGAGTCTATGGTTTATGAACCATCCTAACACTGTATTTTTAATCTGTTTGTCAGAATTGGTGACTCATCTATCTTTATAATCTGTTAGCTCCTCAGTGATCGAATCTGACAAGGTTATTTTTCAAGACAAATACATATTAATCTGGAATGTTGGTCTGATTTCAGTATAGCAGATCTGTATATCCAAAATTTGAGAGAGAGAGTCAAATTACCATAACTGTTTGTATGGCTAATTAAACATGCAAAACTGGTTAAATAGATTAACAGCATAAATTTAAAAAATCTGCCTGCTCACATACAGCTGAGGGAAGTTTACAGGAAAAATACTATGTTTTATAAGTGATGACATATATTTGAGATATATAATATATATAGTAAAGATCTGAAGCCACATGGAATGGAATGTGAGTCATATATCAGCCCTCAGGTACAATCTCCATACATCTAATTAGGTAGTTTCTGTTTAAAATAGTTGATTGTCATTATATAATCTTTAATGAAAGGAACATCATTATATCATCATTACTGTTATGCAATCTGTATCTCACAGGCAAAATAATTAATATTTTCAAGCAGAAAGTGAGCAACAATCAGTTCCACACCACTAACACCCACACACAGGGCCTCATAGCAGTCTTACTCTTCTTTGACAAAAGATATGAAGTAGGTTTATTTACACATCCTAAATGTTTCATACATCTCATGCTGAGAGCTCTATAACAAGTGTTCTTCAGACATGGAAGAATGAAAAAGAACTGCAGATTGCAAAATGCAAGATGAACAAACTCAGACCGAAGCAGAAAAAGGGGTGTGTTTAAAACCAACAAACAGGAAATGACATGAATATAACTGCCTAAACGCTACAACTACTGAGTGTATGCATGCTAAAGTTGCTAGTGGTTACTCACGAAATTGTTATAATTTCTTGAGCATTGTATGTGTGGAAAGATGTATCTCATTACTTCCAAACTCTGCTTTCTGGCAATTAATTACTAGGATGGTGAAAATGTGAAATTCATCAGCTTGTGAAGAGGAACCAGTAGAAGGCAGTGAGAGAATAAATATGTGTGTGAGAGAGAAAGAGGGGAGAGGACAAACAAAAATGCTGCAATTTATTTGATACACACACACACAGGGAGATTTGACTGAAAGTCAAATAAATGAACACTAAACAGTGTATTGTGCTGTCTCCTTCTGGATGTCTGATGCAAGACAGTGGATATGCTGCTTACAGATGGGTTACACTTATTACCTTCATCTGTGCCCTATTAGCATATTCATAAATAAATAAAAATATTGTCAAGATCCACAAGTCACCATTAGTTTTTTTTTCTTCCTTTAAAAGGAATCAAAATTTAAAATATACACTGCTTTGGGTTATCTCACTTTTCAGGGAACTGATCAGGGTAAAGCAATATACTGTAGAATGGACTGCAGCTAGCTTCAGAGCATAGGAAAATTACTTTTTGGAACTATATATCACAAAACTGTTGAGCTAGTACTGGTCATGTCAGCTGGGAGATTCTGGGAATTATAGTCCAAATAAATCTCAAAAATTCCAGGCTTTGATTATGTAGGTTCCTGATTTCTCACTTCAGCTTTTTTGGTGTGATTCTTTCTATGCACCACCAGACACAAAGCTGGTGGTAAAATATTAACTGGTAATAGAGGAAGTTCCCCGGTGAATGTTATCAGTTGTATCAACACAGCTTCAGACTACCTTCCTGATACTGGTGTAGACGATGGAGGATGTGCAGTTGAGCAAGATTTCATTCTTTTCTAAACTGGTTTTGAGCATTTATATCCTAACTTTGGGGAGGGAAGCGCAGCTTATATTCTGAAAGGCTATTACTAATTAGCTTCTTATTGCCAGAATGAAAGAAGAATTCAGTCCAAGTAGTTCTAGTTCGGATGAAAGCTGATTGTATACAGTATTTATATCACCCATTTGCATCTGAGACTCAGGGTTTATTTAAACAGTGAAAATACTTCTCATAGAATTCGAGGAGAATATGATTTGTCTAAACGCCATCCCACATCAATTTGTAGTATTCAGAAAAGGGGGGGGGCAAAACCACCCAAAACTCCAAAGGAAAAGCCTTCACGGCCTTTCCCAAAGTTTTTTAAAAGTCCATTGGGAATGTGCATTCCCACGCGTTGCTTTCATTCGCATTCCTGATAAAAGTGGAAGTGGAAAGCTGATTGATCAAATATGGGCAGGGGCCAGAGCTTGCTAACAACGCAAGCACCTGGAACCACCATGTTGGATTTTCGACTGAGTGAGTGTGTGCTGAGGCAACAAAACAGCCTTTTTTCTTTATTTATTTAGGCAGAATATTACACTTTCACACCTTAGATATGCTTTTTTTTTTAACTGTTCAGCAGCAGCAACTGGTGACAATAAAAATGTGAGTAATTCACTCGTGCCTGCTATTTTGCAAAAAAAATTGTTAAGACAAATCGAAGCTGCTTTCAAATCAGCGTTAGTTCACATCAATCCACATTCCCCCCCTTCGTATAGACAGGCCCTCAGAATAAATCAATTGACATAACTAGTTTTGGGGAAAGTACCCTCCATTTTGCTTGTTATGTGGAATGGTGCTGTGCTAGCCTGGTGAAATAGTGAAGAAAATCTTCAGACTAACCCCTCAAAGTACCTGGCTGATACATACAGTATGTAGTGCTTTTGGAGTAGACACAGAATGTCAGAAAGGAGGTAAAACATGTTTCTCTCTAACAGCAAAATATACCAGGCAGGAAATCTCTATCCAAAAGAGGCAGACTGGAATGCCCCAGAACAAATCATGCCAGATAAATGCTGAAGTGAAATAATCAAGGCAAGAATGGGATGCAGACTGAAATACTGTGCACATCAATGGCACGGTCCCTTGACCAACCACAGAGTGGAGTATAACACTGTCTGGATTTTCCCTTAATCACTGAAAAGCTTTTAACTTCAGAGGCCCAAACTTTCAACAGAAAGTTGGCATCTCAATATATTTGGAGCTCAATTTGAGTATTGGTTTTGGGGGAAAACAAGGAAGAAGAAAAAAACCAGAAGGTATTATTTGAATTCCAAAATCCATACCCCAGTAATAGCTTTAATAGAGTCAACAAAAATGTTATAAAGTAGTCAACAAGATTGAGATCTCTATGAGGATGAATGTGAAGCAGGGGAAAAAACCCACTAACTTCATGTTGTTTCCACAAAATCTGTGTTTACACACAGGCTTCCGTGGAAGACGGGAGAAATTGCATGTCAAATGGGATTAAGTTCTAGCGGACATTATACAGATGGCATGTTGCACCTGGATTGCTGGGTCAAAGAAATCCCAAGTCTGATTATGCTCTGTTTCAAAATATACAGAATTCAGCGACTACATGGATTTGTCTCCAGTCTTAAGCAACACACTTTGCTCTTTGGAGATTATCAGATGTGCCAAAAACCCCACCACAGGGATGGCAGGACGTCACTAAAGGGTTAACTTTTCAGATGACATCCCTGTGGTGTTATGCCTGTTCTCCCCCCCCCCCCACTCCTTTTTATTGCCGGCCATGAATTGACCCGTCATTCCATTTCTGTCATGGAATGACGGGTGTGTGAAAAGGTGCCCTGTTATATTGGCACAATGCCTAGCCTTGTTTAAGTATTTGAAGGGGTGTCACATTGAGGATGGAGCAAGCTTGTTTTCTGCTGCTCCAGAGACTAGAACATGGAACAATGGATGCAAGCTCCAGGAATAGAGATTCCACCTCAACAATAGGAGGAACTTTTTGACGGTAAGAGCTTTTCGGCAGTGGAACACACTCCCTCGGAGCATGGTGGCGTCTTCTTCCTTGGAGGTCTTTAAACAGAGGCTGGATGGCCATCTGTCGGGGATGCTTTGATCAAGATTTCCTGCATGGCAGGGGGTTGGACTGGATGGCCCTTGTGGTCTCTTCCAACTCTACAATTCTATGATTCTATGATAACGGGAAGGTCCATGCCAAACACTTCCAGTCCAGATTGGGACATTGAGGTAAATGACACGCTTCCCCCCCCCCGGGTTACTTGGTGGTTTTTTTTTTTTTTTATGTATTCCTGTACTTGCTTTAACTTTCAAGTTTGTATTTTTATATCTCTTTTTAAATTTCCCACGCGATTGTTTTCTCGCAAGAACTGCCAGGATTTTGTTTTCAGGAAGTGAATGGGGCTTGGCGAGAACTCCATTCACTCCTGCAATGCTTGGGGGGGGGGAGCACTTTTAAATTCGCCATTAAGGTAGAACTGAAAAAAAATTTTTTAAAGTGCTACAGGGATGGGAGTGGGGCAGGAGGGAACGTAGTGAGACAGAGATGGATTTTTTTTCATTCCCATCTGATAATGTCCTTTGTCAGGCAGAGAGAAGTAAAAAAAGGAAAATGGCAGTTTATGTCTTGGCAAAACTAGAGATTAAATTTAGAAGTGTTTTTAAAAAAAAAAAAAAAAACACCTAACAATGTTTGCCAAGGGTGTACCTGCATGAACTTCAAACCAGCAAGTTCTCCAGAGGGGATGGTGAAATTGGGGATCATAAAATTGTGTGTGTGAAAGTATATACATACCGGCATATCAGAAAGAGAAGGAGGGTTGTCAGTTCTATGAGAAACCCAGAGTGGTTTCACTCCAAAAATGTTTGCATATGACAGTGTGCATAAGCATATCTACCAGGTGGCAGAGGCTTTGCCACTTTTTATCTGCTAATCACCTTTTCATGCAAAGAAGGAATTTTCTCTGTGCTCCTCAGCAGTGTAAATGTGCATTTCTTCACGTTTTTAGAAGTCAGGGGAGGAAATCAACTCTGTATCTCATCCCTATTAGCCAGGCAATGCCCAGTCCATTATTTTATAATGAGATACTGGGTTAGCAGGACTGGGATGTGCTCAGAATAAAATGTGTGGAGTGTTTTTGTTTTTAGTCATCTGACTAACATGAGCAGGCAAGGAACCAGTAGTATGTCTCAGAAATGAAGCCATTTCCATTCCAAATGACTTGTGATGTTTGTAGCATTAGCCTTTAAAAAAAATGAAAAATCTGATCTTCCCTGACAATTTCAAGTATGTACAAAAACATGGGGTTTGGATATAAGCAAATGGTGTCACTTCTGGAATTGTTGGCTGGAGTGGCTGTTTCTCATTACAAATGAAATGTGCCAAAATAAGAGAAATCAAAAGGAAAAAAAGACACAAAAGGCAAGGATTGAGAAGATGAATATGAGATGGGGGTATGTGTTCATGTTGTCAAGTCCTGCAAACATCTGGCTTTAAATGGTGGAACCTGTGGCATCACTAAGGCTGACGTCACCTCTTCCCCCCCACACACACACACAGTGTCACCAGGTGCAGATTGACCTCTTCATACCCTTCCTAGTGCCAGCACTGGGTAGAACTAGCTCACTCTGTTTACCTAACTGTTGGTTAAGCCACCATCACACTTAAAGAGTGGGGAAAATGAGAAAATAATTTCTCATGAGGGGTGTGTGTGTGTGAATAATCTGAAATGCTCAGATCAAAATGACAAAATGCAAGATAATCTTAGCTGCACACCACTGAATGCTTAACTAGTGTGCATTTGCATTCTTTTTTAAAAAAAACAAGTATGGTATCTGTAACACTTTTGTCATTGTTTTTATGACAGATTTATAGAAGTCCTATAAATGAGGCAATCAAGATCAGTGGCATGTGAAATTTAGTAATAATTTTCCCAGTGTTAAGTGAAGTAAAAAATATCTGACTCACTACTAAGGTTTTAATCACAACAACTGTATAATTTGAAAATCTACATAGAAAAAAATGCCTTATCCTGAGTTACACCATTGGCCTCTCTATTCCAGTACTGTCAACTCTCAGAGATGCTCTCAAGGTTTTCAGACAAGTTTCTACCTATGGTTGTGAGGTCAGGACTATCCCAGACCTTAAGATTTCATGTCTAAAACCTCAGACCTGGGGATTTGTGATGTCACAGGGGATGAGCCCTGGTGATGTTAAAACAGAAGAACCCAATGGTTTTATTCAACATGATACATTGTACATCAACCATTTAAAAAACAAAATCTCACCACCAAGACAAACTACTGAGGCAAATACATACATGTACTCTTTTTCCAGGCAGTCCTCTCATCATGAGATTGTTTCTCCTCCTCCCTGAGGACTGGAGATCAGGGTCCATGCCATGAGACTCAGGACTAGGTGCTTAGATCTGGAAACCCTAATTCTACTGGAGCCCTATCTAAGGATCCTTGATATTACTTGATCTCCCATTCAATATAAATTGGGCCTGGCATTGCTTAATCAGATTACATTGCTGTGTTCAGACTAGTATAAGTCTGTATAGCTATGACTCAAGGTGTCCCAAAAACTGAAAGATTTTATGCTGGAGTCCAGGAGGAAATTGATCACACATTGAAATAGGACTTCATGTTAATGATAGGCAATTGGAATGCAAAACAACGCAGAATCCAAGATTGTAGGAAAATTTGGCCTAGGATCTAGAAATGAAGCAGAAGAGCAAGTGACTGAATTTTGCAAGTCCAACCATTTGTTCATTGCAACATTCTTCAAGCAACCAAAGAGGCGACTGTTTAGATGGACATCACCTGAAGGCCAATATAGAAATCAAATATATTACGTAATTGGAAGAAGAAGATACAGATACACTCCAGTCCCCAAGAAAGGGGACACAAGGGATTGCAATAACCACAGGACCACTGCATTACTTTGCCATGCAAGCAAAGTGATGCTCATGATTCTACAAGAACTTTTACCATATACGAAGTGAGAAATGCTAGATGTCCAAACTGGGTTCAGGAAATTAAGAGGCACTAGGGATCATACTGCAAACATACATTGGATAATAGAGCACACCAATGAATTTCAAAAGAAAATCATGCTGTGCTTTATAGATTATAGCAAAGATTTGATTGTGTAGGTAATGAAAAATGATGGACTGTTTTTAAAGAATGTTCTGCAACATTTGATTGTTCTGCTATATAACCTGTACTCAGGGCAAGAGACTACTGTCAAGATAGAATAAGGATAAACAGAATTGTTTCCAATTGACAAGGGGTGAGGCAAGGTTGCATTTTACTATCTTATCTGTTTAACTTGTATGCTGAACATATCACATGTAAAGCAGGATTAGACTCAGAGGAAGGAGGTGTGAAAATTGGAAGAAGGAACATCAACAATTTAAGATATGCAGATGACAGCATACTACTAGCAGAAAATAGCAAAGACTTGGAATAACCACTAAAGATAGTCAAGGAAGAAAGTGCAAAGGCAGGTTTACAGTTGAACATTAAGAAAACAAAAATAATGACCACAGATTATTTACATAACTTTAAAGGTGATGATAAAGACATGTTCAAGATTTTCCATACCTTGGCTCAGTCATTAATCAGAAGATGGAGACAGCAGTCAAGAAATTAGAAGTTGACTAGGGACTTGTCTACATGGGCTGAAAATGTGATACTCACCCCAAATCTGGTGCTGGCAGTCCAGATGATGTACAGCTACTTCTGGGGAGGATCTACAGTTTTTGGCCCTTAACCTGACTTTAGTCCTGCATTAAGCTAAGTCAGAAAAAGTCCAATGTTTCACCGAAAGCCTGGAGAGGCTTTGGGTTCTGTTGACATGTGGACAGCTGGATCAGGACTGATTCAGCCGTTCCAGTTGTCCACACAGCAAAAGCAGCACCATCCCTCTTACCTTGCACTGAGAAGCCAAGAGAAGGAGATAGCTCCCTGCAAGAGCCTGGCCAGCAGCATCACTTCTGCTAAGGGCAGAATGGGGCACCTGTGCAATCAAGGAGGAGAGTGTAGAGTGACAACCCAACCCCCCCAGACTGCAGGACTGGATGCCTCCTCAAGATGCCACAGCCAGCAATTTAGCCCCCCACTCCGGCCCAGCGCAACTTTCCTTCTGCTGAGGGCAGAAACCGGTTCCTGGACATGTGAACAACATGGAGGGGGATGCTCTACCCCCTCCTCATTGATCACATTGCTGCCCCATTTCTGCCCTCAGCAGAAGTGATAGTTCACCAGGCAGGCTTACCAGGAGCTGGTTGGGTAGTGAGGAAGTGGCAGCAGCAACTCCAACAAGGATCCATCCTCTGCACTGCCTTTCTTAGTGCACTGTCGCTTCTGCTGAGGGCAGAAATGGGGCACCCATGTGATCAATGAGGAGCATGTAGAGCGAACCGCTCTCTGTTGCTCATGTGTGGGTGCCTCATTCTGACCTCACCAGAAATGGCGGTGCAATGGGCAGGCTTTCCATGGAGCTCCTCAGCTTGTAGGGTAGCAGATACAGTGAAAAACGGGTCAGGCCAGCGGGGCCAATGCGGCGTTGGCCTATCTGACCCATGTGGACAACAATGCATCGTCACACTGGATTGGGCCTAGTGGACGTGGCCGCCATCTTTAACATTCGCAGTTTTGATTATTTGCGGGTTTTGGGAGCCCCCCCCCTGCCCTCCCAAAAGTGGCAACAGGGCTTTAGAAGCCCCGTCGCTGCTTCTGGGAGGGTGGGGGGGAGGAGAGAAGCAGCGGCAGGGCTTTAGAAGCCTGTTGCTGCTTCTGGGATGGCCGGGGGGTTGCAGGAGGGCGGTGGCATGATCTATTTTTTATTAACAGTTTTTTCACATTAGTAGGGGTCTTGCAGCCCTAACACCCGCGAATGTGGAGGAACAACTGTAATGCTTACAATCAGAAGGGAGTGAACATTTTGTAAGACGTGGTGGGAATAACTAAATCCAGGGTTTAGCTCAGACCCTCCCCCCTTCCCCCCGTACACTGCCCATATATACCAGGATCTCTACATTTATTCTCAATGCGTCTGACAAAGAGAATTGAAATCCACAAACCTGTGCATTATAATTAACTTGTTAGGCCTAAATTCAATTGCTCATCCAAACCAGGGTGAAACCACTGGATCAATAGGGTTTGATGTATCATTCAGCAACAAAGTCAATAGGTCTGTTGTAGCTGGGACTAGCAACTGTATTTAGGCATTAGTCTAAAAGCTCCCATGGGCTCTTTGATATTATGCCTATGATGTAATCCCCCAAATCTTATGCAAATAAACTAGGTTCACATTTTGTCTCTATTACACAAAACAGTCTATCCCCTTTTCAAGAAAATAAGAGTCCAGGGAGGGAGTCATAGAGCGTTGAAATATAGCACACAATTGCAGCTCTCTGCTTGTTGTTTACTAGGAACAGGTAAATATGGCAACATTATCATTTATGCTAGGGAAATTCTGGTCTGGGCATCTGTATAATTTTCAGTATGGTCTCAATCCAGCTAATTCCTAAGCATTTTTACTTGGAATTTCAACTGTGGTCATTATATTCAAATGGTTTGTTGGTTTCAATTGGATTTAAACAGCCTAATGGTGAACAGCCTTACAGCCCAAGGAATGGACTAGGAGTAATAAACACCTGAGGCGAAGCCCAAAAATCAGTGTGTATTATTGTACTGTCTATTCTCCTTTATGGGTCTGAAACATGGGTCACCTATCACCAACACTTACGACTCATTGAACGCTTTCATCAGCGCTGTATACGCACAACCCTACGTAAATATACACTGGACTGACTATCTGATGAACGTTGCTGCCCTTGAGCAAGCAGGGATCACCAGCATTGAGGCCATGATATTGAGAACACAGCTGCGTTGGGCAGGGCACGTTTCTAGGATGGAGGACCATCGCCTCCCAAAAATAGTACTCCATGGTGAACTTGCCATGGGTCAGCGTAAGAGGGGCGCTCCAAAAAAGCGATAATGCAGAAACGACAATGCAGAAAGAATCACAACCCGGAAACATCACCCAAGGAGACCTTCTGCTGTGCTTTCTGCAACTGGACTTGTTTATCTCTGATTGGCCTTTTTAGTCATCAGCGCGCTTGCAGAAAGTGCAGGATGAGTCCTTCCTGAATCTTCGTTTGCGAAGAAAAGCCAGAGGTGAACAGCCTTACAGCCCAAGGAATGAACTAGGAGTAACAACTGCAGAAACTAATGACAGGTTAGTTGCCCCAAGGCAAGGATGATAAAGTCAAGTTGCAAAGGTATACATTTCATGCTAAATATGAGGAAATACCTTCTTGCTTAAAGAACAACTGGAGCAATGTAGCAAGATTGTCAGTTGCTCAAGAGGTTGAAGCACCTTCCTTGTGAGTGAAGTCTAAACCATTTAGGAGTGTTTAATGTAGAAAAAGTAAGATGGACATGATAGCACCTTATATCAGTGGCTCTTAACCTTTCCTTTACCAGGGGGCGCCTTTAAATAGATTTTGTTGCTCCAGACCCCCAAGACTTAACTCAAGGTTTAAAACCCTAATAATAACAATACCTGATGATGATGATGATGATGATGATGATGATACAATTACACCATCCATTAAACCTTCCCTCGGAGGCAGTGGAGGGGAAAGGAAGACTTTTCTTCTGATTCTTCCTGCAAGTTTGTGGCTGGAGCTGATTAAATGGCAATGTACAGACCAAGCCAGCCAGCCAGCCCTTGCCTTGGCTCCTGTCACATGGTCACTCCTCTACAGGGAAGAGGTGGGTCAAGCAGCCTTCAAGCCTTTGTGGGCTCCCTGTGAGGACATCACAGACCTCTCAGGGTCCCTGGACTACAGGTTAAGAACCACTGCCTTATATAATTATGAAGAACAGCAAGAAGATGGATAGCAGTTTTAAAACACCCTATTACTAGAACTGAAGCATTATCCAACTGTCAGGAACAGAACTGGTTGGTGGTAATAAAATACCAAATAAAATGCATCTCCATAAAGGGCCAAATAATATACATCTTCATAGAGTAATACATCATTAATGCATGACAGGACTGCCATCAAGAACCAGTATGGTAGAACACCCATAAAGATCTTCAGTCAAATACAGGGTTCCACCCCCTGGACAAGTTCTTTCTCTTCAACATGCAATCTGCTTGTCTAGCCACCCCCTTATTTTTCTTCTCACCAATGATGATCATGAGAGAAGGATAGAAATTGATGGAGTAGACAACTATGCTGGCTTTCTACTCCCCCCACCCAGCTCTACCACTGATCCTGCCTTTGTACAGTTGTCCCTTCACATTCGCTGGGGTTTGGTTCCAGGACCCCCCGTGAATACCTAAATCCGTGAATACTCAAGTCCCATTATATGCAATGGCAGAGCAAAATGGTGTCCCTTATATAAGATGGCAAAATCAAGGTTTACTATTAGGACTGTTATTTTTTTAAGAATATTTTTCAAGCCGTGAATACTCAAATCCGTGAATGTCAAATCCGTGAATGTGGAGGGACAACTGTATTCTTAAGGAGACCGCCTGACTGTTTCAAAACAATTGTTTATATAGGTTTCACTATCATTCTGCTGTATAGACTCTTCTGGGGTGCAGCTACACTGTAGAAATAATGAAGTTTGACACTACTTTAAGTGCTGTAGCTCCATCCTATGGAATCCTGGGATTTGTAGTTTTACAAGGTTTTTAGCCTTCTTTGCCAAAGAGTGCTGTGCCTCATAAAACTATAAATCCCAAGATTCTGTAGGATGTACCCTTGGCACTTAAAGTGGTGTCTGTCTGTCTCTCTGCACATCTGTGAGATTACAGCCTAGTGACATTCATTTTGTCATTGTGTGGAGAAAGAACCTCTCCATTGTGGTTCTCATCCTGCAAGATTGGGCAAACTTCCAATATAGTGTTAACACACACACAATTATTATTATTTTGCCCCTGTATTTTTCCTAACCATTTAATCTTCTTCTCCAGTGATTTTAAAGAAATATTTTATTCCTTTTCTGCTGCTGTGTAATTACTCAATTTTGTGGGATTTTTGAAATTATAAGCAGTCTAGGGATATCTTATTAAATACGTAAATAATAAAATATGGTACTTGTAGGTTTCCTGCTTATATGATTAAAAAGCAGTGTTATGGAATGGGAGAAGCTGCATGGAAAAAAAGGTTAAATTCCTCCTGTTATAGTACAGCAGGTCTGATTCATTTCCCACTTACCCTTCCACCCCATCTACTTAAACTTTAACAAAAAACAAACAAACATGAAAAACAAATACAGGAGATTTTGATCAAAGAGCTTCCACTTCACATCAAGTATGACATTTCAATACATTAAAACTAAAAGGAAATAACACTTAGACGAGTATTGAGAAACTGCCTTTTAAGAATCAAGTTTATGTCAAGAAACATCTACATGTTCTTTTGAGTTTCATGTGACCTTAATGCTGTATTTCTTCTTTCCTCCTTGTGCTGTTTTTCTTTTTGTGTTGCAACTGTTTGAGGTATGAGCCAATACAGACCACCTGTCTCGTTTTTGTACAAGAAGAACTAATCCAAATGGTTAGTACTTGAAAGAGACAACTCTTATAGAAATGCTGGAGATGACTGCGATATCAAGGAGCCAGTTGATGCAGAGCAATCAGTTCTCATACACAAATCTTCATTTAACTGTGCTAGGATACTTTAAGCAGCTATATCTGATTCTACTTCATATTACCGTACTTTCCAAGAGTTGGCTACTTGTTCAGTTCCAAAGCTGTCCACCCCGCATGGGGGCAAAGCCAGATTTAAGGTCATTATGGCCTGGAGGAATTTCAAAAATAGTGCCTCCTTTGTGCACATGACGTACATAAGCCATTCTACGAGCAACGGCAGAGTAACTAAATAAATGAATGAGTAAATACTAAATAAAGTACAAAGTGCAATAGGTAACAATACAGAATTCTTGTGTGAACTTGGACAGTGAGACTAACAACCTGAAATCCCATGCATTTTTATTCAATTGCTCAAATATACACAACTTTTTCATGGCAATTGAAACACTGAGGGATTGAGGAAGGGACATACAAGCTCTGTAACCTTATTCCATGTTTTTATAATCAAATTTTAAGGCTTCGCCCTATAAATTTGTCAACTGCTTCTGAATGCTCTTAAGAACCTTTATGTTGTTCAGTTTTCCACATTTATGCTTAGATTTTGGAGGGGGAGATACACTCATGGCCACTTGAATCCCATTTTGGAAGAAAGGTGGAATATAGATCCAGTAAATAAATAAATAAAAATATTTTTTCTGACAGATAAATATGTTTAATATAAATGCTGCTGTTTTTGAAAGTGCTATGTAACCACTATCTTGCATAGCATAAACACCCACCTGATGTCTGTGGGTGTCAAGTATGAATCCCTTTCACACAATTTCCAAAGTACAACAAACAAGATCTATGAATAGTCTAAAGGTGATCATTCTAGCAATTACTGCCAAAAGTTTTCTTACAATTGTTGAGCAAATAGGCCATTGTGACGACTGCACATGAGTGGCTGTACATTATTTCCTCCAGCACTGTAAGAAACTCTTATGATCCTTGCTGAGCTTCTTGTATAGGGCAGAAGCCTTTATCCTCATTTTGACCTTAGCTCTTATCCCAGTCATAAGAACTGTGTTTATATGGATGTAGTTACAGAGCCCTTTTCATACCTTGGCAACCATCTCATGAAGGTATAACTTACTGCCGCGTGCTTGGTGCTGGTTGTGGGCAGGGCTGATGAGTTCTTCAGTCCCTGTCCCCATTTGTAGCAATACATGTGACCAGGTGAACACGTGAAAAGAGCTCTTCTCTTGTTGATTGGTATAGAAGTTGAATCCATTCTATGCATTACCACCACAGTTACCATTTTCCATAAACTTTGTAACTTTGATAGCATGCCTATAACCAATTTAACCAGCAAGAGGGGAACAGGAACACCTTTTGGGTTACATCTGGATGGGATACAAAACTGGGATCAAAAACAAATGCAATGTATTGAAAGTTTTAAACTAATGTTACAATAATGATGCCTATTATTATTATTATTATTATTATTATTCAGTGCAAATGGCACTTCCAGAACATGGGGAGAGGAGGAACATTGTTGTAGATGCCCTAAAAGATGTCCAGTTAATCTGTTCCACAGATACCAGTGACAGGTGCAAGCCCCATCAATGCACAAGCAATATCAGTCTGAAGAAGCTCCATGTACGGACATCTGTATGTGTAGTCAGAACATCTTCCATGGGATGCTAAGCCTGATCAACTGAGCTTCTGGTCCATGTGGTTGTTGTTGTGTGCCTTCAAGTTGTTTCCATCTTATGGGAACCCTATTAGGGGGTTTTCTTGGCAAGATTTGTTCCAAGGGGGTTTCCCTTTGCCTTTCTCTGAGGCTGAGAGAGCGTTTTTTTTAAAAATTTATTTATTTATTTTTTTATACCCCGCTCTTCAGCCACAAGGCTATCAGAGCGGCTTACAAATTGTTTTAAGCAATAGCAATTTACACATCTACACTGCATTAAGCAGTTTCCAATGTGTGTTACCTAATTGCCCCCACAAGCTGGGTACTCATTTTACCGACCTACGAAAGGATGGAAAGCTGAGTGAACCTTGGAGCCCGCTGGAATCGAACTTGCAATGTGGTGACTTGCAGTACTGGCATTTAACCACTGCGCCACCAGGGCTCCATTGTGTGGAGCCAAGTTAATCCCACTGGGTGTAACTTGACCAAGGTCACCCAGTGGGTTTTCATGGCTGAGTTAGCATTCGAACCCTGGTCACTAGAGTCTGTCCAACACTCAAACCACTACTCATAGAATCATAGAATTGCAGAGTTGGAAGAGACCATGAGGGCCATCCAGTCCAACCCCCTGCCATGCAGGAAATCACGCTCAAAGCATCCCTGACAGATGGCCATCCAGCCTCTGTTTAAAGACCTCAAAGGAAGGAGACCCCACCACGCTCCGAGGGAGTGCGTTCCACTGCCGAACAGCTCTTACTGTCAAAAAGTTCCTCCTAATGTTGAGGTGGAATCTCTGTTCCTGGAGCTTGCATCCATTGCTCCGTGTTCCGATCTCTGGAGCAGCAGAAAACAAGCTTGCTCCATCCTCAATGTGACACCGCTTCAAATACTTAAACAGGGCTATCATATTGCCTCTTAACCGTCTTTTTTCCAGGCTAAACATACCCAGCTCCCTAAGTCTCTCCTCATAAGGCATGGTTTCCAGACCTTTCACCATTTTAGTCGCCCTCCTCTGGACACGCTCCAATTTGTCAATATCCTTTTTGAATTGTGGTGCCCAGAACTGGACACAGTATTCTAGGTGAGGTCTGACCAAGGCAGAATAGAGCGGCACTATTACTTCCCTTGATGTGGACACTATACTTCCATTGATGCAGCCCAAAATCGCATTGGCCTTTTTAGCTGCTGCATCACACTGTTGACTCATGTTCAACTTGTGATCTACTAGGACTCCTAGATCCCTTTCGCACGTAGTCTCATTCAGCCAGGTCTCTCCCATCCTATATTTATGCATTTCATTTTTCCGCCCTAAATGCAGTACTTTACATTTCTCCGTATTGAATTTCATTTTGTTAGCTTTGGCCCAGCTCTCCAGTCTGTCCAGGTCATTTTGAATTTTGATCCTGTT
This sequence comes from Gambelia wislizenii, assembly GCA_030847615.1. Taxonomy (NCBI): domain Eukaryota; kingdom Metazoa; phylum Chordata; class Lepidosauria; order Squamata; family Crotaphytidae; genus Gambelia; species Gambelia wislizenii. The sequence continues at coordinate 52,417,838 of JAUMIR010000001.1, read as the reverse complement.
CTCTAGGGTATTAGCTACTCCTCCTAATTTGTTGTCATCTACAAATTTGGTAAGTATGCCCCTAATTCCCTCATCCAAGTCATTGATAAAGATGTTGAATAGCACTGGGCCCAGGACAGAACCTTGTGGCAGCCCACTGGTCATGTCTTTCCAAGACGAAAAGCAGCCACTGCTGAGCACCCTTTGGGTTCGGCCGGTCAACCAATTACAAATCCATTGAACTGTTAACTTGTCTAGCCCACATTTTACAAGCTTTTTACGCATTTTACTGTATATGCGTAAGCCTCCTTGAGATCATGGGTTGGCCAGGAGCCATATACAGCACACACATCAGCATGTTGGGGACTGGTGAGCCATTCCATAGAGCCCCTTCATGCATTTACTACCTATAAATAACAAACAGGATTTTAATTATAGGAATTAAAGGGTGTGACAAATTTGAAGGAAGCAATGGAAGTGTTTTGCATGAAGGGGTAATACAGGAAACAACAAAGGCAGAAACAATAGGCAGAGTTGTTTAAGGGAGTGGAAGACCTTTGGGCAGAGAGTAGAGCTGGAAATGAGTTCACAGGCTAGGATGCAATTAGAAAACAGGTACCTGATGTCCCTTTTCTCAGAAGCAAGGACAGACCTACCATTAAGCAGAGTGATGCAAGTGCTTCAAGTATTAGGTTTGGGTATCAGGAAAGAGCAGCATATTGTTAGTTGATTAATTTATTTTAGTTTTACTCCCAAGGAGGGAGAGAGGTGTTGCAGGATTAGGGGTCCTGTGTACCAAAATATTCTATCTAACTTTGGGAAATGCACACTTTGGTTTGTGTAAAGTTGTTGTGTGTGTGCCTTCAAGTCCACTCTGACTTATGGCAACACTATTATGAGGGGTTTTTTTTTTTAGCAAGACTCATTCAGAAGTGGTTTGTCATGGCCTTCTTCTAAGGCTGAGAGAGTGCACTTTGTTCAAAGTCACTCAACAGAGTTCCACCATTGAGCAGGCATTCGAATCCTGGTCTCCCAGAGTCCTAGTCCAGCATTCAAATGATGCTGGCCCCTTGGGTGAAGGCAGTGCACCATATAATGCTCCTCCTCGAGCAGTGAAAGTTTTTGGGGTGCTCCTGCTTAAAAATGGAAGCCAAATAATTTGTACAGTTAATAGGTCCTCTGTAGCTTGGATCCTAAAATAAATTAACACCAGGAAAGTTTCCTGTTTTCCTGAACCTACAGCCACCTGCATCCTGACTCCATCTCTCTCAAGATTTGGGGCTCAGCTAGACAGAAGAATTAATTGTGTAAAATAGCACATTACCTTGCTATTGCAGGAGTGTTCATGTGTCCCCACAATCCATTTGCAAGATCACTGGCATGGGAAGCTGCAGTTTCCATGGAGCATGCCCCCCAAGAAAAGATGGTGGCCGCGAGTGAATTACCTGCCTTATTATTCAACCAAAAAGCTCCCTCCATTTCCCTCCCCGCTTTTGTTTTGCTTTGCTAAATGAGAGATGCTGAAGAGCGATTGTCTGCTTAAAAAATATTTTCCCCCTTGCTCTGCTGCTCCCCAAAAGCACTGGATCATTCCCCCCCCCCAAAAAAATGGCAGCTCCAGCCGCTTGGTCACTGGCAAGCCCGTCCCCATGTACATCCAACCAATCATGTTTGGCTTCCTGGATGTGCCCCACTTCAAACTGGTTGTTCAGACAGGCAACATTTTTTGGTGTTGTTTTTTTTTAAAGATTGCGAGAAACAGCAAAAGCTGTTATCATGAACTACTTGTCGTTTTCATCCCACCTCCTTCCAAATATGGAGAATCCTAGCAGGAGCTCCTCTGGACAAAAGGTATTCTGCCTGCATTGTTTTAGGATATTTTCATAATCTAGACAACTCCTCTGATGACCCTCCTGAGCAATATGGGATAGATATAGGGTGAGGGGAGGCTGCTCTGCAATATTCCTTTGGACAGTACAACTTCCAAATAAACTCACATAGGAAGACATGTTATGGTTAATATGTTAGTCATAAAGCATCGATCCAGTGGAAAAAGTAAGGCTGGCCAAGACCACTGTGATCTCTTTTCCCCACAGCAGGGAGAAAGAGGATGGAATAGCTCTCAAGTTACAAGGGAGAGTATAGAATTCAAAGCCATAGCCTTTTTAGTCTGGATCAGCATGCAAAGAGATCTTGTAGCACCTTTGAAACTACTGAAAGAAGTTGGTAGCATAAGCTTTCCTAGAACTGCATCTGATGAAGTAGACTTAAAGCTAGGGGGTTGTTTAAACAGTGAAAATACCCCTCATGGAGTTCGCTGGGAATACTACTGATCTAAATGGGATCTTGCACCAATCACCGCTACCTGGAAGGAGGGGGGCCCAAAACAGAAAAAACACCGCAGGAAAAGCCTTTGCAACTTTTCTCGTAGTTATTTTAAAAACAGCAGAGTGGGTGCGGATTCCTGCTCATTGGGACAAGCAGTTTGAAAGGAAGTGCAAAGCTGATCGGCTGGGCAAGCGTGGGGCAGGACTTGCTAACAGGGCAAGCGCCTGCTGCTGCCATGTTGGATTTTCACCTTCATGAGCAATCGCTAAGGAGCTAAAACGGGGTGTTTTTTGTTGTTTTTTTCTTTCCTGTTAAATTGGAAAATTGCTATATGCTCCAGTGCACCTTGGACAAGGGTTTTTGGGGGTTTTTTTGTTTTTTGTTTTGTTTTGTTTTTTTTGTTTTTAAGTTCAGCAGCAGCAAAGACCCAACGCAAGTAAATCACTTGCAGTCGCCATCCAGCATGCAAAGCTTCTGGGGGCTTCTGGGGCCAAAAACACTGCTAAGACATGCTGTTAAGTGTCATTACTGCGAGGTAATAGATTGTTTTCCCTCGTGTAGATATCTGAGCCCTAGGAAAGCTTATGCTACGTCTTTCTCTTTTAGTCTCAAAGGTGCTACAAGATCCCTTTGCAAGCAAGAGTATAGTTATTGGGGGAGGGGGAGGGCATTGCCCTACATTGGGAGAAAGGTGGGATTTAAGTAAATAGTATAATAATAATAATAATTCCCCTCATATAAGAATTTGGGCCCCGATGAAATTCTCTTTCAGTCCCTAAATTTCTAGCATTGCAGTAATTTAAAACATCCATTGAGCATTTAGAAATACAGTAGGACCCCCATATTCACAGATTCATTATCCACGGATTCAATTATCCATGGGACACAAGACAGCACACCTACCATAGAGTCTTCCTAGAAAATGTGCCCTCTCTAATCATTTTCTAGATCCTCCAAGGCAACTCTATGGTGTTTTAAACTGGAAGTCCCATTACTTTCAATGGCATTTGCTATTATCCACGGTTTTCGGTATCCACGGGGCCCGCCAGAACTCATTCTCAGAGGATACAGAGGTCCAACTGTACAGTTTAGGCGTCCAAAGAAAAGAAGCAGGCAAAGTTACCAAGAGAATGTGAACACAATGTGGATTATCAGAGCCTCACTTTCTACACATTTGGTGGGGAGGGAAGGCCAATTTCATTGGGGGGGAGGCAGAATTGTTACTGCGGAATAATGCTTTGTTTTGTCCCCGTTGGCTACACCCTGGACGAGGTAAGAAGCGCTCCTTTGTGAAGGATTGGCTCTTCTCGTCCTCCACTGAAGTCCCTAAACTTGCCTGTGGGGAAACCTTCCTTTGAACGCCAACAGGTTGGCTCGTCGGATGGCTTTGAGGCTCCTGAGACCAGTCGGCCATGCCTGCCGCCCGCCATTTTCTACCCAGAGGGTCATTGGGTACCATAAAGCAATGCTCTTCCCGCTTATGCTAACAACACGCGTTGGCTGAGCCAGTCGTTTTCCTCAATAGCGAAGACATTGCCTTTCCTCACAGAGGCACCTGAGTTGATTTGACTTGGAGCCCTCTGCGAACCGCTTACACCCACTCACCCACCCACGCAGGGACCCCAGGGAAATATGCCTGACGTGGTCATCTTCGTTTTGAAACCCAGCAGGGCGAAGGCTTGAGCCTTTTGCTTTCGTTTTCACTCGACCCCAGCCAGTGTTTTCGGAGCGATAACCGTGGCTCCTTTGTGCTGAAGAGAGGTCCCGGCGAGTTTCGTTTTGGAAATGTTCTGGCTTAGGGGGAGGCGGAGGGATGAGGGAAGGGCGGCGCTTCCCCACAGGAATTGGTCTGTGGCCGTGGGAAGCCCCGAACAGTCGCCCGAGGAAAGGAAAAAGGCGCGGAGTTAGTCCCCGGGGTTGCTGAGGGGGAAGCGTCCGCGCGTGGAGCGCTTTGGCTGCCCTGGAGCGTCACTGCTGGGGATCTCCGACCTGTCCAAGCGCCTGGGAACTGACTGGCCGGGAACAAGAAAGCCAGCCAGCCCTTATAACTGCTTTCTTTGGCAAGACTAAGGCTGTTCGACAGGCTTGAGCCAAGAAGAGGGAGGCCTCAGATCAGTAGCAGGGGCTTCCTTGGCTTGTGGATGGTCGCAGGCGCTGGCAAGAGCCCCTAGGGCGGGAACAAGTTGTATTTCCCTCTCATGCCCTGGAGAGCTGCTGTCAGTCAGTGTGGGTGATACTGAGTTGGGTGGACCCGTGGAGAACTGACTGTAAAGCGACGTCCTGGACAGCCGGCCTGTGTTAAATCAACATGCCCCTCTCAGCTCTTTGACAGGATGAGCTGGACGTGTCACCAGTGCTCCTTGAAGGTATGCAGATGGGTGTGTGGGCAATGAGTATAGATAGATAGATAGATAGATAGATAGAGTTGTCCCTTCATATTTGCTGAGGTTTGGTTCCAGAATTCCCCACCCCGTGGTTACCAATATCCGTGAATACTCAAGTCCCATTATATTCAATGGCATAGCAAAATGGTGTCCCTTATATAAGATGGCAAAATCAAGTATGGGAATTCTGTGGCAGAGACAAGGAGCAGCAGACATTTCCTCCATGCCAGATGGCTTGGGATTATACTACTTGGTATTCGTACAGTTGTCCCTCCACATCCATGGATTTGGAATCCACAGATTTAAGTATTCACTGCTTGAAAATATTCTTTAGAAGATAATAATCCAAAAATCAAACCTTGATTTTGCCATCTTATATAAGGGGCACCATTTTGCTATGCCATTGCTTTATTTGAGAACTCATGCTGAGCAAGTCTTGAAGAGAAATGACAACGTAGACAGAATCACAACCCGGAAACATCACCCAGGGAGACCTTCTGCTGTGCTTTCTTCAACCGGACTTGTTTATCTCAGATTGGCCTTTTTAGTCATCAGCGTGCTTGCAGAAAGCGCGGGATGAGTCCTTCCTGAATCTTCATTTGCAAAGAAACGCCAGAGAGAGCATATAATGGGACTTTGAGTATTCATGGATTTTGGTATCCACGGGGCTCCTGGAATCAAAACCCATCAAATATGAAGGGGCAACTGTATATATAATTATTTTTTCACCGTTAGTTATTTGTGTAAGATGCTGGGATGGCGAGCGAAGTTTGGGATTGGTTCTCAGAGTTTAAGACATGTCTTTTGGAAATCAACCCTTAGAGCAGGGGTGGGCAACTGGGGAGGAGGTGATGGTCTTGCTTCTGTGGGCCACAGCTGGACACTTGATGCAACTGGAAGTGATATGACATCACTTCTGGTTTCATTTTCAGTTGATTTTTGGACAATGGGGGATTAGATTGTGGGGTACATAAAGGGCTTAGGAAGTTGTGGGCTCAAAACCATTGCGTTTTGACCAAAAGGTGTCCCCCAACATTTAAAAATATTAGGGTCTAGAGGCTTCAAGGGGGGTTCAGGGGAGTCCCGAGGGCAACCCATGGCCCCTGGGCTGAACTTCGCCCACCTCTGCTCTACAGTATTGAGAAGACATGTGGAGAAGTTGGGGCACTAAAATGCTGTCCATTACTGCAGTCATACTTTGCAGCTGGAGTACTGCGAAGGTAAATAGTTGCAACAATTTAAACCTCTGCCCTAGATTGCAGTTTGACAAGGTTATATACAAATGAAGAATTTTGCAATATCCAACCACTTTGTACTATCTTATACCTGATAGCAGCAGCTAATTCTGAAACATTATAGTTTATAAATAAAATTTATGGGAACTTGAAAATAAAATTCTGCCTTTATGTGGAAGCCACATGCTGCTCTTACTCAGAAGTTAACTCTGCTCCTTTTACCATTCCCATTGGCATCCCAGCTCATGGTTCAGTAATCATTGCCTTTATAGGTTTCCCTGATTCTGTTTTATTGGAGAGGTCCCCTTTTCCCATTTGTATGAATTTAATTTATTGACTTAATCCCTCCTTCCCAATTAATTGGCTTTAATTAGACTGAACAATAATCTTATTTATGTGATTCTCAGAGTTGTTTCAAACATGGTAAGCTCATTTGGCTTTGTCCCACCATACTCTCAAATTCCCTGTGAAACGTTTCTCAGCAAAGTTTCTAGAAAGAGTTTTTCTCTGTGCCAAGTTTCATGCCAGAGGCATGAGTCAGCACAGGTGTGATAGGCATTTATTGGATGGCTCAGCACCAACAACTTCTGGCTGTATCATGCAGGAAAAAAATACTGTATTTACCAAATTGCAAGCAGGGCACAAAACTTTCCCACTCATATGCTCATAACCCCTTTGAATAGAACTTTGTGGTTCTGCTCATACAAGGTTCTATGCTTGTATGTATGTATACATGAATGTGCTATACAGTATTCTCATCTTGTAACATTCACATGGCTCACTTCTGGTGATTGCAAGAAGTAAGAATCATTTGTAAGCAGAAAGCTTTCATAAACAGAAAAACAGTTTGATTCTTTGGTTCTTTTCAAGGCACTGTAGGTTCACAGACACCTAATATAGATGTATGTGGTATGGAAGTCTAGTGATTTGGGTGCATTTGCTTTGTAAAGTTAATGTAGCTTTAAAATCAGCACAGCAGGATTTGTAGCCAATGGTAGAGCATCATTATGCACTTTTGTCAATGAAAACTGAATGTGTTTAAAGACCCAGGTGCAAACATAAAACCAAACAGAAGAGCATGTGGAAAAATTTGCCTCAGGGGTGGATTGAGAGCCAATAGCTGAACGTAGTAGCATCAGATGGTGGGGGGGGGGGGCAAGGCGATGACATAATACCTTTGGAATAATTAATTATATAGATATGATAACATGTGGATTTATATAATTAATTGGATGGTAAGGAATGATACATTCAAAAATTAAAAGGTGAACTACATCCAAGGTTATTAAAAGAACTGGCAGAAGTAATCTCAGAACTACTGTCAATAATTTTTGAGAATTCCTGGAGAACAGGAGAAGTCCCAGCAGACTGGAGCAGAGCAAATGTTGTCCCCATCTTTAAAAAGTGGGGGGGGGGGGAGAAGACCCAAATAGTTACTGCCCAGTCAGTCTGACATCAATACTAGGAAAGATTTTAGAGCAGATCATTAAACAGATAGTATGTAAGCACTTAGAAAGGAATGCTGTGATCACTAGAAGTCAACATGGGTTTCTGAAAAAACAAGTCATGTCAGACTAATCTTATCTCTTTTTTGATAGGGTTTCTAACTTGGTAGATAAAGGGAATGCTGTGGATGTAGTGTACAGTCATCCCTTCACATTCGCGGGGGTTAGTGGCAGACAACCCCCACGAATGTGAAAAAACCACGAATAAGAAATGCTGGCTTGGGAAGGGAGTGGGGTGGAGAGCGAGCATGCCAGCGGCTTTCCTCCCCACCTTCCAAAGGCAGCGAAAGGCTTTGTGAGAAGCCCCTCGCTGCCTTGGGAAGGAAGTGGGGTGGAGAGCGAGCGCACCAGTGGCTTTCCACCCCGCCTTCCCAAGGCAGCGATGGGCTTCATGATAAATCTAACTAAACAATTCCTTTCAACAGCTTTTCCACTAAAAATTGCTGCCACCACTCCAAACTGCCCTCTTCCCCATGGGAAAAAATGTAAGCATATGTATCTTTTCCCCCGTGGAAAAGCATCAGGAGTGTTTATCAAGGAGGGAAATATCAGAGAAGAAAATCTCCCTATCCCATGTTTGATGCTAGTGTTCTGCTGCCAATCACAGCCACTAAAGCTAGTTTTGAAAACCAGGAAGATATGAAGGAAAGGCACAGTGGAAGAGTTTGTCCTTTAAGAGGTTGCCTATGGTATCTGTGTAGAAAATAATTATTGGTAGAGCCCTGCTACCAGGATTTCATGTTTGCTTAAGTTATCGTTAGGTTCTGTTTAATTTATTCTGATGTTTAATTTAAGATGATTGGCTTCTAATGTTTACTTTAAGAAGAATAGTTTCATAGTTGTGTGATTGTTATCACTTTGTAATTATTTGTCTGCTTTATTATAATCATTCTGCTTTGGTTGAACATTTAAAAAATCTATACCATGATGTGCAGGACAGGACAGTTTCCATGTGGGAAAAGACTTGTGCTTGCTGTTCTGTAGAAGGAAAAACAACCCCTTGTGAGCTGATCACAGTTAACAGAGAACTTCAGTTTCCCTGATTATTAGAGTTGCTGGATCTTTCTTCTTTCCTTTTGACATCAAAGTGAGAGATGATTCACATGGGTGCTTGGGAGTATCTATTGCCTTTAGTTTCTATCCTGAGTACTCAGTATTCTGCACACCTTTTCTGTTTATGTAGCTTGCTACAGGAATAGGTTGGAACATTACTGTATGTCTGTATTGTATTTTGACACTTCAGTTGACATTTTAAAAGCTATAATATTGGCAAATAGATTAAAACATTTTCTGCAAGACTATATTAATAAAGACCAGAATGGTTTCCTCCCTAAAAGACAAATTAAAAACAATGTAAGGATAATTATTGACATATTAGAATATTTGAAGTATCATCATGAAGTAAAGGGGGCCTTGGGTTTTTTTAGACACTGAGAAGGCTTTCAACAACTTAAATTGGAAATTTCTATTAGAGGTACTGAAAGAAATGGACTTTGGAGAAAACTTTTATAAATGGACCCAGGTGATCTATTCTTCTCAAAAAGTGAAAATAAAAATAAATGGTAATACTACAGATTATATCCCCATAGAGAAAGACACAAGACAGGGAAGTCCTCTCTCCCCACTACTTTTTATCCTGACATTGGAAATTTTAAATAGCGTTATAAGAGAGGAGAGAAGGATAAAAGGTATAAAGGTGAGGAAACAAGAGTTTAAATTATGAGCCTTTGCAGATTATTTGGTAATTGAATGGAAGACCCTTTAAATGGTGTGGAATATTTGCTAAAAAGTATAAAGGAATATGGTAAACTTGCAGGTTTCAAAGTGAATATTGATAAAACAAAGATTTTGACTAAAAACTTAACAACCCAAGAAGAGAGAGAGCTTAACTCAAAAACAGGGTTTGAAATATCAAAAAGGGTGAAATATTTAGGTATAAATTTATCTACCAAAACTCAGCAATTATTTGAGAATAGCTATGCCAAGGTGTGGGAAAATATTAAAACGGACCTAATTAGGTGGAAGAACATGAATTTGTCACTGTTAGGTAGGATCTCAACAATAAAAATATGTGTTCTACCTAACCTTATGTACTTATTTCAAACACTCCCAATTATTTTATCTAATGCACCCTTTAAAGTATGGCAAAAGGAGTTAACAAAATTTATTTGTGGTGGTAGGAAAGCAAGAATTAAATGGAAACTATTAATTGATACTAAAGAAAGAGGAGGCCTAGGCCTTCCAGATTTTAAATTATACTATGAAGCCTCTGTCATTTGATATGCAGAGCGCGGTCATTCACTGTGCATCCAAACAGTGATACATGCAGCAAAATAGCTTGAGCTTTTTGAGCAAAACAAGTACTCCTCTGGTGCAAAGAAAAATGCCATCTGAAAATCCTTTATGGCTTTTATTAATAATAAACAAGTGAGAACAAAATAAACATTAGAAGACATTCACCCATGCTTCTATATGTCCAAGATTCTTCTGGAGCTAAGGCAAGGAGCTCCTCAAAAGCAAGAGAAAACACACAGGCTTGAAACTTAAAACTAGCTCCAATAACCCCTCCCAGTTATATAGCCCCTGAACACCCAGTCTTTGTGAAAAACGAAAGAAGAACCAATTCCAAGTTTCGATTTCTTATTTCCAACCCCCAAAGAACAGAATAACAAGAATAGACAGATTTATGAGCTTCTGATAAGCCGGCTGGCGCCTTGATGAAAAAACTTATTCACAATATCTATTTTCCCTGACAGCCTCATGTTTGGCATGGTTGAGAGAATGGATTAATTTAGAAAATACAAGGGTATTAGAATTAGAAGGACATGAGTTAAGACGGGGATGGCATGCATATTTAAACTATGGGAAAGTGAAGGTAAATGCAGAGTTTAGAAACTGTATCATCCGGAAAGCTTTGTTGACAATTTGGGAAAAATATAAAAGTAGATTAGGGTCAAAATTAGCTAGATGGGTATCCCCACAAGAAGCATTTCATAGGAAAGAAATAGGAAGTTTACAAAATTGGTTAAAATATAAAGATTTACTGAGGAAGCAAAAAGGAAATTGGATATTTAAGGATAGGCAACAATTAGAGATAGAGGGACATAAAGTTCAACATATTATTAATTAAGAGATAGATTTAAAGAAGATATTAAGAATTTGGGGTTTGAGAAAGATAAAACAGAGTTTGAAGAATTGTTGTGCTCAGAAAATCCTCATTTAATTGCTAAATTGTATAACATGCTGTTAAAATGGGAAACTGAGGAGGAACAAATTAAAGAATGTATGGTGAAATGAGCAAGGAATATTGGACATACATTACAATTAGATAATCGGGAATCAGTGTGGCGTAAGGGTTTAAAAATACACCTGTTGTTATGAGTTAAAAGAAAATTATTATAAAATTATGTACAGGTGTCATGATGGAGTTCCATCATGTTGCCACAAGGTGCAGCTCCCATCATTCTGCTAGAGAACTATAACTCTCTTTGTTTGTAAACAGATTGTCTTGCCAGCATAGTATCAGGTAAGAAAAGGGTTAATGGGAAGGGGCTCAAGCACCACCTTCACAGAGCTAATGAGAGGACATCATTAACATAACACCATGTGACTGGACTGACCAATTACAGCTTTAAGCCCGGGAAATCTGGAGAGGTTTTAATTGCTTTTGTTTGAGACCAGTGTGAGTGAGATGAGTGGGACTTGGGGAAGGAGATTCTGGAAAATGTGAAGGAACAGAGACTGCTATGCTGGTAGAGCACAGCCATTCCATCTCTGGCTTTTGCTCCCAGCTGCCTGGACAAGATCTCAAGGCAACAAACTGCAAGTATTTAGAAGAGATTAGGGCCTGTTTAGTTGCGTTAAGGAATTCTTTTTAATTTCTTTACTTTGGTTGAATGTAGCTAAATTAGTAAATGAATGTAACCTGAGTAATGTAATGCTTTGATCTTGATACTCTGTATTGCTATCACTTTAAGCCTGCCTGCCTGAGGTAGGGGAGAATCCTGCCTCATGTGAGACTGCATGACTCCTTCTCTTGAATAAAGTAAACTTCTATCTTCCTATGCTGATGCTGACCACGTGCCTTACTCTTGACTATGCTACTGTGAACCTCCTCTGGGGTTAGGAGGAGGGAGTTAGTTGATTCTATAGTGGCAAGGAGTGCCACTGATTAACATAGACTACGCACAACTTCCCACTGCGTTGTGCGTGTAAAAGGGGGGGGGTCCCAAGGGGGAAATAAGCCCCCCCAGTTAAAACCCAGTGGGTGGTGGCAGATCGATGGTTTTTGGGGTTTGTAGGAGGATCCTGGGGTGAGGACACCCAGGACTAACCCTACAGAGAGAGGGCTAGCCTGGAGCTCCTGGGAAGGGAACTCAGGTTTGAGCCCGTGACAACAGGTGGTACATGACACCAGAGAAATTGGCTACTATTTATAAGAGTGTTAGGAAAAAATGTTGGAAATGTAAAGATCATATAGGTTCCTTTTATCATCTCTGGTGGATTTGCAAAAAAAGCAAGGAAATATTGGTTATTAATTAATGGGATGATTCAAAATATGTTAAAAGGAACCATAGAATTTAAACCAGAACTATTTTTATTAAATATGTTGAATATGGAAAATAGTATTGAGAGAGAAAATAAGGTCTTACTTTGTTATTTGATTACAGCGGCAAGAATAGTTCATGCCAAGTACTGGAAACAGAGGAAGATCCCAGCTATAAAAGAATGGATAAGAAAAGATACAAGAATTAAGGGAATCGGATAAATTAATGAGTATGTTAAAAGAAAATCCTATACAGATGCACCTAGATATTTGGCAACCATTTATGGAATTTATTAAGAATTAAATTGGAGACTAAATATAAAATGTTTTGTTATTTAAAGTACCTCCCTTTCTCTAAAATGAGGAGGGTTGTATAATATATATGATTAAGTGGTAGAGGTGAGATATTATACTTTTTTAGAAACAGTCAGCGGAAAGCGGGAAGTCGGGGGGGGTGATTAAATGTTGTATGTCTGTTTTTTATGTCTTTTTTATATATGAAATCAGAAAATTAAAATTAAGATACAAAATAAAAATAAACTATTCTTCTGATATCTCTAAATACAAGGGTGAGGAATATTAGTTTCCTCATGTTACATAGAGGAACTGGGTTACATGCACTAGCTCATCAGTGCAGGAGTTAAAATATAGGCCCCATTGAATCCAAGTCCTCTTTGTCAGTCCTTAAAACTATGCACAGTGTGGAAAAACATGGATAGAAATGCACTTTCATCCCTCTCTTGAACCTGGGGACATCCACTCAAGCTGAATTCAGGGGAGACAGAAGGAAGTACTTCTTCACACAGTGCTTAGTGGAACTGTGGAATTCACTGGCACAAGATATAGTGAATTTGACAATGTTTCAGATAAATGCATGGATGTTAAGGCCAACTGTGAATACAGGTTAGGCTGACTGCATATCACTTCCTGTATGTCTCTGTGTGCCTATGCTTATTAGTTGATGGAGAACATGACATGGAGGGCACCACTGTAATTATGTCCTCCTGGCAGGTTTTTCATAGGTAATTGACTGGCTGCTGTGTGAACAGAATGCTGTACTAGATAGGCCTTCAGTCTGATTCCATGTGTCTCTTGGGTTTGTCCTAGTATCTCTACATTCACTGGATTTTAGGAGTTACAGACCAGAATATCTGGAGAGCACCAGTTTGGGGGATATTGGCATTGACACAGATGTTTGTGCTTAACCCTATCTGAATCATGCTGTTTCAGCCTCCTCTGCAAAAGAGTTACTTGCTGCTGCGGGCAACTTTCTAATTTGCTACCCTGGCAGCAAGATCAGGAGACGAACCTTAATATTAAGAAACAATTTAAAAACACTTGGGAAGAGTAACCTACAGAAAGTTGAAGCAGATTTTTTTTTATTTTTTTTATTTTTTTGCATTTAAATCTACAGAAACAAAGATATTAGATGAAACAAACAGTAATATCAACAAGATACCTGTAGATGGGAAGCAATATTTATGGAAACAGAGAGCTGGAAGTGGAAAGCTGGAACCAAGCAGAAGGGAATTAAAGGTTGAAAGAGAAATTGTAAATTGATACATGGTAACATTCTCTCTAGCTCTATATAATCACAAGTTGATTCAAAGTATATACTGTATACACAAACAAAGAATAGAGGAAAGAATTATGAGACCAGAAATCATAACAGAGAGATAAGAAATGCATTACCAGGGAACTGATTTGATAAATAAAGGAGTTAGAAAATAATGAAGTGAAAACTTAAAACTTTAAACGTTTTTAAAAGAGAAGATACACAGGAGAGAAATAAAACAAGACACACACACACAAAACCAAAGGTAGCATTAAACAGTGTTGGAACTGAGATTTGAAAATGGAAGAAAGACAGAGTCAAAGAGAGAGACAAGGGCCCATCTACACAAGACGGGGGCAGGGGGATCCAAAGTACAGTACCTTATACTATTGGCATCTCACAGCAGCAGCAACATGTCTAAGTGGTTTTTCTGGCCTCAGAAACTCGCATAAGCTTTGCATTCCTGGTTGCGGCCACGAGTGATTTACTCATGTTAGTTTTTCACCACCACTGTTGGGTTTTTTTTAAGTCATCCCCAAGGTATGCTGATGTGATAGAGCAATTTTCCAATTTTATAGGACAGCAAAACAGAAAACATTCATCCTGTTTTATTGCCTTAGCAATCACTCGCTAGGTTGAAAATCCAACATGGTGGCAGCAGGCACTTGCCCTGCCAGCAAGCTCTGCCCCTGCTCTTGCCTGGCCAATCAGCTTTGTGCTTCCCTTCAAGTTGCGAACACAGTCCTTGGAGGAGAGCGTGACCCCATCCAGGACTGAAGGTAGTATCATAATACCTGGATTCGGAGCTGCTATCGTGAGAACCTCCATTTTTTCTAGATTTAGCTTCAATTTGTTTTCCCTCATCCAGTCCATTACTGCCCTAAGACAGTCATTGAGAGAAGAGACACCGTTTGAAGTCAGAGCTGAAGACTGAGTCATGGAGAAATATATCTGAGTGTCATCAGATATCAGAGAAGGGCGACTAAAATGGTGAAAGGTCTGGAAACCATGCCTTATGAGGAAAGACTTAGGGAGCTGGGTATGTTTACCTGGGGAAAAGACTATTAAGGGGTGATATGATAGCCCTGTTTAAGTATTTGAAGGAGTGTCACATTGAGGATGGAGAAAGCTTGTTTTCTGTTGCTCCAGAAACTGGAACACGGAACAATGGAAGCAAGCTCCAGGAGCAGAGATTCCACCTCAACATTAGGAGGAACTTTTTGACAGTAAGAGCTATTCGGCAGTGGAATGCACTGTCTCGGAGTGTGGTGGAGTTTCCTTCTTTGGAGGCTTTTAAACAGAGGCCATCTGTCAGGAATGCTTCGATTGTGTATTCCTATAGGGCAGGGGGTTGGATTAGATGGCCCTTGTGGTCTCTTGCAACTCTATGATCCTATCTCCTTCTGCAAGTTCCTCACCTCAACTTGCAACAACAGCCAGGGCTGCTGGGCACAGCTCTGCCTCCCTGATCAATGCAGGGGTTCATTGGCTGCAGGAGTGCACCCACATTTGAGCACTGAAGTGAAGGAGAAAAATGACGCTAGAGGCTGCTCTTTCTTTCTCTAATGGGGAGATGTTCAGGCCGGTTTGTTAGGACAGAAGAGGAACAAGAAGCATCCATTGCTTTTAAACCCTGCAAAAATACACACATCTTTAAGTTGCCCATGAAGGTGATATATTGGTTAGATTTTCCTTTTAAAAAGTCAGGTTTGGGTTCTTTTTTTTTTTTTAATTTTAAAATTAATTTTTATTTAATGTAAATAGTTGTAAAAATACCTTATAACACATAACCAACTGAACAAAACATTGGCGAACTTTTCTCCTGTTTTTTTTTTCCTTTTTTTTTTCCTTTTTTTTTTCCTTTTTTTTTTTTCCTTTTTTTTTGTGGCTGGAGCAGACTGAACAGCAATGCCCAGGCCAAGCCAGCCAGACTTTGCCTTGGCTCCTGTCACATGGGCTGAGCAGCCTTCAAGCCTTTGCAGACCCCCTGTGAGGACATTGCGCCCCCGCCCCCGGGGCTCCACAGGTTAAGAGCCACTGATATAGCCAAAGCACAACAGCCTCACTGTCCAGCTTTCACAACCATACATAGTAAAGGGAAATATGATTGCATGGACCATCCTAACTTTAGTATTCAATGATATACCTTGACACTTGAGGATCTTGTCAAGTTCCTTCATAGCTGTCCTTCCAAGACCTAGTCTTCTAATTTCTTGACTGCAGTCTTCACTCTGTTTAGTTATTGAGCCAAGATATACATTATTAATTAATTCATTAATTCATTTAATGTTTTTCTCCCATAGAGGACACAGAGCAGTTAAGGTACTAAGCCTACCTTTGCCTCATTGCTCTGTGGTGAGTTTTGAAGTGACAAGAGGATAAATAAGAGGAGCATGTGTTTTGTAACACAGGCCAATGTCATTCAGATTTTTTAAAGTAAGAGTAATTTTTAAGGTACAATAATTTTAATTAATTCTGAGACAGAGAGAGACAGTAAAGAGTTGCTTTTGAAATAGTAACTCGTATTAACTACAGGCATACCTCAGTTAACTAAGGCTGCTGCTACACTGCAGAAATAATGCAGTTGGACACCGCTTTAACTGCCATGGCTCAATGCTATGGAATTCTGGGATTTGTAGTTTTGTGAGATATTTAGCCTTCTCTGTCAGAGAGCTCTGGTGCCACAACAAACTACAAATCCCCGGATTCCATAGAACAGAGCCACGATAGTTAAAGCGATTTCAAACTGCATTATTTCTGCAGTTTGTCAGCAGCCAAAGCCTCTGACAAAGAAGCTCCCTCTTACAAAGTCTCCAACCCAGCCCCACTCTTCTTGGCTTCTGTTTAGCTGGGAGGGGTGTTGTTTTTGTTTTTTGTTTTTGTTTTGCAGCATTGGCATTAGGAGGATGGTGAAGGACAGCTGGAGAAAGACAGACTTTCAATGTTGGGTTGCAGAAGTGTGTTTGCAGTAAACAATACTGTAAAGCCTGACCTGGGAAAGAATGGGATTCTACTCTTGGTGATCCTACTGCAGCTGTGTGTGCTTACATACAACAGGCAAGGTAAACAGCTGCCTCCTGAACCACTTACTGAGCGAATGTGAAGAGCAAAACAGAAAAAAAGAGGGAAAGCAGATTAGCCTGCTTCACCAGCTATCCTGGTATATTGAAAAAACATAGATCTACAAGTTTTGCCACCAATATGACTGATGAAATATGACCTGTGCATTCCTTCTAGTTTTGATAGTTACAGCAATAGGGTACATGGTTATGGCAAACATCTGCTAGGTCAAGGTTCTGCTTATCAAGGTTCCTGGCTGAAATGCCCTCCATTAACTTAGGAGACTTTGAGTAGCAGGCCATTCAACCCAGCCTTGGACTGGTAGTAAGTTCCCTGTCTGGAAACAGGAGCAGAGTTTGGGAAAGTCTATGGCTGAGAGAGCATGACTTGCCCAAAGTCACCCAAAGAGTTTCCACGGCTGAACAAGAATTCAAATTACAACCTTCTGGAGTCCCAGGGCTCGTCTACATGAGACCCCAAAAAACAGTGCCCCACAGCTGCAACTTGTCTTAATGATGTTTTTGCCCACAGAAACCCCCATAAGCTTCATATCCAAGATGGCAGCTGTGAGTGATTTACTCGTGTTAGTTCTTAGCCACCACCAAACTTTTTTAAAAAATGAAGTCTAAGGTGCGCAACAGCCATAGAGTAATTTTTCAATTTAAGAGGGCAACAAAACAAGCTAGAAACACCCATTTTATCACCTTAGCAATCACTCACTAAGGTGGAAAAAATGGCCGCTCTGGGCACTTGTCTATTAGCAAGCCCCTTCCCACATGCTTATACAGCCAATCAGGTTCTCACTTCCTGTACTACCGGACAGCAATTCATATCAAATCACTATCCTAATGAGGAGAAATACGCACCCCCAATGCTGTTTTTTAAAAACTCGAAGAAAAGCTGCAAAGGCTTTTCCTCCGGATTTCCAGCAGGTTTTGGTCCCCCTTCCCTCCAAATACAGCAAAATGCTGCTGGATCCCATTAAGACACATCATCTTCTCAAATTCCACAAGGAGTATTTTCACAATTTAGACAACCCGCCCAGTCTAGGACTCAAACCGTTTCTATGCTGGCTCTCATCCCTCAATCTTAGGGTTATATTTCTAAATAATTAAGAAGATGTCTGTGGTGAACCTTTGAGGTTGGATAGTTCTTCATTGAAAATGGTTACCAGTTGCTTATAATAACCATAAATCTTACTACATAGAGCTTTTCTGTTGTATGAGCTATGTAAGCACATATAACTCCTGATATTTGTGGCATCACTCCTACTGTTTTAGAAAATGGTGCAAGTTATTTTACTGCTAGTGTATATCAAGCTGCATGAAGAAGGATAATGTCCTGAAATTAATCAGATACAATTTGGGGGGGGGTCACACATTCACCTTCCACATATCCTATATTTCAATGGTGAATGTGTGACTCACCCCTACAAAGTGTTGTTGAACTGCAGTGCTCATCACCACACATTACTAGCTATGCTGGCTGGGGATGAGGGGAGTTCACGTCCAACAACATCGGGAGGCTAACAGTTCTCTGAGAGCTCCGGTTGCACCATTCCTACTCCATACACATCCCCAATGATATAAGCAGTATTTTTAAAAAAATCAAAAAATGTGCTTTTGTTGTATATTGTTTACACATGCAAGTCCCTAAGCAAAATTGTTAAGATCCCACCCTGTTTTCAGAAACATGTAATTATTGGGCAAAATAATTTTCTCCACATGAGATCTTCATTAAAAATATGTTGCTTAGAAGATGGAATCATAAATACTCATAACAAGTAGATCTTCCAGTAGTTTTTTTTTTAAAATTGTGGTGGGAAATTCAGCTTCATTGAACAATCCTGAATTATATGTATTATGAGGAGATACAGGGAAAACTTTTTCTCTGTCTTCTTTCTCTACACCAGATCTAATTTGATATACCGTATATTTCTGCATACAAGACTACTTTTTAGCACTTGAAAATCTCCTCAAAAGTGGGGGGGTGGTCTTATACCCCCAATAGACCTTTTCCCCTGCTGTGAGAATGATTGAAGTGTAAAATGGCCTGGGCAGTTTTCCCAGCAGATCCTTCCTCCTGCTGTGAGAATGACTGCTTTGCATTTGAAGAGTTAAATGGCCCTCTATTTAGCTCAGGAGAGTCAAAATGATGTTTCTTTTCAGGATAAGTTAGCCTAAAATTAGAATTTCTGGATTCAACTTCTCATTTTGCATCAAGTTTTGTCTATGGTGAAATTCTCTTGTCTGCCAATGTGGCTCTAAAACCATTAATGTGCTCATTCATTAATGTGCTCATTCAAAAATTTGGGATTTGATAGCTTCATATTAACCAACTTATAGTATTAATGCAACCTTACTTTCCAAAGATTGAACACCACAGAGATTTTTCAAAGTATCCCATGCTTTTTTAGCTGTTCTTAGTCCTTTAATTTCACAGACTATTCCATCATCTACAGCCACTGAGCTGGCTGGCTGGTGGGGAACAGGCTTTCCAGCCAGTTGGCTGGCTGGCTGGGGGGGGGCAAACTCTATATTTTAACTTAAAAATTGGGGGGGTCGTCTTATGCGCCCAGTCGTCTTATACGCCGGAATATACGGTACCTACCCCCCTCCCCAAATGTTGTGGCCTCTTCTTACAGGAAGGTTTCACTAACCCTCTGGCCATTTTGTTGCCCTTTTCTGTTTCTTTTCCAGCTCTACAATATCCTTTTCTAGGTGGATGACCAGAACTGTATACTGTATTCTACACACTACACTTGATCTTAGCCAAAAGGCCGAGAAGCGATCTAAAAGTGGCCACATCCTACATTTGTTTTAATAGTTTTAAGGTGCTGGCAATTTTATTTTCGATCTCTTGCTCAGTAATCTGTAGCTGAGAATTTGCTTTTTTTCACAGCTGCTGCACACTGGGTTGACATTTTCATCAAGCCATCTTCCACATCCCCGAGAGCCCTTTCCTGGTCAGTCACTGCCAGCTCAGACCTCATCAGTGCATATGTGAAGTCAGGATTTATACTCATGGTCTCTGACCAGGGAGGGCTCTCTTGAGGCAGATAGCTCAGAGAATTGACAAGGTGTCTAGCATCAGTGAAAAGGGCAAACTCCACGGGGCTTACTTCTAAGTAAACATGTTTAGGACTGTTCTGCTGCTAGGATGTTAAGTACAGCTTAACTCACTGAGGCTGAATTCTGTATAAAGACTGTTAGGACTGTGCTGTTCAGCAGTTTGATTTAAGATTCTATTTTATATATTCTGGTAGGAAATGGGATCTACTGAAGATAAGTGCTGAATCTCTTTGCCTTTTGTATAGCTCTCAATATAAAACCACACTAATAAATATAATGCATATCTATTCCTATTGTGTTCTTTTGTTGTTATTAATTGCTGTCAAGTCAACTTCAACCTATGGCAAACCTAAGAATGAGAGACCTCCAAGTCACCCTATCCTCAACAGCCCTGCTCAGGTCTTGCAGACTCAGGGCTGTGATTCCTTGAGTGAGTCTATCCATCTGGAATGTGGCCTTCCTCTTTTCCTACTGCCTTCTATCTTCCCAAGCATCACTGCCTTTTCTAATGAGTCATGTCTTCTCATGATCTGCTGAAGTACAACAGTCTCTGTTTACTCATCCTAGCTTCTACGGAGAGTTCAGGCTTGATCTTAAAAGGCACTAAATTTGAAAAACTTACCTTTTGGGCTACAATTTCCAGAATTCTCCTCCCAGCATGGCTACTGGGTATTCTGGAATATGTAGTCCAAAAAAGTAACTTTTCTGGGCTTTGAAGACACTTTTACCCCACATTTGTTCAAATTTTATTGTACAACGGCAAGGTCCCCCATGATATTCTTGCAAAAAGGTTAGTAACCTGTGGGCTAGACAGTGCAAATGTTAGGTGGATTTGTAATTGGTTGACCAACCAAACCCAAAGGATGCTCACCAATGGCTAATCTTCATCCTGGAGAGACTAGTGGGGTGCCACAGGGTTCTGTCCTGGGCCCAGTGCTATTCAACATCTTTATCAATGACTTGGATGAGGGAATAGAGGGCATGCTTATCAAGTTTGCAGATGACACCAAATTGGGAGGGGAGGGTAGCTAATATCCCAGAGGACAGGATCAGAATCCAAAATGAGCTTAGCAGATTAGAAAGCTGGGCCAAAGCTAACAAAACGAATTTCAGCAGGGAGATATGTAGGTAATACACTTGGGGAGTAAAAATGAAATGCACAGATACAGGATAGGTTACACCTGACTTAATGACAGTACATGTGAAAAGGATATAGGAATCTTAGTGGCCCCCAAGCTGAACATGAATCAGCAGTGTGATGCAGCAGCTAAAAAAGCCAATGTGATTCTAGGCTGCATTAATAGGAGTATAGTGTCTTAATCAGCCTTTCTCAACCTTTTTATCCTGGAGGAACCCTTGAAATGATTTTCAGGTCTAATGATAATAATAATAATAATAATTATTATTATTATTTATACCCCGCCCCTCTGCTAAAAACAATCGGGGTGGCTTTCAACAATGAAAACGCTACAATGCTGACTAAAAGCACCACCCACCCCCACCCACCCCCATAAAAAGACATTAAACAGTATAAAATTAAAACCACCTGACTAAAATCACATTAAAAAACAAATATAAACAAGACTAAAAAAAGAGGCCAGGAGATGCAGCTCCTGAGGCCAGGATCTAATCAGGAAAGGCCTGCTGAAAGAGATCCATCTTTAGTGCTTTTTAAAAGCTACTTAAGCTCGTCATCTGACGGATCTCATTCGGCAGGCCATTCCATAAATTGGGGGCGATTACCGAAAAGGCCCTCTGGGAGGTTGCAGACAGCCTAGATTTTCGTGGCTGAAGCAAATTCCTCCCAGAGGACCGGAGTGCACGGGGAGGATTGTATGGGAGGAGGCGGTTCTGAAGATAAGTTGGACCCAAGCCATTTAGGGCTTTAAAGGTAATAACCAACACCTTATACTGGGCCCGAAAACTGTTAGGCAGCCAGTGGAGAGATTTTAATACTGGAGCTATATGTTCTCTCCAAGATGTTCCTGAGACCACTCTGGCTGCCATATTTTGTACCAACTGAAGTTTCTGGACCAAGCATGAGGGTAGCCCCATGTAGAGTACATTGCAGAAATCTAGACGAGAGGTTACCAGTGTGTGCACCACAGTCTCGAGGTCCCTTACTTCCAGGAAAGGGCGCAGCTGGCATATCAGCCAAAGCTGATAACAGGCACTCCTGACTGTCGCATTCACCTGACTCGTCATCTGAAGTGATGAATCAAGGAGCACCCCCAGACTGCGAACACAGTCCTTAACAGAGAGTGTGACCCCGTCCAGGACTGGAGGTTGCAACCCAATTCCTGGTTTTGAGGCCGCTACCATGAGCACCTCTGTTTTGTCTGGATTTAATCTCAATCTGCTTTTCCTCATCCAGCCCATTACTGCTTTAAGATAAGATAGTCATTAAGAGGAGATACACCATCGGAATTCGAGGCCGATGATCAGGACAAGGAGAAATAGATCTGGGTGTCATCAGCGTACTGATAACACCCAGCACCATAACTGAATAATCTCACCCAGCGGCTTCATATAGATGTTAAACAGCATTGGGGACAGGATGGCACCCTGAGGAATGCCACAAGTAAGCTCCTTTCTGCTGGAACAGCTGTCCACGAGCAGCACCCTCTGGGACCTGCCCAAGAGGAAGGACTGGAACCACTGGAGCACAGTGCCTCAGATTCCTCACCCACTCAGGCAATCCAGGAGGATGCTATGATCTATCGTATCAAAAGCCACTGAAAGGTCTAGAAGCACCAACAGGGACACAGTACCCCTGTCAATGCTTAGACGCCGGTCATCGGTCAAGGCAACCATGGCAGTCTCAACTCCAAATCCCATCCTGAAGCTAGTTTGAAATGGGTCTAGATAATCAGTTTCATCCAAGACCACTTGGAGTTGAAGAGCAACTGCCCTCTCCATCACTTTGCTCAAGAATGGTAACATAGAAACCGGCCTATAGTTGTTCATGTCCAGGAGGTCTATGGAAGGTTTTTTCAGGAGTGGCCTAACCGCCGCTTCCTTTAAACAGGATGGAACAAACCCTTCCCTGAGGGATGCATTGAGGATGTCCTTAAGGAACACCATCAAGGCACACACACCCCTGGATGGGCAGCCATGAAGGGCAAGGATCAAGAGGGCATGTCATCTTCCTCACTCTACCAAGTAGCTTGTCCACGTCCTTGGTACTCATGGATTGAAATTGATCCAGTAAACTTACACCAACGGAGTTGCTGGACACCTCGTCAATTGTTTCTGTCAAAATACTGGCATCTAAGTTGGCTCTTATCCGAGAGATTTTATCTGCAAAGTAGTTGTTAAATGCATCACAGCAGGCTGTTGTTGGGTTAAGCAACGGGTTCTGTACAGGTATAACCTGTGTCATCTCCCTTACCACCCTAAACAGCTCTGCTGGATGGGACTCTGCAGACGCAATACATGCAGAGGAGAAGGATCTCTGTGCTACATGTATTGCCTCTTAATAGGACCAAAGCAAGTTCCTATGACGAGTCCTGTCTGATAAGAGTCGAGTTTTTTGCCAGTTGTGCTCTAGTCGTTGTCCTTCATTTTCCTAAGCTCTGATGTATATCATGGCTTACGGTTAGGAGCGGGTTGGAAAGGATGCTTGGGAGCGATCGTGTTGATAGTCTTGGTAAAGTCAGTGTTCCAGGTATTAACCAAAGCTTCGACAGGGTTACTGACATTACCAACCATTAAACCCTCCAAGGCTTTCTGGAATCTAAATATAATATAAATATATATCTCTAAAGTAAGACAGTCTCAGTTTAATCACCTTGGCTTCTAGGAAGAGTTTAGGTTACCATAATCTGATGCCTGAGGCAGCAACATCACTGACTGACCCAAAGAGTCAATAATATGGGAGTTTACACTCCTTGTCCTTTCCCATTTAGCTGCATGCAGAAGATGTGCTCAATCACACACACACACTCCTTGCCCTCTCTCCTTTAACTGCCAGAAGAAGGCAACTGCATGCAGGAGGTGTGAGAAGCTGGAAGGTGTCCAGAGGAGGGCGACCAGGATGGTGGGAAGTCTGGAAGCCATGCCCTCTCCCCTTTAGCTGCATGCAGGAGGTGTGCTCAATCACACACACCTCACCCTTCCTCCTTTAGCTGCCAGGCAAAGGCAACTGCATGCAGAAGGTGTGCTCATACACACACACACACACACACACACACCTCACCCTCTCCCCTTTAGTTGACGGGAAGGCAGCTGCTACCACTCCTGCGTGCCTGATTAGCACAGCTATTGTTGAGGCTTTCTCTGCTGTGGAGCATGTTTGCGAGGCATCCAGGAGAGATAAGCCAAGGCAGAGCTAAACTTGTGAGAGGTCCAAACAGAGGAAGGCAATGTGAAAAGCTTCCCCCCCTTTCCCCTCTTGCTCTTCCACTCCATTCTAATGGGGCTCCCCACTCCTCCTTCCCCCAAGATAACACTTCTCTGTGATTGATTGATTGATTACTTTTTCTTGCTGAACCCCTAGCGATGTCTCATGGAACCATAGGGAACCCTGGTTGAGAAACACTGGTCTAGAGTGCCACTCTATTCTGCTTTGGTCAGACCTCACCTGGCATACTGTGTCCAGTTCTGGGCACCACAATTCAGGAAGGATATTGAGAAGCTGGAATGTGTCCAGAGGAGGGCAACCAGGATGGTGGGAGGTCTGGAAGCCATGCCCGATGAGGAGCGGCTTAGGGAGTTGGGTATGTTTAGTCTGGAGAAGAGAAGATTAAGAGGGGACATGATAATCATGTTTAAGTATTTGAAGGGATGTCATACTGAGGATGGGTCAAGCTTGTTTCGGCTGCTTCAGAGACTAGGACATGGAGCAATGGGTTCAAACTATAGGAAAAGAGATTCCACCTAAACATTAGGAAGAACTTCCTGACAGTAAGAGCTGTTCGGAAGTGGACTACATTGCCTTGTAGTGGGGTGGAGTCTCCTTCTTTGGAAGTTTTTAAACAGAGGCTGGATAGCCATCTGTCAGGAATGATTTGATTGTTTATTCCTGCATGGCAGGGGTTGGACTGGATGGCCCTTGTGGTCTCTCCCTACTCTATGATTCTATGAAATCAATTCTTCATTCAGTCTCTAATTATCGTGATGGCAATATTAAATCTTAATTCATTCCATCTTTGTTAACAGAAATGATGAAACAGTATATTTATTGGTTTGGGGCAAACTACATGGAAATGTATGTAATAAGGCTGGGACGTTGTATTTTTGAGTGGTGGAATGGTAGCAGTAGACAGAAGAGAAGAGAGCGGGAGGCTTAATCCTTTATCCACTGGCTGTTTCACCGCTTCACTGCTTCTCCTTCAGCCGGTTTTTGTTCCACATCATTCCCAGTGCATATTTACAGTACTAATATACATCTAAAATCCCAAAAAATGGGTTTGAAAGATGGAGAGAATTTTTTTTTTTTTTTTTTTTTTTTGTAATTTAACTTCCAGAATTACCCAACCAGCATGGCTAGTATTGGGGGAATCTGGGATTTGTGGTCGAAAAAAGTGACTTTCTCAAGCTCTGGAAAAACGCATCTGCTCAGAGGATAATTTTGAGCAGAAAAATTGCTGATAGCATGGTGTGCTGCATACATATCCACAGTTTCCCTCTTTAAAATGCGGTTTCCTCAAGTTCTCTTAGTTCATAAGTTGTTATTACACACATTTGTGTGTAGCATGGAACTTGTGTCCCTTTCAGACTTATGAAACCCTGATTCAGAATTTTTCTGTGGTCAGCAAAAATGGCAGATGTGCCTCATTCTGCTGTTGCTTAAGCAGTGACAGATGCAGTTGAGCAAACAAAAAAGGAAGTAGCCCTGCTTCTTACACTCAAATGCATGCACTTTTGTCTCTCCACTGGGAGAAAAGCTGATGGTGCTCTTGGCTCAAATGTGCTGCATTCCAGCTCTAACCTTCTAGAAACTTGCGTCAAAAGCAAACCATTCAGGTCAGTTTTATAAGTCAAGCAATAAGTAATATTCCCTTTACTGATGTGTATTTATTCAGTGCTGCTTTTTAATATTGCATTACAGGAAGGCTTTCAACCACACCTAGATCTACAGAAAGATGTATGTGTGGCATTGTACTCCCATGAAGAGAACTCTCTTTGCAGACAGGTTATGTTGTATTGCACTTTTGCTGGTGAAGCCTAGCCAAGATATACACCAAGGAAGGGAACTGTTGCATTGAGGGCGGGAGGAGGTAGCAGAAGTACACCCAGATTTAAATACTGGTTCCAAAAGCAGTTCTTTATTCTTCATCTTCACCTCCAAAACCTTGTAAGTTAAGATCTCTCTTCCTGCTTGCACAGGAAGAAATGCTGTAGATGATACTTGCAAGTTGACCTGATGAAGTCATGGACTTTGGCTTGCATGTTCTTTCAACTGCATGGTGGACAAAACCTTCCATTTCTCCAAAACACAAGATATGGCAGAGGTATGTGATGGGAAGGAGGGAGGGCTGGGTAAAAGGTGGGCTTTTTTGAGGTGGGGTAACTAATATTATTTACCAGTCAAAATGTCAGCTGTCAGTAAAATTGAGGAAATTTGTTGGTTTTGCCCTTCTGCTTTTGAATTTTTTAATCCCAAATATGTGATTTGCAAATTTTAGTAAATTCTTCCAAAAAAAACCCTACCCTGAATTGAATTTCTCACTTATTTGACCTTGCCAAATTCAACAGATATATCTGTTCCCAGCATTGGGAGGACAATGTTGCATCTGCCTGCCCTATAAGTGAAAAAAGTGGCAATTCTCATTCAGCACTAACATGGACTCGAATATAAGATGTATTCAAAGTCACGCTGTAATAGTAAAACTCTATGAGAAGTTCCAGCTTGATTAGAGAGCCACTTCATTCATTTATTCATATAAGGCCTATGATTAATTATTTAATAAAGCCTATGATTTCTGATTAATCATGATTGATGTAAAGTATGTTGGAAACAGGAACCTCGAGTCAAACAAACACTATTTATTTACTGGATTAGTTATTTCATTTTAAATTCACTTTTCATGCATTAGAGCAAGACTGAGCCTCCAAAATCTGGAGTTCAGACCAACAAAGCACAACCAGTAGAATATGAATGCAAACTACTTAGGAAATTCATGAGAAGGATCTGAAGATGAAAGGCTGGGATATCTTTGTTCCCTGAAATTAACTACCCAGAATCTCTCTGTGTTAATTAGCAATTACCATGATCGATGATGATGATGATGATGATATAGTTTGAAGTTGATTTAAGATCCTGAACTGTTCCAACCCTGGTGAATATAATTTTCTTTATGGGAAATATTGGTTAATTGAAGATGTCCTGAGTGAGAACAGAAAGTATGAGCAGAAGGCTTATTAAGAAATGTAACTAATTCTGGTTAGAGCAAACCAGTTGTGGTGGAGCTGCTTATCTATGGATAGTTCTCAAAAAGTAAAACAGAGAACAGAATGCCAGAGTAGGGTATCTAGAAATATTGGCTATGGTTCAGTAGTTAGCTGGTATTTTTGGATATCACCCTTTTCCTTCTGTAGGTCCTCAAACATGTCAGAGATTTTATGAGGGGGAGAACACAGGGATCCTTCATAGAATCATAGAATCATAGAATTGTAGAGTTGGAAGAGACCACGAGGGCCATCCAGTCCAACCCCCTGCCACGCAGGAAATCTTGATCAAATCATCCCCGACAGATGGCAATCCAGCCTCTGTTTAAAGACCTCCAAGGAAGGAGACCCCACCATGCTCCAAGGGAGTGTGTTCCACTGCCGAACATCTCTTACTGTCAAAAAGTTCCTCCTAATGTTGAGGTGAAATCTCTGTTCCTGGAGCTTGCATCCATTGCTCTGTGTTCCAGTCTCTGGAGCAGCAGAAAACAAGCCTGCTCCATCCTCAGCATGACATCCCTTCAAATACTTAAACAGGGCTATCATATTGTCTCTTAACCGTCTTTTTTCCAGGCTAAACATACCCAGCTCCCTAAGTCTCTCCTCATAAGGCATGGTTTCCAGACCTTTCACCATTTTAGTTGCCCTTCTCTGGACATGCTCCAATTTGTCAATATCCTTTTTGAATTGTGGTGCCCAGAACTGGACACAGTATTCTAGGTGCCCAGAACTGGACACAGTTTTCTGCTGTGTCACACCAGCAAATGATTCACATTGGGGATGTTTTCTGTAGTTCAAAGAAAAGTTGGAAGGTGCTCTGTGTACCACTTGGTATCCTCCCCACAGGATATGGAGGTAGTTGCCACATCTAGCAGGTTTGTGAAGAGTTGGGAAAGTTAGGACTACAACTCCTGGCATATCATGAGGAATCTTGGAAGTGTAGTCCGAAAAAGTAATTTTTCCAGGTTCTGAGCTGGACAAGGAGACAGAGGAAACTTATGAGCCAGACACCTGCCTCCAATCTCTTAACCATTGTTAATGGATCATGAACATTTGCAATTGCATTGGGTCACTGTTTCATTTTGATAATGTGGGGTTTTGTTTTTGTGGCAAAGCTGATAATGAAACATGATTCAGTTGTGTTAGATCATTCATCTGCAGCTGTCTGTAGAAAGACTGGCAGTCTACAAGGTAGGCTGCTTATTACTTTGCTACGGGAGTCACAGTTAATTGATTCTGTACTGTATCAAAAAAAGTAACAAAGATTTCTAGGAATTTGTAAAAAAAAAAAAGCAATCTCTCTCTTTCTCTTTCTCTCTCTCAGCAGTCTGTGAGAGGCTCTGGCAGTCCATATTGTTAATGCAGCAATTTACTTATCCAGTATCAATAATTCATGGGATTGGCCTATTTGTTAATTGCTGGCCCAGGGCCCAGTCTCCCTGTTTCCTCTAGAATGCATTTATAGGATGGCTTGCGGGGATGTGGATCCACAACAGTTTACACTTATTAGGTCTGAACACAATTATGCTGAAGGGTACAAAAATTTTCCCTCTGGTTTCAAGCCAGCAATTTCAGCAACATTCTTACTAAAATTATAAAAAATGGTATTAATAAAACTGGCTGTCTTTATCCTGGCAATGCAGACTACAATAGGTTCATATCATGAAATTATAAGTGTATCCTGTGATGTAGCTGAAATATGAAAGTCTCATAGGTATATGGGTAGGACTAACCTATATGGGTAGGTATCTTTTCCCCACAGTTCACTCACTAATGGAATGCCAATTTCAGCATAAAGAATGTATGTGGGCTTTTAAAAATTACAGCTATGCTACAGGATGACTTCCCATATAAGTGATTCCTCCAGTGAGGCTGTAACATACAATGGCTGCCTCTAATATGTTTTTATCTTTCCATTCACTGTGCCAGAGAGTTGGCCAGTTGCAACCAAAAGAATTCAAGGTGAAAAAATAATCACAGTACCCAGGTCAGCCTCCTCCAGACAGATGTGTTGGATTACAACACCCATCACCTGCAACAAGCAGGCCAATTGTCATGCTTGAAGTGCATGGAGTTTTAAGGTGCATAGTTTTGCATCTTAAAATATTTTGTTTTGAAGAACTGCACATTTAAATACAAATTATCATTTCAATTTTGTGGATTTTTTTAAAATATACAGCTTATGTGGGAGTATCCCACGAGGTTTCAGTGATGCCTATTATATCATATTTGCTTTGCTGTGTTAAGACTTCAAGTTCATCTTGTTTATTTCCTATGCTCTGTCAATTAGTGTAAGACCATGGGCCATCCTCCCTTGTTCTCAGTTGATCCCTCCCCCCATCTTTGTGCCACTGGGAGCCTGTGGAACCCTGGCAAATCCTGGGGCACACTTGGCCTCAGACTAGCCACTGTACAACAAATTGCTGCCATTGGCTTGGAGAGCTACTTTTGGCCAAGGACCATATCCTTGGGACTCCTTGTCATGGGATGTTGGGACTGCTCCATCATCCCAGTCACAGCAACATTGCCAATTGTGACACAACAGCGGGCACCACCTATACCAGCATGAAAGTGATGAGTAGTTATCTTGACGTTCAGCTGGCTAGCTGGGCCAACAACACATTGGCACCAGTGCCCTGCCCTCTCCTTGGAGCCACCACTGCCTCACTGTCCAAGTCCCTGGTAGAGCCTTGCTGGCAAGATCGCTTCTGGCAAGATTAGATCAGGGTGCACAGCCATGTGATCAATGAAGAGGAGGCCAAGAAGGAGAAATAACAACAACAATGCACTTCAAGATCGGATATATTTGGGATATTTTCTAATTTTTTATTGTTGATAACTACAAACTGTGGAGATATTAAATGAGGTCTACAGATTATCTGGTATCCCATTTGAGGACAGTCTAGCTTAATAAAATAATAAGAATAATACTGTAATAAGAATAATGTTTGTTTATACCCCATCTTTCTCCCAATATAGGGACTAAAGACGGCTAACAGTAAGTTAATTTAAAAACCAGTATAGAAACGTTTAAAATATAAATATGAAATTTAAAAACAAATTAAACAATTTAAAGTGTTAAAACGTTTAAAATATTAAAATATAATAAAACTATATACACCTTAAAATTCAAACTGCACAGCATATACAAGTCCCACTCCCATCAGATTATAAATGCCTGATGGCACAAGAATGTTTTTACTTGTTGCTTAAAGGACAGCAGAGATGGGGCCATCCTGGCCTCTCTAGGGTGGGAGATACAAAGTCTAGGAACCACCACCAAGAAAGCCTTCTCCCTCGTTCCCACTAAAAATGCCTGAGAGGGTGGTGAGACAGAGAGAAGGCCCTCTCCAGATGATCTAAGAGCTCTAATGGGTTCATAAAGGGAGATACGGTCCTTCAAATAACCTGGACCCAAGCTGTATAGGGCTTTATAGATCAAAACCAGCACATTATACTTAGTTATTTATTACCTGCCTCTCCCCTCAAGATGAGGGCGGGGTACAACATCACAATATACATCACAATATACAATACAGTGCAACACAATTCAGTTGAATACAGTTCAATACATAGAGTTCAAAGCAAATTGGATTAAAAGCAGTTCAGTACATAGCATTCAAAGCAAATTAAAGACAAGACAAACAATTATACAATGCAGATGCCAGTAGATGGTTCGCAGTACTGGCATTTAACAACTTTAAATTTTACCCAGAAGTGGACTGGCAGCCAATGGAGCTGTTGCAACAAAGGATTTGTTTGCTCCCCATGGCCAGCCCCAGTTAACAACCTGGCTGCTGTCATTTGGGCCCACTGAATACCTTATATAGTATGTTCTGCACACCCGGGGTTGACTACACAAAAGTAAATATAGCGCATAGAGGCACATTACCAGACATTTGAAGCAGCTCCCTGTTGTCTCCATGTTTTTCTTTTAAAAAGTTGTCTGCGAAGCGATGCACAGTGAAGAAGTCAGATGGAATCCATTCCGGGAATCAAGATGGTGCCCACAAGTATGGGCCGCTATTCCCCTTCCCTCCAATAATTTTCACTGCACATTTTTTTTTACTCTTTCTTTAAATGGGCAGAAGAGAGACCTTCCGCTTGTTAAAAATAATTCCACCCCTGCACTACTATACAGTACATACTCAGTAAGGCCAAAATGGAGCTTCCTGAGTAAGAGGAAAGCCTGCCCCTGCTTGCATAACAGACCAATCGCCTTTCAACTTCCCCCGGGCTCAGAATGTGCAGCACTGTGAATTGGTTGCTCAAAGACCGGTAATGCACAGTACTACACAGTTAAAAAAAAAAAAAAACACTTCTCTGAAAACCGCAAAGTCCCCTGATGCACAGAAATGGAGTTTTTTACTCGTCTCTCCCCAAAAATGTTGACTCTCCAGCATTGGGACAACAGGTATTCACAAGTCCTATGAGGGGTATTTTCATCGTTTACACAACCCCGCCCCCAGTATATTTAAAAGTAATGTGCTGTGCTAGTCTAACACAAAGATTTCCAAGGCAGTATAATCCCCCAAGGTGGCTGAGGAATAGGCTAACATGCTTGGGCATTTCTGCCTGTTCAGTCCCTGCCCCCAAGATCTCCAAAAAGGCTGTGTGAGCAATTCTTTTGCCAGGGCAAATGTTGGCACAGCCCTTCCTTTTCTCTTGCCTTCTATGTTGGTGGACTCTCCTTAACTCAAGAAGGAGTCAGTACCTGAGTACTGGGGGAAAAACCCCTCATCTTCCTCCTTTTTGAACAGAGGAACATATGTCATTCTAACATTTGAAATTAGATATTTGGATGTTTCCTTGCAGAAAAGTAATGGTTTTGGTGAAGATCATTTAGCTTTGCAGGAACACAGGAATCTGTCTTATACTGATTCAGAGAGTTTGTCCATCTAGCCCAATATTGTCAACTCTGACTGGCAACAATGGCTCTCAGTGGTTTCAATCAGCATTCTTTCCTTGACCAGCTTGGAGATCCTTGGATATTCCATCATGGTATCCTATTCAAGTATTAATCAGGTTCAACCCTGCTTAGCTTCTGACATCAGATGGGATAAGTTGCAAAAATAAAACTTCACTTACAAGGAGGCTTCCTTACAAATTAATTTAAAAGAGAACAGGATTATCAAATTAGAGTATCTTACTAGATCTTAGATTTTTTGCAGTTAGCTGAGCCTGAATTTCTAGATAAGAGCTTTGCTTTAATGTCTTGCAAGAAGAGTATAGGTGCTTCTGGGTGATGGTTGTATCATATAGTCTCTGTGCTCATCTGTAGAATTCTATGAAGAGGGTCAATATTATGTTCCACTTCTAACCCTTCCATATTTTTCTACCTCTATTTCCAATCTTTTTCCCCCTTTCACATAAAAATAGTCATTTTAGAAAAGAAGAAGAGCTGCACAACGTCTTTAAATTGGAAACATGAGTATCCATCCTTCTGGATGTACCTTCCTTCTTCTGCCAGCAAGCTGGAGGAAATAATAAAATAAAATATTTTAAATAATAAAATATTTTTTTTAAAAAAATTAAAGTGTAGCAATAAGCAATGTTTGTAACATATGCTATGGGACATGATTTGAATAAAGCAAAAGTTCATCATGGTTCTCTCAGCTGTAGTTTCATCATCAATAGGGAAAGTAGAGGTGGAAGGTAGAGATAGAGACATGCCTCATGCTGAGCCAGACCATCATGTCTGACTGGCTGCGGCTCTCCAAGGTTTTAAGCAAGATGTTTTCCTGGCCCTGTCTGGAGAACTCTAGGTGCCATTTACACGATGAAAATGTAGTGAGATGAATTTGTGTTGATCCTTGGTAGTTTACACGTCCTGTGTGACAGTCTCAAGCTTTTCGGAAGGGGGGGGCACCTTTTATCCCTCAACCTGCAGGACTTTCCATCCCACGGTTTGTCCCGTGTTTTTTAAAAAGTTACAGGAGGATGTGGAAAATTGGATATGTGAACAGGTCAGGACAAAATATCTCGGGAGTAGGTGGTGGCCGGAAATTGAGGTGGGCAGGGGCGGGCACGTAGTCCTGAGAAGGAGGGGTCAGTCACCCTCCCCATCCCCTGCTTTTTTAAAAAAAAAATAGATTCTCTCACTGGCAATCTCAGCTGAGGCTTGTGCTTTTCTTAAAGGCTTGTATCCCTGTGCCAGCAATCTCCGTTTAAAGGGACATGTTCTCTTTAAATTGAGTCTCTCACTGACTTTTCTTAAAGGCTTGTGTCCCTGTGCCAGCAATCCCCATTTAAAGGGACACGTTCTCTTTAAATGGATTCTCTTCCCTGTACCAATGAGGCTTGTGTCCCTGTTCTTTTCCCCTCCCTCTCCCCTGCAAATTTGCTACGAAGATGTTGAATGTACTGTATTGTGTTTGCAACAAAAAGAATTCCACACTTTCCTTTTGAAACAAGGATAGTTGGGACTATTCATGCAGATTTTAAGCAGGCTCTATTTGGCTTGGAAAGTAGGTCCATGCTCCTCACATGCTTTTTTTCAAAGAAATGCTGTGAGGCCATGGTAGCAATTTCAACCACCAGCATGTGGCAGGAGCCTCAGAAATGGGTGTGGCCACACATGACTCACCTCTGATCTATAGAATGGTGGTCAAGAAAATCTAGCCTCTACTCTTTTCTCCTCTGATTTCATTTGGATCCCACAATTTTTCCAAAAAGCTTAGGTGTGAACATGGTCTTCCCAACAATACTGTGTTGTAGGTTAAACTGAAAGAACATTCCTGGCTTTAGTCCTAAACACACTTGTTTGCTCCATTGAGTATGGGGCGGGTCTTATTTCTGCATGCACTTATATAGCAGGGATAGAAACCATACCCTCCACATATGTTTGAATGAAAACTCCCAAAAGCCCCCACCAGCAGTCAGTGGTGACCAATACAGCAGTTGTAGTCCAACAACATCTGGGGGGGGGGACATAGCCACCCCTCCCTGGTATATAAGATTGTGCTTGTGGTGAGTTTCATGGTGGAGTAAAGATTTATACCATAGTCCTTATTTCTCATCAGTTATTGGATATACAGTAATGGTTAAACAGAATCTCCAACTTGAGAGGTAGAACCTTGATTAGGAAATGCAGGGGAAAAACAAACTGACCATCAGCTTCATGTTTATGAGCTCACACAGGCATTTAGATAGCCATTGTTAGGAAATGGAAACAGAACCAGATAAGTCTTCATTTGTTCTGGAGTTATGTTGTGATTAATACAAATCTCTCTAGTTGGTTGAGAATTATTATGGTATTATTTTCTCTCTCCTTCCCCACAGGGCATGGACAAGATGCTTCATTATTTCCTAATATTTCTCATCGGAATGAGACATGCATGTAGAGAAATAATTGCTATTCGTTCATGTTCAGTGGAAGGCAGGATTGCTTACTATGATTATTGCAACCTCACTCAGGTTCCACCTGTACCTGAAGACATTATTTTATTCTCCCTAAACTTCAATTCCATCCAAGAAGTGAATGCTACCTCATTCCCACTGCTGAAGGAACTATTGAGTTTGTTGCTTGGAACACAGCGGATTTCTCCTGTAACCATAAGAAGAGAAGCTTTTAAAAACTTGCCAAATCTTCAGCAACTAGATTTAGGTGACAACAAAATGACTGTACTGGACACGGGTGCCTTCCTAGGCTTGCTGAATTTACGTAAACTTTTGTTATATTATAATGGTCTTAATGAATCAATTCTGGAAGAGGACTACTTTCAAGATTTGATCTCTTTGGAATATTTGGATCTTCGGTTCAATAAAATTGTTAGGCTTCGTCCTCACCTATTATTTTACAACATGAGATCCTTGAACACTCTAAAGTTGGACTTAAACCAAATTGAGACCATCTGTGAAGGAGATCTCAATAGCTTTCAGGGGAACGTTTTCAAACTGTTCAGTCTTAATTCTAATTGGTTGTATAGAG
Source organism: Gambelia wislizenii (assembly GCA_030847615.1). NCBI lineage: Eukaryota > Metazoa > Chordata > Lepidosauria > Squamata > Crotaphytidae > Gambelia > Gambelia wislizenii. Next base: position 52,382,853 of record JAUMIR010000001.1, on the reverse strand, counting down.
ACAACTCTGTGAACTGGACAAGTTGTGGGAATCCTTTTAAAAATATTGTTATAGAAACATTGGATGTTGGTGGTAATGGTTGGGATGTGGCCAAAACACAGCAATTCTGCACAGCTGTCCAGGGAACTCGTCTTTTGGCTTTGAAGCTCTCACAGCACACTATGGGCTCATCATTTGGATTTAATAATCTCCGGAATCCAGACAATGATACATTTGTAGGTCTTGCTAAAAGTGGCCTCCGATTACTTGATCTTTCACATGGCTATATTTTTCCTCTTAACCCATATGTCTTTCAGCACCTTGGTGATTTGGCATTGCTTGATCTTAACAATAATAAGATAAATCAAATTGGAAAAGGAGCATTTTTTGGCCTTTGGAGCTTAGAACTACTAAACTTATCATACAATCTTTTGGGTGAAATCCTTGATTACACTTTTGAAGGACTTCATAATGTGATTTCTATAGATCTACAAAATAATCACATTGGGGTGTTTGGTGGGAATCCCTTCAAATATTTACCAAAACTTCAGGAGGTAAACCTTAGGGATAATGCCCTAAACATAATTCCATCATTCCCAAGTCTCTCTGTTTTTTTAGGTGGCAACAACCGGATACACTCAAATGATGTCAGTGGAATAAATTCGACATACCTTGATTTGGAAGGAAATAGGCTGGACAATTTGGGTTACCTCTACAAGCTTCTCCAGATTCCAGTTCTGCAGTATATCTTTTTGAAAAATAATCGGTTTTCTTATTGCCACAAATATAATGATATAGCAGAAAACAACCAGCTAATCTACTTGGATCTTGGTGAAAATATGTTAAAACTTATATGGGAGAGAAGTGCATGCTTGGATGTATTCAAGGAGCTTTCCAAGCTTCAAGTTCTCCATCTCAATAATAATTACCTTAGTTTCCTTCCAGAGGGTATCTTCAGTGGGCTAGTATCACTGAATAGGCTTAACTTGGCCTCTAACCTTTTGACTTACATTTCTCACAGTGCCTTCCCTAAAAGTCTGCGGATACTTCAGTTATCATCAAACCAACTTCTTTACCCAGATCCTCAGATTTTTGCAACCCTAGACCATTTGGATATCACCTATAACAGATTTTACTGTGATTGCCTCTTAAGCAACCTGATTGTGTGGCTGAATGAAACCAATGTCACTTTAGCAGGATCACCAAATGACATGTTTTGTTTTGGACCCCGTGATCTTGCTGGCATTCCACTTCATGAATTAACTGTCGATGGTTGCAATGAAGACAAGATCTTGGAGTCCTTACAGTTGTCACTCTTCATTTTGACCTGTGTTGCTTTGACAATGTTCCTAGCAGCAGTGATAGTTTTCACTCGTTTTAGGGGAGCTTGTTTTGTCTGGTACAAAACCATTATAAGAACATTCATGAAGGAGCTCCAGACAGATTTCGATAAGAAAAACTATAAATATGATGCCTATGTGTGCTATAGCAGCAAAGATTTTGAGTGGGTTCAAAATGCCTTAATAAAGCACCTTGACTCCCAATATTCTGACAAAAACAGATTTTCTCTTTGCTTTGAAGACAGAGATTTCCTGCCAGGAGAGGATCACATCAGCAACATCCGTGATGCCATCTGGAACTGTCGGAAGACTATTTGTGTTGTGACAAAGCAGTTTCTCAAGGATGGCTGGTGTGTGGAAGCATTTAATTTTGCTCAAAGCAGGTATTTTTGTGACCTAAAGGATGTCCTCATTATGGTGGTAGCTGGATCACTTTCTCAGTATCAACTTATGAAATATCAACCAATCAGAGCCTTTTTGCAAAGGGGTCGATACTTAAGGTGGCCTGAAGAGGACCAAGATGTGGAGTGGTTTTTAAATGCACTTTCACAACAGATACTAAAAGAAAAGGGAGTTAAGACAAAATCAACAGCTATGGAATTGAAAGTAGTCACAACTTCTTAGCTGGCTGGCTGATATTTCAGTGGTATGAAGGGAGTACTTCAAAGAAAGTGTCATTCAGTTCTTAAAATGCACTGAGCCCTAATCTCTTTATATGAATGTGGCAAAACCAGTTTTGAAAACTGCAGTAGGAATACCCCAGTGATCTTGATGTCATTTGTCTTCATTGCTAAACGTAAGGTCTTGCGTGATTGAAGTAGCTCTGCAAAGATCACCATGCTTCTCTGGGGGCTCTTGCATATAGAAGTGTGGTGACTCAAAGAGGCTTTCACATTTTTAGTCATAGCTATGTAAGCCCTTGTTAGTTTAAGGTGGGAGTGGGTATTATGTTGAACTACAGCTCCCATCAGCCATTGACAGAAGAGTCAGTGGTAAGAGATGATGCGGATTGCAATTTAGAAACATCTAGAGGTTTTCAAGTTGCCCAATTCTGGTTTAAAGATTCTTAGTCATTGGGTTTCTTAATTTAAAAAAAAATCCATTATTTTTCCTGCAGACATGAAAAGCTATTGACAATCTATAGCCCTGGTATGAAACATGGGATAGATTAATGTTTCCCCTGGGTTCTTTTTCAGCCCTCAACAGAGCAGGCTTCCCCCGAACATGCTTATGTGTCAATATTTTCAAAACTAGCTGGGCAGCAGTCTCATAGTCATGATTTTATGATTCACTAGAAGACTATATCCCTATTTAGTCCTTCATTCTGCATAAAATGAACACATGAAGGAGGAGCCAGCTCCCATCCTTAACTTATGAATATTCACTGGAATGTATCTAGGAAGCCTCTGTGTACTGTATGTGCGAGTTTCCTACAAATGTGCTAATGAATAGACTAGAAATTGGAGAGGGGGAAGCCAACCCACCACCGCTATCATGTTCATTTTACATAAATGCACAACTGGGAGGGGGAATCTTATTTTTATATGTTAACTATCTCAATGATAGCTACTTTATGGCCTTGCTGCAATTAAACCAAGTCCAGCATCTCTTTGTGTTGAAGTTGATTGAAATATAAGTCATATATCAACTGCTACTATAGCACCAATCCACTAAATACATGGAAACCTGGTTATGTCAATAATATGTGTGTATGTTCAATGGGTTCAATGGGTCTACTCTAGTTGGGATTAATATTTGGATTTAAACACAATGTTTCTGCAGTACCCAGGTTACAACAGTTTGATTCCACTTTAACTGCTCTGATTGCATCCTATGGAATTTGTAGTTCGGAGTTAGTGACATAGGTCTTGTCTATACGGTCAAAATAATTTGAATGGGATGTGAACATACAGCAATCCGTTCATACAGTCATACTCATAAATACGTGTCATTCAGAATGGGGACAGCCAAATCCACCGCAAAGCCTGTGTGCATTGCTGCTGGGGCTTCATCCAGATTTTTTTAAAAGCACCGTACGACATGCAAATGTGTGATCGTTTGAACACTCACATTCACACAGATATGAACAGGCAGTGTAATGTGATTGGCTGGATGATCATGGGAGGGTGGGGCTAGCAAACAGCTCCTGCGGCCACCATGTTGGATTTTTGGCTAAGCGAGGGTTTGGTAAGTCGATAACACAATGATCTTATACTCTTCTGTTTTCTTTCTTTTGTAAATATGAACTACTGCTTGTATGCACCATGGGAAACTTTTTTTAAAAAAAATTGGCAGCAGATTTAAAATCGCGAGTACATCACTCATGGCCACCATTTTGGCTAGGAGGTGATGTGGAGTTTAGGGGTCTCTTTTCACTGTGAAGACAGGTTCTTTTCGGACATGTTCGTATTTTTTCCCCTCATATAGACAAGTGCATGAGAATTTCCTAGAGCTCCCCAGTCAGTAAATCTAGGTAGCTCACCAAACTGCAGATCTCAGAATTGTCTAGGGTGGAGCCATGACAGTTACAGTGGCATCAAATTGCCATTACTGAGTAGTGCATATGCAACTTGTGATGGATACATATTCCAATGCCTGTTTAAATGTATTTTGAACTACCTCCAGTTTGAAAGATTTTACATGAAGATAATGTCCAGTTAACGTAATTTGTATTCAAGATACCAGGTACTGCTGCATGTATCTAAATGAGTAGGATAGACTGGAGAGCTGGGCCAAAGCTAACAAAATAAAATTCAATACGGAGAAATGTAAGGTACTGCACTTACGGCGGAAAAATGAAATGCATAGATATAGGATGGGAGAGACCTGGCTGAACAAGACTACGTGCGAAAGGGATCTAGTAGTCCTAGTAGACCACAAGTGGAATATGAGTCAGCAGTGTGACGCAGCAGCTAAAAAGGCCAATGCGATTTTGGGCTGCATCAATAGAAGTATACAGTAGTGTCTAGATCAAGGGAAGTAATACTGCCACTCTATTCTGCCTTCGTCAGGCCTCACCTAGAATACTGTGTGCAGTTCCCGGCACCACAATTCAAAAAGGATATTGACAAATTGGAGCGTGTCCAGAGGAGGGTGACTAAAATGGTGAAAGATCTGGAAATCATGCCTTATGAGGAAAGGCTTAGGGAGCTGGGTATGTTTAGCCTGGAAAAAAGATGGTTAAGGGGCAATATGATAGCCCTGTTTAAGTATTTGAAGGGGTGTCACATTGAGGATGGAGCAGTCTTGTTTTCTGCTGATCCAGAGATTGGAACACGGAGCAATGGATGCAAGCTCCAGGAACAGAGATTCCACCTCAGCGTTAGGAGGAACTTTCTGACAGTAAGAGCTGTTCGGCAGTGGAACACACTCCTTCGGAGCGTGGTGGGGTCTCCTTCCTTGGAGGTCTTTAAACAGAGGGTGGATGGCCATCTGTCAGGGGTGCTTTGATCATGATTTTTTCCGTGGCAGAGGGTTGGACTGGATGGCCCTCATGGTCTCTTCCAACTCTACAATTCTATCATTCTATGAGTATTAATGCTTTGTATTGAGAATTCAGAGCTGAACTCTCCTGCTTAATGTGACATTTAAAAAATGCTATTATAAATGAATATGTTTAAGGAGTTCTACAGTTGCTAGTGTAGTTCTGTGTGAGTCATGAATGTTCATTACTATCTCATAGAAAATAGAAATTGAAAGTATCTGTTATCAGCCTTGTTTTTTAACCATTTACTTGGGTTATACCATATATATCTGCTGGGGAGGCCCTTCTCTCTGTCCCACCACCCTCATGGGTACACCTGTTGGGAACTCAGGAGAGGGCCTTCTCAGTGGCTGCCCCCAGGTTCTGGGACTCCCTGCCCAGAGAAGTCAGATTGGCACCCTCCCTACCTTCCTCTAAGCCAAATAAAAACTTTTCTGTTCTGGCAGGCCTTTGCTGATCTTTGCTAATGGCAGTGCTGTGGTATATGTGAGCGTTGTGTGTGTGTATGCATGTGTTTTTAGAATTTTAGTTGTTTTTAACTTTTTTAGTTCATAGAATCATAGAATCGCAGAGTTGGAAGAGACCACGAGGGCCATCCAGTCCAACCCCCTGCCATGCAGGAAATCACAATCAAAGCATCCCCGACAGATGGCCATCCAACCTCTGTTTAAAGACCTCCAAGGAAGGAGACCCCACCACGCTCCGAGGGAATGTGTTCCACTGCCAAACAGCTCTTACTGTCAAAAAGTTCCTCCCAATGTTGAGGTGGAATCTCTGTTCCTGGAGCTTGCATCCATTGTTCCGTGTTCCAGTCTCTGGGGCAGCAGAAAACAAGACTGCTCCATCCTCAACGTGACAATTAGTTGTTTAATTGTGTTTTAATTTTTGTATTTTGCTGATTTTAACAATGTCTTTTTATTGTACGCTGCTTTGAGTCCCAAACTGAGGAAAAGTGGGATAGAAATAAAGATCATCATCATCATCATCATCATCATCATCATCATCATATAACTAGGGGCTTGTGTACACGAACGGAAAAAAACTGGGTTGCCTCACAGTAATAGCAAATCGCATCAGCTGTGACCTGTCTTAATGGTTTTACAGTCTCCATAAACTTTGCATGCCTGTAGCCGAGATGGCAGCCGCTAGTAGATTACTCACATTTTAAAATCTGCCACCGAACTTTTTTTTTTTAAAAAAAAACCCTATTCCTATGGTGCGCACAAGCGAGATTTCACCTTTCCAAAAAAAGAAAGAAAGAAAGAAAGAAAGATAACACAAATCCCCTGTTTTATCATCTTAGTGATTACTCGCTAAGGCAAACATCCAACATGGTGGCAGTGGGTGCTTGCCCTGTCCCTGCGCTCGTCTTGCCAATCAGGTTTGTGCTTCCTCTTGTATGGGGAAGTGCTACATGTTGAATCACTTGTCTTCACAAGCAAGAATGTGCCCACCACACGGGGCTTTTTTAAAAAGTTGGGGAAAGCCGTGAATGCTTTTCTCATGTAGTTTTTCCTCTTTATGGCACCTCTCCTTCACAATACGGTGAGACAATGCGAGATGCCATTAAGACAAGCTCGTTTTCCAAGCGATTTCTGTGAGGAGTATTTTTACCATACAGACAACTCCTAGGAATTTTACCCAGGTGATCAGCAGGAGATGAAGTCCTAACACATATGGAGGGCTATAGTTGCCCACCTCATCATAGGCTGCTGTGTGAATGCAATGCTAGACTAAATAGGCCACCCTCTTCTTATGTTCTTAATACTCCATATATATACTGGCTGTTCCATCTTGTGTACCCTGCATAGAAACTAAATGGGCTGGCAATGGAGGAAAGCAACATTCTTTTCTCCATGACTCACGTGGTGCATTTCTATGCTAGATATGTAACAGTTGAGCTTCCTATGTATCTAACAGAAACATGGTGGGCTGGTGGCAAAGTGACAAAGGATCCACCATACTGACTGGATTCTGTGCTTCAGAATAGGGTTTCACTTCCTCCATGCAGGACCGGTTTAAGGAATTTTGGGGCCCCCTGCAATGCTTTACTTTGGGGCCCCCATATGACTTGAAGGCACATGGGCAAGAAAGAAAGAAAGAAAGAAAGAAGCCCTTTCTGAGGGAGACAACCCTCAAATTCCCTGTCTCTCTCTCTCTCACACACACACACACTCACCCTCTCCGATGTGCCTCTCCCTCCAGCTTCTGCCACGGAGGGCTGCTGTTTCTTTCTCTTTCTCTTTCTCTTTCTCTTTAGTTTTGGAGAGGCTGTTTTGTTTGTTTTTTAAAAAAAGCCAGCAGGAGGTTTTTGGAGGAGGAGGGTAAGAGGGGGCTCCTCCCGGCTGTCTCCTGGCTGTTCCTTCGTCAGATTAAGGAGGCCAACACGGGGCCCTCTCTTGACCTCGGGGCCCCCTCTTGACCTCGGGGCCCCCTGCCAATGCTGATTTGGCAGACAGGTTAAACCGGCCCTGCCTCCATGTATAGTAAGGCTGTAGATGGATGGCATAGAGATGGATGTCTTCAGCCCCAACACACTTGTGCAGAAGGTAAAGCGCCTTCTTTTGCATTCAGCATCAAAATCCCAAATGGGCTGTTAGAGGAAGCAGAGCACCTTGCAAGGAAACAATCTATGCAATTGACATTACTAAAGTGTTCATATATAGGCAGATTGCATTTAAACTTTTAAACTTCATGTTTCCTGGATCCTTGTAGCTAAAAACACCTGTGGCATGAATTGGAAGAACTACATGGAACAAAGCTTTTAAGCTGAACATATTTTATGGTAGTCTTACAAAAATTGTTCCTTTGTGACAACATTGCCAACTTGGGGGAAAAAACAGAAAACTGGGTCTGTTATTACTGACCTGTTATTTTTCACCAAAATTTTACTTCATGTCTTAAAATCCCTACATCCAGTTTCATATGATATGGAAAGGTGAATGTATCAGTTACAAAGGGCATGCTGCCTGGCCTTGAATAATATGAAATTCTGTATGGAGCTGCATGTCAGGATGTTCAGTTAAGACACTTTATTCTATCTAATAAGGGAAATTGAATACTAATAAATGGAATGCCTTGCTTTGAGAAGTTTTTATTAAACACTGAGAGATTTGAAGTTGGATTTTGTCTAAAGTATATACGGTACTCTTCCTTATTTAGAATTGGAAGATTCCGATTGGAATCAATTGAAATTTATAATGTGAAAGAAGATTGACTATAGAGATTCCAGTCAAAGTGTGGACATAAAACATTATGAATGGAATAGCAATGCTTCCTAATATGCATCTAAAGGGCACAGTACTATAAAATGTTGTGTAGCTAGTACCTTACTCCATCCAGGATAAATAAGATTTAATAAAAATAAACGAAATAGTGTCAGTATTCTGTATTAGCTACTTAGTCAAGTATTGTCTACTTAGTTACATGTAACCTCTTGGCCCCAGCTCCCCTAAACCTGAAGAAAATGTCATTCACCCACGCTCTGATCGCTGGCAGAATGGAGCTCCCCATGCAGCTGATGCCTGGTTTAAGCAACAGTAGTTCTGGCAGGAGTTGTGGCAATAGTATCACAATTGTGACTAAATAGCAATTATGGATACAGAACAGTGGTAATTGTTCCATATTTACTATTGCAGCTTAGTCATGATTGTGAAACTATTGCCATGATTATATCTCCCCTCCACCCCGAACGTATTCTACTGGGCATTAGCTGCATGTCATGGGAGAAGAAGGTCCATTCTGCTGGCAATCAGAGCATGGGTGAGTGAATAACATTTCTATCAGGTTTGGGGAGGGGCTGGGCCACGAAAGGTTACGTAGGTTACTGTATCAGCTACTTAACTAATTAGCTGATCTAGAACTGGCCTAGATGTTTCTGCTGCAGTACATCTGAGGCCATTAGACACAAATAGGACAAGAATTGTGGAAGATGGGTTGGACCTTACACAAGTGAACATTGCTGCTGACTGAAATGTTTAACCCAATACAAATACTCGTGGGATACATAGACAGATCATTATTTATCAGACTTTAATTTGAGCTGCAAGGAGTCTAGTAATTTCTAAATGGTGTTCTCCTGCTGTTTTTGCTATTACAAACATATATGCAACGCTAAAAAAAATTACAGAAATAGGTAAAGTAACAGATGTTTTAAATAAATGAAAAGGGGGCTAGTTTTCTTTAATCATTTTCTATGATTTTGAATTATTTTGAGTGGCAAACTTTACATTGTAATACTTATTAATAGGGACTATGTCTTGTATATTCACTGTTTTATTTTGGCCTCACTTGTATGCATATTTTATAATTAAATAAGTATTAGAACTGCCTCTGAATGTTCCTTAATGTGAAGGAAAATACTATTTTCCCTGGAAAGAGTACCTTTTGATAGTTTAAGAATTTCAGTTTTATGTCATGCTGTTAGCTAATGTTTTACAAGAAAATTAAAAATCCTAATATTTTCTTTCAAATGACTAATAAAAGTATAAATCCATTAAAAATGGAAAATATTGTTATTTTTTATTGTTTTTATAACCTTTTATCTCTCTGGCTTTTCTTCGTAAACGAAGATTCAGGAAGGACTCATCCTGCGCTTTCTGCGAGCACGCTGATGACTAAAAAGGCCAATCCAAGATAAACAAGTCTGGTTGCAGAAAGACAGCAGAATGTCTCCTTGGGTGATGTTTCCGGGTTGTGATTCTTTCTGCGTTGTCGTTTCTCTTCAAGACTTGTTCGGCATGAGTTCTCAAATAAGGCTTCAGCATTGTGGATAGTGCGTCTCCACGCCTCCCGATGTGAGGCCAGGGAGGACCATTGTTGGTGATCAATTTGGCCGAGCCTGAGATGTTGTTTCAGGGAGTCCTTGTATCGCTTTTTTGGAGCGCCTCTCTTACGCTCACCCATGGCGAGTTCACCATAGAGTACTATTTTTGGTACTCGATGGTCCTCCATCCTAGAAACGTGCCCTGCCCAGCACAGCTGTGTTCTCAATATCATGGCCTCAATGCTGGTGATCCCTGCTTGCCCAAGGACAGCAACATTCGTCACATAGTCAGTCCAGTGTATATTTAGGATTGTGCGTATAATAATAATAATAATAATAATAATATAAAATTTTATTTATATCCCGCAACGCAATCAGGGCGGCTTACAATATAAAAACCCCATACTCACAATACCCTAGCCCACCCACCCCTTAAAATAATATTAAATTACAAAGGCTTAAAAACATGCATTAATTAAAATATATATAAATTAGAAGAAAAAAATTTAAAACATACAATCATAGCCTAGAAAGGGCAGCTGAGTCTTGGGCCGGGATAATTATTCAGGAAAGGCCTGCCGGAAAAGATCCGTCTTGACAGATTTTTAAAGCTGTCTAAGGTGGTAATAAGACGGATCTCATCCGGCAGGCCATTCCATAATCTGGGAACAGCAGCAGAGAAGGCCCTCTGGGAGGTCACCGACAGCCTTGTTTTCATAGGCTGTAACAGATTCCTCCCAGAGGACCGAAGTGTGCGGGGAGGGTTGTACGGAAGGAGGCGGTCCCGGAGTATACAGTGCTGATGTAAGTGTTCAAGGAGTCGTAAGTGGTGGCGATAGGTGACTCATGTTTCAGACCCATAAAGGAGAATAGAGAATACAATGGCTCTATACACACTGATTTTTGTGCTTCGCCTCAGGTGTTTATTACTCCAGACTCTATAAAAAGATGTAAAAATGGAAAATATAAATATATGTGTATATTTCTTACTATGCAGTTATCCAATAAAGCAATAAGTGACTGGTTTGGGAACTAGCTTCTTCTTTCATAATAGAACTGCATTATATTAACTGGAATACAACTGATGCTTTAATTAAAATTTATGAAAAAAACCTCAAAAGTGATATTATACTTATTATCCTCTAGGTGGTGCTATGGGATCTCAAAAGTTGTGACTTGCAAAGACTGTATGTTAAGTGTGCTGCCCAGTTGTTGGTTATAAATATTTCTATAACCATTTTTTTAAAATCACAGAACGATTGTGCCCTAAACCAGTGTGATACTCATGGTAGCATCAGGACATCTAGCCCCCACTCCCAACACTTCTCAGGCATTTCGTTAGACTTTGCTGTGTATATTCTAATTTCACACTTTTTGTTATCCAATGGCAAATTATTGCAAAAAGAAAAAAGAAGTCTTGTGATACTTTTGAAGATTAAGGGCTAGATGCAGTTGCTAACAAACTAGAACAGACCTTTTGAATCAGTTAGATTTATTTAATTGTTGACTTGCCATTCAGAAGCTGATTCAATAGATCTACTCTAGGGGAGGCTAGGAACTGGGTTTATCTCTAGGGAGATTTATTTTGGGAGAAAGTGCCATAGATTACAACCTTTGTCATCACTGAGTGCGTTGGGTATTATCTTCATGTACATATGCATCTAGTTTTAAGGAAAACACTCAAACAGTGGGAAGAAAAAGCCACGAAACACAAGAAGTCTAGTCTGTAATACTGCTAACCAGACTTCAAGGGTGTATTATGAGCCATATTCACAATAGCAAAAATTGGTAATGATAAAGGCCTAAATCCAAATGCAAGGCCCATCATGGTACAGTGGTTGGACTGGGACTTTGGGAGACAGTGTCAAATTCCCACTTGGCCATGGAGACTCACTGGTTGACCTGGGGTAAGTAACACCCTCAGCCTCAGAGGAAAGCAATGGCAAACGCCTTCTGAACAAATTTTTTAAATGTTAATTAATTAATAATATTTATTTCTTACCCATCTCTCCCTATGGATCAAGGCAGGAGACAACAAATTAACATATAAACATAGTGTTGGTCAAAAGCATGTGTTGGTTAAAAACGTATCAATTTAAAATAACAAAACCAAGACATTTTAAAATAATCAATACACCATTTAAAATTTAAACTCATCTGGATAGGCCAGCTGGAAGAGACTGGTCTTTAATGCTGCTTTAAATTCAAAAAGCATATTCAGCTGTCATATCTCTTCCGGCAAGCCAGGCCAGAGTCAGGGACGGCTGAAGAAAAAGTCCTCTGGATGACAGTTGCAAACCTAGTCCTGGCTGACTGGAGCAAATATCCCCCAGAAGGCCTAAGTGTACGGGGCAGGCTATATGGAAGAAGGCAAGATTTTGACAAGAAACCCCCATGATAGGGTCACCTTATGGTTGCAATAAGTTGGAAATGACTTGAAGGCATACAGCAACAAATCCAATTACTAGTCCCAACCGGAGTAGACCAATGGACCTTTCATAAGTTGACTGACAAAGTTCTTGCTTGATTCAATTCATCTGTTCAATTTGGGACTAACAATTGTATTAAGGCCCTGACTTTATATCAGTATTGACACCTGGAGTGGAACAGAGACAAGTGGTCTCAAATATACCCTACACAAAGAATCAAATGTGAAGATAAGCATGACTTCACTTTCTTAAAATCTAAGACTCATTGAAGGTTTTGCATTGAGTAAAGATGACTTTCAGATACCACTTCAGTGCACTGGAAAAATGAAATGTTCTTCCCCAGGTTTTCTTTCTGAATGTTGCCATTTGTGATTTTAACAGATTTTGTGTCTGTTTCTTCTGCTGCATTGATGCTGGCTGGTTGAGCCAACAGATAGGATCTAGTGAAAGACCCCCATGGAGGGGATGCCTTGATATCTTAGGTGGAAGCTTTCAGTCCAGCCATCAGAGCTTTTCTCATGTTTTAGTTTGGGAAGAAAGGATCACTGATTCCGCTGTTCCCCAGCAGTCTTGTTCATCCCCTCCAAAAAAAATAAATTTAATTTAAAAAAAAAACTGTTGTGGAGTAGAGCTGGTCACACCATTGGGCAGAATGAGGCACCTGCCTGCTAACAACAGAAGCTGGGGGTGAGAAGTGTCAGAGGAAGTGCCTCTGTGGTCCTCGTGGCCTGTCTGCTGTCCCTTAACCTACCCTGTTATTCCCAGGATGCTTTGATATCACCAGGGTCAAGATAAGAGTCAACTGCAAATACAATCACTTTCTGTCTGTGTAATTGCAGCTGGGAGAGGAGCTACCACATTGACCTTTGTGTGAGGCAGGAAAATGTATCTATGTTCTAGAAAAGCAGGGATTCCTCTGAAACAGTAGAGGGATGCAGGTGCTGGTGACTGTAGAAGGAGGATTATGGATGAATGATGCCCCTCACCTTCACATGGACCTTGTTCCTTTCCTATAGTGGAAGCAATCTGAGTAGAACCCTTGCGGTCACTCCAAAATTTGGAATAAAAACTGTAGTCATCAGAAGGGCATTTTAAAAAACCAGGTAATATCATATATATCACACTGACGCATGAGCAGGAGAATTAACCTCTGTGCTCTTGCTGGAGTTGTCAAATCTAGCCACAGGGACACATCCTATTTGGAATACTTTTACACATACTACATGGGGCTGATCCGAAACAGCTGGTCCAAAATGCTGTAGCCAAACTTTAGTTCTCAACTTTTTACTATCCAGGGGAACATTTACATAGCAAAAATGTCCTGGGATGAATTCATGAGAAACTCTAGTTGTTCACACATACATTGTGACGATCTTGTGCTTTTCAGAAGGGGGGCTGCCTTAAAACCTTCAAGAAGTGGGACTTTCTGTCCTGCAGTTTGTCCCATGTTTTTTAAAAAGTCACAGATGGTTGTGAAAAATCAGAAATGTGAACAGGTCAAGACAAAATATCTCGGGAGTAGGTGATGCCCAGAAATTGAGGTGGGCAGGGGTGGGCACAGAGTTCAGAGAAGGAGGGGTCAGTGACCCTTTTTCAAATTATTTTTAAATTGCCAATCTCAGCAGCCATTGTTTTCCTGCATCTTCACCTGAGAGGACAGTGGTATGGATGCTGAAAACAGTACACAAGCAAGGAAAGGTGGATTTGGCATCCCATGCAGAGACAATAGATGTGCTCACTATCTGGGGTGAACAGAAGGTACAGGAGCAGCTGAGAGAACGCTACAGAAATACAGACCTTTTTGAAAAAATAGCTGCAGAGATGAGGCACAAGGGGCATGATCGGACCGCTGAAGAATGCCGGGGGCTTCCATTATTGGCCTCCAGTGCCTGGTAGAACTGGCCCTTCAAGTTTTTGAACTTGGACTGGCACTGGAACCGCATCGCCTCCAAAAAGAAGTTCAGTTCCTCCAGTTAGAGGAATGCATGAAGCGGTCTGGCGCACCAACCCGCTGGGAGAGACTCTGCAGAAGGAGGTTGGTCTCATGGGTCCCCTGTAGGTGATGCGCTGGGCCACCCAATCACGTCCTCTAACCCTCTCAGCCATTGTAACACCATAAGGCAGTTTGCAGAAACTTGAGTTTTCATATTTTCATAAAGACCATTAGAATCTGTCCTTACTTATAGGATCCCGCAACTTAACTTCTTAAATTTTAATAATCCGTGTCTTGTAAAAAAAATTTCTGCACTTCGCCGCCTCACAGACCCATTTTTTTATTTTGGGGTCAGTTAAAGTCCCCTTTCTGTTAATTACAAACATGAATTCAACAACGTAGCCACTTAGGTGTTCATAAACTGTATCGGTTCAAACAAGGTTATGAACATGAGCTGTGCTCCTTCTAAACAACATGCACAAGCAGTCACAACACTGCATAGTTCAATAGTTCAATAGTAAACATCATGGTAGATTCGTAATATACTCTTTATTTTGCAATTTTACATATTTTCACAACTAGAATAGGTTTTTTAAAACATAGCTATGTTAATGCATAATATAATGCATTATTTTAATGCATTATGTTAATGCATAATGTTAATATTAATGCATTAACATAATGCTATGTTATTGCTGTAAGCCTCTGACCTCTTGGACTGTGTTACTGGACTAAATCTTTGTCTGTGCTGAATATCGCTGGGGACCTACTGTTATTGCCAAATGTAGGTGTGTGTTTTTATCAAATGTTTTAATTGTTTTAATTTGTAAATTGATTTAATAACTTTTTAAGGGGGGAGGGAAGTATATTGTTTTACTTTGTATGGTTTTTTTAATGTTGTGAACTGCCCTGATTGGATTACCAAAGGGCGGTATATAAATAAATAAATAAATATTATTATTATTATTATTATTATTATTCCTGTGAGCTAATTAACAGTTGGCTCCCTTCCCAGACTAGTGCTGTTTATACTTTGCTGGTACCTAGTTGCTTTCCAGACAGGATAAAATGAAATAGTTTTTATTGGAAAATAACACAGAAGCATTCATGCATGCGCACACACTCACAAGAACCACACAAGGCTAACGAAGAGATAAGGTTGGATAGATGAACTGTTTTGCGAGGTAGGATGATAATTACCAGTTTTGAAGAAATAGAAGCAAAGAACTCAGATCTAAATTTGAGGGTGGCACTGGAGGTTCTGATCCAGAGGCATGCCAATGGAATGTCTGGGTGTTGTACACAGTGCACACATTGCTATTGTTTGGGGACTAATATTTATACGGTATTACGTGTCCTGAAGGGGTTTTAGGCTTAGGAAAAAGTTATAAGAGGTTTCCCACCATTAAACAAAGGAAACTGCAACTCTGCTGATCGTTATTAATGGCTGATATATTGAAATTGATGGGTTTATGACAACCTTCATATTATAGGATGGAAAAGGTGTGAAGGGATATTTCCTGGGGGTGAGGGGTATGCAAGTCACTTGTTTATTTGTGCTGCTTGGGTTGTTGCCAAGGGAATCAAGAGGGGTTTAGCACATCCCACCTTGATGGCTCTGTTTACTAGGGGCTTTGCTTAATCCTATCTTGGGTGTGTCTGCTGGTAGTTTTCCACAATGCCTTCCTCAGGACCTGGTGACCTCCATCTGACCTCACTTGTGGTCCACCCCAGTCTACTAGACCCCATGGAGCATCTTAATATTGCCAATTATGAAATATTATAGGGATGGGGTGTAAGGCATGGTAACAGACCTCTTAACTAGAAGCCATTCTTGGTGGGAAACAATTTAATTTTGATACTGTGTAAAAATACAGAAAACTAATTTATGCTCAGGTAGCCAGTATGGTATAATGCTTTGGGTGTTCGAGCAGGACTCCAGGAGACCAGGGTTTGAATCCCACTGAGTGACATTGGACAAGTGTCACTCTCTCACCATTGGAGGAAACAATGGCAAACCTCCTCTGAACAAATCTTGCCATGATAGGGTTGCCTTAAGGCAGTGGTTCCCAAACTTTGGTCCTCCAGCTGTTTTGAACTTCAACTCCTAGAAGCCCCAGGCAGCTTGGTCCATAGTGAGGAATTCTGATAGCTGAAATCCAAAACTTCTGGAAGACAAAGTTGGGAAAACACTGCCTTAAGGTCACCATAAGTCAGAAATACCTTCAGGGCACACAATAACAACAAAGCTTATACTAAGTGAGATCATTGGTCCCTCTAGGCTATTTTCCCAGATTGGGAATATCTTTCCAGAGTTTCACTCTGGAGGAATTTCTCAACCCTGTCTGACTATGGTTCAAATCCCCACTTAGCCATGGAAGCCCACTGAGTGATCTTGGGCAAGTTGTGCTCCCTAAGCCTCAGAGAAAGGCAAAGGCAACCCCCCTCTGAGCAAATTTTGCCAATAAAACCCTGTGATAGGTTCATTTTAGGGTCTCCATAAGGCAGAAATGACTTGAAGGCACATAGCAACAACATCTGAAAGGCTATTCAGGAAAGGCCCTGGTAATTTGTTATGGTGCAGGCTGTACCAGTTAAACTGGTTGCCTTTGCTTGTTAAGGAGAAAGACTATCATGAAAAAGAAAGGTCTGTGGCTCTTTGTCTGAACTACATGTGAATTGGGTCTACTTCATATGTACATCTGACCTCTACAAAATTGGGCATGCCCTACATTGTTGGTGAATGCTCTCTTAGAGATCAGTGCTGCTGATAAATCAATGTTCTTATCATCAGTCAAATCCCCTCACTAGTACAATGAACACAGTGAGATGCACTCCCACTAGGATTCTGTTAAAAAGAGAAGCCAAGCCAGTGTGTGATTAATTGAGCCTATATAAATTGAAACTCAGACTCATAACTATCGATTGGTTTCCCTTTATCCCTGCTGGGAACATTACAGCTTTATTACAATTTTATGGCTCCAGTCAAGGATACCCTCATCAGTTTTACTGGTCTCATAGGATGAACGATATGAATGTGTAGGAAGAACTTTCTGACAGGGCTGTGTGTTATGACAGGGATTCTCTAGAACTGATTGTGGGGATAAAAACCTTTGGGTTTATTAATCAAAGCAACCTAGAAATCCCGATTTAGAAGAGTTATTCAGTGCCAGGAGACAAGCTATATGAGAATGTGTTATCCTTGCCTACTCTTCAATATTCTGTGTCTCCAAAGGTCTTAATCAGGGATGGGAAACCTGTAGTATGGTTGATGGGAGTTAGAGTCCAATGTTTTGAGAGCCACAGAATCCCCACCCATGTTCTAGACCAGTGGCTCTTAACCTTTTCTTTTCCAGGGACCCCTTTACATATTTTTTTTTGTTGCTGTGGACCCCCAAGACTTAACTAAAGATTTAAAACAACAACAATAATAATACCGATAATGATGATGATGATGATGATACAATTACATCATTCATTAAACCTTCCCTCAAAGGCACTGGAAGAGGAGGGAAGACTTTTCTTCTGCTTCTTCCTGCAAGTTTGTGGCTGGAGCAGATTGAATGGCAATGCACAAACCAAGCCAGCCAGTCTTTGCCTTGGCTCCTGTCACATGGCCGCTCCACTGTAAGCAGGAGGTGGGCCGAGCAGCCTTCAAGCCCTTGCGGACCACCTGTAAGGACATCACAGCCCCCTGGGGGTCCCCACACGACATGTTAAGAACTACGTACTGTTCTAGACCTCTACTTGTAGCTCTTAGAAGGAAAAGCTCTGTTTTTCTGGGACTAAAGTGAAATGGGAGCTTATTGTTCATCTTGAAGTGTTGTGTAGAAAATGGATTTACACAATATTTGTGCCAGCCCCCATGGGATTCTATCACTCGACAGGAAGCTGAACCAGCAAGGCTCTGGTGTATTCAGGTATACAGTACACAAAAGCACGTGGGGCTGTGAGTAGAGTTTCCAATGAAGGGTTAATATCTAATCACCAGACTCTCCTGTTGTCCTGTGAGGTTATTTAATCTAGGAATTTGTAGCACTTTGTGTTGATCAAGGGCTAATTTAATGAAGTATAAAAGTATTTTTGGTTTGGTTTCCTCAGATGCAAAAAGTACCCTAGGGATGTCATAAGCTCCTTATTTCACACAGGAGAGGCCAGTTAGCTATTTGTAGCAGACAGTGGTTTCTTCCTTCTGGGTAAGTCTCTGTTTGCTTTACTATTTCTATTAATAACAGTCTTTGAAAACAGGCAGTAAGATGGCATGGCATAATCCTCAAGAAATGAAAGGGAAGGCTAATCTTTTCCTGTTTAGACACAGGGTCCAAAAACAAGAAAAATGGGTTTAAAATTACTAGAATTTAATAGAGTGGCAATTTGCAAGCATTAGTATTGTTTTTAGTGTGTGCCAAAGACAAGTTAATTGTCTTAAGCTTTCCAGTGCCTGCCAGGTCACATAACATAACAATTGGGGCCATATTTTCCTTTCCTTCAATCCATCCCTCTTTCATATAGTGGCATGCATTAAAGAGTATCTGTATGTATCATTTCATGATTTGCTTCTGATTTCTTAAGCATGGGCAGAGAGGGACCATCACCTTCATGACAGCCCTGAACATTAAAGGGCAGAGAGGGACCATCACCTTCATGACAGCCCTGAACATTAAATAACAGAAGATGGGTGCTGTATATATTTTGAGTTCCTTCTAAGGAAATATTCCTATTTACCAGGCCAAGGAAAAGAACATGGCTTCTTAGGAAACAATGCAAATGTGTGTTCTTCTCATGGAGCATGTACCCCTGGTCCTGTAGTCATTTATGATGAACAGTGTCCTTTTCACTGGTGTTCATCTTTGAAAAGTTCTATTCATCATATTCTTAGATGGCAGCATACACGGGTCTCATTGATACGTTTTTTTTTAAAGGTCACAACTTAATTCACATACTAAATACACACTCATTTGACAGTGGCTTTTAAGAAAAACCCAACCTCTACAAAGCTTGTTCACAGAGATATGTACTATTTTAAGCCTTTGGTTTGGTTGAGGGATTTTGCATCCAGAAGATTTGCCAGCTTGTCTGTATTTCTCAACCACATGTGCCTGGTCAGAACATGTACAGTACACCATGTGAGGAAGGCTGTTGTTGAAACTAAGTGTGATAGAGATTAACATTTTATTACATCCTGGGCTAAGTGCCACCCAAAACAGGAAGAGACCTTTTAGCATAGATGTAGAATATATTATATTGCTATGACTCATATCCTATTATGCAAAGCTCTCTTTGAAAACTGTAGTGTAGTGTTATATTTTGAAATGTAGGAGATCATCATGATATGGGGAAGAGGTGAGAGCACAAGTACATAGGATAATACTCAATATATTAAGTTTGATTGAAATCCTATGCAAAAACCAAGGAAGACTCCTCTGGCACCTTGAAGAGTGTAACACATTTAATATATAATGAGCTCTCATGCACTCATGCTCAGTTGCCTGCTCAGTACTGTTTGCTTCTGACTGTAAGCTTTCTTGCAAAGGAAGTTTACCATTTTGCCCTCATGAGACATATGGCCCATCCTAGACTTAGGAAACACCCCCATGTAATTTTCTCAGTTTTTCTAAAGGCCTGTCTCCAGGCAGGTCCCATTAAAAGCAGAATACTCTTATTCAGAGATGGTGTTTTGCTGTGCCTGTTTCCTAATATGTAGGTGAAAGGAACAGCTAATAAATGGGTAGGGTGATAATTAGGTAGTAATTGGCTGGATTTATCTCCAAACAGATGGAAAACAATAGTGAGAGCAATTAGGGCAGTTTCCACATGGGATTTTATTTTTTTCTTTTAAAAAGAAAGACAGATTTCAACACAGATGTTCAATAGCCAGCTAGTAATTATTAGGTTTGGAATAACTGGTTTTCATAAATCTGTGTCCATTTGTAAATGATATTTTTTTTTGGCAAATAGTAATGCTATAATTTTAAGTTTGAAGACAAATTCTCTTAGGGAAGAGCATCCTCAAAACAGATAGGCTCTGGGTGGGAAGTCACTCCAACAAAGGACTTGGCAACCTGTGTCCCTTCAGAAGCTGTTGGAATCCACTTCCCATCAGGTCCAGTCAGTGGTGAGGGATCTGTGAGCTCCATGGGCACACAACAAAATCCACAAAAGAGTGATACCTTTATTGGCCAACCAAGATGCTAAAAAACACTTCATGCAAGCTTCGAATCTCTGCTGACTTCTTCATCAGGCAAAAAATGTTTTCAAAATCATACAGGAAAAGAAAAGTGATGACGTTAGAGTCACAGACCTAAATTTTGTATCAGATTTGTTTCTGTTCTAGTTCATTTGTTCTGGAAGGATCTCCATGCAGTCAGAGACCACTCCTCTTCTTGGCCATGTAGTGACTGAGACAAAGGACAGTAAAATTTAAACTCCATTAGCAGCAGTAAAGTAACTTATTAAATGACATATCTCTCAATGGCCTCTGCCAGTGATATGTAGAATAGCTTAGGTGTGAATCAATTTTGCCACCAAGACAGGAATTTCTGCACCATTTTTCCTGTCATTCTCCCAACCCCACCTGAAAGCTAGGCTGTCTCCAGGGTGAAACTGACAAGCATGCAATTCTGCTAAAAATCCTTTAATGCACAAAATGCTAGCAATCTTGCTAGTTAAATGAGCTTTTCCATCAACGTTTTGAAATTAAGATGAGATTCCGTGCAAATGGGAGAGCGCCGGCATTGCTTTGTCAGCATGAGACATGAATGGCATTTTAATAGTCTACTTAACAGTAATGAAACAGTAATTTATCCTAATTGGTAGGACACTGATTATACAGGAAACGTGATGTACTCACAGACACAGATGGCAGAGTGCAAAAGTGGAGAGGGAATAGAAAAATT
This sequence comes from Gambelia wislizenii, assembly GCA_030847615.1. NCBI lineage: Eukaryota > Metazoa > Chordata > Lepidosauria > Squamata > Crotaphytidae > Gambelia > Gambelia wislizenii. The sequence goes on along the minus strand of JAUMIR010000001.1, from coordinate 52,362,027 downwards.
GAGCAAAAAGAGGAAATGAAAGAGGTTCCAGTATGGTAAGGAAAATCTGGCAAAGTCACTGTGTTGGATCCAGGATCTGTCTTGCATGGGTGGAAAGGCTCTATGCGCAGAAGATGCCACCACCTGATTTCAAGGGAACTCCCTTCTTCCTTGCACAACTTCTAATCCTGTTCATCAAGATCCCCTGATCCTCTGTGCAGCATTTTTAGGAAGCTGGTGTTGAGAGAAAGAGGAGCCCAGTTGTATGCATTTGGATTTTCAACAAAAGGGCTTTTTTAATATGGTGCTGTACTGTTTTAAATCCTTGTTTTAAAGTAAGTTTTTAAATGGTTATAATTTTGTTGTATGTTATTTAATACTGTTCTAATCTTAATTGTTTTTAACTACGGTATATGTTTTATTGTGTTTTATACCTTTTTGTAAGCTACCCTGAGTCCCAGCCTGGGAGAAAAGCGGTATATAAATAAAGTGGTGGATGGATGGGTGGGTGGATGAATCCAACCTATTTTATGTATCACTAGTAGGCATGTTTGAGGGTTGGAATCAACTTTCACCAAAAATAGGACATTAATTAGGGCTGATTGCAGTGTCCTTCCCTGGACTTTCATGGACTACCTCATTATGCTGCTACTACCATTTTGCCACCTTTTTAAAAGGGGGACTATGACTCCCACAATATAGTCCCCCAAAAGGCAAATTGTACACTGGAAACCTGGGCAGGGCACTGTTTACACTATAAGTGTAATCCCTCCTCCCCAAATTTTTGGGCCTGCTTGTTAAAAACAGCCTGATTTGAGCAAAAAAAGGAGGGAGGCATTTCAAGGACAAATAGTGACCTCCCCCTCCCCAGGGCACATTCAGAGGGCAAATGAGGAGGGAGGTTGAGGAGTCCTGCCCTCCCCCTATACACCTGAATTGGTTTCTGAATAAAGGATTAGACTACAGCTGGCTTATACAATAAGCAGTGACATTTTTAGCTGTTTTGCTGTCCAAACGTGCAGCTGATACCTTACCCTTTCCTGGGGGAAAGGGTTAGGGTTTGGAAAGTTTCCATTTGGACCACAACCTCTGGACACCTCACCAGTGGGGGATTCTGGAAATTGTAGTTAAAAAGTAATATTTCCAGGCGTGTCAGGTGGATGGGTATATCCATGCTCCTTGGTGGCAACATCACTAACAGTGTCCAAAGTCATGTTTTCAGCCTCTTCCCATTCACTGCAGCAGGATGCTTCCCCAACTACCATCACTGCACACAAAGGTATCTTGTAGCACCTTGAGAAAAAGAAGTATGTAGCATAAGCTTTCCCAAACACTGTCTACCTCATCAGATGCGTATGAAAGTTTATGATACAAACTTCTTTCTCTGTGCGTCTCAAAGGTGCTATAAGACCCCTTTGTATGCTAATTCAGACTAACACAGCTGTGTCTTTGAATATGACTGTCATACCTGCAGGTGCCCTTACAATGCTACATTTGTTAAACTGAAGAATCCACCTGGCAAAGGTGGCTTCAAGAAGTTGGATAATTCCCACTTTAGTCACCTTCTGCATGCAAAATTTGTACTCTGATCTATCACTAAGCTATGGCCCTTCCCCAGTTACTCAGCTGATGGGGTGGTTATTGTGAGAATGAAGACGGGAAACAGTAAAATGTATTTTTACATACATACATACATACATACATAGAATTGTAGAGTTGGAAGAGACCACGAGGGCCATCCAGTCCAACCCCCTTAATATAATCCCACTCAGAATTCCTCTAGAAGGTGAAGCATTATAGGTAAATATGGTTGATGTTAACCCTTTCTTGGGGGGGGGAAAGCTTTTGTGGCAGGAGTGTTAAGCCTGGACTTAAGTTTCCCATTAAAACTACAGTAATGGGACATAAGTAAACATACTGTTGGCTTCATTATAGGCAAATTCTGGGTGGAAGTCAAGCACCATTTTAGCAGATCCCAAGTGAAGAACAGGCTTTCTATATACTATTCATCAATATTTGTGGAACAAGGAGGAAACCTCACCACCTATTTAAAAAGGAGCCAAAACAAAAACTCAAAGGTCATCAGCCAGTGAACAAACAGACCCAAGATCACATTCAGTAAAAAGATGACTTCAAAATGTGCTTCTGTGAAGAACATGCAACATTAAAACCCACAAACATGTATTTTGTAGCCCTCTGAGTCAGAGGATTAAAATATTATCATCACTGTCTGTGGGTAAGCCATACAAACAGAGTTGGCTTCTGGGCACTGAGAAGAGGCCTTGTAAAATGCACCAACCATCCAAACAAGTACAGTATTGAAAACTTCCACAAAAAGAGACTTTAAAATAGAACATTGGGACTCAAATATACCAGCACGGTCCAATTGGTTTTCCACCAAACACCTTAAAAAGAATTGAATAGGTCTTCTGAAGAGAACTAAAGACTACATAGTCCAAACCCATGCTTCAAGTCAGGCCTATTTCACTCTTATTTGCTCTCTTTCTGTCTCTCCAGTAAACCAATATACAGGTTGAGTCTCCCTTATTCAGAATACCGAAATCCAAAATATTCCAAAATAAAAAATTATCCACATGAGTGGCTGAGATGGTGATACCTTTACTTCCTGATGGTTCAGTGTACACAAATTTTGTTTCATGTACAAATCATTAAAATTACATTCAGGCTATGTGTACAAAGCATATATGAAACATAGATGAATTTCATGTTTAGACTTGGGTCCCATCTCCAAGATATCTCCTTATGTATATGTAAGTATTCAAAAACTGAAATATTCCAAAACTGAAAATAATTCTGGGTCCAAACATTTTGGATAAGGGAGATTCAACCTGTACTTGACACTGGAGTTGGGCAAGGGGAAATACATAATCAAACATGTTGAGTATACTGATTTCTGCAACTACCTTCACACATGCAAGTCCATCACTCGGTGGATTCACCTAAAGGCACAACTTGCAGAACCACCATAAATCAGTCTTTGCAGCATATCTATCACTTCACTGCACATGCAAAGGTTTGCATGGTTCATTTCATCGGCACTGAGTGATACACAGGAAACCAGGTGAGTGATGTTGTTGCCCACAACTTACCTAGAAATGCAAATCAGCTTCTTTCTGAAATCCAAAGAGATGGAGACAAGAACCGTCTATTGACCATCTACACTGCTCAGCACCTTTCCTTCTCCAAAATAAATATTCCAGCCTTTCCCCCTTCTTGGTTGTTACCCCCTTGCTCAGTGCATGACCTCAGCCCTCTCCCTCCTGGTCCTGCATATGGAGAAGTGAAGGTGTTCCTTGGGAGAAAGAAAAGGGGGAATTACCCATCAATGGAGGAGATGGTAAACATGGGGGATTAAACATAGATGGAGCATCATGAGATAGAAAACATTTCCTTCACAGTCACCCTACTTTATTTGATCAACATTGACACAGGTACAGAGTTTCCCTAGTCATCTGATCAAAACACTCAGGGGTTGTGGTGGAAGGCGTATTGGTGGGACAAGGGGAAAGACTACTTGACATTCACTTTTTATTCCACCACTATAATGTGGCACTGCATTTAACTTTAGTAATTTGAGGCAGTCATAGTACTACTGTCATAATTGCAATGCTTCATTTCAGCTTTCATTAAAATGAAATTTCCTTGACATTTCAGCATTTAATTAAAAGGTTTTCTGGATGCATAACTGCAAGAGAATTAATTGTTTGTCCTTTCTTTTTTTGCTTTTCTCCTGTTGCTGTCTATGGTGGTGGAAGTAGTCTACAGGGTGCCAGATAGACGGTAGTTTTTGTTGCGGGGCATTCCAGGACTTCTTGATCCCGTATTCGTCCCTCCCTGTTTACACGATTTTTGTCTCTGAACTGGATATCCCGGGAGATCCTGGGATCATTGTTTACATGGCATCCGTCCCATGATATGTATCTTCTCCGACTATATACTACCCCAGTTTTTGCTTGTTTGTTTACACAAGTTTACGGTCCTGGGATTTTTTTTTAGCTGTCAATCAAGGATGCGATTACTCGTTTTTTTCACAACCTCAGTGACGTACTTCCTTCAGAGTTCCGCACCACGAGCAATGCTATTGGCTTGCTCAAATGTTTGTTCAGGCTTCTGGTTGGGGATGAGGGGATAAATGAGTGTTGCATTGGGGATGAGGGGAGGAATGAGTAATCCATGACCTAACGTGGGAAGGAAGGAGCAATCAGTGGCTAACCCCTGTGCTTTCCTTTTGAATTGAAAGAACACCATTTAAAGCCAGATAAACTGGGGATGAAGGAGCGATCAGTTGGTGTTGGGGAGTGTGAGAGAGGTCAAAAGCAGAGCAGACTGGAACCCCAGCATACACGCACACACACAAGCCCAAGCCAGTATGCTTTTATCCAGGAAGCCGAGTACAGGGGGCCAGAGGCTTGCAGTTGTCCTGTCTCTTTAAAATGTTAACCCTTTAAGAAGAGGCAGCTGTGGAGTGAAGGTTTCAAGCCAGTGCAGGGGATCATAAGGGGAGGACACACAAGGCATTTTGAAAGACCCAGATGCTGGCATTTTTTACTGTGCCTTGGGGGGGGTGGATGAATGTGTGATCATCCACTCAGACACTGGTATTTTTTACTGAGCCTTGGGGGGTGGATGAATGTGTGATTATCTGTTCAGACCCAGGGAGGGGATACAGGCAGGGGATGAATGGGTGATCCTCCACCCATGATCTCTTTATAATTTATACTCTATTTAAAATTTAAACCCAGCATGCAGGGGAGGTACAGGTTAAAGCTGAAGGGTTTGCAGTGTAGAAATCTATTGAACAGGGTGATTTAGTACACTCTCTCTCTCTCTCTCACACACACACACACAAACCTACATGCAGCTAGAAGGGATGCCTTTGTTTTCAGCTGGTGAGGCTGAATCTATTGAACGGCTGACTGACCCCTCCTTTTCTGGTCGCTGATTTCTGAGCCCGCCCCCGGTCACCATTTCTAGTCATCATCTAGTACCAAAATATCTTGTCCCAGGCTGTTTACATTTCCGATTTTCCGTATCCTCCTGTGACTCTTTTAAAAACCACCACAAACTGCAGGACTGGAAGTCCTGCAGGTTGTGGGATAAAAGGTGTCCCCCCCTTCTGAAAATCATGTGTCCAACCCGATGTACGTGTAAAAAACCAGGGTTCGACACGAATTCTTCGCACTACATTTTCATCGTGTAAACGGTACCCTGGTCTATTTTGGAGTGAAGACAAGGCAGCCCCAGCATTAAACCAAATCCAAGTAGATACTTATTGTTGTATCACTAGAAGTCAGTATTCCACCTGAGAGGAAAGGGGGAGGAGGAAATGGTTAAGGAGTGATATGCCCACAGTCGCCTCCTCACAACACACATCACAGAATTTCCCCCAATCACTATCAGAAAACAATACAGTTACCCCTCCACATTCGCGGCTTTAAGATTTGCGGTTTTGACTATTTGTGGATTTGGGAGCACACACCCCCGCCATCCAAAAAACTGCAAGGGGGCCCCTGCTCCTGGGGGGGAGGGAGGGGGGAGGAAGCAGCGATGAGGCTTGGGTAGCCCAGTCACTGCTCCTGGGGGGGGGGAGAGAGGGGGGAGGAAGCAGCGATGAGGCTTGGGTAGCCCCATCGTTGCTCCTGGGGGGGGCGGGAGAGGGTGGGAGGAAGCAGCAACGAGGCTTGACTAGCCCCATCGCTGCTCCTGGGGTGGGTGGGAGGGGGTGAGAGGAAGCAGTGACGAGGCTTGGGTAGCCCCGTTGTTGATCCTGGGGGGGCAGGAGGGGTTGGGGGGAAGCAGCGACGAGGCTTGGGTAGCCCCATCGCTGCTCCGGGGTGGGAGAAGCAGTGATGGGGTGTGAGAGGGTGGTGGTGTGACCTAGTTTTTATTCGCAATTTTTTCACATTCATGGGGGTCTCACGTCCCTAACCCCTGCAAATGTGGAGGAACAACTGTATTTTGAAACTGGTGAAAACACACCAGCATCATATCAACCCATTTTATGTTAGGTTTATTATTGAGGTTTGGAAACGAGGCTGTACAAACCAGGACAAGAACTCCACCATTTGAAATCCCAGAAAGAAAGCACAGTGTCCCAGGGTGCAAACAACCCTTGGGAACACAACATCCCCATGTAGTTTCACACATTGGCTGGCATTCTGTTAGCAACATATGGAACTGTAAGTCCACCGTACACTTGTGTATGTTATTTGTTTATTTGTTTTTTTGTCATTGTGGAGGCTGGTATTCTTCTCCACCCTCCCTCCACAATGACCAAAGCCCCCTCTGGACTGCCAGATGCAGACCAATGACATCATCACTAAACTCCCAGAAGATCTTGGTAGAAGATGCCATCAATCTGTGTCTTTCTATGGCTCACAGCCAGTTGCTTTTTCAATTCCCCTGCCCTGCCCCCCCCCACTCTCCACCAGTTATGGAATGGCTGTTTACAGAATGACTATTGAAGCAGAACAGCAAGGCCTAGGGCTGGGGAGCTGTACCAGCGTTTTGCCTGTGGAACTGTTACGGTATGCTGGGCAGTGTAGGATCTTGGCTAGTTTCTATGGAAATTATCAGATGGGCTAAATATGGTGTGACAACGATGCCAGCAGATCGCAAAAGGGCTTCCCTTTCAGATGACGTCGTTCCTGAGTTGTCATGCTCCCGTGCTGCTTCCATTCAGCCAGCGCTCCTTTTTATTCACGGGCTAAGCCATTAATAGATTGCCCATTCCCTTTCTGTAACAGAATGACAGGTGAGTGAAAAGGTGGCCTGTTATGCTGGTGTGATGCCTGTGTCAGTGGGAGGTCCATGCCAGACACTTCTGGGTGCGATTGGGAGATCGAGGTAAGTGACACACTTTTTTGTACCCTCACTGGGTTACTTGTATTTTTTTTAAGTGTGTTTTTGTGCTTGCTCTCATTTTTGGATCTTTCCTTTCCTTTTTATTTTTGAATTTCCTGTGCGCTCATTCTCTCGCAAGCATGGCCCAGGATTTCAAACCAGGAAGTGAATGAAGCTCCATTTGAGCTCCCTTCACTCTTGGGCTGCTGAGGGGACAGGATAGATGCGTTATAAGGTAGGTCTGAAACGTTTCGTTTCTGTGCCGGGACAGGACGGGAGAGGGGCAGGAGAGGACATAGCAAGATGGGGACACGATTTTTGTCCCCATCTGATAATCTCCTAAGTCAATGAGAAACAGTCTTTAGACTAGGGTGAGGACGTGCAGCTCACAGGTCACTTATGGCCCCAAGCATCTAACCCCCTCCAATTTAAAAAGTTTGAATGGTGTAGAAATCACATTCCCAACCCCCTTACTTGGGCAGAATCTGGCTGAAGATGGCAAAAGGGGGGGAGTGGGAAGATGGAACCAGTAGTGACAAAAATGCAGAAGATGGAATGAAAATGGGTCCCCACCCTCTCTGCAGTTGCTCACCTCTTCACAGGTCTATGAGCATGAACAGTAAAAGTCCAATGAGAAAATGTTATTGGTCAAAGGCATCTAGCCCATCAACTAACACGGATGGCAGGATCCATTAGATATTTGAAACATGCACTGGGGGTTTCAAATTTGAAGGTTTGGAATTAGATGGTGCCATTGACGTGGCTGGGCCTACATTAAGCAAAGTAAGGCAGCTGACTCTGGCCTGAATCCTATTGTTAGCCCTGTCCAGAGTAGACAAGTCTATTGAATAAATAGCATTTACCTACATGTTGACTCACCATTCAACAATTGAGTCAGTGGATCTACTCTAGTTGGGATTAACCAATAGGATTCTGTCCTCTGGTGATACATTTTGATACCACGCAAAGCCAGCAAATTCTTGGTTATTAATTTACTATTATAATTATAGCTAATTATATTTACAGTAATATAGTAAATGGCTGGCATTCTGTACTGCAATTATGGATTCATAATCTAGAGTTATGGATCTGTAACTGCTCTGTATTCAGTATGACTACATAAATGTTTCCCCAAGCTCACCTCAACAGCCAGCAGGTGAAGGAAGCATCAGGTGAAAGAAATCTGTTCAGCTGCAAATCGGGGTACAAGGAGGGTTATGTTTTCATCCCTCACCCACCAGCAAACATATAATTTCCAGATTTGAAATTGTACTTCTCAGCCTATTGTTTGGGTTAGTTAAAAGATTGGATAATGTTGGAGGGGGGAAAGGGAAGGATTTGATTTGAGGTTTGTATGGCATGGATTTCTTTGGAAAGACAAAATTAAGGCAAATGTTGATTTTAATAACCATTTTATTAGATGTTCTTTGTTAAGAATATGGACTTGATATAAAAGAAGGTTATGTTCTTAGATGCCTTTTTGGATTTAACCTCATGAAGCCTTACATAGAAGAGAATCAATATCTAAAGAAAAATGGGTTACCTATCAAGATCTTCTATTGTTAGAAAAAGGGCAATACAGAATGAAAACAAGTGAAGAATTTGAATTAGAGGGTGATAATTTTTAATGGTATTTGTATAGACAGATATATGAGGGACAGGAAACTACAGTCAGCCCTCTGTATCCACAGATTTGAAATCCACAGATTCCACCATCTGCAGCTTGAAAATATTTTTAAAAATAAATTCCAAGAAGAAACCTTGATTTTGCCATTTTATATAAGGGACACCATTTTACTATGCCCTTGTATATAATGGGACTTGAGCATTCACACATTTTGGTATCCATGCGGGGTCCTGGAGCCAAACCCCAGTAGATCCCAGGGGCCCTCTGTATATGGTTTTGAACTAAGTCATAATTTGAAGTACAAATCTATACAAATGAAGAGCATTTAATTGCTAAGATGTATAAGTTAATGTTGAAAATGGGTATGGAGGATGAACAGGTTAAAGAAAGTATGATAAGGTAGGCTCAAAATATTGGTCATAATATACAAATGGAGCAAAGGGTAAGAATGTGGACGGTGAGTCTTTAGTTTAAATTATGAATTTAAAGAGAATTTCTACAAGATGAGGTATCACTGGTATTTAATGCAAGAAAGATTGTCTAAGATGTATAAAGGTTCTAATAATATTTCTTGGAAGTGTAATAAAAAAAGAGGGACCCTTTAATCATATCTGGTGGACATGTGATAAGGCGAAAAAATATTGGATTCAAATTCATTGTTTGATGGAGGGCATTTTGAAATTAACATTTCAGTTGAACAGATTGAGGAGAAGTACAGAAGAGTTATTCATTACATGATTACTGCTGCCAGACTGCTCTATGTACTGAAGAGGAAAGATACGGCTATTCCATCATGAGAAGACTGAGTGATGAAACGGTATGATTTTGCAGAGATGGATAAATTGACTACCTTGATCAGAGAAAAATCGTTAAGTAGTTTTAACAAAGATTGGGAATTAATAATTTTTTCTGAGAGATTACTGGGGAAGATTATCAGTAGTAGGATATGAAGAATAGTAGGCTCAAATATTTTGTAGATGTTTATTAAGCTATTGCTTTAGAGGAAGTGGGATAAGTTGATAACTATAACCATTAGCTGGAAAGTTGGAAGTCACTTGTTATTTCCCTTTTTAGTTTAGTTACTGTATTTGTATTTGTATTTTTGTAGTTTTTCCCTATGCTTTGGCTGCTGGTATTCAGCAATGCATTTCATTTGCCAGGTATGTTTTTAAGGATAACAATGAGCGTAAGAATGATATTCTTGATTTTTAAAATGCACCTTAACACTCCTAATCAATGTTGAGGGAAGATGTTTGTGCACTGGAAAGTGTATTAATGGCCAGAATCTTGTTGGTGACTTGCACATGCATAGGTTCCTCTACAGAAGAGGTTGGACATTTTTGTCCAATACTCAAAGTCCATATTCAGTTCAGGTTCATGGAAGGAGAGTTACACATGCATTGCAGATTCAGATTCAGATCTGATTATGCATTCAGTTGCACATCCAGTTGCCTGTTCAATTCCACAAGGTTGCCATCCACCACAAGGTTGCATAGCACAATCAGTACATAATTCCCCATGTGAAGAGTTACACTTCACAAATGCAGGATCTCAGTCCATGTCTGTTTCATCTATAAACTCTTCTAGTCAATGGAGATAGTTTAGTCTTGCCATGTGCCTTGCTCCAGTTTCTGATCAGGTAAACTATTGGATCTAAACTAAGGACAGGCGTGTGTGGGAGAGAGGGTCTTCTATGCTAGTGTCAAACCCAACCAGAGTGAAGTCTCTACTCCTTTAGAGTGTGTCTTCCAATTGTGCCATAATTCTAACCCTTGGACGAACCACAACAGTAACTCATGTAGAATCCCTGCAGCCAGAATAATTGCCTTCGTGACTCTTTTATATTCTGCCACTCAGTGATGGATTCCCCCCTGAAGCTCTTGAATGAAATAGAAAGCCTTTCCTGAATCTTTTTAAGATTTACTAGGATGTCAGCATTTGGCGGTGGGGGGGGGGGGACAAGCCTCAAAATTCATACTCCCTGAATACTGACTAAGGGAATTGTCTTGTTCCTAGTGCCAAACATAATTAACATAATTAACATAACCTGTTAATGGAGCTGTTTATAGCATGTTGCAGGGAATCAGAATTTTGCAGATAAAAACATGTCTTTGGATGTGATGGATCAGGAAGATATTAATTACTATCAGTCAACTCTCTGCTCATGTTAGGCAGATGACTGTTTGGTTTGGCTGCAATCCCTGAGCTTCATCCCCTATGGTAGACTTTAGCACAGAGATAACATTGTTCTGTGGTTGAAAAAGAGCAAGATGAGAATATTTTAAAATAGCAGTTATGCCAAAAAAGCACCATCACTTTCATCTTAAGTAAGAGCAATGAGCAGAAACTTATTTCACAATGACTCACTGCTTCTTCTTCCTTTCACAGTTCTGGTGACAGATAACATGTCTACTTGGAGACAAGGGAAGAATAATTGCATTAATTAGAAAGACTAAAGGGTTCAAGATTCAGGAAACTTAAGCCCTGGTCTGCATGTTGGTGTATGTTATTTTTTTTACTGTTGTCCTCAAAAAAGAAAAAAAAATGACCATATCACTTGTGCTAAGGAGAATTAGCATTTGGGATGTCAGGTATATTCATGTGCTCTGATGAACATTGCTCAGAGCCTGGGAAAGTTATTAATATTTGGACTCAAATTCTTACCTATCCACATTTCAATAGCTGGTGCCTACAAAATAATGCATTATGATCTTTAGCAATGCTAAAGTCTTTGCTATTCTAAACAAACTTTAAATATTCCACAAAGGGAGACCACTAATGTGAGCCCCATTCATTTTGGAATATTTAAAGTGCAAAGGTAAGGAACTATCTCAGTAAATCTGATAAGCAGCTTAAATTTTGAGGAGCTCCAGGAAGAGCTGCTTGGGAATGTTGTGAGGAAAATCTTCCTGTTTTACATCACAGCTGTCAGTCTGGGGATGTTTCCACAGGAAAAGCTCAGATTCAGCTGGAAAGGAGAAAATAGGTGGAAAATATTTAAGAATAAAAGGGTAGCAAGATTTTGAAAGAAGCCCCTTTGACCCTACACAGATGTTAAAGTAATGATGACTGTGTGACATGAATATATGCAGCAAGGAGGCATGTTAATATTTTTGTCGTCTGTAAAATGAGGAATGGATGGATAACCCAGAAGTACTCCAACAACTGTAATAGAAAGCCTGTGAGACAATTGCTGTGACAGCAATGATAGAACTATAGAGCTGGAAGACTTATTACAGATAAGCTATTTCAATCACCTGAAAGTTAACAACTGGATTTTCTTTAGTCAAACTGTATTCAGTATGGACTAATCTATTCTTCTTAAAGCCTTTCAGGAAAGAAAATTCCAGAGCATAAGCTCCACTGTCTGTCTATTTTTACATTAGGAAGCATTTTCTGATATGCAGCATAAATCTGCTTTCCTCTATAAACCTGTTCTTTCTTGTCCTTTCCTTTCCTAGGGGCCCCTGAGGTAAGCAATGTTTTCTTTCAGTATAACACAGAAACTCAAATATGGGCTAAATCCTATGACTTGTGTCCACCATAATCACACTTTCCTCAAAATTTTTAAGTAAATTGCAATAGTTTTCTAATAACGAAAGTAGAATGAAGTTCTGTTCTGACTGCAACTTGCTGAAGGTCAGTGGGCTTTTCTAGACAGGCAGTTTACCCTGGCTTCCACCACCACCCCCATCTTGGAGCACTGCAGTCCAAATGATGCGGGAATTTTGGGGGGGATTAGGAATTTTTTTATTGGAATAAGACCATTCTACTGAAAAATACACCCGACCACAAAAGGCCGTAACGATAACGCAAAAATAATAATAATTGTTTTCTTACTAATACAGAAATAAAACTATCCTAACACGAATACATTTTCCTCTTAATCTAAACACACTATAATCACATTATATTTACACATTTCAATTATACCTATTTAGAAAAGAAAAATGGATAAAATATTGATAAAAAATACAAAATAATAAAAAAATACAATAATAATAATAATAATAATAATATATTTATTTATTTATTTAAAATATCCCTTTATGTTATTGCTGGGGTTGTCTCACTAAACCATGGCCAAAACTTCTTCCAATGATGATTTGGCAATTTCTCTTTTTCACTCAGAGCTAAATTTTCAATTATGTTCTTGACATAATAAGCAGTGCCTTTTACATCCTGCAGATTTTGACTTTTCAGCTCCCTTTGTCTTTGGAAAACTAACCCTAACATCACATAGAGGTTTACCAGGTGCACTGTGGACCAGGGCACTTTCCAAAAACTCTCAACCACAGAACCAGACTCCTTCCTCTTCCTCTTTTGGCCCACTGACTTTCTGGGTCCCCTGACAGCCTCTGGAGGTTCAGTCCCCGAAAGCACTGTCTCCCAAGCCTGCTGTGCCAAATCTGGCCAATCCAGGATCTGGGCCACCTCCTCCCATGTTTCCTGGGCACTCGGGCAGTCCTGGACAAAATGCCTGATCATCTCCTTCTGTGCCACGCCACTCAAAATCTCAGCCTTTTTACATTTCAGACGAGGACAAGTCTGCTCATCCTCTGTGGTCCACAGTCTCCTTCCCCTCAGATTAAGAACCTGATGGTAGAGTCTCCACCTCAAGTCCCACAACTTTTTGGGGACCCCTTTGTCCAAGAAATACTCAATTGGGTTAGTCTGGTGATTTTGGTACTCCGATGAATCTAGTTTGGCCTGGTATTTTTGCAAACATGGGTTAACGTAAATCTCTTCCACTATTTTCCTGTACAAACCTCTCTGGAAGCTCTTGATGCTCTGACCTGGTCTGTCTTCCCCCTTCAACTCCTCAGCATGAATTCTACATTTCTTCATGTAAAAAACAAAATCTCTCAAATAATCTGGTGCTTTCAATTTTTCAGGTAAAGAAAACCTAAAGCTTAATGAGCCTTCCTCCCACCAAGTCTTTCCCCATCTAGTCTCCATCCAGCACTCACAAAACAAAACTAGCCAAGCCTGAGGTTGAATCTGACCCTTTTGCAACAGAGAAACTTACCCAAAAGTTTGGGCAGAAAAGATGGCGATGAACTTAGGTCCCAGGGCTGGAAAGTCCAGGCCCCCTTGTTCTACCTGCCCATAAGCCACTGCCCTTGCCAGGGGAAACGTGGCCATTCCCCAAAGGAACTTGAAGAGAACTCGATCAGCTTCTTTAATCACTGAATCCAGAGGTGGGAAAACAGCCGCCAAGTTGGCTGCCACCGGAAGCAGGTAGGTATTTACAAAAGCGGCTCTCTGGTAAATGGTCAGCTTCCATCTCTGCCATAGGGCCACCCTCTCCTTCACTTTTTCCAACCAGCGATACCAATTTTCTTTCCATCCCTCGGGAGCCACTGCAAAATTCAGCCCCAGGATCCTCACCTTATCCATCTTTGCCTCTTGCTCTGCTTGCCACCCTTCCTTTTCTTCAACTACATCCTTTAGAGGAATAGCTGCCCTCTTGTCCTCTGCAGCAAAAATTCTGATCAAAAAACTCTTTTCCATGTTAAGTCGAGCACCAGAAACTCGACTGTAGGCCTCAAAAGCATCTTTAATCTTTCTAACTTCCATCCTGTCCTTAACCAAGAGGGACACATCATCAGCACGGGCAACAAATTTAACAGATTCATACTGAACCAACCTTGAACTGTCCAACGGACGTGGGATTCGGATTCCCGAGATGCTCTTGTGTAAACTAATCTTACACAGGATAGCATCCAAAGCAATAACATACAAGAAAGGGCTCAGTGGACAACCTTGCTCACCCCAGAATTTAACTTAATCCTCTTTCCTCTATGATCATTGACTTGCAAAACCACCTCTGCATCCCTATAAAACAATTTAACTAAAGCAATAAATCTCTCTGGCACTCCTTTCCACTTGAGGGCTTCCCATAGGAACGTATAATCTACATTGTCAAAAGCTTTCATCTGGTCAACCTGTAGGATTTGACCAGTCCAAGATCCCTTCTTGCTGAGTCGGAACACTTCCCGAAACAAACAAAGAGAGTCTACCATAGTCCTACCCGGCACAGCACTAAACTGTGCTTCCATCACAATCTTATCAGCCACCTTAGCCAACCGATTGTTCAGTATTTTTGCCAACATGCGGTAGTCTACATTGGTCAGAGCTATGGGGCGCCAGATTTTGGGGAGAGTAGGATCGCCCTCCTTTGGGGAAAAATCAAGAACCCTTGATAAAACATTTCAGGGAGCTCATTATTATCCCACAAAAAATTAAACAAAGTGGTTAAAGGGGAAACAATCCATTTCCTGTAAACTTTATAAAAATTCCAACTGAGGCCATCTGGGCCAGGGGCCGACTTACCCTTCCCCTGAACTATGACCTCATGAACTTCTTGCTCTTCTATAGGAGAGACCAACCTCTTCCTGTCATCTGGACTCAAACCCTTATAGAGGGTGCCCACCTGGTCCTCCGAAAAAGCTTGGGAAAAAACCATCATCTCTTCTATATCTATGTTCTTCCGAGCATATACTGCCTGTAATATCCCTCCATGATATCCAGCATCTCACTTGGTCTAAATGCAATAGGGTCTGACTCAGAGGCCCTCAAGACGTTTAATTTGATAGGAGCCTTTGGACTCCGGGTGCCTTCCCACTCATCCACGTCAACCACACCACCTCGAGTCCTGAAATTTTTACTCCCCTTTCTGTTTTGTCTTTGCTTTTGGCAAAATCTTGCTATCACTCCCTTCGCCCAGTTAAGCTCTTGTTATGAAAAAGGAACACCTTGGTTCAATCGATAATGACACTTCAAAAAAATGATAAATGGCCAAATGATACTCCTGAATCTGTCTCCCATTAACATTGGTCTCGTAAGCCCGGCTAGTGGCCCGAACCGTGTGCTTCACACGTTCCCACCACCTGCACAAATCATCCTTGCACATGTCAGCAAGAGTTAGTCTGTGGGCTAGTGCTGAGGCAATACGCTCTTTACATGCCACATCTTCCAAAAATTTAGAGCGTAACCTCCAGAGAGGTCTCCCTTTGGGGTAAACCTGACCTATACTGAACTCTACAGCCAAGAGCCTATGATCTGACCAAGGAGTGATCATAACAGTGCACTTTTCCACCTTCATTTCCTTCACTGTCTTCACATGGTCTATTCTGCTGGCTGAGGTTTTGTGATAATGAGTAAATTGAACTCCTTCCATTGGGGGAAAATCCGAACCAAAAGCCTTTCTTCAATAAACAGGAAAAAATTCTAACTCATTCTCCACGTCAAGAGCTGCATCCTTAAGACCTTGCTTCTCTAGAAAAGATTCTAGACTCTCTTACTCTCCAACTCTCTTACTTCTGCTGTTAGGGGTTTGGGCAAGGACAACTTTGTCTGTCTTTCTGGTCTGCGTAAGCACTCCTGTCCATCATCCTTTCCCTGTTATTGAAATCTCCTACGATAATAAGATGCCGCCGAGTGTTACACTGATCTTTTAAATACCCCCAAAACTTTTTCCATTCAGCATATTTTACAGGAGCATAAAGCCCGCACAGCCTGAAAGCCTTCTTTTCTACTCTTCCATCTTTCTGCTTTTCCTCCATACTGAAATCCACCAACAACAACCTCCCCAAAACTATTTCTAACATGAAATCAATGGTCAAATTGTTCCTGGCCCTAAAGAGAACCCCTGCTCCCCAACCGCCACACTCCCCATATGACCATACAGAAGGTCCTTGCGTCCACAACCTCTGACATCGGCTCCGCTGTTGTTCGTTACAGATATGAGTTTCCTTCAATACAATGATGTCGTAACGCAGGCCGCCAAGGCAGGGCAAAATTTCATTGCGCCTATCCTCAGTTCGCAAGCCACGGACATTCCATGTGGCAATTTTTAATGAACCCATTGTTTTATGTACCCAAAAATTTATTAAGGCCTCCGTTATAAATAACCAAAAAACTAACAGAAGTATATTGGCCATACCGATTGAAATAATTATTTTTCTACTAAAAATCTAACTTAAAGTCTAACTTTTTTGAAATCTAGCTTACAGTCTAACTTATTAAAGATCTCTTTTTTAACACATTCTTTCTCAACACAGCTCTGGTGATTGTATCTCTTGTTCATCTGAATGCATCACCTCTACCTCCTCAGGGGCTTCAAATTAACACACAGGAGAGTCTGTGTTATGCAGGAAAACGCAGATTGGTCTGGCGCAGGAATGCAAGGTTTTCACCTGCACACCAGCTTGTATGAATCATTGGATGCCATTGGCACTGATGTTGCTCTGAAGCCAGAAAGAAAGCCACCAACACATACCCAAGGCCCCCTGTATGTGACCAGCCTTGATCACATACTGAGGACCTCCTTCCCAGCTTCAGAGCATCCAATGTGCAACAGCGGGGGAGGCACCCGCCGATATCGGCCAGTGTATGCGCCCAGACTTCTGCCAATTTCATTGGGGCATGAGGTGGAGTTGGGGTCAGGGAAACAGGGCAGCTCTGGGGCCAGAATACTCCAACTTGAAGGTGGAGTATTCTGGCCAGTGTAGACAAGGCCAATGTCATTTCTTTTGCAATGTAACTGTAACATTCTAGTTAATCTTGTTATAATGACCACATGGCCTCACACCTCATTAAAAGTTTGAGGAGGATTATCACATAAGTTAAGTACAGCTTGTGCTCTGTGGTGACTGAGGCAATGATGAGGCTAAATGGAAGGGTAGTGTGTTTGGTACGCAGGCTAACAATTTGGAGCATTCGGATTTGTTAATATGTAATGGTTCTACAGTAGTTACTTTTGAGAAACAGGAAATTAGACTTTTTAAAAACTGGAACTATAATGGTAACTAATTTCCTTTGGGAAATTACTCCTTCAAGTAGGGGTTCTTAACCTGGATAGATTTCAGGGGGCTGGTGAAATTGGATGAGGGGAAAAAATTTAACGGCTGGCATCTTATTCAGTAGTTATGAGATCGTAGGTAACTGTAGGGTTTAACAACTGGATGTGACCCCCCAACCCTACACTTTCAGCCTGGCAGCAGCACCCCAACTTCTGAAGCACTACAAACTGGGGTGCTAGGAAATGATGTCTGCAGTTCTCTCCCAGGCACTGGATGTCTTGAGAAAAGCAGTTGTGGCAGACCTCTGAGAGGTATCTCCATCTGCCTGTTTTCAGCAGGCCCCATGACTGGGAGAGAACTGCAGGTGTCATTTCACAGTGCTCTGATCTTCAGCACATCAGAAACCCCTCAACTGGGCTGCTGCCAGCCCCAAAAGGTAGGACAGCGGGGGGGAGGGATGAAACCATCAGATGTAACTAGGACAACAGAACTATGTCATTGTGGTTATGTCTGCTGATACAGGATCTGGCCTACATCTTTGTTTTCACTTTGATTCCCTTATAGTCCTGTTTTCTATTCTATAAATTTAAAAACATTTTTCTAAGAAGGGGTACATAGGCTTTACCAGACTGCCAAAGGGCTCCCCATGGCAAAAAAAAAAAAAAAAAGAGGAGTCATGAACCCCTGCTTTGAAGTCACTTTGCTTATCTTCTTTTTCTCAGGTTTGCTTGTCTCTACTATTTAGTGGGAAAGGCCTTTTACTCTGATATTTTTCACAGACAATATTAAAAGTACTGTATTGGATATTCAAGCTCATGTTTGAACCATGGATGGAATTACTAAGGGGCACACTAGCTTGTATTTCATCCAACTAATTCAATATTGTGTGATCTGCATTAGCTTCTGGGTCAACGTTGCCAATAATTTGGTTGTAACACACAAGAATGGAAGCAGGTTTTCTTGGGGGGCAGAACCATTGTCTATTAAAAGGACAATGACCAATGGACCCTGGATTTTCTTGGACTTTTTTTTTTTTTACTCTCCTAAGTATTTTACAGCTACTTTGAGAACAGGCCATATAGATGAGTGAATGAGCACAAGATTTGTGTGCACAAGATCTCTGGTTCAATCCTAGGACCAAAGCCACACTACACAAATTTGAAACTGGATTATTGGCTCTTCCTATGGAATCCTGGGATTCATAGTTTTGGTGAGGCACCAGCACTCTTTGGCAGAGAAGGCTAAAGACCTTGCAAAACTACAAATCCCAGGATTCCATAGGAAGGAGCCATGCGAAATAATCCAGTTTCAAACTGGATTGTTTGTGTAGTGTGGATTTGGCCTAGATAAATCTGGGAAAGATCCTAGTGGAAAACCCTGGAGAGCCAATGTCAATCAATGTACAACTGCTTCTGTTGAATTTTGAGCTGAATACATTTTGTGTAGGATACCTTCCTTTGAGTCTTTTGAAATTAAATGCATTTTAATATTTTTTAATATTTCTAATTTATAAAATACTTCTCTTTAAAAATCTTATATTTATCCTGTTATTTTTTCTTTTGTATTGTTTTTAACTTGTATTGTTTTAAAGATGTTGTTAGCCACCTTGATTCCCATTGTTGGGAAAAAGAGGATATTAATGAATACAACAATAACAACAAAAACAATAATAATAATATCACCTCTTGTTTAACATTGTCTCTTCATTCAAAACATGTTGCATCTCTAATGAATCCAAAGCAGCTTAACAATACAAAGAAAATCTATAGAAAATGTCACAGTGAAAACCTTATGTTTTATATAATGGGGCTGATTTTCAGGACTGGAACATAATATAAAAACCAAATTATAGCCTGCATATACCATTAATTTATTTGTGCAGGCCACCAATTTCATATTGTCTGGGGAAAATGTAAGCAGTATCTCTTTTTGCAATTAATATTGAGATGACCTTCTGCCCTTCATACCCTTTTTTGTGAGGACAGTTTCCTCACTGAATATTGGAGCTGCAATTCTATAAATTCACGTTATGAACTGCCACATTTTCATGACACAAATTTACAGTTATGTAATTCTCAGAATGGGAAGACAATTGATCTAGAAATGAAATAACTGGGAAAATCCCACTAACATATGAGGCTTAATTATCCCCAGCAGATGCAACATGATATTTAAGGCTGCATTGCGTTCAATATTTTCACAGCCTAAACTACCTCAAAGGATTGTTGTGGTGTTAAAACACTACTCTGAGCTACATGGAGGGATGCAATTAAGCTACATGGAGGGATACAACTGAGTAAGTAAAGCTAATCTTACATCAACTGCAGTGGCAACAAGTTTGTTTCTGGGCTCAATTCATAGTATTGTTTTTTAATTCCAGAGTTTTAAATTACATAGAACCAAGATGTCTTTAGAACAGTCTCATTCCTTGAAAATAATAATAATGAATAATAATAATAAAATTTATTTGTACCCCACACCTCTACAAAATGCAATCGGGGCGGCTTACAGCATTTAAAATATACATACAACCCCCTCCATCCCACCCACCCCTTAAAATACAATTAAATTATTAAACATTAAAAACATGCTTAATAAATACTAAAAAACAACACAATAAAATAGCTAGATAGGGATCAGACAAATAAGATTTTTTCTCTCTGATGGCTGGATATCTATTCAGGAAAGGCCTGCCAGAAGAGATCCATCTTAAGAGCTTTTTAAAAGCTATTTAGGGTTGTAATGTGACGGATCTCGTCTGGCAGACTATTCCATAATCTGGGAGCAATAGCCAAAAAAGTCCTCTGGGAGGTCAAGCCTAGTTTTTAAAGGTTGCAGCAGATTCCTGCCAGAGGACCTGAGTGCACAGGAAGGATTATATGGAAGGAGGCGGTCCTGAAGATAGGTTGGACCCAAGCCATTTAAAGCTTTAAAGGTGATAACCAAAACCTTATACTGGGCCCAGAAAGTAAATGGTAGCCAGTGAAGTGATCTTAAGATTGGTGTTATATGGGCTCTTCTAGATGTACCCGAGACCAGTCTGGCTACCATATTCTGTACTAGTTGAAGTTTCCAGACCAAGCACAAGGGTAGCCCCATGTAGAGTGCATTAGAGAAATCAAGACGGGAGGTTACCAGAGCATGTACCACGGTCTCAAGGTCCCTGACTTCCAGGAAAGGGCACAGCTGGCAGATCAGCTGAAGCTGATAACAGGCGCTCCTGACCATCACATTCACCTGATTTGTCATCTGGAGCAACAAGTCCAGGCGTACCCCCCAAACTGTGAACACAGTCCCTGGAGGAGAGTGTGACTCCATCCAGGACTGGAGGTTGTATCCTAGTACCTGGGTTTGGGGCTGCTACCGTGAGAACCTCCGTTTTGTCTGGATTCAGCTTCAATTTGTTTTCCCTCATCCAGACCATTGCTACCCTAAGACAACCATTGAGAGAAAAGTCGCCATCTGAAGTCAGAGCCGAAGACCAAGACATGGAGAAATATATCTGGGTGTTATCAGCATACTGATAACACCTTGCCCCATGCCTCCGGATGATCTCTCCCAGTGGCTTCATATATATGTTGAATAGCATCGGGGACAGGATGGAGCCTTGTGGGACACCACAGTTAAGTTCTTTCCTTGCAGAGCAACTGTCCCTGAACATCACGCTCTGAAATCTATCTGAGAGGAAGGAGCAGAACCACTACAACGCAATGCCTCCAATTCCTAACCTTCTCAGGCGATCCAAGAGGATGTCATGATCTTTTGTATCAAAAGCCGCTGAGAGATCCAGTAACACCAACAGGGTCACATTACCTTTGTTGATGTTCAGGCGAAGGTCATCAGCTAAGGCAACCATGGCTGTCTCAACTCAAAATCCTGTCCTAAAGCCAGTTTGAAATGGATCTAGATAATCGGTTTCTTCCAAGACAGCTTGGAGTTGAAGAGCAACCACCCTCTCTATCACCTTGCTCAAGAAAGGTAATAAGGAAACTGGCCTGTAGTTCTTCATATCCAGAGGGTTAAGGGAAGGTCTTTAAGGAGTGGTCTAACCGCTGCTTCCTTCAAGCAAGATGGAATGTGACCTTCCCTAAGGGATGCATTGATGATGTCCCTGAGGAACATCCTCAAGGCATCACCTCCCTGAACAGCCAGCCACGAAGGGCAAGGGTCAAGAGGGCAGATAGTCTTCCTCACTCTACCAAGGAGCTTGTCCACATCATCAGTACTTACAGATTGAAACTGATCCAGTATAACCTCATCAACCAAGTTACTGGACACCTCGTCAATTGAATCTGCTCCAGCCCCGGTGTCCAAATTGGCTCTTATCTGAGAGATTTTGCGTCACAGCAGGCTGTTGTCAGGTTTAGTAAAGAGTTCTGCACAAGTGGAATCGGTGTCAGTTCCCTCACCACCCTAAACAGCTCTGTTGGGCAAGACTCTGCAGACGCAATACATGCAGAAGAGAAGGATTTCCTCGCTGCACGCATTGCCTTTCTATAGGAATGAAGAAATTTCCTGTGATGAGTCTTGTCAGACAAGAGCTGAGTTTTTTGCCATCCACACTCTAGTCATTGTCCAACCTGCTTTACCTTCCTAAGTTCTTCAGTATACCATGGATGGCGATTAGAAGCGGGTTGGAGAGGACACTTGGGAGTGATCGTGTCAATAGCCTTGGTAAGGTTGGTGTTCCAGGTATTGACCAAGTCTTTGACAGAATCACCGGCATTACCAACCAATAAACCCTCTAAGGCTTTCTGGAATCCAGTTTGGTTCCATTAGTCTTCGAGGGCGGACCATTCTAATAGGTCCTCCACCCCCCGATAGGATGGACAGTGGCTCTGAGCTCAGCCTTGATCAGGAAGTGATCCGTCCATGACAATGCGGTGGTTTTAGTCACCTCCACCCACGGATATTCCTGTTCCATACTAAAGACCACATCAAGGGTATGACCCGCACAATGAGTGGGCCCATTGACCAATTGGGATAGGCCCATGTTTGTCGTGGACTCCATGAACTTCCAAGCCGCACCTGATAGATTTGACAAGCTGGTCTCAAGTGGGATGTTGAAGTTGCCCAGAACTAACAGTCTGGGTGACTCCAACAGCAACTCTGAGACCAGTTGTGTCAGTTCAGTTAGGGCAGTGATGGGCAACCTTTTGGGCTTGGTGTGTCAAAGTTTGCCAAAAAACTGGGCATAACTAGAGTGGTGTGTCACTTAGAAAAAAAAAATTATTTCGCGATGTTTACGTACTGTTTAAATAACATAAATGTATACAGTTGCCCATCCACATTCGCAACTTCAACTATTTGCGGAAAACCTCCCACCCACACACTTTCCCCACTCCCTTCCCAAGGCACCAACGGGCTTCTCATGAAGCCTGTTGGTGCCTTGGCAAGGGGAGGGTGCAGAGCCTCCTACCCACACGCTTTCCCTCCTCCCTTCTCAAGGCACCGGCGGGCTTCCAAGGCTCCCGCCTGCTGCCTTTCCGGCATTTCCGAAGCAGCTCCAGGGCTTCAAAGCTCTGGAGCCCCCTCGGGAAAGCCGTAGAGAGGCTAGGCAGACTCCCGCCCACCCTCCCGCCGGCCTGCCTCCTTTCCCAGCCTTTCCAAGGTGGCTCCATGGCCTCAAAGCCCCGGATCCCCCTCGGGAAGGCCGGACAGACTCCCGCCCACCCTCCCGCCACCTTCCCCAGCCTTTCCAAGGCAGCTCCAGGGCTTCAAAACCCTGGACCCCCCCATCAAGAAGGCCAGGGACAAGACGGGCAGACTGCCTCCCACCCTCCCGCCACCTTCCCCAGCCTTTCCAAGGTGGCTTCAGGACATCGAAGCCCCAGAGCCTCCTCGGGAAGGCCGGACAGACTCCCTCCCACCCTCCCACCAGCCTGCCGCCTTCCCCAGCCTTTCCAAGGCAGCTCCAGGGCTTTGAAGCCCGGGAGCCCCCCTGGGAAGGCTGCAGAGAGGCCAGGCAGACTCCTGCCCAACCTCCCACCGCCTTCCCCAGCCTTTCCAAGGCAGCTCCAGGGCTTCGAAGCCCCGGGGCCATCTCAGGAAGGCCGGGCAGATTCCCACCCATCCTCCCGCCAGCCCGCCACCTTCCCCAGCCTTTCCAAGGCGTCTCCTGGAGCCCCCTCGGGAAGGCCAGGGACAAGCTGGGCAGATTCCCTCCCACCCTTCCGCCACTTTTCCCAGCCTTTCCAGGACTTTGAAGCCCCGAAGCCCCTTCGGGAAGGCTGGGCAGACTCCCACCCACCCTCCCGCCACCTTCCCCAGCCTTTCCAAGGCGGCTCCAGGACTTTGAAGCTCCGGGAAGGCCGGGGTCAGGCCAGGCAGACTCCTGCCGACCCACCCGCTGCCTTACCCGGCCTTTCCGAGGCAGCTCCAGGGAAGCAGGAGGCCTCAGGGGTGGTGGTAGCGATTGGGGCTTTGTAGCCCGGCCACCACTTTCCTCCCCCTCCCACCCTCCCTAAAGTGGTGATCAGGGCTTCAAAGCCCTTCCCGCCACTTTAGGGATGGTGGTGAGGTTGCTGGGGGGAGGGGGAGGAGGCTTAGCCGCGTGTCACCACAGATGGCTACGCGTGTCAGTGGTGACACGCATGTCATAGGTTCGCCATCACCGAGTTAGGGAGTCTGTTAGACAACCGGGTGGACGGTATACTAACAGAATCCCTAGACTCTCCCTGGTCTTCAGGCTCAGGTACATACACTCAAAATGGACCATTTTCTGGACAGGTATCCTGGTCAAAGTAAGGTTATTTTTATGAACCAGAGCCACTCCACCCCCTCATCCACTTCCCCTTACCTGCTCACTGACAGAGTACCAGGCTGGGAGGGCCTGCGCCCAAGTTATGGCACTATCCTCTCCCAGCCAGGTCTCAGTGAAGCAAGCCAGGTCGGCGTCCTCTTCCAAAAGAAGATCATAGATAATGTGGGTCTTGTTTCTTACTGACCTGGCATTGCAAAGGAACAAGGTAAGGTTCTGTGGCATGGTTGGTACACTCTTTGATCCATTTCGGGGAAAAGAGTGAAATGAAGGTGGGATAGTTTTCAGACATCTATCCTGTCTTCCTTTGTAACAAACTTTCACTCTGTTTCCACCATACCTTCCGTTCCCCTGCACCACCTCAATTCTTGCTCCCAGATCATGCCCAGCCACGTATACTTCTCTCTTAGTCCGAAGATCTTCCAGTTCTTAAGGCTTCTGGGGAAGGGAGTGGCATGGAGCCCTGTTGGAAAGATTCACTCCCTTCCCAGCTGGGGGTCCCAAGCAGAAGGCAGCTTTTTAAAGGCTTCTGGGAGAGGGAGTGGTGTGAAGCCCGTTCCCAGCCAAGGTCCTGACACTCAGCAAGCAGCAGTTCTTCAAGCTTCAGGGTGGAAGAAAAGGGTGTGGCTCCCAGCTGAAAAACTCACCTTTTCCAGCCAAGATCCTGACACTCAGCAAGCAGCAGTTCTTGCTGATTGTTCTTGCAGTTCTCCTCAGATTGTAAGGTAAACCATAAATGCTTTGCTCTGTGCCCCTCTCAGCATAAAAACAGCAAGAGAGAATGACAAACAGAGCCTTTCCTACTGTGGCACCAAAAATATGGAAAGCCCACCTAGGAGAATCTGCCTAGCAACATCCCTGTTTGTTTTCTGACATGCTTTTGCTACACCTAGGGCCCATCTAAATGGTGAAAATACCCCTCATGGAATTTTCTGGGAACCCTACCTATCTAAATGGGATCCAGCACCAATCCACACTGTTTGGAAGGAGGGGGACCCAAAACGGCAAAAATAATACACTAAAAGCCTTCACAAATTTCCCCGTACTTTTTAAAAAACTGCGAGGGGGGTGCACATTCCTGCTCATTTGGACTATCGAACAGCAGGAAATCTGAAGGGAAGCACAAAGCTGATTGGCCAGGTGAGAGGGGGGGGCTTGATAGCAAGGTAAGTTCCCGCTGTGGCTAAGGTAATAAAACAGGATCAATATTTTCTGTTTGGCTTTCCTATAACATTGAAAAATCACTCTATTGCACCAGCACTCCTTGGGATGCCTTTTTTTAAAAAAACAAAAACTGCGGCAGTGAAGAACTAACATGAGTAAATCACGCATGGCTGCCATCAGGAATGTGAGGCTTATGGGGGCTTCCAAGGCCAGAAAAACGTTTAGACATGTCACTGCTGCTGTGAGATGCCAATACCACGAAGTATTTTAGATTTTTTTCCCTCATGTAGATGGGCCCCTACTAGTGGATGAACTGTTGCTCTTGTAAATGTTCATGATAATCACTCCTATTCTAACTTAGTTCTTGGTGAATTGGTCAGTAGCTGCTTTTTAATGGTGTAATGGTGGGTTTTTTTTAAAAAAAAGAAATGTTTATGTGGACTGTATCCTAGAGCATTCTGTCACTACCACAATGGAATGGCAACTCCTAGATTAAATTTCCTATCCTTGCTATAGTCCCCTGCATCATGCTTCCTGAATCTGTTGCTGAGGTTTCAGTCATCCTCCAGAGTAGATGTAGGGACCATGTGCTAAGAGGAGGCTGAAGGGTGAAAAGTGAAAGAGAAACTCCTGTTACATGAGCAGAAGTCTGCTTGGGCGATGTTGAATTTAGCTCTGTGTTTTTATGGCCATTCAATGTTTTCAAGTAAAACAGTGGGTTATGCAGTTATTAAAATAAATAAAATGGATAATCGGGATGAAAGACATCAATGACACTTTCAGAACCTGAGCGTAATATAGGGATAGATCTACACCTAGTATGGTAGACTTTCTGAAACAGGTAAAGCCTTAAAGTTCCCTTTGTAGGAATGTTTTGTATTTATATTAGCTGAGTACAACAGGCCAGTGGAAGATGAGCCTATTGTAGGAACAGGAGCATTGATTCTGGATGTTCTAGGAAGGTAAAATTCAATTCTTTTCTGAGGACAGAGAAGGAGAACTCAGAGAGAGCAATTGTGCTCCATGAATGCAGAGCCCTGGTGCTAGTCGCTCTCTCTGAAGTCAAAATGGGCAGCCAGCCTGATGATGGTGAGGCTGGCCACTCCTTTTGACCTCAAAGAGATTGATTGTGCTCCGTGAAAACAGAGCCCCACCACTAGTCACTCTCTCTAAAGTCAAAATGGGCAGCCAGCTTCACGATGGCAGGCCTGGCTGCTCCTTCCTACCTCAGAGTGGGTGAATGTGCCCCAGAAAAGCAGAGGTGCTAGTTGCTCTCTCTGAGATCAGAAGGAGCAGATAGCCTCCTGATGATGGAGCTGGCCAGTTGTTCTTATCATGAATATTGGGACATGCAGTTAAAGTACAGTCATCCCTTCACATTCGCGGGGGTTAGGGGCAGACAACCCCCGCGAATGTGAAAAAACCGAATAAGATATGAGCCTGCAGGCCAGCTTCTTCCCACCCCCCTTCCCAAGAGGCAGCGCCCCAGCTGCTTCCCACCCCCCCTTCCCAAGGCACCAAAGGGCTTATTCAGAAGCCCTTCGCTGCCTTGGGAAGGGAGTGGGGCGCAGAGGCAGCGCGCCAGCTGCTCCCCACCCCTCCTTCCCAAGGCAGGGGGCTTCCTCCGAAGCCCTTTGCTGCCTCGGGAAGGGAGTGGGGCGCAGAACCAGCGGCCCAGCTGCTTCCCACCCCTCCTTCCCAAGGCACCGAAGGGCTTCTTCAGAAGCCCTTTGCTGCCTTGGGAAGGGAGTGGGGCTCAGAGGCAGTGCACCAGCTACTCCCCATCCCTCCTTCCCAAGGCACCAAAGGGCTTCTTCAGAAGCCCTTCGCTGCCTCGGGAAGGGAGTGGGGCGCAGAGGCAGCGCGCCAGCTGCTCCCCACCCCTCCTTCTGAAGGCAGCGATGGTTTAAGCCCTTTGCTGCCTTGGGAAGGGAGGGTGTGTTGAGCAGCGGGGGGGGGGGGGAACCAGCCTTCCGCGAATCATCAAAACCGCAATGTGAAAGTTGTGAATGTGGAGGGGCAACTGTAGATTTATTCTGTAAAGAGCTGAGGTGTAACAATCTGCAGAGTGCAGCAGTGTGAGCCAGCAGCAGTTTGCAGAGGCTAGCTGATGTATCATTTTTTATGAGCTAACAGCTCTGGTGCCAAACTGTCTGAGAAGGCTGCTGTGAACTCTGCTGAGCTGGGCATTTAGCTATCCTATAAAACTGTGTTTCCGATCCTGAGTCTGAGCAATTCTGTTTTGGATCTCGCTGTGTGAAGAGGTTTTTCTACTGGACGTTGTAAATTACTGTAAATATTCTTTATTATGCTACAGTAAAGAGAAGTTGATTTTAGACACAAGCCTGTGTTTGTGTGATTATTCTTATGCCTGAAAGAACAATACTCTGCTACAACTTTTTGCTGCCTGGACCTCTTGTCTTGTTCAGAGGTACCCAGTGCGCTAACTTGACAGTTCTGACCTCAGAACATGCGATTATGCTGAATTGCTGGGGTCTCTGGGGATCCACTCATGACACTCAAATTATGATATTAAGTTGGGGAATTTTAATTAACACAAAGGTATGGCTGTGAGATGTCAGGTAACTTATGGGACCTTTGCACCTGTGTATACAAGTACTCACCGATGAAACACCAAGCCAAAATGAAATAAAAATTGTTTTTATTGGAAAGTAATCACAGAAGCATTCACACATGCACTCAAGCTCATAAGACAACCACACAAGGCTAACAAAGAGTCAAGGCAGAAATATTGGGATAGAGAAATAGATTCGGGAAGAATGGGCTATATTTACCAGTCCTGAAGAGCAGAGGTTCATGTGGCAAAGGAAGACTCAGACTTGAAACTGAGGGTGGTACAGCAGTTTGGCAGAGTGACGGTGTCCAACTGTACCACACATGACTATTAGTTGAGGGTAATATTTATACCCAATATTGTACCATTAAGGGGTGGTTTGAGTGTAAAACAATGCTTAGATGTTTTTCCCATAGTTAAACAAAAGAAACTCAGGCTTTGTTCAATGCCGCTAATGGTTGAGACATTAAGGTTGATGAGTTTATGGCAGCTTCTGTATTGTGGAGAGAAAAAGGTGTGAGAGAAGGTGTTTTGTGGATAATGGGGGTTCTAGTCACTGTTTATTTTGGAGTATGACTCATTGCCAGGTGCATCCAGGGAGGATTAACACATTTCTCCTTAATGACCCTGAGGGGTTTCACATTAATCTTGTCCTAGGCATGGTCATTGGGGAATTTCCACCACATCTTTTTAGCTCCTAGTGACCTTCACTTGACCCTATCTGTGGTCGACTCTGGTCTGCCTTAGACCTCACAAAGTGTCCAATATGCTGAATTATGAATTATTAGAGGGAGGGGGTGTAAGGCTGAGTAACAATTCACTGGAAAGGCAGAGCCCTGTCAATCTTCTGGCACGTGCCAGTGGGAGTGGCACCACGGAGGTGGCTGGTTAGCAGGGGCAGCAAACCTGCAGCTTCATTGGGAGTAAAAATCTGAATGCTGGCAAGGGATGGTGCTTACATCTGGGCCAGAGTAGTCTGAATTTTATGTGCCACAGCTCTGGGCCAAAGTAATCCACATTTCATCTGGATTTTTGCCCCCAGTGTAGACAAGCCCTTTGTCTTAAATCCTATTGTTAATCCTGACTAGAATACAACCATTGAATCAATTAGATTTATTTACATGCTGACTCACTACTCAACAAGTGATTCAGTGTGACTATTCTAGCAGGGAGTAATGAATAGGATTCCAGCCTCATGTACTGAAGTAAGCTAGCAGCCATGACTGGGACATGAGACAAAGGGAACAAAAAAGCAACAATCTTCCCCAAAGAAGGATTAAGTGACCTCAACAGGTATGGCAGAAGCAAACAGGACTAAATACATAGATCTGACAAAAATATAGAGGAGAAACTACCAGAGACTATCTACCTATGGCCTTCCCCCGTGATCACTGGATACAAACATTGGCTGGCATCCTATTAGTTATGATGTTAAGTAATTAAGACCCACGACATCAACACTGCTCCATACTCTCATTTGCAATCTATTGTCTTGACTGCAGATGGCCCTGAAACCCAGTCATTTGCAGTCATGGCAACAGCACCAGTCAGCTGCCTGGATCAATGGAGATCTGTGCTGCTGCCAAGTGGAACACTGCAGGATGATATGACCAGCCCTCTCCCCTGGTGAGTGATAGTGTAGAGAACAGAAGTAGGGACCCCTGTGGGGACCTGTAGCAACTCTTCATTGCAGCATTGATTGCTGGCAGAAGGGGGCTGCTCATGTCCAGCAGCTCCCAATTTAGCAGCAGTAAAGACCTCTGTTGTTCCAGATGGATCACTAGCTTCTAAGGTGAGTTTCAGGGGTCAGATGGGGTGTTAAAGTATAGCTATGACATTGTGATTATGTGTTTAACAGAGGATCTCAGCCACTGATGCCCTTTGTATTTTCAACACTAAAATGTGCTGCCTTATTGAGAGCTAGGTAGCATAATTAGAAATCGTTTGGATGGCATGAGATATAGGTTACAGCATTTTGGTACATCAGCCCTGACAGGAAATTACATTGGCAATAGCAGAGCAAAAAAGAAACTGCAGAACACACATGAATAAAAGCCTATAACGCACCTGGCCTGGCTCAACCCACAGAAGCAATTTGGAAAGCTAAGTTAATGCAAATATGCTCACAAGAAGAATGCAAATTAGAGTCATTTGGTATCCTATGAGATGCTAGTTAAGCTTCATTTGATCCCAGTCTCAGCCAGTGCATCAATAAGAAATGCTAATTATTACGCCCTAGGAAAGCACTTCTGTTATCAAGTCATTTCAAAATGTCAGGCACCACAGTTCTTTTTGAAACAGCTCTGTTTACTGATGGAATGATAATAATGAGTAATTATGAAGTAATTAGACATTTCAGGTTATTTTACAAGCAGAGACATAGCCAGCCTAGTGAGTCAGACATTCTTATCCCAGGTTACAGAGGTGAAGAACCCAGGTTGAAAGACAGAGGCAGAGATTCAGCTGAGGCAGCATGGGTCAAGATATGAGCCTGCAGACTCCAGTAGGTCATTATGATTGGTATCAGGTGGCTTCAGGGAGAAGAGCATGCAACTATATATATATTAATTAATGGCCAAATCACTTCTGAAGCTCACTTGACTTTCAGACAGCAGTACTGCTTGCCTGCCAGGATGAAGTTTTATTAGCTGAACCAGTCCAGTAATGGATGGTTCACAATCTTACTTGAGAAGGGCAGCAGGACTACAGTAAGTTATAGCATACTTGTGTTCTGTTTGCCTATAGAAACATAAGTTCACAAGCCAAGAATGCTCCATTATAATTTCACTGTTCACAGCCACTGGCAGCATTAAGGTAAAACAACTTGAAAAAGGGGGAATTAAAAGGCACACCAAGTACAGCCTATTGTAATTTTGCACATCCTCCAACATTTCACAGATGAGACACATGAGGCCAAACAACATCAGAGTGTGGTCAAGATGGCAAAAGTTATCAATAAGGAAGAACAGACAAGCTAGGAGAGGCTGCAGTAGTTTGCTTTTGTCTGTGTCTAGAGAGAAGGGCAAGATTCGGCCCCGTCCTCTCTGACTGCTGAATTGAGTGCAAACTACTTTTCCACTGTGAACTCAGTTTGCAGCAACTGAAGTAAGCCAAGGACAAAGGGGGAAAGTGACAGGAGGAGAGAGAAACTGGAACATTTAAAAAGCAGCTGAAAAAGTGGGGTGACACAGGATTAATCGGATCGGTCCCTGCCAAGCCAGAACAGTTGGAGGGCATGATCTTATGATACTATACCTTGAAGACAGAACTCTCATAGAAATCTTTCTGTTTCTTCAGTGCTCAAATGTCACTGTGACCTTAAAACAGACCTAAGCAGAGGTAAACTCCATCAAAATGATTTAGATTTACTTCTGAATTACGTATGTGTAGGATTAAGTTTCATGTCTTATTTCTTAGTAGCTGTTTGCTAGAGGATTATGACCATATATGCAACAGCTGCAGAGCTGTTTGGGCTAGAAGTCAACCTGAAGAAAACAGAAGTTCTTTACCAGCCTGCACCACAGGACGAACACCACCATCCCCACATTGCCGTTGGCAAATCTGTGCTCAAGTCTGTTCAGCAGTTCACCTACCTGGGAAGCATCATCTCCTCAGATGCCAAGATTGACAAAGAGATCGATCACAGATTAGCAAAGGCATATAGTGCATTTGGAAGACTTCACAAAAGAGTCTGGAGCAATAAACACCTGAGGCAAAGCACAAAAATCAGTGTGTATAGAGCCATCGTACTGTCTATCCTCCTTTATGGATCTGAAACATGGGTCACCTATCGCCACCACCTACGACTCCTCGAGCGCTTTCATCAGCGCTGCCTACGCACAATCCTAAATATACACTGGACTGACTATGTGATGAATGTTGCTGTCCTTGAGCAAGCAGGGATCACCAGCATTGAGGCCATGATATTGAGAACACAGCTGCGCTGGGCAGGGCACGTTTCTAGGATGGAGGACCATCGCCTCCCAAAAATACTACTCTACGGTGAACTCACCACGGGTCAGCGTAAGAGGGGCGCTCCAAAAAAGCGATACAAAGACTCCCTGAAACAACATCTCAGGCTCGGCCAAATTGATCACCAACAGTGGTCCTCCCTGGCCTCACATCGGGAGGCATGGAGATGCACTATCCACAATGCTGCAGCCTTATTTGAGAACTCACGACGAACAAGTCTTGAAGAGAAACGACAACGCAGAAATAATCACAACCCAAAAACATCACCCAAGGAGACCTTCTGCTGTGCTTTTTGCAACCGGACTTGTTTATCTCGGATTGGCCTTTTTAGTCATCAGCGTGCTTGCAGAAAGCGCGGGATGAGTCCTTCCTGAATCTTCGTTTGCGAAGAAAAGCCAGAGAGATGACCATATATAGCTCCATGCCAGGGGTAGGGAAAGTAAGGTTCCCCGGGGAATGTGGAAGCCAATTTTGTTACATCCTTGGCTATTTTAGGCCCTGGAGAGGCTTTTTCTTTTTTAACATGAAGTGACCAGGAAACTGATCTTCTGGAAAATGACCAAGCATCCTATGGGTCATTGTGAGTTACTAGGGCACAAAAAAAAAGTCATTTTTATTTTTGGAGTGGAGTGAGGTGGAGGTGGTTAGACTCCAAGTGCCCCTGGGGCCAATAAGGAGCCCCATCCTCCAACATTTCCCACTTCTGTTCTATGCCATTGGAACCCAGCTTCTAAGCACTAGATAAAAGGGACAGGGAACCAGTGGGCCTCCAGGTGTTTTTGGACTTTAACTCCCAGACGGGAGTTGAAGGCATGACCAATAATAAAGGATCCTGGGAGTTGTTTGGATTCTAAAACATCTAGAGGGCCAAATGCTCTTCACTTCTGGGTTAAAACTCTCAAAAGGCACACCATTGAAAAAGCAACCTAAGTGAACAGATATACTGTACATAGCTAAATTGCACTAAATGTGAGGCATGGTGACCCATATACTCCTCTCCTTCAGACATGTGAAAGTTCTCTAAGTCTAGATGGCATCCCACAAAAAAACTTGAAGGTACCATGACAGACTTGCTGACAGAAGGTGAATCAGACAATTTTTCAGTTCAGGTCTATTTTGCTTGTGTTCATAGTTCTGATCTGCCAAATTATTGTGCAAATTAGAAAAAAATATCCTCATGAACCTCTATTTTAATAACATACTTTTGAACATTTTTTTCACAAAATAAGTGCTGTATGTATTCTGTTGAAGTACTAGCTCCTAAATATATTTTGTCCTTAAATATGGGGGTTGTCAATGTATGCATTATGGTATAATTTTTGAGCTGAGAACTGCATTGTAAAATTCAGAGTAACAAATCTGAATTATAACTGTATCCTGAGCAGCACATCTGTCTTGCTAGTTTAAATCAGGTTGATTCACTTCAAAATGCAGCTCTGCAAACGTCCCTACCTCATCCTAGTTTTTGCCTGTGGCAAAAAGGTTTTGCAGGGTTGTATTTTTAATCTCAGAAACCATGCTTGGCCAGAGAAAACAGGGGAACACGGAAAATGGGATGAGGGGTGAGAAGGCTTTCTCCAACACAGTTTCAACTATCTTAAGAAATTGCCTTTAAAAACAATCAGAGCCTAATAATTTAAAGATGTCTTCATCATGTAACTTTGCCTGATGCATTGACAGCATTGGACTCACCAGATACCGAAGACACATCCAAATGAAAGCCTCATAGCATTTGTGAAATGAGAGGTTGGGCAAGCCTGATCAGAATCAGCCTGTCACAGTCTGTGGGATGCTGTAGAGGAGGACCAACGAGGGAAGAAGTATATAACTGAGGCCTTGTCTGCACTGGCCAAATAAAACAACCTTACCTTGTTGTATTTGCAAGCTGTCCAGAGGATGTATGGCTTGAATCCAGGGCATTCAAGCATTTTAGGGCTTTAATCCACATTTTAAAAAGTGAAGATTTACTCCAGATTCTAGCAGAAAACCCAGATCTCTCTCTGTGTGTGTCTGTGTGGAGATCATAGAAATCATAGAGTTGGAAGAGACCTCAAGGGCCATCCAGTCCCACTCCCTGCCATGCAGGAATACATAATCAAATCATTCCCGGCAGATGGCCATCCAGCCATCCAAAGAACGAGACTCCACCACACTCCGAGACAGTGTGTTCCACTTCTGAACAGCTCTTACTGTCAGGAAGTTCTTCCTAATGTTTAGGTGGACTCTCTTTTCCTTTAGTTTGAACCCATTGCTCCATGTCCTTGTCTTTGGAGCAGCAGAAAACAAGCCTGCTCCATCCTCAGTATGACATCCCTTCAAATATTTAAACATGGCTATTGTGTTCTCCAGAGTAAACATGCCCAGCTCCCTAAGCCGCTCCTCATAGGACATGGCTTCCAGAGCACCCATCATCCTGGTCACCCTCCTCTGGACAAATTCCAGCTTCTCAATATCCTTACTGAATTTTGGTGCCCAGAACGGGACACAGTATCCCAGGTGAGGTCTGACCAAAGCAGAAAAGAGTGGCACTATTACTACCCTTGACCTAGACACTATACTTCTATTAATGCAGCCTAGAATCGCATTGGGCTTTTTAGCTGCCACATCACACTGCTGACTCATGTTCAGCTTGTGATCCACTAAGACTCCTAGATCCCTTTCGCATGTACTGCCATCAGGCCAGGTGTCCCCATCCTATATCTGTCCATTTCATTTTTACTGCCCAAATGTAGTATCCTACATTTCTCACTGTTTAAATTCATTTTGTTAGTTTTTGCCCAGCTTTCTAATCTGTTAAGGTCATTTTGGATTCTGATGCTATCCTCTGGGGTATTAGCTACCACTCCTAATTTTGTGTCATGTGTGTACTGTGCTCCATTGTAAGGCTAGGGGAGGAGTTTTTGGTTGGCAGGTGGTAACGATCAGGAGGTAGCACCTTGAGCCAGGCGATCAACTGAGCTTTCCTGCTGTTTCAATTTCAATTTAAGCAGTTCCTTTTTTTTTCTTTTTTTTTTTTGCACATGCAGCAGTTGTTTGGAGAAGCACATACCAGCATACCCATATTGTTAGCTGAGTGTACCTCCGCTTAATAGGATGTCCAAAGCCCTTCCAAGCCATGGGAAAATAGAGATATACATACGCATATGTGGGTGGAGGAAAAACAGAGCAGCCACAGTTGTGTGGCCACACATACTATGATTTAACAGACCGGGGTGAGTTCGGAAGAGGGACAGTGCTCCCAAACTCATCTTGGTGTGTGTGATAATCGTGTAGACAAGCCCATGGTCACTGCACACAGGGAAACATGAAGGTAAGCCGGGGTTTCCTGTTGGTGGAGATGAGCCCTGAGAGGCTGGTGTTAAAGGGTTAGATAGGAGCAGAATGAAAAGAGTTAGTTAGGGCAGTCAGAGACAGAGGGGAAACCAATTAAGAAAAGAGGACTTGATTAGATCTGAGTAGGGTTTGGGGAGCTGGGATTGAGGAAAGAGTGCAGAGAGTTCATGTTTAAATTCATTGTTATATAATAAATCTACTGGTTTTATTTTCTACAACTGCATCTGTTTTAAGAGTTGAAAGGGAGGACTGGGCACATTTCCCCACACTTAACCCACTCATCAACCCAGCTATTTGTCCAATAGAGAAATTAGCTTGAGGCCCAAGTACCAGATCCTGGGAGGGATCATGGGGGTAAAAAATAAAGGTGAGCGAAAGGAGTCCGAGGGTTGCAATTGTGGAGCCAGTTTGGACAGGGGTTCCATCACTGTACCAAATACAGATGTCTTGTTGGAACAGAACAGGGTCAAACAAACAGCTGGTTTAAAGGGCCTTTTGTCTTTAATTGTGTCCAATCAAATCAGATTTTAATTTTTATGCCCCCAACCCCCGGCTGAGGTGCCCCATAACAAACATATTGCTATCTTCCTTTGAACAGAAGTGTTTTGTTCAGTCAAAATGTCAGGCCAATTAAACTGGTATGACTCCATCCCGTTTGAGAAGAAAACAAAAAGTCAGCCTTTTTAGAGGGCTATGTGCCAAAGCAGAACGCCTTTATTGAAGGGGATCTTTGTAGACAAAATGGAAATAAGAATGTCCTGTAAGGAACAGAAGGGGGTGGCAACTGTAACACATGCTCCCTCTTGATCTCTTATTTCAGGAGCAGGAGAGGATTTGTGTTCAGATTTAAGCAATTTGGTCTGAAACTCAAGATTTATTGGGCCCTTTCCTCTCTTAAGGAATCCCAAAGAGCCAGTCATGAATAAAGCAAGAATAATTTATCATAGAATCATAGAGTTGGAAGAGGCCACAAGGGCCATCCAGTTCAACCTCCTGCCATGCAGGAATACACAATCAAATAATTTCTGACAGCCATCCAGAAAGAAGGAGACGCCACAACACTCCAAGGCAGTGTATTCCACTTCCGAACAGCTCTTACTGTCAGAAAGTTCTTCCTAATGTTTAGGTGGAATCTCTTTTCCTGTAGTTTGAACCCATTGCTCTCTGTCCAGCTTGGTTGATCCAACTGACCAATAGTACAAATCTTGTAATCCTGTTACTGCCTTATATTTGTGTAAATTCCCCTGGGGACTGGTTGGATATTATTTTCCAATGCAAAACATCCCTATTCAATTCAAGGTCATGGGAGCAAAGTTGCAGAAGCAGTGCCATTATGCATGCGGATGTGCATTCTCATCTGGTGTGCATGTGTCTATCATTGCTGAAACTGGTGGGAGCATCTGTCCTTTGGTTGTACACCTTGTTGTGCATCCAGTTGTGTATTCAATCACACAATGGCCAAGATCCTCTATTGAGCAGGCAGAGCATAATGTTCCACCCATGCAATTCCTTCTCTTACCCCCTGTCCTGACAGCTGTCAAGCCCCAGGAGGGGCCTGTCCTGCGGCTATTATTTACCAGTGGGGATTGGAGGGGAGGGCAAGCCACAATTATGTCCATGTATGTCACTAAAAGAATGCCACCCAGTGTTGCCATTCACCACAAGGGTTGCATAGCACAATCAAAATGTATCTCCACATATGGAGAGTTAGATTGTGCAACTATGATGTAGGATCTTGGCCATTATCTTTAGTTGGCTTTGTTAGTGTCTAAAATGCTAGAAGCAAGCTTTCTGAGTCACACAAAATCTACCTTCAGGCTTACATATAACCAGTATTTCATTATGACCTACTCTATTGTGTTAATCTGAACTATTTATTTAAAATCTGACATAGTTAAGGAGATTACTACTAAAATCTTGCTGTTATGTTATCTGACAGGCCATATCTCCCTGTATGAGCCTGTCAGGACCATGAGAGGACAGGCCCTTCTTTCAGCCCCACCATTGCCTTCACAGGTATGGTTGGTGGGAGCACGCCTTCTCTGTGGCTGCCCTTAGGCGCTGGAACTTCCTTCCTGGGGGCAAATAATGCCCCCCCCTTGCTGTCCTTTCATTAGCAGGCAAAGACTTGCATATTAAGACAGACTTTCAGAACACAAAGCTTTTAAGGAAAGGGCTTGTAAGAGGGTGCTATTTTAAAATGTACTATTTTGACTGCTTGCTATGCTTTTTAAGTGTACTGTATTTTTTAAAAATCACCAATAGTTTAATGCTATTTTAATGTTGACCGTTTTGAATGTTTTTAACTATAAAGTAAACTTTTTAATTTGTAAGCCACCTTGAGGGAAATGTGCGATGATGATAATGGTGATGATGATAGAAAAATGGTTGTAAGATTAGTAGAAAAAGCCTCACTATGGGCAAAGCAGTAAATAGAAAATATATACTGTTCTTTTCATTTCAGATATTTATTTATTTATTTATTTATTATTTTATTTTTATTTATATCCTGCCTTTCCACCAATATGTATAGGAACTCAAGGCAGCTAACAATGAGTCTAAAACAATACACAATCATTAAAAAAATATAAATATAAATATGAAATTTAAAAACTGATTAAACAGTTCAGTGTTAAAACTTTTAAAACATTAAAACACTGAAATGCAATAAAACTACATACAACTTAAAACCCAAAATACACAGCATGTACAAGCCCAGCCCCCATCAAATGATTCTATGAAATTGTGAATGGCTGATGGCACAAGAATGTTTTTACTTATGTCTTCTGCACTTTGATAAGGACTTGCTGTAGAATTTTCCACCATTGCCTTTCTTCCCATAATCTAGCAGAGGTAAAAGGAGAGGCCAGCTGCTTGGGATAGCACGAGGTTAACATAATAACCAGAAGTAAGGTTCATCTGCATTTCCAGGGGGACTGGAATCTTCTTTGAAGTTGTAGTAAGCAAGGTAAGGGCAGACAAAAATACTGCAGATGTAGAAGCAGAGCTAGGGATTAAATTTTGAAAATGCATTAGGCAGTGTCCATCCATGCTTGATGGCCAAGCCTGTTTGGAAAAAAGGACTTGGAGAAGTGCCTTCTTATAACAAAGTCCCATTTCTCAAAGTTATGGAGGATTTTGCTGGCTCGTATGTTTGGTGGCTCTCCTTGGCTCTGTGAAAGGGTAAGCCTCAATGCCAAGTCAGTCAAATAAATTACCATCAGTTGTAGAAAGCCAAGATCTCCAACAAGGGAAAGGTGCCCAGTTGTCAAGCTGAGAAAGAGGAATGACTTGTTTCATGTCTTCTGCACTTTGATAAGGACTTGCTGTAGAATTTGTCACCATTGCCTTTCTTCCCATAATCTAGCAGAGGAAAACAAAGAACAGGCCAACTGCTTGGTATAGCATGAGGTTAACATAGTAAAGATATTAGAAGCTAAGCACTAGGTCCTTGATGCCTGGCACCATCAAAATAAATTCTGTGAACTTATTGTCCATCAGGTACACTTGCTTAAACTACCAAACCCTCTCAGGTTTGAAACTCACTAAGAATAGCAGGAGGGGTCTTTTTGCTGTCAAGGTCTCCATTCCTTCAGAGGCAAACCTTGCAAGTGACCCACATGCACAACCAGAAAACTTATTGCTGCCTGCAAGTACCACAGCTACATATAGCCAATTACTTTGGGGAATAATGAAGGTATAATGAAGGCACTTTTCAAGTGTAACATAAGCAGTAAAGATGAGGTTACTTTACTAGTGTAACTAGTACTACTGTAATGTTAGTGGGGCATTAAATCCAAGCCAGGTTTTTGTTTGAACTTTAAAGGAACTGTCTAGGGCTCTGAATCTATTTGGGGTATAAGATGAAGTACCACACCCAGCTATTTTAAAGGCTGGACTGGGGGCTTGTCTATATGTGTCTATAAAACGTGGATTGATGCATGCTAACACCAATTTGCAGCAGCTTTCATTTGTCTCCATGATTATTAAAAAAAATTGCAAGATAGCAGGCATGCAAAGCTATCTGCATTAATTATTCAAACAGGCATGCCTGCGAATCAGATGGTGGGCACGAGTGAATTACTAGCATTTTTATTGTCACCAGTTGCTGCCGCCAAACAGCACACCCAAGGTGTGGAAGCATGATATTCCACTTAAATAAGTAGAAAAAAAGAAGAAGAAAGGCTGTTTTGTTGTCTCAGTGAACAGCTGCTATGGCAAAAATCCAACATAGATGTTCCCAGCTCTTGCCTTGCCAGCAAGCTCTGCTGCACATGTCCAACCAATCAGCTTTCCACTTCCATTCTTCTCATGAATGCGCAGCAAAACAAATTGGTTGTCCCAATGAGCAGGAATGTGCATTCCCCGTGAAGCTTTTCCCCCCTTTTTTGTTTTATAATAAAATACAAAACATTTAACAAAAGGGGAAAAGCCATGATGTATAATGTAATTGAAATATTGAGTGTTTGTTACTTCTCCACAAGTGCAAAGGTAAAAGTCCAGTCATATCCGAAGTACAATAGAAGCTGGCTCAAGTCACCTTGAGGCTTCCACAGGTGCCGTTGGTTTCCTGACGGTTGAAGTTTTAGAAATATAGTCTATCAAAATAAAACAGTCCTCATAAAACGCAGTGGTTTTCACATGACCATTACAGACATGAATAGAATGTAACCATTTTCCAGATAGCCAAGACTCCCATATTTCCCCCACCACCCCTCAATTGAAAATTTGCCAGTTTTCCAATGTTTGGCTATTTCATTTTGAGCAGCAGCTAATAGAAAGGCAATCAGTTTTCTATGTTTTAGGGATTTATTACTCTCTAGAAATAAGGATAATAACAATAGTGCTGGGCAGAGTTTAACTCGCTGTTGAGTGATGTTAGAGATGTATATCACAACTTTGTTCCAGAAAGTTTGTACAAGTGTGCAATCTAGCCACATATGTAAATATGATCCCCTTCCACCACAACCTCTCCAACATATCGGTGTCACAGTGTGTACCATCCTAGAAAACTAAAGCGGAGTTAGATAGCATTTATTTATGAGATTCACTGTGGTTTAATAGCAGCCAACCTGGCTTTATAAGGGGGTGAGGACCAAATACAGTCCCATTCATTTTCATCTATATTGAGATCTAAATCTGTTTGCCAAAACATGCGCATCCATTGGCCTTTACCGTGTTGTGTGTCAAATAGGTTTCACAGAGGAGTGCAGCAAAGCCCCGTTCGCAGAGGTTAGAAGATATGCATCCATTTTCATAGACAGTAGGGGTGTGGGGAAGTTCACCAGAGGAAACCAAGTGGGCAAGGAAAGATTTGAGTTGAGTGAATTGGAGCCACTTTGAGGTGGTTAGTGGTATATCAGAGTGTACATCCTCATGTGATTTGGGTTTCTTGTTTACAAAAAAATCTTCAACTCGGTAAAGTCCTTTTTGTTTAAAAAGTTTGTATTGTTTAAACTTGTCGGGTGAATAGAAAGCGGGGTGTAAGAAAGGGGAAGGTGTTGGAGCAGGAAGTTGAGCCCATTTCTGCCAGATGAGTAGCAAATTGTTCAAAAATGGATGAGTACTGTAATTGCTTTGAGTGTGAAGCTTTTTAAAAAAAATACGAGGAAAGACACAAAGGCTTTTTCTGTGAAGTTTTTGCCCCCCTCCTTCTGAACACAGCAGATTGATGCGGGATCTCATTAAGACAAATCGTATTCTCCTCAAATTCTATGAGGAGTATTTTCACCATTTAGACAACCCCTAAACCCCAGCACTGATTCACTACTGTGTATGAAGTAACAGATCCTTTCAAAAGTTACTTTACAAGCATTTAGAGGCAATTTAGCAGGATTTTTTTCTAGTCTTTTGCTATTCTACTGTTGTTCCATATAGGTTTCTCCTCAAATATGTATCAGGAAGTAGAGAGCTCTATATAAAGGAAAGGTCCATAGAAATTTATTTAAAGAATTGGCAACTCTTTATAGACTATGTAAAAAAAAAGGGGGAAAGGGGACATTGTAACTATAGGTTTTGATATATAAAAAGGGAATTTTTCTCTATTATATTGTGTATTATAAGGAAATATTTTGTATCAGAAGGAAAGATAGCTATTGTGACAGATGTAATGTAGAGAAGATAAATAGTAAACATAAATTAATTTACTGCAATCAGAGAAGAGTGGGAAATAAATTTTAATGGGTGGTAAGGGTAGGATAACATATTGCATAATTTTGGGGGGGCTGTTTATCTTTGTTTCATTTATGTGTATATTGTTTGTTTATTGCTTTGTTTTGGTGTTTGAATGGAAAATTAAAACATATTAAATAAAAAATATAGGAAAGTAATGAGAAGTACAACAAGATAAAGTAGGAGTTCATGGTGGGAGGGGGGAAGAGTGTGTGAAGGAAAGGAAACAATTTGCCCTGAAGATTAGTGGGTCTCTAGGTCTCTATCCTTGCCTAAGAAAACCCTATGAGATTCATGGAGTCACCATAAGTCAACAGGCAACTTGAAGGCACACACACACACACACACACACACACACGATGCAAGGGAGGGTTCTGGTCCCCTCCTGCATCAAAGAGAGCCTCTGCAGTTGCTCCTGCAATGCCAGCTTCTTGGGAGCTTTGCAGGTTATGTAGTTCCCCAGTGGGTTTTGACAGGAGATCGAGTACATATTTCACTGGTTCCAGACTAGTAAAGTTCCTGCCTCTCCTGAAAAGAGTTAAGGAGCAGCTCTGAATATTAGAGGAAAGGGTAATCTAGACAAGGTTTCTCCTTCCCACAGTGAACAGCTAGAGGCCTTTGGGAAGCTCAGAAGCTCAGAATCAAACAAGTCCTACCTCACTATTTGCTCACAGAAGGAAGCAGGGCAGGAGACGGCTATAGCAGGCTGTAGAAGGACACAGTCATGTCATAGAAAATGGCTGGGATGTACCATTAAAGTAGCAACCCAATAAGGGTACCCACCTATATTTGCCCCAAGAACACAACAACTTGATTCTTTGGTGTGCCTGGAGGGACATCCCAGAAAAAACTCAGTTTCTCTCTTCAGCCTCTCAACTATGGCGGTGGAATGAATTTGTTCAAACACCACAATGTTAGCTCATTTATTTATAGATAAACATATTATTTGACACCCCCCAGCTACTACAGGATGTTGGTTGTCATTTTGGCAGAAGTAACAGAGAAAGTGGCCAAGGGAAGAGCAAAGTGGTAGCATTTACTTTAGCTGCTCTCTAAGAAAATCACTGTGGATCTCTCAAAATCCTGTCAGGATGTTTTCTGTATTCTGTGAACTGCTTTTTCAGACACATTGGGTTTTGGCAGCATGGCAAAGGAATTCCTAAACCACAATGGTTTGGGGAAAGGCTTTGACTTCCTACCTCACTTGAACCAAAGCTGTTTGATCTGTGTTTTGATTGAGTACAACTTTGCTTTGGCAGCCGCCTATATAATTTCCGGAGGTCGTGTCAATATTTTGCCGTTTGGAGGCCCCTAACTCCTCCACAACATGATTATTATTAGGCACACACAAAAACATGAGGAACTTATGCCAAATCTTCACAGATGCTGCCAGCTAAAGGAAGCAAAACCTGAAGAAAGGGGGAAACCTGTAATTCTTGCCATGCAGTTGCTGAAATATCATACTCACTCAGCATCCTGACTCCATCTTTGGCTTTTTCTCTGTGTCTCCCCTTTGTTCTGAGCAAACAAAGTTGGATTACACAGTCGTATATAGAGAGCGGCAGAAGCTGGCATTGTGCAAGATGAGATAAGTATTAGGATGGCTTGGCATTGTCAGAATTGAAAAGATTTAAGCTGATCCCCAGCTGAGGGCCAGCTAAAGAAATCCCCACTTTTCTATCAGAGAATATAATAAGATTATACTAGGTAGAGAAAGCGGATTTACACCTCCCGTGGCAAAACTCAGCAATAGCAGCTTTACAAACTCCAATATCTGACTGGATTAGGGATGGGTGAGAACTTTGCTTCCATTTGTTTACAACGATAGGAAAGCAGGATTCCCTTCAGGAGTGCATCCAACCTCACACCCTCCAGGTGTG
Source organism: Gambelia wislizenii (assembly GCA_030847615.1). Classification (NCBI taxonomy): domain Eukaryota; kingdom Metazoa; phylum Chordata; class Lepidosauria; order Squamata; family Crotaphytidae; genus Gambelia; species Gambelia wislizenii. The sequence goes on along the minus strand of JAUMIR010000001.1, from coordinate 52,318,895 downwards.
TCACACTACAACTCCCATTATCCTCAGTGTAATACACCATCCTCACTGGTGATAATTGTTGGGAGACTATCCACAGGGAATCCAGCTGGGGAAGGCTAAAGTAATCCTTTCTGACTGGAACTGGTCTTGTTGTATTGTTGTATGCCTCATCTAATGTAGGTCCAACACAAACAAAACTCAGCTACTGGTAACATTTTCTCCTGGGCTTTACTTGGCCATCTGCATTAATTAAGTATTGGTAGTTTTCCTATACATTCTAGTGTGGGGGGCAGAGGTGAAGCTACAGGAGGACAAAATGAAGGCGTTACAACCACGCCAAGAACCCCCCCCCATGAAATTTTCCTTCAGTCTCCAACTTTCTAGCACTACAGTAACTCAAAATTTCTGTTAAGCATTTAGAAATACAGTTTAGGCATCCAAAACAAATAGGCAAGCAAAATTACCAAGGAAATGAGAACACTGTAAATATAAGAATAAGTGTGAATGATTTTCAGTGCCTCATCCTCTGTGATGCTAGAAACCGGGGAGTTAAGAAAAAAAATCATTTGATGGGGCAGAATTCTTATTTGGGGAGCAATATCCTTATTTTGTCACTACCTCCCATAGCTACACCCCTGTGAGGGCCTTACCAAGGGGTCATTTAGATCAATAATTCACAGCTAGTAGGATATTGTGGATTCTGATAGATGCTTTTTTTCCACTAAAAGCAGTTGTTGACATTAGTATGGCTGACATCCTGTTAGCAATTCAATAGAAAAGACTGGGGGAGGGGGTGAAAGGATCTGGTTATGTCCCTATAGCCAAAGGCAGAATGACAAAGGGACCTCGCAGGGGTTCTTCATAGTTCCTGGGGGATGGTGTCATTGTTTTGCAGCTGGCTACAGGACATATCCAGATTCCTCTCCAACACCCACTGCCCCCCCACCAGCCACTAAACAGTTGTATAGAAGTGGGCCTGCAGGAAGGAGGAAGATGTTCCATGGAAGGGGAGACATGTCATTATTTCACCTGAGCAGAACTTTATGCTCTATTTCCTGATGCAGGATCTTGACCCTTAAATTTGCACATTCTTAGTTTCTGTTCAGACTATGAATGCCTCATTCCAATCAAATGAGGCTGTCAAGAGTGCTTTTCCCATGCCAACATTAACCCCGTGATTACATTTACCTCTGTCTTTTCCGGTTTCTTTTTGCCTGTGGTACATTATGAGAAGGACTGAAACATCACAGAAAAAGTATAAATAAGAGCTGATTAGTATCAGTTAATACACCTGTGGGGTTTTATAGAAGGGGAGATAAGACAAGTGAGTGTGTCTAACACCCTCAGTAATTCCTGACTTTCCTCCTCTTGAGAACATAATCTACAATGCATAATGAGGCAAAAATTGCACCACAAGAATAGTGAATACTGTTAACCACAGTATTGAGGACATAACCAGTTAAATTAAACTACAGTTGTCCCTTTATATTTGCTGGGGTTTGGTTCCAGGACCCCCGCCTGCCGTGGATACCAAAATTCCTGAATACTCAAGTCCCATTATATGCAATGGCATAGCAAAATGGTGTCCCTTATATAAGATGGCAAAGTCAAGGTTTGATTTTTGGATTATTATTTTTTAAGAATATTTTCAAGCCATGAATACTTAAATCTGTGGATACCAAATCCGTGGATATAGAGGGACAACTGTAGTCATTTCCAAGCTCTGGTCTTGAATACTTGTGTATGTATAAAGATCAATGGTTCACAACTCAGGGAGGTGGAAGGATCCAAATGTTATTGGACTTTGCCAGAAGCCCCAGCCAGCAAATGGTGAGGGATTCTGGAAGCTGAAGTCCAACAACATCTGGAGCCTCTCTAGTTGAGAACCACTGGTGTAGAAGCTCCTTTTCACATATCTCATTCAGGCCAGAATCCAGGTAAGGACATCCGCACTTGTAAGTGTCCCTTACGCTTGTGGATGTGCTTCTCTGGACACTGCAGGTGTTGGCATTCCCTTCCTCTCTGTAGAGTACCCAAAGCCCCCTTCCTGACTATCTGTAATGCCACAAAGCTTCCTCACACAGGCATTGCATGCTTCAAGGTGAGCAGACAGGATTGGAGAAGCATCTGGCAACTCCCCCATCCCCAGTCAGTGGTTACAGAATCATTGAGACTTACAGAGGACCCTGCAGATCTCAGTGCTGATGTCATCATTGTCTGTTTGGCAATGGGAGGTGGGTAGTCATACTTTCTCCAGTCCTGGCTGCTTGCTGTGAAGATAATGGCTATGTGAGGTGGGGGGGTGGACAGCATATGGCTCAGTGTAGTATAGGTCCACATGAAGATATTCACTACAGTGAGGGGATGCTGAATTGAGGCCTCAGTGTGTAGATTGTCAGGGATGGGCCCCATGAGACAACACTGTGCAGGATAGCATAACACATGCATTTTGTGTGTGCATGTATATGCATGCACGCACAGATGCACATGCAAGTGTATGCACATGTACACATACAGACATGTGAATGGGACTCTTCTCTTCCCTGCTTTTAGTCCCATAGTGTCTAGATTTTTAGTTTGAGATCCCCATTCAAAAACGTCCATGTATTTTTGAAAACCTTTTTCAAATATGTGTTGTTTGCAGTTTATATGAAAGGTTGTTTTAAACATTTGCTTATGTGTTTGTACATAGGAACACCTTTCAAACACACACATGCATGCGGACGCTCACACACACTGACTGGCATCCTGTCAGGAGCATAACCATGCATAACTTTCACTTCTCCCTTTGTAAGTCCTTTTTTAAAGAGCGCTGCTGGGGTTGGTTTTCCCTTCCTCCCTCCACAGTGCCCAAAATTCCTCTACCATACTTACTGAATAGTCTCTGCAGCCTCCCGCATAGTTATTCCATGATTCTTGGGAATCACAGTCAGGGCTGGTTTAAGGAATTTTGGGGGCCCTGCAATGCTTTATTTTGGGGGCCCCATATGTTTATCTCAGGTCAATGTAACCTAACCTATTCACAGTACAGGATGTTCAGATTACAGTAGGACCCCCATATCCACAGATTCATTATCCATGGGATACAAAACAGCACACCTAGTCCTAGAAAATGTGTCCTCTCTAGACATTTTCTAGGCCCTCCAAGGCAACTCTATGGTATTTTAAACCAAAGGTCCCATTATTTTCAATGGTGTTTACTATTATCCACAGTTTTCAGAATCCATGCCCACACAGAACCAATCCCCAGTGGATAAGGGGGACCTACTGTATTACATAATTTGCCACCAATAATTTAGTTTAAAAACTATATTATAGGCACAAACAAAATATTTTTTGTTAATTAGCAATGAATGTAATGGTGTAGATTTCCTGAAAAAAAAAAAAAAGGAAGTAGACTACAAGCTGAACATGAGTTAGCAGTGTGATGCAGCAGCAAAAAATGCCAGTGCGATTCTAGGCTGCATTAATAGGAGTATAGTGTCTAGATCAAGGGAAGTAATAGTGCCACTGTATTCTGCTTTGGTCAGACCTCACCTGGAAGACTGTGTCCAGTTCTGGGCACCACAATTCAGGAAGGGTATTGAGAAGCTGGAATGTGTCCAGAGGAGGGCAACCAAAATGGTGGGAGGTCTGGAAGCCATTATGCCCTATGAGGAGCAACTTAGGGAACTGGGTATGTTTAGTCTGGAGAAGAGAAGGTTAAGAGGTGACATGAGAGCCATGTTTCAATACTTGAAGGGATGTCGTACTGAGCATGGAGCAAGCTTGTTTTCTGCTGCTCCAGAGACTAGGACATGGGGCAAAGGGTTCAAACTCCAGGAAAAGAGATTCCATCTAAACATTAGGAAGAAGTTCCTGATGGTAAGAGCTGTTCAGAAGTGGAATGCATTGCCTGGGAGTGTGGTGGAGTCTCCTTCTTCGGAGGTTTTTAAGAGAGGCTGGATGGCCATCTGTCATGAAGGCTTTGATTGTGTGTTCCTGCAGGGCAGAAGGTGACTGGATGGGATGGCTGTTGGGGTCCCTTCCAGCCCTATGATTCTAGGCTGCATTCAGAGCCTGGGAAAGTTACTTTTGGATTTCACCTCCCAGAATCCCCCTGCCAGCACCCTTCTCAAGGTCTGGTTGCATTTTCCTTTTCCAGAATTCTCTAGCCCAGTGGTCTTTAAACAGAGGCTGGATGGCCATCTGTCAGGGATGCTTTGATTGTAATTTCCTGCATGGCAGGAGGTTGGACTGGATGGTCCTTGTGGTCTCTTCCAACTCTACAATTCTATGATTCTATGATATCCTCACAGGGGGTCCACAAAGGCTTGAAGGCTGTTTGGCCCACCTCCTCCCTGTAGTGGAACAGCCACGTGACAGGAGCCAAGGCAAAGGCTGGCTGGCTTGGCCTGTACATTGCCATTCAATCCACTCCAGCCACAAACATTCAGGAAGAAGCAAGAGTGCCTCTAAGGGAAAATTTAATGGATGGTGTAATTGTATTGTTTTTGTTGTTAGCTATTATTATTAGGGTTTTAAATCTTGAGTTAAGTCTTGGGGCAACAAAAGATATTTAAAGGGGGTCCCTGGTAAAGAAAAAGTTAAGAACCACTGCTTAGCCCAATGGCTCTTACATAGCACTAATGGGATACTGGTGCTTTAGTGACAACAATAAAACCATTGTTCCCAGTAATATTACTCCAAATTTTTATTTATATTCTTTATATTTTTCTGTTAAAAGAACCAGAGTGTTGTAGAAGTTTCAGCATTGCCCTATGACTGTGGAGACCAGGGTTTGAATCCTTACTCAGCCATGAATACCCACTGGCTGACCTTGGGCAAGTCACACTCTCTCAGCCTCAAAGGAAGTCAAAGGCAGACCCCCTTTGAACAAACCTTGCCTAGAAAACCCCATGATAAGTTTTCCTTAGTCAGAAATGACTTTAGGCAAACACACACAGTTTCCTTTTGCAGGCTGAACTCAGTTGGCAGCAAGGGGAGGAAACTGAAGAAGACCAAGGGGTGGAGGGAGGGAGGGAGGGGAGAGAAGGACAGGTTAAGAGAAGCTGGAAAGATGGGCTGGAGGGGATCTATGTGGAAGGAAGGAAAGGGAAGAAGGGAAGAAGGAAGGAAGGAGAGAGAGAGCGACAAAAAGTCAGAAAGAAGGGAGGCAAAGAAAGAAGGAAGGAAGGGAGAGGGGAGGGGAAAGAAAGAAAGAAAGAAAGAAAGAAAGAAAGAAAGAAAGAAAGAAGCCTTTTCTGAAGATAGAGCAGGGGAGAGCAAGAGATGACCCCCCCTTCCCTCCCCCCTCTCTCTAACACACACAAACACCTCTCCAACAGCATTTGATGATGATCCTGGAAGGAGGGGGGAGGGAGCAACAAACTCCCTCCAGAATCAGCCACCCAAAGAAAGCTGTGTCTTTCTCTTTCGCTTTCTAGTTTGGGAGAGGCTGGTTGTTGTTGTTTTTTAAAGCCAGCAGGAGGTTTTTTCAGGAGGAGGGGTTAGGTCCAGATGGGGGCCCCTGCCTGTGTGGGCCCCCCCGCAGATGCTGATTTGGCGGTATGGTTAAGCCGGCCCTGATCACAGTAGGATGCAAAACTGTCTGGCTATGTTCAGATGTAAAATGATGACATCAGTGCTGAGATCTGTTGATGTCTTCTGGAGATCTCAACGGTGCTGTTATAATTTCACATCTGGCTCTGGGAACATAGCCAGACACTTCTGCAGTCCTATCCACTCCTCACAAAGCAGAGAAAGTACAGTGGGGGGATTTCAGAGGTTGTTCTGTAAGTGGTGGTATATGGCTCAGCCTAGCGTAGACCTGCATGCGGACTTACTATACTTGCTGAGCCATTTTTTTGCAGACTTTAAAAAGGGTTATATTGAATGAACATACAGAGCAAAATAATAATAATAATTATTATTATTATTATTCTACAATATTATAATAATGTAAATATAATATAACTTATTATTATTATTATTACTATTGCTATTACTACTACTATCATCATCATCATCATCATCATCTCACTTTTACCCTAAAATTGGGACTCAAAGCAGCTCACAATTTAAAACAAAACAAAACACAATACCATTAAAAACATACAAAAAGTGAGCATTAAAGTCTTTACAGTATTAAAACAATTCACACTAGAGGAAAATATTAAAATAAAAGATAAAAAGTTCTTAAAAATGAATTGGAAAGAATTGTCTAATGGTGGAGTGCCACTCAAGCCCATAATAAGAGGTTCTAAATTTAACTGCATAATGCTCTTAATGTGTTTGAGACAGTGGGAAATGTTAGTCATAGCTGGGAAGAAGTAGGAAGAATCCCTTATCTCCAATCCCTGATGGAAGATCAGAGCAGCAGCAGGTCTCCCATTCCCTGGTATATATAGTTAGTCTGGATTTTGAGGCATAAAATTACACACTACTGATAGCTTCACAGACTTAAAAACAATGCAACACAGGACCTCACCTACATAAAAGCAGCACAATCTTCCTCAGTCTCTCGCTCTCCCTTTTTAAGCCAGACATTTTTCCTAAGAGAAAGAGAACAACTCACAAGAGAGGGGGAAATGTTTTGACATCTCTGAAACCACAGCATTATCAGTATGAAGAAAGTTTTAAGATAGTGATGTGCCAGCTACATTCCTAAACAAAAACCCAGGAAGTAGAGGGAGGGGGAGCACATTACCAGCTATGCATAAAGGGTATGCATAAAGGGACGGATCTTCACTCCATAGCAATGGGTGTGTGTGCGCACACTCCAGAGGGTTGCTTGTACATGGAACACCACTGGCAATCCCAACAACATACTCCTTGTCATAGTTTGTTCAGCCTCATTTCCCACCATCAACTGTAGATTTTGCATGCCATTATAAACCTGACCATGTGTGGTGGAGTCTCCTTCTTTGGAGGCTTTTAAACAGAGGCTGGGTGGCCATCTGTCAGGAATGATTTGATTGTGTATTCCTGCATGGCAGGGGGTTGGACTGGATGGCCCTTGAGGTCTCTTCCAACTCTATGATTCTATGATTCTATGATTTTGGGGGCGGAGGGGAGGAAGGTTGATGCTATGCAATTTGTTGGTTGCATCCCCTCCCCCCCCCCGCTCATTGTACAATACTGTTAGCAAGCTGTGTGTGATGCATGCGCCTGATGTGTGTGGTGATGAGCTGAGTGTCGGCTTCTGCCTTCTTTACTGGCTTCTCCCTAGTTGGCATTATGGCTTCTGGTGACCAATCTACTCTGGCAAGGCAACAACATGGTGACATGATGGCTCTCAGTGTTAAATCCATGAGTCACAACTCACTGTTTCTGCAACACCCCTCCTCTGCTGGCCACACAGTACATTTAAAGAAAGGGATAGAACAGAAAGGAGTAGGAAAAAACAGGTTTTTAAAATTGTGACTCTTATTATTGAAATTGAGGTGCCCTGGAAATATAATGGAAATGCAAATTTGTTCAAAAAGCAGTGTTACAATCATTTCAAAATAGCAAAGTTAACTGCAATCCTGCATTATAGTGGTAGAATAAGAATTCGGTGCCATGTAGTCTCCCACACCCACTAAACCATCAGCATGTTTAAGGAACCTCTGGACCCTTCGTAGCTCTGCCCCTGCAGTTCCACATTCTCTCCCCCCCCCCAGCTACTGCTGCCAGTAGTTGTCAAGACCTAGGAGGGGCTATTGCTGCTTACCAGTGGAAAGTGAGGGGAGGGGAAGCAATTCAAACCATGAAGTAGAAGTTGGGCTTGGCTTATGGAGTGGGGAGAAATTAGGGTGCCCTAGTAGATGGAGCACACCCTCCTTTTCCTTCCCCCTGGAACCTAGAGCAGCTGTATCTTCATAGTCTGAATTGCTTCCCTCCCCTTCCCACAGATATGAAGGAGCAGGAGCAGCCCCTCCCAGAGCTTGGCAGCTGCATGGGGGAGAGCTGCTGGAACAGAACAGAGGAGGCAAGAGAATAGTCTGGTGTGTCTCATCCAAAAAGGGATACAACCCTAATTACAAAGCAGATGATGTAATTACCTTGCATCTTGCTACAGTGACATAGCCAGGTACTTCTGTAATCTCCCCAATCTCTTCCAGGCACCAATGGCCAGGGGTGGGGGCTTCAGTGGGTCTATGATATCCAAGAGGGGGCTTTGGTCACGGCAGAGAAAGTAAAGGAATATCAATCTCTGTAGCAGCCAAAAACAGACAAGCACATGTATAGGATTAACTTATGCCCATGTATGCCACTAACAGGAGACTGGCCAGTAAGTACTGTAGTTATCTGTCTGTGCTCATAATCTATCTATATTAATGAACAAGGGCTGGATAGGGACATGCTAGTGAGTGTAGTTCTGCTCAATTTGGACAGAAATCTAAGATAGCACTAGAGCGGTGCTACAGCTAGGCCCTCTATGGAAAAGTGGTTGTTCCTCCTCCTTCTCCTTCTCTGTCCCCTTTCTTACATGTCTTGCAACTGAAAATGGAAGTTGTTATTGAATTCACTTACAGGAATTCAAGAACTGCTTACTATTCAGGAAGTACATTCTGCCTCTGGTGAGGTTATTACTTTTTAAATAGGTAAATGCCTAGAGCTGGGATGGGAATCCTGTGGCTTTGAGGAGGGTCTACTGAGGCTTTTAGCACATCCACCAAAAACCCAAAGGTCCTGGAACCCCCTCCCAAGTACTTTTGGCCAACAACAACAAAAATCACACGTAAATGCTTGAACCCCCTTTTGGTTTGAGGCTGCAGAATGCGATTTCAAGAGATTCCTTACAGTCACCCAATATGGTGGAGGAGCTGAAAATAGGGCAGGGCAGCCCTCCCGGCTCTAGAGCATGCCTACCTGCAACCTAGAAGTATAGGCAGGGCCACCCAATATAAGGCAGAGTGAGGCACTTGCTCCATGTAAGAGATGCAAGGAAAAGGAGAGAGAGCGAGGGACTGGAAGAGACTGCTCTGTGCCACACAACCTGCCTTGAGTCTCCTAAGCTATCCTGCTGTTGTGTCCTGTAGCCAGTAATTAAGTGAAAGTTAACTGCAGTCCAGCTTCAGTTTTTGGAACTAGATGCGGATTCTGTTTATGGAATGGGATAACAGCAGCATTTTGTCCTCCAGAATGTTTGGGAGTAGCCCTGTGTATAGGAGTAGCGTACGTTTCACAAACTTCTATCTAGCACTAAAACATTGACTAGACATCCACTAAATCAGGGGTGGGCAGTGTTACCCTGGGGCCACATGCAGTCCCCAAAGTTGTTTTTGTGGCCCTCAGCACCTCCAGAATCCCCAGACCACCACCACCCCACCAAAAAAGAAGAAGCCAGATTGCTGCTCTTGGAAGCCTCCAGATGCAACAAGTTACATTTTTAAACGGGTTGCAAGGCCTCCCTGTTTCGTTTAGCATAAAAAATACCCACTTTTCAGAATCAGAAGTGAACTTCTGGCCACTTTGGGTTTTTTGGGTTTTATTTTTCAGTAGTCCATGCAGCCCCCAAAGGGTCCCAGGGCATAAATGTGGCCCATGGAGCTGCTGCATTTGCCCACCTCTGCACTAGAAAGAACATAGTTAGCTGTTAAATGTAACCAATTTCCAGTCCTCATCCCTCCCCCAAAACAGCATCAGCCATCCTGTAGCTGGAATAATGCCCCCCTTCCTCAAATAATTACCAAGAAACTCCCAGCATTCTGATTTTCCTAAAAAGAGTGGCTCCACAGCTAGCATGAAGTACAGGGAGAGTATGAGTAACATCTGATACAGATCGCTGTTCTCTTAATCCTAAATCATAACAGCGTGAAACCAGAGCAAGTGTGAGAGCTGCAACATCCAGCTGGTATTCACATCAGCTCTCTTTTCTTCATGCCAAGAGAAAAAGGGCCTGGTTCATTACATGCAATGCTTCGTTAAAGGCGTGTAAATTTTGGCCTAATCGGAAGAGCTTCTGGGATGGCACCAGCCAGGCTCCACTAGAGGTACTGACCAAGCAAACTGATTCCCATCAAGTTATATCAGAAGGATGCCTCAACATTAGTCATGAACAACAAAGAGCTGCATTCAGATGGATTGTCTGTCGTCAAAAGCACAGGCTTCTCTCTCCTTTGGCAAGCACTTCAGGGCAAGGCAGTGCGTGAGCACTTTGGAATGCAAACCAGGAAGGTGCCACGATGGACAAGAGCAGCTGCCAGCTAACTGGAAAGAGAGTGCCAAAAGCTTCATTCTGGGTAATGAGGTGTGGTGATGTTAAAAACACTCTAAGGGGATTTGGAGTGTGCAAATACCACTTGGTGGAACTAGCAGAGAAGCCAAAGGCCAGCCAGGAAAAGTGGGGTTGGGGTTTGGGGGGGGGGGGAGTCAGACCAAATGTCAGAAAAATAAATGGCTGCAAGATCCATTAGGGTGGAGCCTTAAAATCCCCAAGGGCAAGGAGGAGAAGCTTCATTGCTTTGCAATTAGGGTTGTATGCTTTCCCGTAGCAGTAGGGTGTGCATTTCATAGTATGTCTCCCTACACACCCACAAAAATGGATCCTTATGCAACACTTGGGAAAAAAACACCCAGGTTTTTCCCCCACAAAAGGAACTGCTATTATACAACCGTAGGGGAATTTTACAGAAACTGCAAATTCCTTGATATGAATGATGACCTGTTTGCAAAAGGATGACCTCTCTCTGGCTTTTCTTTGCAAACGAGGATTCAGGAAGGACTCATCCCACGCTTTCTGCAAGTGCGCTGATGACTAAAAAGGTCAATCCGAGATAAACAAGTCCGGTTTCAGAAAGCACAGAAGGGAAGACACTGATATGTGAATTGCTGCTCTTCTTCCTACAAGGAACTTTAAGGCCAAGATCCTGGGTTGGGAGACATATAAATTTCTGCACAGGTGGAACTATGAAACCTCTCCCCTCTCAACCCAGCAACCCACTTTTTAGCTGTGGCAGCTCCCTCTCCTGCCAATTGACTGGCTGGTGGAGAGAGAGAGAGAGACAGAGAGAGAGAGACACAGAGAGAGAGACAGAGAGAGCAGAAGAGAAACAACTAGCTGTATTCCTATAAGATGGGTGCTCAGTGACAAAACATCCTCCAAGAGCTGCATAAGTCAGTAACAGGATGCTAGCCCATATCCCTTTTAAGAGAACAAGTCATGGAGGATTAAGAGAATCCAAGTTTGCAGGCTTGAACTAGATCATGAAACAGACCTTGCCCTTAATTGCAAGGTTTAATTTATCAACCCAGATCACTTTGTCACAAGATCCTCCCTGTAAATACTCTAGAGTAGACAAGGGTACATCCTGTCCACCCCAAGAAACTGTTCATCTGCCACATCAAAAGAATATCAACTATGAAAGGAGTATTAACAACAGGTAGCAACCCCTTTCTCCCAGCTGATCAAAACTCAAGCTGAAAGAGCATCAAATGTGTTTTGGAGGGCTTCAACAGTGTTCCTAATTATAGATGAAAGGAGACTACATAGTGGAGGTGAGCAATGGAGGGGGGATTTTTCTGACATTAGCTGCTGGGCTACTATTGCTAGGCCCAGACTGTCTAGGCACCAAACTGTGGGTTGATTCAAATATTATGACTGTTACATGAAGGCTTTTAGAAATATTGTGCTGCCCAAAGATTATATCCAATTATTTTATCTGAAATATGGGTCTTATCTATATGAGGGGGGAGGAATCTCATTTGAAAAGGCAGGCGTTCGCAATGATGAGACCTGCCTACATCGGCCAAAAGAGCTCCCCTAAACTCCACATGACCCCCTAGCCAGATGGCGGCAGCAAATTATTTACTCACAATTTTAAATCTGCCACACCAATTAAAAAAAAAGTTTCCCAGGGTGCACACAAGCAACACTTGTATTTACAAATAAATCAATTTTTTAAAAGTATGAGATCGCCATTTGATCAACTTACCGGACCCTCGCTTAGCCGAAAATCCAACGTGGCAGCCACAGCCATTTTCCCTCTTTGCTAGCCCCAATCCCTGCGGTCATCCAGCCAATCAGATTGCACTGCCTGTTTGTATCTGTGCGAACGTGAGTGTTCAAACGGTTTCACATTCGGAAGTCACACGGAGCTTTTCAGAAAATCCATACGAAGCCCTGGATGTGGCACACACAGACTTTGTGGTGGATTTTGCTGCCCCCTTCTGAATGACACATATTTGTGCGAACGACCATTTGAATGGATCGCCATACATTCGCATGTTGTTTGTATTATTTTGACCATATAGACAGGGCCATATATAACCATTTAATCTTTCAAAGCTGAAAAGCAGAAAACTGATATATAATATAATTGGTAACACAGCATTTTAAATTAAGGTTTGAATTTTAAGAAGATTTAATAACATTTTATAATAGCCTTTTAGCTGATATGTTTTTAGTTAGTGTAGTTTGTTTTTTTGTTGTTGTGTGGTTTTTGGGGTAGAATAGAAAGGGGGATAGAATAGGCAAAGGGATGTTGTGTTTTGTTTATTTTTGTTAAAGTTTCTAGTGTGTATTGCCTTTTGATGTTTGCTTTTCCCCTTTTATGTTTTTTAGAGTGTAAAAAGGTATGTGTTTAATAAAAATATTATTTTTTTAAAAAAGAAATATTGTACTGCCACACGACACATGCTGCTCCAGAGAGTAGAACACAAACTAATGGTTTTAAATAACAAGAAAATATTTTCCACTTAAATATTAATACACAAAGGAATCTTGTAGCACCTTTGAGACTAACTGAGAGAAAGACATTGGAACATAAACTTTCATAGACTAAGGACTTTATCAGGCGAGCCCCTTAAAACATTCACAGTTCTTTTGCTGGCATAAAAAAATAAAATTTTCTACCAGCAAAAGAACGCCCCACACACATTTACCTTTTCTCCCAGCAGAAGGCTTCTCCAGCAATGAAGGGGGAAGTGAATGAAGCCCCGTTCACTTCCTCGTTTGAAATCCCACGAGACTTCATCAAAAAATAAAACACAAAAAGTTACACAAAGCACAAAACACACTTAAAAACTTCCAAGTAAACCACAGAAGGTTATAAAAAAGTGTGTCACCTACCTGGATGTCACGATCTCACCCGGAAGTGTTCTGGCTGGTTCAGCCATTCGAGAGGTAAGTACATGGGGAAAAAAGATGCGAGGTTACTCACACCATCAATAAAATAGATCGTCTTAAGGACAAGACGTAAATGCAAAAGGGTGATGTCGTCTGATACGCGTGCCCTTTCACGTTTCTGTAGTGCCATTATGACGCCATATTTAGTGCATATGATAAAGTCCTTTGTTTACAAAAACTTTCTCTCAATTAGTCTCAAAGGTGCTAAAAGATCCCTTGGCATTCTGATATTCCAGACTAACATGGCTATGTCTTTTACTTAAACATTATGAAGAACTTCTTGACTGTAAAAGCTGTTCAACAGTGTAACAGGCTGGCCCAGAGGGTGGCAGACTCCCTGTCTTCGAAGGTTTTTAAGATTAGATGGCTGTCTCTCAGTTGTGTATCCCTGAATGGCAAGGGGATGGACTAAATGGCCCTTCCAATGCCGCTTCTATGACAGAACCTGTTTGCTAGCTCTGTGGATAACTTTATATCATTGGGCTCCATATTATAATGTCATATTTACCAAATTTAATACCAGATCCAATTGGTATCTCCAGTATTTAGGTACACATGCAGTATATACCAGCAAACTACACTCTTACTTTTTAAAAAAATTAACTGGGAGCTAAGCTGTAGATCTCTTCTCATCAGATCTTCACAGCATCTCCATCCTCCCACCTCCCACAACAGCTTTACCCAACAATATTTTTAAACAGATGTAGGTCAGTTCAAATGCAGGTCACATTACTACTCCAGGTCCAGCCCCACAAAAACAATACAGACTTCCTTCAGTTAGCCTCTGAACAACCTCTTCACCTTGGAGTGCTCCATAGGTGACTGGCAATGCAGGACATCCTGTCTCCTGAACTTTGACAATTTACGCTCTTTCAGAGTTCATTTAGCACCATCTCTTACAATGTATATTTCTTGGAATTTAGGTCACAAAGAACCTGGTCTTTTCTGCTACAGATAATTTAAGGAAGTTATTTATTCATTTGATTTATATCCCACTTTTCTCCCAACTGGGATTCAAAGCGGCTTACAATATAAATTAAAACAGAACATCTAAAACAATATGGAATACCAAAGTTTAAAAAGCATTAAACCATACATTACAGCACTACTTTGAAGACACTAAGAATTAAAACAATTAAAACATGTTTTACATACTAAAAACAGAACACCTAATTGCATATTACTGTACTCTGGTCAGTTAAAGTTGAAGGCCTGTTTAAACAAAAAGGACTTTGCCTGCTGGTGAAAAGACAACAGAGAGGGGGCAGATCCAACTTCCCTTGGGAGGGAGTTCAGCTACTGAGAACATGTTTTAGTACAGAATGCAACAATTGTGGATGTTAATAATGCAGAGTGGCAGAAAGTAAACAGCTCCAAGCCAATTTCTAGTCAGTCAATTTTGGATTCAAAATTTTAGACACAAGAAATACATTAATTATAGGCACAAGAAATACCAATTTAAGCATCACTTGTGAGAATGTCCTTGACCAATGTAAACTGATTTTCATTTTCAGTTGATCCATAACATGAAGTCCAGACTGTGAAGTCTAGAACATGACTTACAGTGGTCAGTGGGTTGCCTCCTCTTTATCCATGCAAGCTTTCTGTATGATTGACAACCTTTCCAAAGCTCTAAATCATGTGAACACCTTGACAGAGGAAGCTCTCCACTGCAGAGTTTCCTTTTACATGTGGACGACTATGTGAATGGTGACAGAAAGGAGTGGATCAAGTATGGTTTTCCTCATTGCCCCCTCATCCTATGAAGACCCTGCATCCTTTTTCAGATATGTATGCAGGGCTCTTTTTTATTTTGGAAGACAATAGAAAATAATTAGCAATCATGTAGCAAGTTATAGGTTAGAATTTTTAATCATTTTCTATACATTATCTGTGGCAAGAATATATGCAAAAATATGGAAAAATGAACAGATACCATTGATAGAAGACTGTTTAATGAAAGTGTGTGAAATGGTGGAAATGGACAAACTTTCATCCATGATGAAAGGAAGACCGACAGAGAAATTCAAAGAAGACTGGGGAAAACTAACAAATTACATAAAAAGAAAACCTTCTGAGGTGATCTAGTAGTAATGGGTTTCAGAAACTAGAAGAGTACGGTACTATTACGAAAAGAGTAATGTTTAAATGTTTTTAAAATAAATTTTAACTTCAGATATTGTAAATATAGACAGAAGATACAATATTGCATAAGAGAAAGTAAACATTGGTGTTGATGAAGAAAAGAATAGATGGATTTTAGGCATAACAGAAACAATACTTAGTAGAATTGTCAAATTAAAATGCAATATAGAGATGAGACTGTTACCTACTAAGAGCAAATACAGGAATAGTTAGGGAGGAAGTAAAATGATAGATTAGTTTGTCTGAGCTGAATGATGGTCAATTAATCTAAGTAGGTTATGTTAGGAATATGGAAGAACAAGATAACATATCAGAAATATGATGCTTAACAACCTGAAGTGTGTGCGTGCATGTATTAAATGATGCATGTTTTAATTTGGTTTTTTTTAATTGTTTAATCTCTTTTTTAACTTTTGTATTTTGTGAGTTTTTTAATTGTGGTTTTTAATTTGTTGTAGGCCGCCGCTTTAAGTCCTAAACTGGGGAAAAGGAGGGATAGAAACAACAACAACACATTAAGGGGTAGCCATGTTGGCCATGCATCAAAACAAAAGAGATTATCACACTATACTGTTATAGCGCTATTATTCCACTTTTACTGCTATAGCTGCCTCCTGTGGAATCCTGGGATTTGCAGTTTAGGGAGGGGCATTTAGAACTCTCAGCCAGAGAGCTTTTAGGCCTCACTAAACTACAAACCCCAGAATTCCACAGGAGGCAGCCAGAGCAGTTAAAGTGGAATAATAGCACTATAGCAGTGTAGTGTGAAACAGCCCCAATCTACAAAAAAAAGCAATACCTTTATTGGCCAATCAAATGCAAAACACATAATGCAAGTTTTCAAACCTCTACTGGCTTCTTCATCGGGCAAAAAATGTTAAAAAATATTTGAGTCAACATGTATAAACTATAGACTTCATAGCCACAAGATGTGGGCAGATTTCTGGGGTTCACTGTTTCTTCCCCCATCTTCAGCTTTTTTTCCCCCAGCATTCAGAAAGGGTTCTGAAGAACTCCAAAGTTTGAACCCTTCTGTGCCATTCTGGTATCACCCAGCTGTGCGTTGTAAAGGTAAGTAAAGGTAGAGGTAAGTAGCATGAAGGAGTATGGCCTGAGGCACTGAGGCAACTTTCCTGAGTTTTCTGCTTGAGACAGTATGTGGGCTAGGGACTGCCTGCCTCACTGTCCATGGTCTCAGACCTTGGGAAAGTTACTTAGTTGGACTACAGTTTCCAGAATCTTCCTGCCTGTAATGAATTGGGGTGGGTGGGTGTGGGAATTATAGTCCCAAAGGTATCTTTTCTAAGCCCTGCATTCTCTGAGATGCCTTTTAAGAAAGTGAGGTGGGAGGAATTCAGCCTTTTCAAATGTGTTAAACTTCACCAATATTGCTGACAAGTGCTTGGCTCCAGGGAACAGCTCTTTTGCTTTTTATTGGTTCAATAACTAAAGGCTGTAGATCCAAGCTGTCCAGGTCACCCACTGAGCTGTCTCAAATTCTTGCTTAAGGGCTTGTATATCTAACCATTAAAATATCTGAGTTCAAGCCTCATGTTTTACTTTTCCTCAGAGTAACACTTGAGAGATTGTCTTCATTAACACACTTTTGCCCTTTGGCAAGATAACCCACTTGAATGTAGTTCAAATGATTGGATTTGCTCAAATCTTTTCTACTCACTTTTTATAGATGTCAACGCTCCACTTATTGAATTTTCAAACTTTTATGGAGGATTCTACATGCCTATGTGTTTATTTCAAAAGCAAGATCTCTTAAAAAATAAGTAATTAGTCTCCCCCTCTCCCCAAGAAAGCATAAGGAAACTGTTTATTGTGTGCAGATGGTTTCTCCTCACCCAGAGAAGAGAGAAGAAGAAAAATGGGGGATGGGGTGAGCTGGTGGAGAAAACCATTTACTCATTTTACCATCATTATTTTATTTAATGAAATGCAGGTGATTTCAATGGCACGGATGGGCTGCACAGAAAGGGTTGAAAGTAAACAATGGCTCGCAAGCAGGCCCGGGCAAAGAGGATTGTGGGTAAAGCCACCTGTAGTAGCTTCCACCACGCAATGGCCTTTAAAAAAAGTTGCCTTTGGGGTGTCTAGATAGTTAAAATACCCCTTATGGAATTTGCTGGGAATCCTACTTGTCTAAATGGGTTCCTGCACCAATCCACACTATTCAGAAGGATCAGGGCCCAAAATGGCAAAAACAATGTGGTAAAAGCCTTCACAGTTTTTCCTGTGCTTTTAAAAAAACCTCAAAGGGGGTGCGCATTCCTGCTCCTTTGGACTATCGAAGATAGGAAATTTGAAGCCCAAAGCTGATTGGCCAGGTGAGAGCAGGAGCGGGGCTTGCTAGCAGGGCAAGTGCCCACAGCCGCCATGTTGGATTTTTGCCTTAACAATCACTTGCTAAGGTGATAAAATAGGATGGTTATTTTTTGTTTTACTCTCTTATAAAATTGAAAAATCGCTCTATCGCTCTAGCGCACATTAAAAAAGTAACCTAATGGCAGCAGTAAAGAACTAGCATGAGTAAATCACTCACTGCTGCCATCTGGAATGTGAGGCTTATGGGGGGCTTCCAAGGGCAGAAAAAAATGTTAAGACATGTCGCTGCTGCTGCAAGATGCCAATACTACGAGGTACTCCCTTTCCCCGCAAATGATGAGCCAAAAGGAAAGTGACAACTTGAGATACAAAGACAATTGGCAGAATATGAGCTAGGAGAATAGCTGCTTCAGAGCTTGGACTTCAACTGGAAAATACCCCAACTGGCAAGAGGACTCTGGGCATTTTCATCCAAAAAATAACTTTTCCAGGTTTTGGACTGCCACAAATCTGAGGTGTGGCTATCATTATTTGCATGCATACATTGTGAACAATTTCATGTTGCCTTGTGGAACTGAGATTGATTTTGAACATCTGTGTGGTGTATTTTATTTCCATGTTATTCCATTGTAGGTTGGGGTTTTTTCCTGTTTGGTTTTAAGCTGCTGGATTGGGTCTGCTTATTTTTATCATTTTACACCAGTTTATAGATGGACATATTTTAATGATGTTTTTATGTATGCACACTATGTTTGTTTATAATTTTTTTAATTGCTGCAGCTATTGTTGTTTAATAAGTTGCAAGCTGCTTTGGACACAATCATGTGGGAAGGTGGCAGACGAATAACATGGATTATATTGATTCACAAGCACCCTGACAAAAATGAAAGCACAGAGGAGTGAAACAGAGATGCCCAACACTCCTCTACCTTTGGCTGCCCAGTGTTGACTGGAAGACCAGGGAGGGGGAGCCATAGTCACACCCAACTACAGTACATGCAGCTGCTACGCAGAACCCTGAATGATTGGAGAGGATGGTCATGGGAAGAACAGCCACTGTGTTCAGCAATTTTCAGACCTTCCTGTCCAACAGGAGAAGGCTGGGGTAGTGGAGGCAAGACTAGTGACACACTTTCAATTTTGCAACCTTTTCCATTGAGCACAAATTTGAGACCATCAACTCTGTCAACAGTTGCCTTTCATCAGCTCACCATTCAGGTGGTGTGTGAAAGAGAAAATTCCTGGCGTATTTTTAAATGCTAATGAAAAAAAGGATGCCATGTTCCTTGTACCAGGTTCTACAAGATGCCTGTGGAAATATTAAGCCATTCCATCAGATGCCAACTTGTGGGTATTTCCAAGCAAAGGAGAGAGCTTTACATAATGAAAGGACTAGGGCAGGAGGAGTAGATATTGTTTTAAAAGCCTCTGGCTTTTCTTCGCAAACAAAGATTCAAGGACTCATCCTACGTTTTCTGCAAGCGCGCTGATGACTAAAAAGGCCAATCCAATATAAGCAAGTCCGGTTGCAGAAAGCACTGCAGAAGGTCTCCTTGGGTGATGTTTTTGGGTTGTGATTCTTTCTGCGTTGTCGTTTCTCTTCAAGACTTGTTTGGCGTGAGTTCTCAAATAAAGCTGAAGCATTGTGGATAGTGCATCTCCATGCCTCCCGATGTAAGGCCAGGATGGACCACTGTTGGTGATCAAGTTGGCCGAGCCTGAGATGTTGTTTCAGGGAGTCTTTGTATCGCTTTTTTGGAGCACCCCTCTTACGCTGACCCGTGGCGAGTTCACCATAGAGTAGTATTTTTGGGAGGCGATGGTCCTCCATCCTAGAAACGTGCCCTGCCCAGCGCAGCTGTGTTCTCAATATCATGGTCTCAATGCTGGTGATCCCTGCTTCCTCAAGGACAGCAACATTCGTCACATAGTCAGTCCAGTGTATATTTAGGATTGTCCATAGACAGCGTTCGAGGAGTCGTAGGTGGTGGCGATAGATGACCCATGTTTCAGATCCATAAAGGAGAATAGACAGTGCAATGGCTCTATACAGACTGATTTTTGTGCTTTGCCTCAGGTGTTTATTGCTCCAGACTCTTTTGTGAAGTCTTCCAAATGCGCTATGTGCCTTTGCTAATCTGTGATCGAGCTCTTTGTCAATCTTGGCATCTGAGGAGATGATGCTTCCCAGGTAGGTGAACTGCTGAACGGACTTAAGCACAGATTTGCCGACGGCAATGTGGGGATGGTGGTGTTCATCCTGTGGTGCAGGCTGGTAAAGAGCTTCTGTTTTCTTCAGGTTGACTTCCAGCCCAAACAGCTCTGCAGCTGTTGCGAAGCAGGATGTTAGGTGCTGCAGAGCTGCTTCTGTGTGGGCAACAAGGTATCTGCTTCATAATAAAATAGCAAGTTATATTTACAGTGAAGGACTGTAAAAACACAGAGAACATTTGAAAGCAAGCAGATGTGGATAACCATTGTAAGAGGCCTGTCCTAAACTGCTGAACCTATAAAAATTCCTATTATTTAAAGCAGTTATCTTCAATCTTTTCAGACCTATATGTCATTTTATGATTTAAAAATGTAGATCATTTCTCTCCTGCAATCTATTTCACTTTTTCTTTTCTTTTCTCTATTTTCTCTTTTGAACATTTTTTTAAAAAGAAAACAAATTGTGACAGAGATAATGTGCTGTACTTTCTGTTATAGCATAACACATTTGTTACAGCACACCCCATGAGTAATGAAGACCAATGGTTATAAGCAGAACCTAGAGATGTTACTTTTTTGGATTACAACTTCCAAATCTCCCAGTCTGTGTGGTCACTGGTCATCATGCCTGGGGGGGATTCTGGGAGTAGTAATAAAAAGGAACTTCTTGTAGTTTTCTGTACAGTAAGCATTAAAACCATAGTAGCATAACAGAACTGTACATAAGAGAAAACTACTCTTCTTGTGCATGCCAGAATGTGTTTACAGTATATAGTTACAGCAGGTGGATATCACTATAATTTTCATGGCTCTCTCTGGCATTTCTTCGCAAATGAAGATTCAGGAAGGACTCATCCCGCGTTTTCAGGCCAATCTGAGATAGACAAGTCCGGTTGCAGAAAGCACAGCAGAAGGTTTCCTTGGGTGATGTTTCTGGGTTGTGGTTCTTTCTGTGTTGTCATTTCTCTTCAAGACTTGTTCGGCGTGAGTTCTCAAATAAGGCTACAGCATTGTGGCCCGATGTGAGGCCAGGGAGGACCATTGTTGGTTATCAATTTGGCCGAGCCTGAGATGTTGTTTCAGGGAGTCCTTCTTTTGCTTTTTTGGAGCACCCCTCTTATGCTGACCCGTGGCGAGTTCACCTTAGAGTACTATTTTGGGGAGGTGATGGTCCTCCATCCTAGAAACATGCCCTGCCCAGCGCAGCTGTGTTCTCAATATCATGACCTCAATGCTGGTGATCCCTGCTTGCTCAAGGACAGCAACATTCGTCACCATCATATGAAATCCTGGGATTTATAGTTTGGCGAGAGACTTTTAAGTCATTAGTGTAAAGCTCTAGTGTTGTAATTCAAGAGAGCAGATGAACGCTTTCTGGCAGAAAATTTGAAGTCTCTCATCAAACTACAGCAACAATTACAGTAGTACCCAACTGCTTTAACTATCTTGTCAAAGCAGTAGTTATCTTGCGGGCCTTCTTTGGGAAAAGATAGGTAGCTCTATAGTTACTATGTAGTACATCAGTATTTGACTCCCACCCCCCACCTCAATTCTCATGGATGTTGCAGAGCAGACAACTTTAGAATGACAGCAGCAGTTACTCTCAATTTTTGGATGGAGGTGAGGAATCCACCCTGTCCTTTTACATTACTTTGCTAGAGAACTTAAAATAGTAAGGTCAGTTTAAAAGCAAATGATACCTAGAGAATGACAAGGCCTGCTCTGAAAGGCACACATCTAGAATTACTTCTGCTAGTGCACACTAAGGACTTTATCACACACACACACCCCAAAGCCTGTTCTTTTGCCGGCATAACTTCCATTTTTATGCCAGCAAAAGAACTCCCCGCGCTGCACTTCCCTTGCCTCCCATCCAAAGGCTTCCTGGCAATGAAAGGATCTCTGTTCACTTCCTCATTCAAAATCCCACGGATTCTCGCGAGAAGCCTCTCGTGCAGGAAATTCAAACAAACAAACAAACAAAAAATACACACAAAAAGTTTTAAAAAGCACACCCACATACTTAAAACCTTACAAGTAACCTGGGGGGGGGTCATAAAAAGTACACCACTTACTTGGATGTCATGATCTCACTCCGAAGTTTTTACACCGGACTGGTGCATTCACATGAGTACAATGATGCAAAGTTTCACACGCCAGTACATAAACATTAAAGGGTGACATCATCTGATATGCAGACCCTTTCATTCTTAAACAGGGGGCAGTTCTGTGTTTGGAGTACTGTCAAAGTACAGACCTCCTTCTTTGATATTTTGTTTCATTTCTAGTTAAACTGTAGAAAGTATTTCTACTTGCAAATTTTATACCAATTTATTTTGTCCTTTTTGGAGTGGGTGGGTGATGTGACCATAACACTCTAGATCACAGTTAGATGCTACTCATAACAAAGTAATCAGCTTACAATTAAACTGGTATCCAATTGCTTTCCCGTTAGGGTAGTAACATTGCTAATCTTCCTTGGAAAAAGACATGTACGTCTATAGTCACTATCTAATACACCAAATTCTGGGCACAGTTCAACATGGTAGTTATGACTTATACGTCCAGACTATCTGAAAGACTGTGACTTTTTATGTATGAACCTGCCCTTGAGGGAGGGCTTTCTGTCAGTCCCACAACTTTCACAGGAACATTTGTTTAGGACATGAGAGAAGGCTTGATTGGTCCCCTTTCTTTCCACCAGGAGTCAAAAGACCTTTTTTAGAAACAGACCTTTGGCTGTTAACTGGCTGTAGCAGAAGGGCCTTTTTCCTTCTGTGCTGTTCTTTTTCCTTCACTATTATGTTTTAAATGCATAGACTGTTTTAAATTGGTATTTTAAATTTGATTATTTAATTATTTAAAACTTTTTTTTTTAACTACACATTGTTTTAACTTCTACTGTAACCTGCCTTGGGTCTCACATTGCAAAATGGTTACAGAGGAAATATTACTGTATTATCTTCGAACTCAATAATAAAGAATTAATTTTCTATGAATCTCCAGTGTATATAGTGATTCTAAATGAAATTAGTTTTAGTGCATATATTATATCAAAGTGTCACATGCAATTAATACATAAGTACATATAAATTTTTACACACACATAATCAAGTCCTTATGTATATGAACATGTGGGATGCAAATTCCAAAGTGTCCACAATGTCCATAAATACTTATTTGCAGGGTTTGGGAATACATTCACTTGTATGCAGTCATTTTCCTTTCATCATTCCAATTAGACAGGAGAAGTATCTTCTTTCAAACAAGATGTCCAAATATGAGATAGTACAGTGATGGATAGGGTAAGCCACGTACTCCAATTACTCTCCAGAATGCATTGCAGACGCCAACCTCCAGAGATTAATTCTAGTTGACGTTTCATTTCCTTTTTCAATGCAATGCTAGGAGATAAGGAACAACATGCACCGCAATCCCAATCCCAATATTAAAAAGCACAGATTTTAAATCTGAGAGGACAATTATCTCAATTTTAAAGCCTGGTGAACAGAAAAGTCTTCAACTGCCACAGAAAAGACCACAGAGATGGCGTGATGTGAATCTCTCTGAGAAAACTGTTCCGCAACTGGAGTGCCACTACTAAAAATGCCCCATGTTCCTAATTGGTACCCACCTCATGCCATTTGGTGAGACTACTCAGTGTACACTTCACTTTTCATTAGTGTAAACCCATAAGTTGGCAGGTACTCCTCCCTTACATTTTATCAAGACAACATAGGAACTTTTAACAGGAGTCAGAAAAAAGACCTATACAGATGTGTGTATGTGCCTTTAAATCGCCTGTCGACTTCTGGTGACCCCATGAATTAAGGGTAAAGGTGGTTTTGGCAGTTCCTTCCTCTAAAATATAGCCTGCAGCACCTGGGATTCATTGGTGGTCTCCCATCCAACTAATAACCAGGGCTGACCCTGTTTAGCTTCCAAGATCAGATAGGATTTAGTGCCTTCAGGGTATAGACACATGACTTGGTTTCTTTAAAACATAAGGTCTTGTGTACAAAAACATGAGCTGAGAGAGAGAAGAGTTCTAATGTACCCTTCATCTTCACAACTGGTTTTCAATGTCCAAGGCACTCCTTTCCCTACAGAAACATTTGGTCATGCAAGACTCCCTCTGTACTTTGAGGCGGTACAGTCCAGAAATAGAGTATTTTGTGACCACTATACCTAACGGTCCAATGGAGGATTTGGAGGTCCAATGGAGGTAGTAAAGGTGGGAACATGTGTAGTTTATTTCCTTACATTTAACAATACTACCCATACTAAAACACACTGGAGTTTTCGTAAGTATTTTTAGCTATGCTGTATGGGGTACTACGATGCACACTGATTTTCCTTGGCCTGACTACTCCATTTTCATCTGGCAGAATGAGATGTACTCCAAATATATTTTCAAGGGAACATCCTCATTCTACTTTAATCAAGTGCAAGCTGGAATTTGTGCCAGATGTCCACTGATGAGTTAAGAATTGTTCTGGAGGTGGAGAATCCTGGAAAGAGAAGAAAGTATACAGACAGTTGGCTAGAGATTCCTTCATTTTATTTTAATGTCTTCTACACACAATAGCAGAACAGCCAAACTAAATTTAGAATGCTTTTATTTGGGATGTGTCAGAATAATGAAGTGTTTAAAGAAGGAGTTACAACAGCCAATTTCTGTGGCCTGATGTCCATAAATTAAATGTGCTAGGGCTTGTATTAAGATTGAAGGATATGCTAAAGATAATTATCTGAGTTGTTT
Source organism: Gambelia wislizenii (assembly GCA_030847615.1). Classification (NCBI taxonomy): domain Eukaryota; kingdom Metazoa; phylum Chordata; class Lepidosauria; order Squamata; family Crotaphytidae; genus Gambelia; species Gambelia wislizenii. The sequence goes on along the minus strand of JAUMIR010000001.1, from coordinate 52,294,371 downwards.
AGCACTTTGCACAATGCTACAAGCATAGCTTTGTTCTTTTATCAAATAATAGAGCTGTAAACATCATTGCAGACACTGTTACCAAATCTTCTGTTTTGATTCTCCCTCAAGCGCACACACACACAAAACAAAATCCTATCCTAATTTGTCATGTTTAATTTTGTTGGTGCTTTTTTTAGTCCACACAGGCCTCTCAACTCTTTCCTAATGTGTAGCACCTTGCTTATGCCAATTCAATCTACAGCGATAGATTGAGGAAATGAAATGGAAATTCATGTTCAGTGTATAAATTTTGACTGCTGGTTTGCATTTGTTTTTAATCTTGATTTGATTATATCCAGGCAATTAATTTTTATTAGGTTGGATCCAGACTTAAGTGTACATAAGCAAGTATGATGTTGGTTATGATCCTACATCATGCTTGCATAGTGTAAGTCTACAATCACCATGTAAGTCAACGTGACGGTTGTGCTATACCACCCTTCTGCTGAATACCAACATTGTGCAACCCATTGTGTATCTGGCCAGATGCCTGTTTATTGTCCCATGGCACAATGTGGAACAAACTGTAGCTGTTTCTCAGTCCCAGAGAATGAAGCAGTACACTGAAGACACTGAAGGGATTGTTTTGCACCATCCAAGAATGTACAGCTGCATGTTTGGAATCCTATTGGTTAGTCCCAACTAGAGGAGACTCATTCAATCTCAAGTGCCGGCAGCCTTGCCTGAGTCTTTGAAAGGGGGGGATTATAGTTTAAGATGCTAATTACCTCAGACAGTATCTTTAGCATATACCCCCATGTTAATACCATGTCTAGAATATTTTTAAACACTGTACAGAGCACATAATGTATCCGTACCTTCCCTTCTCCATATGAATTTGTCTAGGGTCTACATTTTAGATTGTGAAGATTATTGCCTGGGTTTGATTGCTTTTTATTCTATTATTTGAATACTGTATGGTATTTTAATATTTAGGGATTTTAAAGCATGATTATTAAAAACTGTCTTCAATGTGCATAGCCCTTCTAAGTGCCACTTCTGATGTTGTCTACCACATGGAATTTGTTTCCCTCTCTTCTCTTCTGCAGTTTTCTGAATCACCCCCAAACCAGGAGGGTCTCCTAGATCTCTAGAGGAGATTTTGGGTATACAGGTGTTGCAGTGCGAATTACCCCATCACAATAACCCCTCTGCATTTTGTTGACAGAAGCAGTGCCATCCACCCCTTTGGATACTGGCCACAATTTGTCAAAAGTTTGATTTACAAGTATTTTAAATTGCAAAAACCTGAAAACAAACCCAGATTCAAAGAGCAGAGAAGTGGGAGTGCAAAAGCAGAGTGTTAATGAATAAACTGACTGCATATTTAGTTTCTTTATACTCAAATTTAAAATAGGTATGTGCCATTACTGGTCTGTTTCATGTTGGAATAGAAAGTAACTGAGGGAAACTATAAGGATTGGCTTCTATACAATTTTGCATATTTTATATATATATATATATATATATATATATATATTTGGCTTACAGAAACAGCTTGGCAGGAACACTGAGGATCACAACTTGGATGTAAATTGCTGTGCTTCAAAAATGTACATGCTGCTTTATTTTGTTCACCAGCCAAGAACTCAACTAGAATTAATTTCATAAATATACATTACATCACAATCCCATATTTAAGTTCAGCATTTTTCTACTTTTTCTCCACTGTTACTTAAAAACAGTCTATGAATCTCATAGTGTTTACATTTCACATGAAACATTTATTAAATGACTAAGAGAACTGGTTAAAAATGCTGTTTGCAACAAATAGTACTTTTGGAGACCAAAAAACAAACAAACAAACAAAAACCCGGTGAGGAAGGAGCAATTTTCAGCAGAAATGGCGGCCTGATTCAAGGCAGCAATGTGTTCTTTTCCTCTAGGCCCTATGGCCTCTTCTCCAACATAAAATCATCCAGGTAAAGACAAATATTAATATGTAACATGGTGCAGTGTTGCTCTGCATATCGGGGAACAATAGTAAGCTAGAAATCTTTAAAAGATCTGACTCCTCTATGGAATTAACTACAGGGGACAATAGTAGGCACCGAAAGTAACTTACAAGTATGCACATGTTGCCCTATTGTTCCCATGATGAAAATGCTCAGTGGAATCCTGAGTGAGAATAGTATCAGGACCATATCTCCCTATAAGAGCCTGTTTGATCTCCAAGATCTTCAGGAAAGGCACTTCTCTATGTCCCACTGCCTCTGTCAGGAATGATTTGTGTTTTCCTGCCTGGCAGGGGGTTGGACTGGATGGCCCTTGTGGTCTCTTTGAACTCTATGATTCTATGATTTGGTGAGAACATGGGAAAAGGCCTTCTCCGTGACTGCTCCTAGACTTTGGAAATTTCTCCCTATGGAGACTAGGATGGCTTCATCTGCCAGCAAGTAAAACTTTCCTATGCCATCAGACTTTAAGGAATTGACTGCGATGGGCTTTTAATTGTGTGCTCATTTGTCAATTTTTTATATTCTGTCTTAATGAATTTTATATGGATTTAACTCTATAGATTTTTAAAAAAGCAACAAATAACACACATGTATATGTTCGTATTTAATGATGTTTTTAACTGGTTCTAATAATTTGTAAGTTGCCTTGAGCCCTATTATTATGAAAAAGGCAGGCTATAAATGAATAACCATAACCATAATAATAGTATTCATAGGGGGGGGGGTTAACTACCTGACTGAATAAACACACCAAGACAAAGAGGTAACATTTCTAAATAGCCTAAATCAGGAATGAGAATTATGTGGCTCTCCAGATATTTTTCAACTGCAAAATTTAGAAAAATCCAAACATTTAATCATTAATTTACCTGGTGTTAACAAATAATAATTGGTTGGAAATACAGACATCCTAGTGCAGATTAACTGCTCAGTATGTACATTGTCATGAAAAGTCATACAGGTCAAAGAAAGTTAAACTAGATTCTTTTCTAGTTATAGTAAAATAATTAATCTGTATCTGTGACGGAAATCACAGCTTGTTTTTCCCCTTTCGATTACTGCTGCTTGTTCTCACTTCCCTCTGCATTCTGCCTGTGAGCCAGATGGCAGTCACTCTTGGGCTTCCTATTATATTTTCATGGAACTGTAGCTTTTTGCCCTCAGTGAAAAACTGATGGCTAGAGAGAGAAAGATCTGATAAAAAATACCAGTGAAAATGCCTGTGCATGATAAAATATTAATACTATTAATAAATACTATTCTTTCATTGGTATTGCACTAGGAATTTATATGAATGCTTTATGCATATAAATCCACAAAATAATCCTGTAAGGTAATGTTGCTGAAAAGTATGGCAGCCCAAGGTCACTGTGACCAAGCAGAGATTTGAACTTTAGTCTCCATGTTCCAAGTCTAGTACTTCAAATATTATGCTGTTCTCTCTGATCAATTGTAACAGTGAAAAAATGGTATGAATATTGAAACATAGTGGAAGAAAAATTGCAGCTATTAATCTCAGGAGTGCTTTGATCATGTACTGTATTCTTTCATGGCAGGGAGTTGGACTGGGTGGCCCTCGTGGTCTATTCCACCTCTGTGATTCTATGAATGTGCCTACTTTGCACAATTAATATTTTGCATAATTAGAATAATTTGCATCATACAAAATTAAATGCCTAGATTGGAAGAAGTGGAATATTGCAACCTTAGTCTTAGTAAACTTTTGGAATTCTTTCAAGGTATCAATAGATATGCAGAGAGGAATGATCTGGTAGACACTGCTTACTTTGTCATCCAAAATGCTTTTGATAAAGCCCTGCATCAAAGTCCACTGACCATACTTAGCAGTCATGGAATCCTCTTATGGATTGAAAATTGGTTAAAGAACAGGAAGCAAACAGCAGGAATAAAAACGGTCAATTCTCACAATGGAAGGATGTGAGCAGCGGGTTACCTAAAGGATCTGTATTGGAACTGGTGTTTTTTAATGAAAATGTCAGCATGACATATCGACCCAGTGTGCAACTGATGTAAAAAGAGCATATTCCATGTTGGTATAATGAGAAAAGGGACAAAAATAAAACAGCCAATATCATACTGTCCTTATACAAATATGCATCTAGCATACTGTAGACACTTTGGCCACTGATCTAAGAATATAGGAGAGTTGAAAAAAGGTACAGAAAGGTACAACCAAAATTATATAAGGATTTAAGCAATAAGGGAATGCTGCAATGTTTGGGGCTAATTTAGATTGCTTTTCTTCGCAAACGAAGATTCAGGAAGAACTCATTCCGTGCTTTCTGCAAGCGCGCCTATGACTAAAAAGGCCAATCCGAGATAAACAAGTCCAGTTGCAGAAAGCACAGCAGAAGGTCTCCTTGGGTGATGTTTCCTGGTTGTGACTCTTTCTGTGTTGTCGTTTCTCTTCAAGACTTGTTCAGTGTGAGTTCTCAAATAAGGCTGCAGCATTGTGGATAGTGTGTCTCCATGCCTCCCGATGTGAGGCCAGGGTGGACCATTGTTGGTGATCAATTTGGCCAAGTCTGAGATGTTGTTTCAGGGAGTCCTTGTATCGCGTTTTTAGAGCCCCTTCTTACGCTGACCCGTGGCGAGTTCACCGTAGAGTACTATTTTTGGGAGGCAGTGGTCCTCCATCCTAGAAATGTGCCCTGCCCAACGCATGCATGGTATAAAGAAAGTGGATAGGGAGAAGCTATTCTTCTGACTAGAACCTAGGGCCATCCACAAAACCTGAAGGGTGGGAAAAATCAAGACAGATAAAAGGCGAGGGATGTAGCCCTAGGGAAGACAGAGGCAGTGGTGAGTGGTGGAATGCAAAGCTGTGATTTGAAGCAAGGGCAACAATGTGAGGGAAAGAAGCATGAGCAGCAGAGTGCAAAAAGCAAGGGGGAGCCTTGTAAAGGCACAAAGTGAGGCAAGTGAGGAAACAGGAGAAACAGGAGAGTGAACAATGTGAGCAGTGGAGTGCAAAAGCACAAGGTGAGGCAAGGGAAGAAGTAGAAGTGAAGGGAGAGTGAGTGTGAGCGGTGAAGGGCACAAGATACATTGTGATGACACACAGTGAGGTGAGGGAGGAAGGAAAGAGAGTGGTACAAGGGATGGAATGCAAGAAGCAAGTGGTTCATTGCAATGATGCAACAGGGGGCAGGGAAGGGAGTAGGAGGGAAGAAAGAGAGAGTGGTGCAAATGGAAAGCATTCCACCTAAACATTAGGGAAAACCTACAGACTGTAAGAACTGTTCAACTGTAAAATGGACTGCCCTGGAGGAGAAGCAACATTGATTTTACTGTCTCTTTTACTGAGCAAGGCGGGCGGGGGGAGGCAAGGGAGTCCTTCTAGGAGGCAAAAAACCTCTCAAAGGCTAGTTTGCTATCTCCCTTCTTCTCAAAGCTAATAATAATACTAATAATAAAATTTATTTCTATCTCACCCTTCTGCAACGCAATCGGGGCGGCTTACAGCATAAACATTTCATAATTACATTAGTACCCTAACCTGCACACCCCTTAAAACAATATTAAATTAAAAAGATTAAAAACATACAATAATTAAAAAGAGAAAAAAATGGAATAATTCAATGGAAGCTAAAGGGAAAAGACAGCCAAATCTTCGGGCCGGGATAGCTATTTGGGAAAGACCTGCCGGAAAAGATCCGTCTTAACAGCTTTTTTGAAGCTGTCTAAGGTGGTAATAAGACGGATCTCGTCCGGCAGGCCATTCCATAATCTGGGAGTGGTAACAGAGAAGGCCCTCTGGGAGGTCACCGATAGCCTTCTTTTCATAAGTTGTAACAGATTCCTCCCAGTGACTGAAGTGTGTGGGGAGGGTCGTACAGAAGCAGGCGGTCCCGGAGGTAAGTTGGACCCAAGCCATGTAGGGCTTTAAAGGTGATAACCAAAACCTTGTGCTGTGCCCGGGAACTAATAGGCAGCTAGTGGAGAGCTTTTAGCACAGGAGTTATATGCTCTCTTCTGGAAACGCCAGAAATCAACCTGGCTGCCATGTTATGAACTAGTTGAAGCTGGTGCTGTTTTGCCTGTGGAACTATAAAGAGTATATGATCAGCTCTTTACACTTTTTTTTGAAACAGTATTTCACATTATGCACATACAAAAGCTCCACATCTGTGACGGAATAATTTTGTAGGGAAAAGTTTGTTAGTAGCTATGGTTCTTCATAGCTGCACACAGAATACTAGTAAAAAAAGAAGAAGAAGAAGAAGAAGAGATTAAGGTCCTTATCACACCAGGCTGTTATGCCGGGTTATACCATTCAAAAACTGCTTCAGCTTTGATGCTGTGTATGACACCCTTGCCACATCTGCACTGTAATAGCACAAATTGCAGGGTTTTTTTTCATCTGCATTAATGTTGTTATCACCACTCCATTTGGCTCGCCTTGTGATTTGTGATTAGTAACACTATTCAGTACATCATGATAGCATACTCATTGCGGCCCAAATCTCTCACTGTAAAAGGTAGCAGAGAAACAAACAGACCACGCCATCCCCTGTCATTTTTGATGTCTTTCTCCTGTGAAAACCAAAAGTGTTTATTACACTAGTCAGTTGTTTCAGGTTGTTCTGTTTAAAACTACTTCACTCATATTCATTAAGCTGCAACAACACTATTACAACACGATATTACAGTGCACCCATCACTACTCAGACCTCACCTTGTGAAAGGTTACGCAGAAAGAACCACACCATCCCTTGCCATTTTTTATCTCTTTCTCCTGTGAAATACAAAAGTGCTTATCATATGAGTCAATTGTTTCAGGTTTTCCTGTTCAAAAACCGCTTCGTTTGTATTCATTAAGCCATAATAACACAATTCAGTAAAAGCATCTGAACAGTGACTTCCATAGTTAGTAGGGCAGGATCGCAGCATTATTGCACTGTAACAGCAAACCATTTATATATTTTTTTAAAAAATTAAAAACTGAAAAGGGTTTCAAGAGTGTACACCACAAACACCACACACACAGCTATTCTCTTAGGAAGTCTCATCCTACCTGCCCAAGCACCAGAAATAGTCTGAGGTTTCCCTGCTGAAGATTTCCTTGGGAATCCCCAAGGGAGGCACAACCAGGCCACACCCACATGGCACCCACTAATCAATAGTTCTTGCAATGAAGTGGAATGAGATGTCTGCACTCAAACTGGCTACTGAATCATAACGAGAAAGGGATGGTCATTATATCCACCAGTTTTCAGCATGAAAAAATAACATTTGCAACAACTGTACAACACAACAGCACTGGGAGAACCATGAAGTCATGTGATAAGGGTGAGACAAAAGTGAGATCAAACCACTACTATGGTGGTATAACAGTGTGGTGTGGTAAGGACCTTAGGGCAGTCACTATGTGTCGTTGTCAACCATAGTCAGTAAACACAGGACAGATCCTACTTCCTTCCTAAAGAGCACTCCACTCCACCTCACCAGATGATGGAACGTGGAGTGAGAAGAAAGGTTGCTGAATTGGTTCGGCAGACTGAACCCCCTTCGCACCAGGGCAAATCACCATATTATGAGGAGAGCATGGACTAAAATTTGTATCAGAGATTGGAAGAGGAGAATTGTATGAGTGACTTTGCTGGGACACAAAACAGAAATACCACAAGCAGGATAGTTTAGACTGTGCATTGTGTTTCTCAAAAGCGAGCCATATGTTACAATAATGGAGGGACAGGTGAGCCCTTAATGTCTCTTGAGATTTACAAGACACCCCCCCACACACACATCTAGTTTGGTACCTTCATTCCTTTAACTCCACCTCCAAATGGGTGTCCATGTCACTTATTTCTGGCAAAATGACAGGAGTAATGTGCACTTCCCCAAAGACTGTTGTTATTGCTGTTGCTGTTGTGTGCCTTCAAGTCATTTCCAATTTAAGGCAACTCTAAGGTGAACGTATCATGGGTTTTCTTGACAAGATTTGTTCAGAAGGGATTTGCCTTTGCCTTCCTCTGAGGCTGAGAAAGTGAGACATGCCCAAGACACCCGGTAGGTTTGCATTTGAACTTTGGCCTCCATAATCGCAGACCAATGGTCAAACCATGCTGGCTCTCCTCAAAGATACTGACAGAATTAAAAAAAAAAAAAAAGAAGCCACAAAAATGAACAAAAACATTCAAAACAAAATGTACAAAAATGGACTAATAAATTGTACTATTCTCTGAGTTATGAAACATACTAATGACCTTTCACTTTCCTGCAATTTGTGTCTATGATTGACTTTACTGTTCTTTTTATACTGTTGTACAATTTCAGCACACTAATGTGTTTTGGTGCCATCTTGAACATCTAATGCTTTTAGACAAGAACCAATACCTGGGTGACTTGTAGATAAAGCAGGGAACACCTCCTCCACCATTTCTGGCTGGACCTCTCCCCCACCCAACTGAGTCCACATAGTGCCACTGCACGACACGTCAAACAATCTATAAAGAGCAAGCAGAGCGGGGGGTGAAAAGGACAAGCTCCTAAAGAATCATGTCAGCAGTAATTTTTTAAAAACCCGCTTTTATGGTCTTTCTTACCCTCTGTGATCCATCAGAGATAGGTTTTAGTTGATCCTAAGTAATTAAATAAGAGAACGGTAATATAATAGTAAGAGAATAGTAAGATAAGGCAGTAAAACAGCATAACTCAGATATATCTTCTCCTGCCAAAATCCTAGGGACAGGCTATTTATTTTTCAGTTTGGTGAAAAATAACAACCTAAATGATTTTGGCAACCACATAAGAAGATGTGAATTAAGGAGTATTTGACTTTCCTGAGAGCAATGTATAATCAACTTGAAATAAGTTAATAAAACTTAACAACAACATTCACTTTTCTCTTACAAGTATGTTTTTAATTCCAAAACATTAACTTTAGTATATTTTCTGTTTGACAATCTGAGCAGGTTTTAAGACTGTGAGATCTCTGAAAAGAAAGACAGAATGACCAAGTTTAAGATTAATTATAGTGTTTTTATTAGCAAACTTTCATTGGAAAGTTCAGGGTGTGCTAACAGAGCAGGCACATGGGCTTCAGTGTTTGGCGTATGACACTCAGCAGAATTGCACTTGGTTACTATGGTTCTGTTACAATACTGAGAATGTTCAGGGCAAGACTCAAAACCAGCCTCTGATGCTGTATTGCTTTCTATACCTTTAAATTCATTCTGATTAAACTTCATACCTGGAGCACTTTGTGGTCCATCCTGGATGCCCTCTGGTTCAGCTTGCCTATTTTGCTTGGATGAAGACATGCCATTTTCATTTCCATTTATCTCAGCAAGCCTTACATCCCATTTGCCTCTGCAGTTGTTACAAAGCCCCTTTTGAGACATACTTTTCTCTTTTTCACAACAAGGTTTCATGAGTGAACCAGCACTTTTGCAGAGAAATGGGGAAGAACATGTCTCTTTTGGAAGAGTTCTCAAGTTCTCTTTGGTGTTGGGAAGACTGCGGGATTGAAAATGGTGCATTGAATGGAGAAAAATGTTTCTAGGGAGTGAGTTCTGAACTGGGGGTCTTTTTAACCTGCCTTGTAGACAGTTACAATGCAGAACATGCTGGACAGTGTTAATGTAGCCATCAGAAGCGCGATGCAAGGCATTGATGGGGACCAAAGAATTCGGGATCTGCATGTTTCCAGAAGAACAGTGAAAGCATAAAGTTTCATTTAACTGCTGACATGAGCGGGGACTCCATTTCATGCCCAAAGCTTTATGTGCATCTGAACAAATGCACTGCTGGTTCTGACACACCAGCTGGCAAGAGGGGTCCTGCTCACCAGAAGATGTCACGGCTGTGCTAGATTCACTTTTAGTGTTCACATTCAGTTCGTTGTTATACACTGACTGGGGAAGAGGATGGGCATTTGCAAGCCTACCATTAAAGAGCTCAGAGCAGATGTGTGTCTCTTCAAAGGCTCTCTTCTCGGAGGCAATGCAGTTGCTGGTCTGGCATGCTAAAGGCTCCAACTCATAATGTTCATGCTCCATGTCTGATTTTTGACTTCTAGGGTCCAAGTGGTATTTATTTACAGGAGGGGCTTTGTTTTGCTCCCCATCTCCTTTGTTTCCTGACAACCCCTGGGAAAAGGCACTGCACTGAAATCTTTTCGGCAGAGGAATCTGACCAAAAGTCCCTTGGGGCCCAAGGCAACGGCACATGCACTGGAAGAAGAAGGTTGCAAAGGTCCAGCTGATGCACATTATAAGCATCATGAAGGTGCCAAGCTGAGTGTATGCCAAAACTGTGGATGGCATCATCATGGCTCCAGCTACAAATGTGGTCAGTGCAGCCATTGCAATTGCTGAGCCCATGCGACTTAGGGAGAAGATGACTTTTCCTTCTTTGTCAGGATCGGGGGCCAAACGGTAAGCAACTCCATAATGGACTGCAAAGTCAACAGATAACCCAACAGCCACGGAAATGGTGACAGACTCCAACACATTTAGTTCCCAACCCAGAAGAACCAGAGATCCAACAGTAACAAAAATGGTTCCTGCTATTGAGACAATTGCATAAAGACTTATTATTATATTCCAAGTTGTAAGGAGCATTACACTGAATGCTACAGCAACTGAAAGTCCCATGGCAATCAAAGTACCATCAGAAAGGCTGTCCTGGAGGTCATAGAACTCTAAATTACTCACAAACCAACCACTGCTTAGACCCTCAGGAGCAGTACTAAGCTCATGTGAAATCCAGGTATCCACCTCTCTGTAGAACTGATGCATCTTCTCGTATGCCAAGGTGAAGAGGTAGGTGCTTTGGAACTCCAGTATTACAGCTCTGATGGTATCATTTATGTCAAAGCGAGGCCCAGGAGTTTTGCTGTCTAAATAGTACCCTGTACTTATTTCAAGCTCCATGATTGCCCTCTTGATGCATATCTCAAAAATCTCCTGTTTGTAAGGAAAGCTCCAGTGACTACAGCAAGGATAAAGAGCTGGCTCATCACAGTCCTGATTTTCCATCCACTGCTTAAATGTTTCAATAAAGCAGCTTGTGAAATCTTGCTCGTCTGTTTGATAATAAAAGGTCTGGTTCCTTAGCTTCTGGCAAAACTTCAAAATCCACAGCTGTGAATCCGGGCTTGCAATATTGAAGGAGCTGTCTAATTTTAGCTTTCCCTTACTTTTAGGGTTTAGGGGGTCCCCATTGTCCTCAGGAGAGACCCCCCAGATAATAGTGATGGGCATATGAAGCTCCTCTCCATGATGGACACGCTCAAACATAAAAAGTTTTCTGAACTCAGCATCATAGCGTTCAAAAGGATGGGAAGACCTGAACACTTGAAATTCTGAGAGCTCCAGTGAGGGTAGCTTCATCTTTGGATTTATGCACACTATATAAGCACCCCCAACAGTCAAGGCTAAGAACCAGACCAACCAAATATAGCGAAACTTGATAACAATGCATGGCAATACTTTTTCAAAAAATATCCTAGATGCTTCTGAGCCTACAAAAATAACCTTACGGAACATTTGGCACAGCACTGTCCAGCAGCTTTTGTTACTGTAGCCCCGTGTCTGAGGCTTTCTGAAGCAACTAAATATATTGAGTAGGTACCGTTCGTGTAACACAACAACTGCAGGTAACCACGTTACCATTAGAACATAATTCACCAATATGGCGGTGCCAGCATAAACACCAAAACACCTGATTGCTGTAATATTGCTGACATAATTGGCATAAAAGGCAGCAGCGGTGGTGAAACTGGTGACAAACATGGAAAGGGCAGCATGTTGCAAGGTGATGCTGACTGTCTCTGAAGTTGCAGCTTGAGACTTATCAAATTTTGTGTAGTTCCATACATCACACAAGACAAAAGCATCATCTGCCCCAATACCAACAAGAATAATCAGTGCAGTGAGGTTCATAAAGGGGAAAAATTCAAAATTAAATACTACCCGGTAGAGGAAGTAAGAAACAATCAAGGAACTAATTATTGCAAACATGGTCATCAGTGTGATAAACATGGACTTGGTATATATGCACATGACTAAAAGAACAATCACAATGGCTATAGCAGGATACACAGTATCCATTAAAAGATAATCTTGGAATAAGCTATGCTTGATTCCAAACTCAATCCCCGTGATGGTAGTGATCCCATCAGAAGAGTTCCAGTTCTCAAAGTTATCCAAGTAGATATTCATCATGCTCTCCCCTTTTTCAGTAGGTGAAAAGAGCATGCTGTACTTTAAAGCTGGTGAGATGTAGTCCATGGGCTTTGGGCTTAGAAAATCTTTGTCTACTAGGTAGTGAAGAATCTGGTAAACAGCATTGTACTTTGTACATTTACGAGGCACATTTGTACATTTGAGTTGGTCCTTCCTCCTGGCTGCTATATCCCAGCAGTCTGGCCCAAGGGTCCCATTGTAGTAGTATTTGGCACATGTACGGAGCAGCTTCAGAGTGTGAGAAACATCTCTCTCTACAATTTTTTGACAGGATGATCTGTTGTTTAGAATGGCAATATAATTGCCTAATGTCCAGCTGGGACAGCATGAAGTAGCAGTGGTCCTCTGGCAGAGATCACCAAATTGAAAATGAGATCGTATCTGTGTAAAGAAAGACGTACAGTTATAATACAAAGCAGAAGTATAAAGCCAAAATGACTACTTCAGTGTTTTCATGGCCAACAAAGACAACAAAACTACCTTCCTACTGCCATTAAAATTTAGTTCAACTTTAGGTTTCCACAAATGTTGGTACTCATTTTTATACTAGCTCAGGAATGGTTACTAGTATTTTGTATCCTTATTGTGCACATTTGGAATACTCTCTTTCCCTTGCACTTTTTTAAGAAAGAGGAATTTAAATGAAGCAATTGCTGGCTTATAGCTTTTCTAAAAGTTGTGCAAATGATGAGCTAATGAGATGCAATTTTAATGATAACATACACTGGAGACTAAATTTACTGCCTGTGGGTTTATTTGAAACACATTTCAAAAAGTCAACATGTTTGGCCGGGATTAGAAAATAAATCTGTTAGTGTTCAAAGGTAATATATGACTGCTTTCCCCCACAGAAACAGATTACTATTACTACTTCTTAGCTAGGATTAGTTTACACCTGAAAACCACAAGGAAAAGATAATTTTTTATACACAGTATGAAGTTAAAGAAAAAGACATTCTCAGATGGGCAAACAAATAATATTTTATAGCTAGTAGAGTAAAGTAAAACAAAACAGACAGAAAAAGAGATTTTCAGCTAGGCACAGTCGTTGCTACACTTACACAGATTTGAGCCTAAAAACAGAGTTTAAACTGGGGATAAAGCCTGATAGGTTTTACCATCTCTATAGCTATGTTGTTTGATGTACACAGTCTGACTTGAGAAGACAGAACAATGATAAAGTTTTGCTTTTTACATTCAGTTCAATTCTTAGGTCAAGCCAACATGTTCTCTCTACTACCCTATAACAAGAAAAATTCAAGAATACAGTCAGCTAGGTTAAGAGGCTAGATTTAGCATTTAGGCCAGTGGTTCCTAACCTGTAGCCCAGGGATCCCCAGGGGTCTGCAATGTCGTCACAGGAGGTCCATGAAGGTCTGAAGGCTACTTGGCCTGCCTCCTCCCTGCAGTGGAGCAGCCACGTGATAGGAACAAAAGCAAAGGCTGGCTGGCTTGTCCTGCGCATTGCCATTTAATCTACTCCAGCCACAAACTTGGAGGTCCACAGTGACAAAAAACATTTAAAGGGGGTCCCTGGTAAAGAAAAGGCTAAGAGCCACTGATTTAGGTGGTTTCTACATCTATGAAATACTTGAAGAGACTAAATGGATTATAATAAATCCATCCAAACCTCACAATCTTTTATGGGATACAATGTGTCATGTACACAACTCTTAAACCTCCTTTTCCTAAATCAGGGTCAGGCAACTGCACAGGGGATGAGCACAATTTTACCTCCCAGCTTCCATACAGCAGGCTGCAGCAGTGAGTTTCAGCACACCCAAAGTGACATGATGTCACTTCCAGCTACCATTCTGGCCAATTTCCAGCCTATTTTGTCCCTCTTTTTGGTGTCTGGGGAGGTTTGGGGGACTTTGCAGGTTAGGGGAATAAATATGCTGAATTTTTAGGCAGCATTCAGGGACAAAAAAAATTGCTTTAAAATCAGCCCCCCAATTTTTTTGAGGGTCTTGAAAGGTCTTCTGGGGTTCCAACAGCCACACTTTGTTCATCTCTGTCCTAAATAGACTGAAACATTTAATTGGCACAAACAACAACATGCCTAATACATATGCAAAACACCTTTCTTGGAGCATCCTTCTGAATTTACATGCACGCGTGCACGCGCACACACACACACACACACACAAAGGCAAATCCCACAATCCCTGTGTATACCTATGAGTTCCAGGCTGCTGACACACTGCAGAAATAATGCAGTTTGACACCACTTTAACTGCCATGGCTCACTGCAATTCTAGGTTTTCTAGTTTTGTGAAATATTTAGCCTTCTCTGTCAGAGAGATCTGGTACCACAACAAAGTAAAAAATAAGATGGGGCCTATGGTAGTTAAGGTGGTATTAAACTGCATTATTTCTGCAGTATGTCAGTAGCCCTAGAAATCTTGGAAGCTATATCAAGCAGTTTCATTTTGAGGGCCAAGATATCTACCAATTACTTATACCCCAAAAGGCTCAGAATTTTTTTAAAAATGCAAATCCAGAGTTAGTAGTCAAATTTCCTGTTTAGAAGGGCCAATCCTGGATGCACTTATGAATTTTCCCAATATCATCACACAATTATTCTTACTGACTCAGTTTACACAAACCTTAAACACTTGAAAGCTAGGTATACTTCAGACATCCAAGCACTCTGGTTTCAAGTCATGTTAAAATTGCTTTGCCTCATTATGAGCAAGTCTTTTATAGCAGAGATTTTCCATTATTATTATTATTATTATTGTTATTGTTATTATTTTAACAGAAACAGGATTTAGGAGTTCGCCTGATTGGTATAAAAGATTTAATATGGCCTTAATTTTGGTCAAACAATTTGAGAACCAGAATGACCTTGCATTCCAGAAAAAAACAACAGGATAATTCACATTTGATTGTTTCCAGATAAAAACACTCACACATGTGAATGCAGGGGAAAATGAACAACCTAATAAATAAAAGGAAGCACTGGAATGCCATCTCTTTTATTTTTCATGGCGCATGTCCAGAATTATCAAGGAGGATACAATATGCAAACCCTTTAGGTCACTCCAGCAAGTGGGGAGGAAAAGACTATTGTCCACTTAATTTATTCAAGTTCTAGTTGAAACTATGAGCTTTATTTGCTATGCTTTGGCATGTTACAGGCCAAATATATTTCCTATGCAAGGAACCCTCTCTGAAGATAAAGATGAATTGGCTGCTAGAACTTGGAAGGAAAAACTTTGCCTGGAACTTATCAAAAATCCCTCCTAAAAACATTGTTTTAGAAGTACTGCTAGCACATTCAAGGGCTGAGACCTATTCTGCTATTTGATCAAAAGGTATTGTTGCCAAGGCCAGTTTATGTATGTTAGGTATGTATCATCAGGATATTTTTCACTTGCTTTGGAACATCTAAAGAAAACACTGCACTTAAGTTGAAATTCCCTCTCAGTGGTTTTCAGTTTCATACACTTTCTATATGGCTTTGTCTAGCAACGAAATCCAGTCGAGCATACTGTCCAGGTGAAGTGAAAACTAGTCCCGTTTCCTTACAATACAAACTATGTGCCCCCATATGCCTTAGATTTTCCACAATATCTTCATGTAGATCAAGGTAGGCAGTATGTGACCATAGCTCACTTGTGCTACTATTTTTGCCCTTCTAGCATGCTTTCTACCAGTTCTAGTTGCTGAGAAAATGAGCAGTGCTGCTGCAGATCCCAACAATATTTCCTCTGAAAATTGGTGGCAGTATGTTTTTTAAAATGCTGATCTTGTAAAAATCCTATCATTTTGCCATCCCTTATAGAATGAAGTGGCAGTTTGCCTGCAATTGGCATAGTTAAGGGAACCTCTTTCCGGTTAGGATCAGGGGTAACCTCCTTCAACCGGAAGGCCAACTTCAATTTCAGAGAGTATCTTGGGAGCTGCAATCCAGTGGTGAGTGGGTCCAAATGCAGAATGGCAAGATGCCAGCATAGTTTCACTGGAAGCTTTCATTGCTACCACCTAAGCCTTTGGTGAGTCACTTCAGCTCAGCTTTTCAGAAGGAAAAAATCCCCACAAAACCTAAGTGTTATTCAGCCTGAGGTCCACCTTCCACTGCTCTATGGCAAGGACAGCTGCCATCAAAACTGGATAGCAGGAACAAACATGGTGGCAATACAGCCTCTGCTGAGTTCTTCCAGGGGCGGGGTTCCAATTTTGCCACAGTGACTCTGGAAACCTCCCCACCCCTGCTACAGATGTGTGTTCCAAGGGAAGACTGGTAAAGGCAGCAAACCGGCCTTTCTGGGGCTCTAACCCAACATTACTGAGCTTCTCAACAAGGAGAAGTTTTCAAGGAACATGCTAGTTTGAAAGCTGAATGTAAATACTTGTAAACTAATGCATCTACGGTTATAGGATTCTCAGTTGGAAGAGATGTTCTAGAAAGGATTTTCATATCAATTAAAACGTATTAAAAATTTAAAGAAAACCTGTAGCACCTTTGAAACTAACTACAAAAAAAAAAAAAGAAATTTCTAACATAAGCTTTTGTGGATTATTTATTTATTTAATTTGATTTATATCCTGCCTTTCTCCCAAGATTGTGGATAATAGCCTGCTTCATCAGATGCATATGATGAATTGGACTGGAGTCCACAAAAGCTTAGCGGAGAAATTTCTTTTTCTCAGTTAGTCTCAAAGATGCTACAGGTTTCCTTTATACAGTACAACCCCCCATTTCCATAGGGGATATGATACATTCCTGGACTTACCATGAAAATGCATAAACATGGATAATAGCAAACCTGATTGAAACGAACCACTTTCGGCCCAAGCATACCATAGAATCATACTGGAAGAACCGAAGATCCCTAGAAAGAACAACTCACTAGGAATCGGTAAGTCCTCCAGCATGTCTCTATGGTCAAGCTCCGGCAGAAGCGTACCATAGAATCATCCTGGAGGGCCTGGAAAATACTTAGAGAGAACATATTTTTTCAGAACATATTTGTTCAGAGAGAACAGATGCAGGTAAGAGAAACTGCAGATATTGGTCTTGCAGATATGAGGGTCATACTGTATATTTATTTAATGCTGACTCAGATGGCTATCATCATCATTTATTTACATAGAGCCCTCACTATACATGGCACTTTACAAGTAAAAGAACATCAGAACAGTGCCCTACCCTGAAGCTTACAATCTGTATTTTTGAATTTAAATTTATAAGCACTTTGAAGAATTTCGGGGGGGGAAACCAAAAGTTTTTGAATACAAAATAGGGGCTGGGTCCCATAGACACTCTGCATATGGCATTAAGATTATGAGGGTGCCATATGTGCAGCATTTATAGGAGATAATCCTAATCAGAAGTAAACCAGATGGCAAAAGTTGATACAGAATGCCCAAGACAATTTGTGTTTGAATAGTACACAGATGGATATATATTTATAATATTTTTTTATTGTTGTGGACATGCTGGAGATGTATCATTAAAACTTCCATTAGAACACAGCATGGCAGGGAAAGGCTGGTGGAAACATACTAAACCTTATATTAGGCCTTAAGCTTATCTTTCAAAACACCAAAGCAGTTGGATCTGCTTCCATAGGAGTTAATGGCACTGACTTCAGTACAAAAAGAGTTCAAAAAACTGAAAAGCCATATGGAGAACAGCCAACAACAAAAAAAGACTTTAACACAGATTAAAGACTACAGAAGACATTCATTCCCCCTTATTGTGCAGTTGAAAGATCCTGACGTTTGCAGAAGGGCAGAGCTGCTTTCTAAATGCAAGATGCACTCAATAATGCCACATTGTTCCATACAATTTGATCTGTATAGCCACCGGGTTTTTTTGAAAACGATTAAAATGGTAAAACATCATTCACATTATGCCCCCAATTCTACTAGACCATGGGTAAAAATTGTGAGTCCCCTTGTTGGTCCCATGTGCCCCTGCAACTGCTCTGCTGGAATATTTTTGCACATGAGGAAAATTTCAGTTGGAAATGGCAGCTGAAAGAAGGGGAGAAGGTGCCTTCTGGGCTCTGGAGAGTGACCACTCACATATCAGGGCTTTGGGGGATGAAGACATTTCTAGCAAGGAGCCATCCCTCTTAGTATCTAGGTAGCTCCACTGGTTCTCCAAACAGTCAGGATAGAAGGGCTACCTGAAAATAGCCAACTTGCAAGCTTGTTGCTTGGCTTAAAATAACACCACCACATTAGAGTAACCTCAATCAGGATGAATAATGAGAATGTGATGATGATGATGATGATGATGATACTGGGGCAGCCAAATTTTGGCATCAAAAACAAATTTCAGCCCACATCAGACTGTAAATGGAAATGCAAACGTTAAAAAAAAAGTTGCTGAAAGTCCACTTTTATTTTCGTTTTCCCCAAAACTTGGTGGGAGCCTCTCACTGCCATTCCAGGAGGCCTCTAGGAATGGGGCCGCGGAGGGGAGGGGGATATTTTTCTCTTTTTTTGCAATTAAAAAAATCCTCTAATACTGGGGGGAATTGTGGGGCACAAAAATGATCTTAGGGGATGTATTTGACCTACAGGGTGCATCTGGAGTGAAAGTTCAGGAAGGTGAACTGAAAGTTGTCAAACAGCGTTTTATAAAGTTCCACTTTAAAAGATATAGTTCAGGTGCAAACTGATGGTCCATGTAGTTCCCAGGTCTAGAGGATGTTGTGGCCCCTTCTTGCAAGCAATGTTCACTTGTAACTCACCATGCTTTCTTCAACATGTAAGAAGGGGACTGTCTAGCCCCACCCCCCTCTTGTCTCACTTTCCTTGCATGGAAAGTGATGCTCCCAAAGAGATGTTCCTGTAGCTCTGCAAGGAGACTTTCCACGTAAGCCACATGTTCTTGCCTGCTTGGACAGCATCCACATAAACAGGAACTTCTCTTCATATATGTCACTTTGCACATGAGGAAGGCAATGACGGAGATGAGTGGGGCTAGGCATTCCCTTCGCCCCATGTTGAAGAAAGCACGGTGTACAAATCTGGGCCAGTGCTCATCTCTGGGGCAAGGAGGCACAGTTGGAAGTCTCCTTTTTGTAGAAGTAGAAACTTCCCCTGCCATCCCTCTTGCATGGGCAGTGCCACTGAAAAAATGGGGCCTCTAATGCAGTGGGGCTTTGTGGTGGTGGTGGTGGGGAAGGGAGCTGTCATTTTTTTAAAAAAAAAATGATGTGATTGTTAAATTTGCGTTTAATTCAGTTGTGTTTTAATACTGTGTTTTAATATTTGTTCAAGCATGTTTTGATACTAAACTCAGGTTGTTTTTAATCATATCTGTTTTTCCATTCTACTTTTAAGCCACCTTGAGTCTTTGTTTATAGAAAAAGGTGAGATTAAATACGTAAACACATATCTACATGTTAGGGAGAGAGAAAGGGAATACTAACTCAGGGAATGACATGGTCATGTTCTCTAGTACAGTACTTCTTATGCTATCTGATGTGGGGGACTGGCAGGGTTCCCCTCTCGCCAGTGTGCCAGGGACCAACCCCATATTTATGCCCATTGGCTGTTCCTTTCTTTCCTGAAAACTTTCTAGGGACCAGTAGCCATTTTGAGAAGCATTGCTTTAGCACACAACCTAAATAGAGTACTAGTATGCCAGCCCTGGGGGTGGTGCAGCAGCTTCCCATTGCACAGAAACCAACGACAAGGACATTTTTTAAAAAAAATCAACAAGTGAACTAGAAATTAAAAAAAAAAGAATAAAAGCCTCCTGTGCCCTCTTCCTCCTTAGCCAATATGAGTCTAACAAGATTTAAGATGAATCCACACCTGTAAAAATAATCCTGGTCCAGTTCATACTATTTTGCCCTGCTTTCACCCTGTTAATGCCACACTTATTCATAATAAACCAGATGCAAATTGTGTTGATCGCCACACTTTTCTCCTGCCTCAATTCAAATAGGTACAAAGTGGCTGTGTTTTTTCCATCTTCCCAGCATGCATAAACCTATCAACCAATAGTCTATCTCATTTTCCTGTCAATCTTACCATCTACCTTGCACTGTGATTGGATGGATGGCTCTCCCAACCCATCCCCTTCCCCCCTCCGTGCCCATGAGTAAAGCGAGGGAAATCCAAACACACACACACATTTATGCACCAAGATGTCAAACACTATTTAGGTATATGTGGAAAGCTGAACAAATATTTTAGGTTGCACATTCAGAAGGTGGGAGTGGGGGAGACTTGGGTTGGAGTTCTGATTTATCCATCCTTGTCCCTGTCTGGCAAGAAACACACAACCGGGCAAAGCCTTTGGCTTTGGAGCAACTTCGCAAGTGGGACTCAGTCTGGGAGGGAGCAGCAGCCTCAAGGAGAAGGAATGTGACACACACATACCAGCAAGCAGAGAATCTTACATACAGAACATTTTTTTAAAAAAAGGTGACAACACCTTGTC
Organism: Gambelia wislizenii; assembly: GCA_030847615.1. Lineage (NCBI taxonomy): Eukaryota > Metazoa > Chordata > Lepidosauria > Squamata > Crotaphytidae > Gambelia > Gambelia wislizenii. Next base: position 52,273,741 of record JAUMIR010000001.1, on the reverse strand, counting down.
AAATGGAGGCTGTTCACCCCCCAACTATCCCCTCCCCCTGATGCCAATCTGGATTCACAGGAAAAGCCTGTAAAAAAGCTGCTTTTTCTAAAAATTCCATGTAAAATGTGAGTTTTTTAAAAAATTGCATTAAAGCCTAAAAGAAGTGATTTCACTGTGAAAACGGTCATACGTTATGTGTTCTAACAGCACCGGAGTTGAGGTGGGTACGGATTTTTTTTGCTAGCGCAGATTTGCCTTTAGATGTGACCGTTTCTCTGCCACAGACTCTCTCCCTGCTCCTCCACCAATGATCTCTGTAGGATAGCTCTATTATTTTCTTCAATATAAATAGTTAGAACTAAGACAATTTTAAAACCTTAAAAAAAAAAAAACCCAGAAATCTAGAACTGTTTCTAGAAACCAGTTTTCCCAGCTAGAAATCAGTTTCTTTTTCTGACAAAATTTTACAGTGCCACCTGATAGTCAAAGACTAGTATCAAAAGCAGATATAATTACTGCCCCCCCCAATCCAGAAAACTACTTCAGCTTATAGCCCTTGCCTGATTCCTAAGCTTACACCCAATTGCTAGATCCAACTACAGTAGACCCATTGGCTCAAAAGATTCTTGGTAAGTCAGCATTTATTTGAGTTCCATTTATTTGGTGGGTTTACTTTAGATGGTAGAGGCAATTGGATTGATGGCCCAGAAGCCAGCATCAATTATGAAGGCTTATAATAATTAAGGAAGAACTATGAATCCTGGTCCCAATCCAATCCTCTCACATCCCAAAGGGGTTCTATATACCCTGATTAAATTGAATGTGCTCCACCCCTGCTGTTCTCAATTTGCATATCTTTTTGCATAATTTTGGCACAAGAATTGTATAAAATATTTTTAAAAAATATACCTCTCCTTCCCCTGCAACCTCCACCACCCCTGTCAGCACTATTACAGTCTAAACTGCCTGTTGTACAGCTTTATGAGATTACCAGTGCAGGGGTACCAACACCTGTCAAAGCATACCACTCACTGTGGTTTCAGAGAGTTGACAAGCTCACACATCTTCATGGATGTACAATGTGAATATATGGTCTTTACTTCAGCACAGACCTTGCATCAGTAAAGGTCTACTAGTTAAAACCAGACTTCAGCCTCTACTCTATATAATGCTAACTTCTAACACATGCAAGAGGACTTATGAAATCCCCCTGGCTGCCTGTTACTTTTTACATTTTGGATCCTTGGAGAATTAAAAAAAAAAAAAGATCCTAACCATCCTGGTGATGGAAAACATTCTCTCACGATCAGAGCAGTCAGGACCAAAGTGTCTTCTTTCATCCCCTTGTGCTCTGAAGAGGAAGCAAACTTTGCTTTCTCAGAATACCAAGATCTGGATTGAATTATTATGATTTCCCCCCCTCTGTTATTTACAAAAGTTACCGTATATATACATATCTGTCCAAGTTCCCTATTGCCAGACTATGTTCCTTTAGGTGTCACAGACCAGGCAACTGCCTCAGAATCTCTCTCACACAATATAATGTTGACAAATTACTTTAGGGCGAATTAAAAATGGGGAAAGAAAAGCTTTATGGACTAGTTTTGGAAGATGAGATGACAGAAAAAAACAAGAAAGGAAAAAGCAAAGTCTTGTTCTGAAAATTACATTAAATCCTGCCTCACCTCTAACAAATTCTTCAGATAAGAAATGGCAGAGAAAAGAAACAGATAGTATTGTTAAGACTGTGAAGAAATGTCAGATAGCAAGCTTATCACTGAATAAAGCAGTTAGTTTTGCCTTAATGGCTACTTGTTGATAGCTTATTTTGCAACAAGAAAGCCATGACAGTAATTAGCCCCATTTTCAAATGTATAGTTTGAGTGACTGAAGTTGAATATCTTTACTTACCCTCAAATTATCTACACTGCACATTGATTTTATTGCAGGTAAATTCCACAAATTCTCTCCATCTGCTGATGTAAATACCACTCGTGAATAGCGATCACCTGAAAATAAGACTGAAATGTCATGGAAGTCTCACAGAACTTCAAAACTGTGAAACAACAGCTATCACAGAAGGTCAGAGCAAATATAACCATCAATATCATAGAAAATATCAGAGCGTGTTTTCAGTACAGCCCTACCATAAGCCAATCTTTGTCTCTCAGTTCAGTTTCCCTCACAGTGCTGTTGTGAGAATAAAATGGAGGAGAGAAACCATGTACTCTGCCTTAGGTACATATTCTGCAGGTTATTATGATCCAGAAATTAATTGCCAAGAAGATGAACATATATGAATTTAGGAGAAGCTTAGCGGTGATTTTCCCCATGTTTCCTTATGTTATGTTTCCTGATGTGTACAATTTTCTAATAAGGGAGTATAGTATTCACAAATTACATAGGGTTACGTGAATTATTTTAGAATATTAAGACATCCCCTTTCAACATCACTATAATTTTGATACTGGAGTTAAAGTATTGAGCCTGAGTGGACAAGACTGAGAGGAAGATTTAGTCTAAAAGCAACAGGAAGAAGTCTGTAGATCTCCCTCTCTGTCCCATTTAAATACAATAGTGACAAGAACATTAGAATCTAATTCATGTCCCATAACACTATGAGTCTTGGGCTATTGGGGAGAACAAAGCCCATTTAGTTCTAGCAGTGTAAAACAAAACAAAACAGTGTAAAACACTTCTTTCTAGAGTTTGGCTATGCTGGTTGGGGGTTCTGGATGCTGTAGTCCAAAAAAGTACTTTTCCAAGCTCTGCTTCTTTTTACACCACAAACCTCAACTGTCAAAGAAGTAAAAATCTGCCACCAAGAAAGATTGTCAGTGGGCAGAAAGGATATTTCTGTATTTTTGTCCCATTTGTGAGGGGAAAGCATTACTGTAGTAGTAATTCAAATGCAGCATGACTTGTGGCTTACTTTGCAGTGGTCCATCTCTTTTTCTCAAAGGCTGAAAAGTTTGATAGAAAGTGTCAACTGTATATATAATATTAGTTCAAATTCCTCCAAACCCTTGAATACAAACCTATTTCATTTTAGAGCAGAGGACATTTTCTAAAATATTTCTTTCATATGTTTAACACTACTCAACTCACTTGGAATGTCACAGAAAAAGCTGTCTTTGTGGAAATTCCAGTCTGTTTCCCTTTTCTCTCTTTCATAGTGGTCATCTGACCATCTGCCATCTTGACGACTAAAAGAAAAAGAAAAAATCTGTAACATCCAAACCAGTTACATGTTTTCAGCAATTGTTATTGTTTCAAAAAACAGAAAAAGAAATAAAACTGCTCTTAAGACATGTAGCAAAGGAAAAGCTAACATGTTTATGAAGTAGCAGAATTAAAAACGAACTGAGACAAGGGAACAAATTATCATTACTTTTGATTGGAGCCAGTGCTGGCCACTTGGTAGTAGAATGGAAACCACTGGCACAATTGAATCCCCTTCTGCCTTCAAGCGACTCAAAACTCCCAAATCTGCTTCAGAGGGTTGAGGAACCCTTGAAAGTCAACTGAGAAGAAGATGGACATGGGAGGGGAGATGGCAGTGGGGAAGAAAGCAAGGGGAATTTCCATGCATGAGTAGAAATCTGCTGACATGCTGTTGGCTTTAATGCAGCAATTTGTCAGAACTCTTAACTCTTTAGGGAAAGATCCCTCCACTGACATTGAGCCCCTCCAGAAGAGAAAAAAGTCTTTGGAAGTCACAGTTTTCATTCCTGTACAAACCTATTTTATTTTGGAGATCTACATGGCATTTTCTTCATCCCAAAGTATTTCATGGGAACTCCCAGGATTACCAAGGACTTTTTGTTCCTCTTTCCCAGGTCAGTTTAAATGTACCCAACATTTTCTTAAATGAAATGTATCTGTACTTGAGTGTCTGTTCATATTATCCCAGAAGTGGCTAAGATTCCAGCCACAAGTAAATACAGCTATTTTTTCCAGGACACAGATTCAACAGATATCAAGTGAGGGAAATGGGAATGTTTGTACTAAAACAACATGCTCCTAATGTTTAATTTAGCACTTTGTCTATAAATCCTGAATAATAATAAAGAAGGCTCAGAGGAAAATTGGTGGAGGAGGAAGAATACAAGGAAGGAGGAGGGTAACCCAGGATATTTCAAGAAAGAGTTTGGATGCAAACCTGGGAATATACAGTTAAAAGCAAAACAAAAAGAATGGGAAACTCTTGATACTTCCAGAGACTTTTCTCCCTTCTGGATGAGCCCATTGAATAAATAAAGAACAAAAGGCACAGAGAAATAATGACATTTATCTCAAATGGGTGATACATCTTCATCCATTATAACAAGGGATGGGGGAGGATTTCCAAAGAAAATAAATTATGTCCACATGACTTCTTAGGTTTAAGAGCTCAAATATTCAAAATAGTTTTTATAACACTGTAAACTTTTGCAGCATGCCACCTTCTTATTAACATTGGTTAAAGGAGCCAGATGTTAAAAATGTGCAGTGCTATTTCTGTTATAAGGTAGGAAAAACAGTTATTTTTTTTTCCAAACAAACCCACCCTCCCATATTTCATTTCATACACCTAGCTAAAGAATACGTAAATAATCTGTGCCATACAAAAGAGAACATGCCTGAAAGTCCTTACCTTTTAGCCTGTTCATCTGCATATTTAAAAGGGTAGTTTGCTAAAGTTGCTTTGTAGCCTGTGTTTTTTACCATATTGTTCCATGTGATGAGTCTTTGCCCTATAGCAGTTCCTCTTGGCTCAAAACCCTAAGGCAGAATATTAGAAAGCTTTTTAGTGCCTACCATCCTTTAATTGAAAAAGGAAGACCACATTGAAAACTGACAGGAAGGCAATGATGATAAACAACAACAACAACAACTAATGAACGGGTTTTGTTAGAAAACACTTGTTCTACAAACAACAATTTTAGAATTAACTTTCTTCATATCCTGTGGATAGTATCACAAGAGGGGAAAAGGGAGGGGGAAACTGTCACTGGTTATCCAGAATCATAATGCCCTTGCATTACACACCTTCCTGACTTCTGCCAACTGGTGATGTGGAGCAGGGAGAAGGAACATAAAAAATACAAGGGAAATAGATTGTGCAATTTTGGAAGGACTCAAGGCAATTGTTGTACACATTTTGGAGAAAAAACTCAACATGGGATGGGGCTACAGTTAAGAAAACAAGAAGAGCCCTATTGGATGAGGTCAAAGGCCAATCAGGTCCACAGTGGCAAACTAGATGCCTATGAGAAGCCCACAAACAGAAGGACATGAAGGGAATTGCGGTCTTCTAACTATTGTTCCCTAGCTACCAATATTCAGAGGCATGCTACTTCTGATGCTAGAGGTAATATACAGCCAACATGGCTAGTAGCCACTGACAGCTGTTGTTGTTGATGTTGTTGTTGTTGTGTGCCTTTAAGTTGTTTCTGGTTTATGGGTGAACCTATCACATGATTTTCTGAGGGCTGAGAGTGTGTGACTTGCCCAAGGTCACCCAGTGGGTTTTCTTGGCTGAGCAGGGATTTGAAACCTTTACCTCTTGATTAATTTGTCTAATGCATTTTAAAATCCATCACACTGGTGACTACATTCATATCTTGGGGCAGAAAATTCCAGTTTTCCTATGAGGTAGTACATGAAGCACTTCTTTTTCCTGGCCTTAATCTCCTGCCATTCAGCTTCATGAATGATGGTTCTTCTATCATGTGAAAAGGAAAAATAACTTTGCTCTTGTCACTTTCCCCACACTGTGCATAATTTTAGTCATCTCTGCCATGTCCTCCTCCTTATGCGCCATTTCCCCCCAAGCTAAATAGTTCCAAACATTATATCCTTTCCTCATAGGAGAGTGGCTCCATCCCCTTGATCCCTTTGGTTGTCCTTTCCAATCCAATTCCCAGCTCTACAATATCCTTTTTTCAGAGTAGCTACCAGAACTGTACACAGTATTCCAAATGTGGTCACACCAGAGATTTATACGATATACATTTATAATTTATTATTACATTATCATAAAGGCATAAGAATATTTAATAACCAACTATATTTAATACCATGCAGCCTCAGCTTTCTTTTGGCATGTACTCTCACCCTGAGAATTTAAACATATGAAGAGCTGATTTCCTACCCTGCACTGAATAAAATTTGATTTCTTTGGGGAAAGTTATACATAGTATTGGCCCCTCTCTGCCAATGTGAGGCCTACCAACAATGGCCAACAATGCTATTGTTTCAGCTTTCCAGAAAATTCCTTTGTGGCCAGGTATTCCATACAATATTTTTTTAGAATGGTGCTACTACATTTTGAGCCTGCTCCATTTATCACAGATAAGAGGCAGCAAAAGAAAGGGCTATTTGCATGGCCTGGACAAAGTAGCCCATGTAGGATTGGTTGGTGTGTAGATGCTGCCTTTGAGTGAAGGACTAGACTGAGTTGACCTGTTGCACCTTGCAAGTCTACACAGATCTATGCAACAAGCATACTCAGATATGCTCAGGTGATCACTTGCTGTTTCAGAAGTGAAGAAGTGTTGAACTAGATACTTAGTGGTGTTAATGTCATTAACAAGGCTTCAGGGTGGGAATACAAGAAGTGCAGGTTGGAGAACCACAGCCAGTCAGAGTTGATAATACTGGATTAGATGGATCAATGGACCTGGTATAAGTCAACTTCCTATATTCGAAATGAATACACCGACCTTGGAAGACTGGTTAAACAAACTGTATGAACTTTCAGAAACAGACAAATTAACAATGCTGATAAAAGAAAAATTGCTAAAGACTGTCTCAAAAGACTGGAAAATGTCTATTACTTTTTAACAAAATCTTTGGGGTGAAAACTTTGTTATCAGCCTAAAGTGTTAAAGATATACAAGATTAATTAACTATTTACGGTTTTGAATAGCAAATGTAATTTGCTGCCTTTTCTAAGCAAGGTGATTGAGAGGGCGGTCGCTTCCTAACTCCAAGCTGTCTTGGATGAAACCGATTATCTAGATCCATTTCAAACTGGCTTTAGGACGGGATATGGAGTGGAGACTGCCATGGTTGCTCTGGCTGATGACCTCCGCTTGGGTATCGACAGGGGTAGTGTGACCCTGTTGGTGCTCTTGGACCTCCCAGCGGCCTTTGACACAATAGATCATTCCATCCTCCTGGATCGCCTGAGGGGGTTAGGAATTGGAGGCACTGCTTTGCAGTGGTTCCGTTCCTTCCTCTCGGGCAGATCCCAGAGGGTGAGGCTCGGGGACAGCTGCTCTACCAGAATAGAGCTTAACTGTGGCGTTCCTCAGGGTGCCATCCTGTCCCCGATGCTATTTAACATCTATATGAAGCCGCTGGGAGAGATCATTCGGAGGCATGGAGTGTGTTGTCATCAGTATGCTGATGACACCCAGATATACTTCTCCATGTCTCGGTCATCAGCTTCGACTTCAGGTGGCATCTCTCCTCTCAATGATTGTCTTAAAGCAGTAATGGACTGGATGAGGAAAAACAAATTGAGACTGAATCCAGACAAAACGGAGGTACTAACAGTTACAGGCCCGAAACCAGGTCTGGGAATACAACTTCCAGTCCTGGATGGAACTACACTCTCCTCCAAAGACTGTGTTCGCAGTCTGGGGGTGCTCCTGGACCCAACGCTCCAGATGTCTAATCAGGTAAATGCGACGGTCAGGAGTGCCTGTTATCAACTTCGGCTGATACGCCAGCTGCGCCCTTGCCTGGAAACTAGGGACTTTGAAACTGTGGTACATGCACTGGTAACCTCCCGTCTGGATTTCTGTAATGCGCTCTACATGGGGCTACCCTTGTGCTTAACTCGGAAACTTCAACTATTTCAGAACATGGCAGCCAGGTTGATTTCTGGTGTTTCCAGAAGAGAGCATATAACACCTGTGCTAAAAGCTCTCCACTGGCTGCCTATTCGTTTCCGGGCACAGTACAAGGTGTTGGTTATAACCTTTAAAGCCCTGCATGGTTTGGGTCCAATTTATCTCCGGGACCGCCTCCTTCCGTATGACCCTCCCCGCGCACTTCGGTCCTCTGGGAGGAATCTGTTACAGCCTATGAAAACAAGGCTGTCGGTGACGTCCCAGAGGGCCTTCTCCGCTGCTGCTCCCAGATTATGGAATGGCCTGCCGGATGAGATCCGTCTTATTAACACCTTAGACAGCTTTAAAAAAGCTGTCAAGACGGATCTTTTCCGGCAGGCCTTTCCTGAATAACTATCCCGGCCCAAGACTCGGCTGTCCTCCCTGAGCTGTAATTAGATTAAAAAAAAAAAAAAAACAACTATTGTATGTTTTAATCTTTTTCTAATTTATATATTTTTAATTTACTGTATGTTTTTAATCTTTTATAGTTTAATATTATTTTAAGGGGGGGTGGGCTAGGGTACTGGGACTATGGAGTTTTTATATTGTAAGCCACCCCGATTGCGTTGCAGAGGGGCGGGATAGAAATAAAAATTTATTATTATTATTATTATTTATTATGTATTGAAGATTTATCGTCTTATTAATAAAAAATGTAGCAGATTTTTGCTTATAAAAAAGTTTTCTGCTGGCAGCAGGAAGTCAATAGTCTGCAATATTCAGTAGGTAGTTTGTAGTAGGTTTTTTTTATGTTCTTCTATATGTATCTGCATTGTTTTTTCTTTCTTTTTCTCTTTGTAATATGTAGTAGTTGTATTTTAGATATGTAAAATACGTGTTTAATAAAAAGTATTTTTTAAAAAGTCAGCTTCCTATATTCCTTCCCATGGCCCTGAACTAGTATCAGTTTTTCTTGCAACACATTCATCCACTGAGGTACATGGAGAGGTAAAACAGAACTCCTCTAGCAGCAAACCTGCTGACTTGATATACAATACATTTTGACTAAAATGTAGGTTTAGATCAGGGATGGGCAAATTCCAGGCATCCAGGAACCACGCGCTCCTCACACCCAGACCTCTGAGGGCATTCCCACTCACTCATTTAAAAAGTCCCTTCTTGTGGGCATGGGGCAATTTTGCTATGTTTTTGACAGCCCCAGGCCTCCTTTTGCTGCTGTACATATCTGCACTGCCCGGTGGCGCAGTGGTTAAATGCCAGTACTGCAAGTCACCACGTTGCAAGTTCGATTCCAGAGAGCTCCAAGGTTCATTCCGCCTTCCGTCCTTTCGTAGGTCGGTAAAATGAGTACCCAGCTTGTGGGGGCAATCAGCTCACACACATTGGAAGCTGCTTCTTGCACTGTAGATGTGTAAATTGCTATTGCTTAAAACAATTTGTAAGCCGCTCTGATAGCCTTATGGCTGAAGAGCGGGGTATAAATAACTAAATAAATAAATAATAAAAATATCTTTATGTACAGTAGAACCCTTGTATCCATTGATTCATTATCCACTGATTCAATTATCCACTAGACACAAAACACCACACCTACCATAGAGTCTTCCTAGAAAAGGTGTCCTGTAGCCATTTTCTAGGTCCTCCATGGCAACTCTATGGTATTTTAAACTGGAAGTCCCATTATTTTCAATGGCGTTCACTATTATCCAGTTTTCAGTATCCACGTTCCCCCCTCCCAGAACCAATCCCCAGTGGATAAGAGGGTCCTACTGCATATTCTATCTTTTCTGCTCAGCTTTCTCCATCTCAAGAGACCACACGATTACAATATTGTTTGTATCAGGCTTTGACATGTACAAAACTATTCTAAGCTAGGCATGTGTGAGCTGCCATCATATGAAAAAGCCACAGCATGAATCCCAATCAAAGCATATCATATCCTCAGCTGCTGCTATAGTCAGTGATCCAGATGCCTGCAGTTGCTCGACATGTGCATTGGCTGCTGTCATGTTGTTTGACTCCGTGATGCTGTAAAACCACCTTATCAGTTGTTCATGGCAGTGTAGATAAAAACCAATGGCAAACACCCTACTGCAGTACAGTTACCGGGAAATCATTGTGTACATAACAGGCCGCAGTTCCTTTGATTGTTGTTCCCCTGGAGTTCTGCATTCTAAGCCCTTCAGTGCTGTTGCTCTTCACTGTCTCAGAACTGTCAAAATGCTTAAGTGCTGAGGCTAAAATGAACAGAATGACCTGAATCCTATTTTGTAGTCCCAACTAATGTAGACCTATTAAATTAAAAGAATTTACATAAGCATGGATTCACCATTTAATAACTGATTCCATGGGTCTACTTTAGTTGCAAGTGCCATATCTCACTCTCTGGAGTTGGAAGATTCAGACGAAGAGGAAGAGGCAGATTGTGAGGAATCTGCAACTCCTGAAGCTGGTGATCTCTCTGAGTCAGAGGAGCCAGGGGTTGGGGCAGAGGGGAGTCTTGCTCCCCAGCAGGAGGTTGCAGATGCTGAAGACCCCTTACCATCTTTTCTCAAGCAATGAAGAGACTATGGACTTTATCAGACGGGCCCTTAAAACCCGTTTCTGTTCCAGTACCCACCCACCCACCCTCCTTCCGTCTGTGTAACTAAATTAAAAAAAAATGTTCATACACTTACCTTAATCTTGGGACAGAAACTGCTCCCCCCTCCTCCGGCTGTCCAGGAAGGGGGATGGAGCTCTCACAGAGCCCCCTCCCCTTCCTGGAGACCAAATCGCGTGAGGAATTTAAAAATAAAAAATCCCCCAAACCTCAAAGAAGTGCACCAAGCACCTAAACACCCTTTAAAAAACTCAAGTAACCTGGGGAGGGAACAAAAAAGACTGTCACTTACCTCTTTGTCCTAATCGAAGTAGGAAGTGTTTTGCAGGAACCTCCCAGGAACTTACAGGGAGCCCTGCGTCGCGTAGGGAATTAAAAAAACAAAACAAAAACCAGACATCAAAAAATTAAAGTAATCACCTAAACAGCCTTTAAAAGAAACAAGTAAACAGGGGAGGGTACAAAAAAGTCTATCACTTACCTGGATGTCCAGATCGCCACCAGAAGTGTTCTCTACTTACCTTCCAGAGGCAGGCAGCCGGGGGGGGGATTTAAAAATAAAAATACAGGCAGACTTCTAAAAATTAAAAAAAAGCACCAAAACACTGTTAAAGCTTTAAAAGCAACATGGGGAGGGTACAAAAAAGGCTGTCACTCACCTGGATGTCACGATCGTACCCGGAAGTATTTTAACATCGTGCCAGCATAACGGCAAACCAGCTCACATACCTGTGATTCCATTACAGAAACGGAACAGGAGATCTATTGACAACTTTTCCCCATGAATAAAGCAAAACGGAAAGCACATGGGGTCACAGAATGGGTGAAGAGAACGTCGTCTGAAAAAAAACCTCTTTAGCGATCCTGTGGCATTTCTGTTCCATTTCATTAAGCCCGTCTGATAAAGTCCAAAAAGAAGTTGTGTCATTCCCAGCGGTTGTTATGTAAGAGACACTGACTTGATTAGGCACCTGGTGTCTTTAAACAGCTGCCCATAAATCTCTCAGCCACTCCCTGGCAGCTTTGTTGCTTTCAACCTTCCTTCTTGATGACTAGCAGTACTCATCAGCATTCATGTTTTCCCGACCCTGGACTGGCTATGATTTACGACTGTTTTATTTCTTGCTGGCTTTGTATATCTGGACTAGTGACTTGCTGAACAAATTCTGGATTGGCTGATGGCCATTCTATTGCTTCTCCCTTCATCCTACTGGATACCTTGTGACTCACCTGGACTGAATTAATTCCTCAACAACGATTACACTCCAACTGTTTCTTGGGTCACTTGCTGACTGGAGCATAGGACAGAAATTACCAACAGGATTCAGGCCTATATTTTGGTGAAAGGCGGTGATAATTTCCTCTTGTCTTTTAAGGTATAGTGCATTCAACAAATACAATGTCAAAGGTATGTTTAGAAAAGAAGTCTTTCCACTGTTTCTTGAGCTACCACACCAAGACACTGAAGGTGTTAACATTCCATGTCACAGGCAGGCATCCTGGCAATCCATGGGCTGTACACAACCTGGGGTGGGGGCTTTGATGCAGCTGTGGACACTAGGACCATCCTCCAACTGAATATTTTCCCGATTATGTAATAAATCCATTGACCTAATTATTACTGGGACTGCTATCTGTAATAACTTCAAAACTCAAATTATGTTCAAAGGTGTTCCTGGGAAAGGTCTTTTCAGTTTTTACTATTGAATAAAAAGATCAGCTGCTGCAACACACATACTTCAAGACATCTGGAGTCAACTATCCAAGTTCATAAATATTCGGATTTGGGGTTTGTGCACATCTGCATTTCATAGCAATAAAAAAAAATCACTGAGAATTCCTTACAGTTCTTTGCTTAACCATTATTGCTGATATGAATATGCCAACACAATGCTTTGACAGCACACAATAATATTTAACTTACCAATAATGGATCAGAGAAATCTGGAAGATCTGGGACTAGTATTCCAACCAATGCACACACCACAATTAGTACAGTACACATGCCCAAAACCACCACAGGCCAATCTGCTATCAGAGCTGCATAGCTAGAATAAAATAGAAAATTGCTGTTAAAAGGAGGCAAATTCCAGGAAGGGAGGGGAGAGCAAAGAGACTAGGTTATTTTAGATTGCTACTTTTAATCTACATGGTTAGCTTTAAGAAGATTGCCATCATCTTTGTTTTATTTAAATAGGATTAAACTGGATCTCACACATATGGCAGAAGATTCAAATTAAGACACCACTGATTCTGTGGTCCTTTTAGAAACACATAAACCGTAGTTTTTAACCAGTCTCTCAATCCTATATGATACTCCCCGATTGTTGTGCAAAAGCACTTAGATCAGTTCATGAATGTTTTTTCCAAATGTCTAATAAAAAGGTACAGTCTGGTTCCTTTCCCCACTATATACTATTTCTGGTCAGGTCAAAAATAGAATTATTTGGCTCACAAACCAGTGGTGGTAATTGCTATATACTTAATTTAAACATTCTGGCACCTTCAGTTTAGAAAAGCAGTCCCATTTTGAATAATGTAGACTAAGCACATAATATTGATTTTCTAATTTCTCCCTTTAAAGTAACATTTTTGATCAAGTCAGGATGTTTCTAAATGTAATACCAAAAATAAATGCTCTGCAATATTAGAACTTCAGAGGGGCTAGGCTCCAGCTCCTTTGTGAAGGTTTGAAGAGTTTTAATGCAATGATGTTGCAAAACAGGAAAATGTCATTTAGAATTCAGCAAAGTTAAACACTATGGGACAAGTATAAAGGTAAACAGCACCCCACAGCTCTATATTGGTTAAGCCGTAGAGTCATGCCTACTTTTTTGGTTATGAAATGTTAAGAATGGCACCAACAAAATAAAGATCCAAGGAGCACAATACATTCAATAGTGACTATAGGGATGCAAATCCTTGACTATCTCATATTTACATGCAAGGATAAGTAACTGAAGTAGTTTTAGTTTTCTCCTAGTGGTGGGGAAAATGAATATTCCTCCATAGTATACCTCCACAGTATTCCCACCAGGAACAGAGAGCATATCAATAGAACTCCTTGCAGCTACAGAGAGAGAATCTACTTTAGTTCTAACTGAAATCTGTCAGCAAATAGGGAAAACAAAAGAATGGCCCACAGATTGGAAACATTCAATATACATTCAGAAATGGGTGTGTCACAAAATTTGATTATCCTGATGAGGAACCTGTACTCAGGACAAGCACTTATCTTCAGGACACAATATGGAGAAATGGAATGGTTTCTAATTGGCAAGGGGGTCAGGCAAGGATGCAAGATAGGACTCCTCATGCCATCATATTTCCCATTTCTATGTATGGTTGTGAAATCTGGACAGTGAAGAAAGCTGATAGGAAGAAAATAAACTCATTTGAAATGTGGTGCTGTGGAAGGGTTCTATGGATACTGTAGACCACTAAAAATACAAATAAATGGGTCCTAGAGCAAATCAAGCCTGATTTCTACCTAGAAGTCAAGATGGCTAAATAGAGATTTTCATACTTTGGACATGTCATGAGAAGACATGACTCACTAGAAACGACAATAATGCTTGGTAAGGTAGAAGGCAGTAGGAAAAGAGGAAGACCACATTCCAGATGGATAGACTCAATCAAGGAAACCATGGCCCTGAGTCTGAAAGAATCTGAGCAGGGCTGTTGAGCATAGGGTGATTTGGAGGTCTCTCATTCATAGTGTTGCCATAAGTCATAGTTGACTTGACAGCAGTTAACAGCAAATCCCTCTCACCATGTTCAAATGTGTTTGGCAATTATTCTGTGGAGGAAAAAAATCCCTGTTTTCTACTGGTGTTTTCTAAGCAGAAAACTGGTTCCCGTACAGGAAAGTGTTTTAATCATAGAAAACTTATTTTCTAAACAGGCTAAAAGATTTCTATGCAAAACACCTACATTTCCCCCCACAAAGTAATTCCAGAGCAACACTTCGAAGATACTGAATACCAGGAGAAAACTGTGCAAAATTCTCACTGGTTTATTATTCCTTCTGATGAGGTTTCCCAATTGTAGGGAAACCCATTGGGTTTTTTTTCCCTAACCTGGGGAATAATTAACAGGGTTTGGACAATGGTTATGAAAAGGTAAAAAGACTCACCACAGTTTTAAAAAGAAATTACATCTGCAGTGGACCTGGGCCAGGAGACAATCATTTGCCCAGATGCAGGAAAGTATAAGTGCTTTGAGAACGGCAACATAGTAAATTCATGCTGTATATCAAGACACAACTTTCCTATTGAACAAAGTCCAGGCAGTTAACCAGAGATATTTAATTTTTCTTTTAACCTTTCCATAAACTTTAAAGAAAGCCTATCAGTTGTGTGGCTTCTACCTAAGAAGCTGGGCTTATGGAGGCTTTTTATTGGGGTGTGTTTTTATTTTTGTTTTATTTTTATTTATAATCTTTTATACATTTTATGTAATTTTAGACTTTTATATTGTGATCTTTTTAGTTGTTTTATATTGTATTTTATATGAAATTTTGTGAGTTGCCTTGGATCCCATTCTGGGAGAAAGGCTGCATATAAAATAAATAAATAAATCCTGCTAGTAGTAGGACTGAGGTGGGGCCATGTCAAGACCACACCTCCTCCACTAGTAATCTGGAAGACTAAAAAGGGATCAAATTTATGTTACATGCTCTGATGCACCACTCAGGTGAGCAGACAACAACTTAGACAAGCCTTTATTTTATTTCAAGCCAACCAGTATACTATTGAAAATCACTTTGGTTTTGAAAATCACATGTTCCTCAGACTTAGCAGTTTACAATGTGTTAGCTAATTGCCCCCAACAAGCTAATCAACCTACAGAAGGATGGAAGGCTGAGTGAACCTTGGAGTCCTATAGGATTGAACTCACAATGTTGTGGCTGCATTACTGGCCTTTAACCACTGCAACCATGAGGGTGAGGCATTCAAAGATGTGACCAGCTTGTGGCTGTGAACCTGCCTTATTCCCAGGTAACAAGGGGAACCACTGGACTTTGTTCATAAGGAATGCACTGAAGTTGGCACTGAAACTGTGGTTTATATCAGTTGGCAAGTGAGTCACCCATTGTTTGGACTCTTGCCCTGTGCAGGCAAAAGTCGTATTCAGTTGTAGCTAATAAAGTTGTGGCCCTTTTATTTATGATGATTGTCCTGAATCATCATTGTTATTAGAATTCAAAGACATAGCTGTGTTAGTCTGGAATATCAGTATGCAAAAGGATCTTGTAGCACCTTTGAGACTGAGGAGTTACTGAATAATGTAATGTTTGGCTGATTTTTTAATTAGAGCTCCCACAATCCACCAATCTGAGGCAGATGCAAAAAAACATAGGAATTTATTCAGAGTACCAGAAACAAACTGAGCTCACATTCCACACATTCTGTCATGAAGTCGTTTTGTTATTTCCATTGTTGAACCAATGGAAGTCAAAAGGATTAGTAGATTCTCCATTACCTTCTGCTTACCCCATGACCTAAGAAACATTCTTTGGATGTCTACTACGGGCAAGTTTCTAAGTATGACAACTAATGTCCCCTTTTGTCTGAGGATTTCTGTTTCAACATTAATGCTATGATGCTTTAATGGTCTTTGCAGGCTTCCCACTTAGACAGAAAAACTTGAATTCAGTAGTACTGGTGTGAGGGATGCAGATAGAGAGCTACCTGCTACAACAGCCTCAGAAATGTTTGCTAGCACTGGATATAAGTACGGTATGCCTTGTCTTGCTACTGCAAGTAGCTTTCATGGCTCCTTGTTATTTTTATAAATACATTTGGAACAGGTATTTAAGTTTTCAGTGGGAGTTAGCCAGCCTTCCTTAGGAAACTCAACTGCAAAAACTTTCGTTTGTTATTAATATACACATTGAGATAATTTCATAAGAAAAAAGTAGATTAACTAGAAAGATGCCTCTGTCTACCGATTCTTAGTTTGTAGAAACAGTTACTACATAACCAAATAATTGAATTTAAAGTGGCCAGGTAAGAAAGCAAAAGTATCTACAAATGAACTTACTATATATTTTATATTATTATTTATGCTTCTATATCACCATTTTTTCCTCAAAGCCAAAATAAATCTAACAATAAAATAAAAAATACCTTTAAAATAAAACCATCAAAATCAGCATGCCAAAACTCATTTAAATGTCTGTTTTAAAGAGATGGGCCTTAACAGCTTTTCTGCAAGTCGAGAGACTGAGGTCAACTGTAGTTCTGAAAGGGCATTCTACAACTTGTCATTTTGCTCCTAGCAATGTCTTTGTTTTAAATAACACAAGTTTGCTACTACAGGTTGTGTATCCCTTATCTGGAATTCTAAAATCTGAAATACTCCAAAATCCAAAATTATCCACACAGGGGGCTGAGATGCTTTCTGATGTTCAATGTACATAAACATTGTTTCATGCACAAAATTATTAAAAATATTGTGCATAAAATTACCTTCAAGCTTATGTGTATAAGATATATATGAAACACAAATGAATTTCATGTTTAGACTTTGATCCCATCTCCAAGATATCTCATGATGTATATGCAAGTATTCCAAAATTGGGGTGGGGGGGGAGAGAATCCAATATGGAACACTTCTGATCCCAAGCATCTCAGATAAGGGATGTTCAACCTGTAACATATTCTTTAGAATATTTATACACCACTTTTTAAAGGCACAAGCCCTCAAAGCTTCAGCGGGGAAGGCATCACATATGGATCTTCCCCTCCTAAACAAGGTATAGTCTCCCTCACCTTGCTTGCTCACACGACGTCTGGCTGTCTTATTGGTCACTGGCAACAGAAATATCCCTTCTTTCCTCCAGTGAGCATGTATGACTCTCTCCTTACTTTATCCTTACAAACCTCATAGACCAGGCTGAGAATACGGTCAACCCATGGACATCCAGTGAGCTTTGAATTTTAGTTCACTGGAATTAGAATTTGGACCTCCAAAATTTCAGCCCAACACGTTATTTATTTATTTATTTTATACCCTGCTCTTCAGCCCAGCACTTTAATCACTAGACTGCATTGTCTTAGAGAAAATCTGTACCTTTCCTTGCTCCATGCTAGAAAACAACACTGGGTACAGATCACAAAATAGCAGGCCCAGAGGACTTGGCTGCTCCAATCACACATTTCTTCATACAGCAGCCTTGATGACAGTTGGAACCTCCCTGGAGGGGAATGAAGCAGCTGTCATCCTTCCTCGCTGAGGCCAGTGGCACTTCTGGCTGCATTACTGCTATGCCATCTCTGCTCCTGCCTGACAGATTTTTTTATGTCAGGGATAGACAAAATATTGCCTGCAGAAGCTGTGGGACTGTAACTCCTAGCACTCCTCACCATTACTTATGCCGGCTACAGCTGATGATACTTACAGTATAACAATATCTGGAAAGACCATGTTTTGATCAAGGGATGTATCACATAATTAGCAGACCAATTAAAGCATGTAATATCAATTAAAAGAATAAAATCAGTACATATTAAAACAGTTTAAAAATCATCTGGATAGGCCTGCTGGAAATAGGTGTTAATTAGGGGTGGATGAGATTTTCATTTTAGTTTGTTCTGATCTGCACATTTCTTCATACAGTATTTGGATGGAAACAACTTGAGATTTTAAAAGTCTGAACAAGGGAGAAACTGAAACAGCCAAACTCATCTATCTAGATCCAACCTCTGTGTATTCAACCATATCAATGCTAATTTATGATCCTCACGTCTTTCTCCTACATGTTTTTCATCTTTAACACCTGCATGATAGGCATGTATAGCAGGTCCTCTCCACAGTGGCAACAGCTGTACCTACTGAATTTGGCTGGCACAAATGGGGAGAATTTTGTTTCAGTTCACTTCTGAAGAATTTATCAATTCTGCCTATTTGGGACAGAAAGAACCTGAGGTTTTGAAAAACCTTGAGCTTACATTTATTATATTCCCCTTTCTCCTGCTACAGTATGGGAGTATAGGAGAAAAGGATGATTTTCTCATTCCTAATGTCAACCAAGTATCACTGAAAACTTCTAAGAAATTTGACATTCACACAGAACGTAGCAAGTGACTCTAAGGCAGGACCAGGTGCCTAGTAAAATAACAGACAATTCCATTTGCCACAGGGTTTAAAAGGGGCTGGTTGCACAATGAAAGATAGTTGCCAACATGCCACTGACTTGGACCACCTCCTTCAAGGGTATTAAATTTTGCTTTTCATTCTTTTCATTTACATGATAACTTATGCACCCATACTGGTGCCATGGCTAGGCAGGGATGCCAGGTTGGATATTGTCATTTCTAGTAGCAACTATTCTGATTTCATTCTCAAGTTTGATTTGCTTCTCCAGTTTCCCAAATCTCTACATAATTTATTACCTTACTACCATCTTTCATTATGTTATCACACAGAATCATAGAGCTGGAAGAGACCACAAGGGCAACCCAGTCCAACCCTCTGCCATGCAGGAACACACAAAGCATGGCCAGCAGATGGCTGTCCAGTCTCTTTTTAAGGCCCACCAAAGATGGAGACTCCACCACACTCCAAGGCAGTGCATTCCACTGCCAAACAGCTCTTACTGTCAGGAAGTTCTTCCTAATGTTTAGGTAGAAACTCTTTCTGTAGTTGGAGTCCATTGTTCCATGTCCTAGTCTCTGAAGCAGCAGAAAACAACCTTGCTCCATCCTCAATATGATATCCCTTCAAATATTTAAACGTGGTTATCATGTCATCTCTCAACTTTCTCTTCCCCAGGCTACATAGCATTTCTCAGAAAAAGTCAGCCCTCCACATTTGTAGGCTTAACTTTTGTGGATTTGATTATTTGCAGATTATTTACTGCCATCTCTGCTGCTGCCCTATGCCATTTTTCATAGGGACTGCAAGTCTCAAAAGACAGAGACGGCAAATGTGCAGCAAGTCTTGTAAGTCCCTAATAAAAAGGGCGTAGGGGGCTTCTGGTGAAGATGGCAGTGTGAGCTGACGTGTCCAACACACGAGGTGTTGGAATCTGCCATTAATTAAAATCAAGCAGAGTGAAGTACCCTCTAGGAATAGGGGGTTCGGAGGAGCTCTGCAAAGACCTGGTTCCAGCCTGGGGGTTCATAGAAGAGGGAGAAAGAGAAAGAGAAGAAGACCGCATTGACATGAACCCAAGAAGGGCTGATGAGGTCGGGGGGCTGGTCACAGCCGTGTGTTGTAGCCACATAACAAGCAGCACAAACACCGCCATCACTTTTAAAATTGACAGAGAACTTAAAAAGGAGAAAATCTGGTGGTGAATCCTCGAGAAACTATAAATTCTACTAGAAGTGAGAGTAAAAAGAAAGAAGGACTTAGAAAGGTCTCTTGGCAAGACTTTTGAAAGTCCGTACTTTCGTAAGGAAAGACGGGGAGGAGGAATAGCCACCCGGAAGATTAAAGGGCTTGGGAGAGATTACTAAGGCAAATGCTATGGAGAGATTCAGGGAGCTACCTCTTTTTCATTTTATTGTTGGAGGACATATATTTAGAGGTGTTTTTGAAGTAAAAATTTTTGTGTCTTGAAAAGAAAGTAGTGTTAGATGTATATGAGCTAAATTAGATCGAAATCAACCAAAAGAGGAAGTTAACGTGAAAAAGCTAAGGCAAAAGAAGAAAGCGGAACAGCTTTTTTTGGAAAGAGGTGCCTAATTGAGAAACTAAAAGTGAAGTGAAACTTTAAAGAAAAATTGTTTTGACTTGACTCAAAAGAGGAAAGAAAGCTACATTGTATCAGCTTGACAAAAAAAGAGGAGGAAAGACAGCTGGTTCCGGGACAAGAATTCTAAGTGTGATATAAAAGTTAGAATACCGGTTTGACTAGAGGCGAAATAAGAAGGAAACTCGAGAAGATACAGTGCTGGAAGAGATTGGAAAATAGAGCACGGAGAACGGAGAAAGCCCAGGAGTTTAGCAGGGAAGATTATATTCAAGAGGATAGAGAAAAAGCAAAGGAAAAACAGTTAATGAAGTAGAGACTGATTGATCATTTTCTTTGTTTTTGTGGCTTTAATGCTTTTTGTCAATACAGTACTTTTGGGCATTGTAGTGTTTATGGGGAAAACAAGATTGGTACTGAGTGAAAGAAATAGAGGATAAAAAGAAGGTAAAATATATGAAATTGGATAGACAATAAGTTTAGGAAAGAACTTCAAAAAAAGTTGGCTGAGAAGCCTTAGTGATTAGGTGGTCAAATACTGGTAAAAACTGTACAAGAGAATGAATTATAAATTTAGATACTAGGTAAATGTAAGCACTGAAGATTGGAATTGTTAGCAATAACAGGAATTTTAATTTAGTTTATTGAATAGTTGGTTAAGGGTTGGGACTTTAAAGGATATTTAAAAATTAGATAGTAAAAGCTGCAACTTGGATACAGAATTTGGGAAGAATTTGGAATTTTGGATAGATTTGATGTGATTGGGTAGTTTTACTAGATTTTTTGTTAAATCTAATTTAAATCTAAATCTAATTTAAATTTTGTTAAATTCATCTTGGATACAGATTGGGCATTGCGAATTTTAGGAGTCTGTAGAGATTTCATTGCAAAGATTTGTTCCATAGATCTTAAGTAACATTAATAATTTATCAGTTAAAAATCAAGAATAATAATTAACAATAAACTCCCAAAAATCAGTACGTCCAAGTTCATTACTAAACTATAAACTGAGAAAATGGCAGCGGGAACAAGGAGAAATATTGCACAATTACAAAGTCAAAGAAGACCCTCTGTGGAAATGCCAACAAAAATGACAGATACTAATATGTTATTATTAGAAGAAATGAGAAAAATGGGTAAAGAGATAAGAACAGAAATTAAAGCTCAAATGAGAGAATTGAGAGAAGAACTAAAAGCTGATTTCAAAAAATAACTAGACAAATTAGGGAAAAATTGAAGAAAATACAAAGGCATTATCACAAATGGAATAAAAGATTTAAAATTTTGAACAAAAAGAGAAAAGATAGATTTAAGAACAAAAGAATTAGAGGAGAGCAAACAACAAGGAGAAACTAAAGAAATAATAACAGAACTTAAAAATAGATCAAAATGCATTAAAATCAGGGGACTAGAAGAACAAAAAACCAAGGATCTGTACACAAGGGTGGTACCAGATTTAGTGAAATTTATAGGTTGGCTTCCTGAACAATTAGATCTAGAAATAGATAAAATGTTTAGAATTGAGTCATGGGTGGCAAAAAAGAATAAGGTTCCGGGGGATGTAGTGATTTATTTTTTAAGAGAAAGGGTAAAGGATATAGTGATAAATAAAGCTTATGAAGAAACAATGACAATAGAAGGAAAGGATATTAAGATATTTAAAGATGTACCAGCAACAGTACTAAAAAAAGAGAACAGAATATAATTTTCTGATACAACAATTGAGAATAAAAGAAATATGATACAAATGGGAAAAGATCAAAGGAGTATCATTTACTTATAGATTTAAGAAGTATAAAATAAATAGTATAGAAAAAGCTAACAAATTCTTGAAGAAATTAAATAGAGAAGGGGAAGAGGAAAAAGAAGAAAAGCGAGAGGATAAAGATAGGAGTAACAAAGGGGGAAAAACAACAATAATAAGAAAAATGAAAACAGAATTAGAAATGGGGGGGAAAGGAAACAGAAGATAAAGAAGAAAAACAAGACATAGAAGAAGAAGAAAGAGAAGAAGAAGAAGGAGAAGGTAAGGAAGAAAGAGACGAAGACTCAGAAGAAGAAATAAAAATAAAAGACAGCAATTTAATAGATGAAGAAGAAGATTTAGAGTAAGAGTTTAAAGTAAAGGGAAAATAAAGATAGAAAAAAGAGTAAAATAAAGAGTAAGGATGTTAAGAAAAATCTTGACATGGAATGTTGAATATACCACAAAAAAGGAAAAAAATCTTCCATTACTTAGAAAAACAAAAACTAGACATAACATGTTTACAAGAAATACATATTAAACATAAAGATCTTAAATTAATGAAAAATCAGAAATTAGGTAATTTTTTTGCTGCAATGACGAAAAAAAGAAGAAAGGAGTAATAATATATATAAATGAAAGATTTGACACAAAGGAAATATTCAAGGGCTCTGAGGGTCAATTTATAAGCATAGAAGTCCATCTAGAAAATACTAAAGTGTTGTTGGTGGGCCTATATGCCACTTTAGATAATAAAACAAGATTTTATTCTAAGTTGTGGAAAGCGATTCAGGAATCAGAATTTGATGAATTGATTATGATGGGAGATTGGAATGGGGTAATACACCCATCTATTGACAGATCCCCTAAAATGAAAGACAAGAAAAATCACGGAAAATTACCGAAAGAATGTCTTGAGATGATAGAAAATTTGGCTGTGGTGGATACTTGGAGAGAGAAATATGGTCAAGAGATAGAATATAAATATTTTTCGGATAGACACCAATCCTGGTCAAGAATCGATATGATACTGACATCTAAGAGTGTGAGTAAAAGAATCCAAAAGATTGAAGTAAAGAATAGATTATTCACTGATCACTGCCCAATACTGTTATCTTTGAGAACAAATAGAACAGAATTTTCCTCAAAGTTAAAAGATTGCCTAATGAAAAAGGAAGAGATAGTTCAAAAAGCAAAGGAGACCCTTAATTATATTTTTTTGAGGAAAATATGGGGAAAGAAACATCAGTAGAGACAGTCTGGGAGGCTAGTAAAGCAGTGATTAGGGGATTTTTTTATTCAGAAAGAAATAGAACAAAAAAGGAAAAGGAGAGAGACACACACACAACTTGAAGAAAAGATAAAGAAAAAAGAACAAGAACTGAAAGAAAATCCTAAGGAGATTAAACTGATTAATGAGACTAAAATTTTACGAAACCAATTGAATGTAGAAATAACAGCAGAGATAGAAAGGAAACTAAGATATATGAAGCAGAAATACTTTGAAAATGCAAATAAACCAGGGAAATGTTTGTCTTATGAGATAAGAAAAGAAAGAGAGAAGAAAACAATATCCAAAATAAAAATAGGCAAGGCAAGGATTCGTATAGACAACAAAGGAAAATCAATAATCTAAACTGGGGATTTATGTTAGAAGTAATGGGGGAGATGAAATTAGGGGAATAATTTATAAATTAGATCAAAACTATATAAAGAGTAAACAGCCAAAATAATTGTAAATGGAGAAAAATCACAAACATGTAATATCTCTAAAAGTACAAGACAAGGTTGCCCCCTCTCCCCATTACTCTTCATTACAGGTTTGGAAATTCTTAATAGGAAAATAAGAGCTGATGATGAGATAAAGGGGATAAAGATTCAAAATTATAATTATAATTACAAGTTGAGAGCTTATGTGGACGATTTAGTAATATGTTTGGAAAACCCACTGGAGAGTATAAAGAAATTATTAACAACATTAGAAGAATTCAGTCATCTAGCGGGATTTAAAGTAAAGAGAAAAGACGTCTATGATTACAAAAAACTTGTCATCAAAAGAGGAGAAAGAATTAGTAGAAATATCTAAATTTAAGAGAGAGAAAAGGGTGAGGTATTTAGGGATAACATTAACAAAGCCAAATACAGAGTTATTTAATAACAACTGCCATATATTTCAGTGTGTAAGACGACTGGGCATATAAGATGACCCCCCATTTTTAATTTAAAATACAGAGTTTGGGATATACTCACTATATAAGACTACCCCTCCTTCTCTACCTCTTAGATCTCCTGCCCCCCTGTCCAGCCAGCCACCTCTCCATCCTTCCTGAAGCTGCAATGGGGTGCCCAATCGCGGCTTCAGGAAGGGCGGGTGGTGGCTGGAAAGCCTGCCCCCCATTGGCCAGCCAACTCTGCATTTCATCTTGGCTTTCATAACTTTGGCTGTAGATGATGGAATAATCTGTGAAATTAAAGGATTGAGAACAGCTAAAGAAGCATGGGATACTTTGAAAAATCTCTGTGGTGTCCAATCTTTGGAAAGTAAGGTTGAATTAATAATGAAATTGGTTAATATGAAGCTATCAAATCCCAATTTTTTGAATGAGCACATTAATGATTTTAGAGCCAAACTGGCAGACTTACAAACTCCTGGAGAGGAAATTGCAAAAGCTATGCAAATGGAAATCTTCCTGGCAAGTTTACTAAAATTCTACAATCCCATAATAAATACCTTGCAATTAAAGAATGATTTAACTCTATCAGAAGCTTTTATTCAGATAAGAGCTTTTCACCATAGACAAAACTTGATGCAAAATGGTAAGTTTGAATCCAGAAATTCTAATTTTAAGCAACAGGCTAACTTGGCTGAAAAGAAACCTAATTTTAAATGGACTGCTTTTCTTCTCTCCTGAGCTAAATGGAGGGCAATTTAACACTTCAAAGGCAATTCTCACAGCAGGGGAAAGGATCTGCTGGAAAACTGCCTGGCGTATAAGACAACCCCGACTTTTGAGGAGATTTTCAAGGGTTAAAAAGTAGTCTTATACGATATTAAAGGTTGGATCCAAATAAAAAAAAAATTACAGCAATGGAAAAAAATTAATGTATCTTTACTAGGAAGGATTTCTTTGGTAAAGATGAATATATTACCCAAAATGAAGTTTTGGTTCCAAAATATCCTGATCATTATGAATGAAATTCCATTTAAAGGTTGGAGCAAAGAGTTATCAAAATTTAAATGGCAAGGAAAAAACCAAGGATCAGATGGAAAATACTACATGAAACAAGAGATAAAGGGGGATTTCAGTTACCAAATTTGAAATTATATTATTATGCGTGTTGCCTGTCCTGGATACAAAACTGGGTAAACCTAGAAGATAAAAAACCTTTGATGTTAGAAGGATTTGATAACAGGTTTGGATGGCACGCATACTTGATATACAATAAGGCAGAGGTGAATAAGGACTTCAAACATCATTTTGTAAGGAAAGCGTTATTAGGTGTATGGCAGAAGTGTAGATATAAAATCTCTAAGAAAATACCATTATGGACATCGACACATGAAGCTTTTCACAAAAAGGAGACTCTGTGTAAGAATAAATGCCTGATTTATAAGAAAATTTTAAAAATAAAGGGGGACCAACGGATCATAAAAATGAGAGAAGAACTAGACGAAGAACAATTGACATGTCATTGGTTCTTATACCGACAACTAAAGGAGAAATTTATACAAGATATAAAATTGAACGGAATTGAAAGGAACTATACAGAATTGGATTTAATATTGAGAAATGAGAAGAAAAAATAATTTCAAAACTATATAAATTATTATTAAAATTAGACATGAAAGAGGAAACAGTGAAGGATAACATGATCAAATGGGCACAAAATATGGGATTTTCGTCTACAATGGATCAATGGAATAATTCCTGGAGTAAACATTTAAAATTCACAAAAAGTCAATATTAAAGGGGAAATTATTATAAAATGCTCTCTCTATAGATGGAATCTGACCCCATATAAAATTGCTAAAATGTATAATACTAATAATAACAGACATTGGAAATGTGGAACAGAGATAGGTACATTTTACCACATATGGCGGCAATGTCCAAAAGCAAGAAAATATTGGGGGGAAATTCATATAATAATAATAATATCCAAAATAATAAGAGCAGATATACCAATGAGACCAGAATTCTATTTATTAAATATGTTGGATGTATTAGATAGACAAATTATAAAAACTTACTGGCAAGTATTGTTATATATGGTCACTACAGCTAGGCTGGTATATGCAAGATATTGGAAGAACTCAGAGATTCCAAATATTGACAAATGGTTGGTAAAGTTACATGAAATAGCAGCACTGGATAAATTAACACTTCTATTAAATGATAAAACGGAGAATAAATTCAAAGAGGCATGGGGTTGTTTATTGCTTATATGGGAAGAAAAATGGGGAAAAGGAGCGATATTAAGCTTCGGATAAAATAAGGGAAATAAGATAGACATAACACTAAGAATAACATTGGGATGTTGAGATTAATGATTAATGATTTATTGGAAGGTCAAATCCCGGCTTATAAAGGAATAGCAAGATAACAAATTTACTTAGTAGAATTTTACTAAGGAAACTAAATTAGAAAACTTAGGCAAACAGGGTAAATTTTGGGGGGAAGGTGTATTCGTGCTTTTAGAATTTACAGAGGTCGTTTATTAAAAGTTATGAAAATTATAACTGCCAGATGAGATCCATCTTATTACCACCTCAGACAGCTTTAAAAAAGCTGTCAAGACGGATCTTTTCCTGCAGGCCTTTCCTGAATAACTATCCCGGCCCGAAGACTCAGCTGTCCTTTCCCTTTGAGCTGTGATTGGAATTTTTTTAAATTATTGTATGTTTTTAATTTTTTCTAACTTAATATTTTTTAATTATTGTATGTTTTTAATCTTTTCTAATTTAATATTATTTTAAGGGGTAGGCGGGCTAGTGTATGGAGTTTTTATATTGTAAGCCACCCCGGCTGCATTGCAGAGGGGTGGGATAGAAATAAATATTATTTATTTATTTATTTATTTATTTATTATTATTATTATTATTATTAAGAAACAGTGATACCAGATTTGAGAGAAAGAAACTGAAGGAAGCAAAGTTTGAGAATACAAGTTACAGTGAGCAGTGGAAACAGAAACCAAGTTGTAAACAGTTGATTAACAGGATATAGATACTGTATGGAAGATTCTTGGTTATCTTTAATATGTATGTTTAAAATAACTAATAAAAATATTTTTTTAAAAACGGCATAGGATAATAACAGAGGCAGCAGCAAGCCCCACCAAGCAACCACTTCTGCCTTGTGAAGAAACCTCGCTTTCTCAAAGGCATCTGCAGTGGGTTAGATCTGCGGATCATACTTTTTGTGTGTGTTAAATATTGTTTGGGGGAGGGGCTAGAGATATTCACAGTTTTTCCACTTTCACAGCAGTCCTGCGCTCATAACCCCAGTGAATGTGGAGGGCCAACTGTATGCATATCTGCTCTTCAGTATTTACCTTTAAACAAGTACACAAAGTAAGCCAGATCTCTATCCTCCACAAGGTCAGTGGATCTGTCTTATTTTGCTAATGGCAAAAATGAGGCCTGGAGACCCACAAGAACATGTAGAACACAATCTCAATATGTCCCCCCCAAAAAAAAATTACAGGAGAGAATTCTAGATAAGACACACTGGTCAGAAACAGAGATGACAAAGATGGTATGGCCGTTTCTCTCCCAAGTCTATTCATCGAAGATATATGCACAAGAATATTCAGAGCTGGATCAGGGCAATCAGCCACACTGTTGCGTATGAAACAACTGCACCACAGAAGGGACCATGTGTAGTATAACAGTTAGAATTTTTAACAGGGATTGGGAGATCCAGGGTCAAGGACCCACAAGGGAAATTCTACTGACAATACTGCTTCCCTAAGCATAATTGGAAGAAGTCAAACCCACTTTCTCCTGCACTATGGAAGCTTGGAGCACTGTCCCTCCCAAGACACCTCAAATCATTTTCTGAAGGAACAAGAAACTCTAACACTTCTTTCTTTTTCTTTTTTGGCTGATGTGGAGGGTGGGATGAAGGGAGGACAAAGAGTTCTGTTGTAGGGTGCCAGTGTGACATTACCCTCAGGAGTTTGTTGCAACAAGCTTGGTGTGTTCTGTTTTTACCCCATTTTTGTTTTGTTTTATTATGAACTTATTCTTATCAATGGTTGCTATAGACTGCAAATACACACGTTTTTATAAATAAAACACAGTCACACTGGGTGGTGCTCTGGCTAAGTCTTTAAAGATAAGGTTTCATCATCTCCTCCCACCAAAACATTCGAGCGTTTTGGCCATGCAAAAGCAAAATACTTACCCTTACAACAAACAAAATACTCGCAGGCCTTCCTCATTACTCTTCAGTTCTAAAGCACCACAACAGATTTCAGTTCAACTCCAATCAATCAATAATTATTTGAGTCTTCATTCAACCCCATCCCACCGCTGAATTATTATTGCAATGCTTTACATTTAAATCACAAGAGAAAAGAAAACATTCATGTGCAAAATATCTGTGCCTACCTTTTTGGCAATGTTAACGTTCTGGCTGGCCTGAAAGTAAAAACATAGAATCATTTTAGAAAGACAGTTTATACCAATATTCATGTATTCTCTTCCACCCACAATCAACAGTTCACACCAGCATTCCCCAACATTGTATCTTCTAGCTGTGTGGGATTGGGGACAACGTGCTCACTATACCTGGAGAACATCAGATTCTGAAGTCTGGTTTAAATCATCAAGTGGCTCCAAGGATTAAAATTAAACTTTAATAATTTTCAAAGTTCTGTTCCATGCTGGCGTTTTACATGTGTATAAAATTTGCGAAGAAAAGCCAGAGAGAGAGAGAAAATCATAGGCACTTTCAGTCACAAAGAGCTTGCTAAACCAAGGAAAATATTTACCAGTGAAAAATAAAATAATCCATTCTTGAATCCTCCTTCCCCAGAATGAATGCTAGAGAAAAATATTTCCCAAAGGTTAGTTCAAACTGATGTACTTCTTGTGCAGTAGTGTTTTCAACTGCTATTTCTTAAATGATCATACACACACACACACAAACACACACACTTCAAATACATTCACATTTAGAAAAAGCCATTCAAGTTCTGTTTCCCAAACTCTACTCAGATGAGTAAAAGAAGGGCCTCCTCCTAGGACTGTTGCAAATCCTTTGAAACAAAAGCCAGATATACAGATACAACAAACATAACAGAGGTTGAGAAGCAGTAATTCAAGCCACAGCTTTAGGTAAAAGTAAGATCTTATGTCACAGTGGATGTTAGATTTAAATGGTGTTTCTTTATGTTCCTAAATCATGGATTTCTGAATAAATGTTTCAAGAACAGTTCATATGAGTACACCACATTTCTAGTTTTGGAACACTATTAACAAGCTGCCCCAGTTCAGATGTAACAATAGTTTATTGTTATGCACAGTCTCTCACTCTCCTCTGGTGTGGGCATCTTGTTCCTCTAGTAAAGCATGGCTTATACAAATGAGGCCAGTGTTTTTCAATGATGAAACAAAGCACTTAAGTTCAAAGCTGTAATTCCTTTAAAGCACCCTTTCCTTCAGCACTAGGGATTTCCCCCAGCCCTTAATGTATACATTTCTGGAATAGGCAGCATATCAAACCTGCAAGACGCACAGAACTACTGTTTCAATTAGGCATTTCATGGGATTTGTTTTATGGTAACCACACACTCTTTGGGATGCACTTTTGGATAATGTGTGGCAGGGAACTGGACTAGATGGTTGTTGAGGTCTCTTCCAATCCTATGATTTCTTGGCGAATTAAATGAAACTTTCAAACTTATAACATTGCTCACCATCAACATCCATTATGTGAGGGGAAATGTCCCACTTTCCTATGTCTACAGTTATTGTAGAGCATAAACTACCCATCTTTTGGTTTGCTGAAGTGTAAAAAGGCTACTGCTTTCTGCCTAAGAATGCTTTCTTTCCCATTGCCCTCTACACTGGAATCTCTGGATCTTGGGCAAAAGATCGGGAAGGCAAGCCCTAAGAGGAACAGTTTAAGGAGCTGGCTATGTTTAGGTCGGAGAAGAAAAGACTGACGGGTGCTATGCCAGCTATCTTTGAAGGGATGTGATGTAGAGGATGCAGCAAGCTTCTTTTCTGCTGCTCCAGAGACTAGGCCATAAACCAATGGATTTAAATCACACAAAAACCGATTCCACCTGAACATCAGGAAGAGCTTACTGATAGTAAGAGCTGTTCAACAGTCAAACAGACTGCCTTGGAGGGTGGTGGACTCTCCTTCTTTAGAGATGTTTAAACAGAGTTGAATGCCATCTTTCTGGAATACTTTCGCTGTATATTCCTGCGTGGCAAGGGGTTGGACTAGATGATCCTTAAGATCCCTTCCAGCTCTGTGATTCCTTGGTGAACTAGATAAAACTTCAAAACTTTTAACACTACACACTATCACTACCCATCAAGTACACAAGGACATTCCATTTTGCTATGCATACCTTTATTTTAGACCATAACTAACATTTTTTGGGGGGTGCTGAAGTCTAAAAGGGATAACATTTCTACCCAGTCAATGTAATAAAATTGTCACAAACAGCTGCAACATATTGGTTACGTTACAGTGTAGAAATTCATTCTGGTGCACCATTTTTTTAATGCATTCTTTTAGAAACAAAACAGTTTGACAGCAGGTGTGACCTTTAACATTTCAGATTTTGAAGGACTTCATCATTGTTTCATGCAGAACAGAACACGCTTAAAAACACTGAAGTAGAAAAAAAGAGGCAGACACGGGCTGGAATCCCAAGAACCACTTAGGATATGCTGACATGGTTCCATGAAACCATTAAAGTTTCTTTTATTTTTATTTTTTGATCAATTTCCTTTGAACATTCTATGCCACAAACAGCTTTTCGAACAACTTTATATGTCAAGAAATAGTCTTCTTGTAACCATTGCTTAGCGAAGACAAGGGTGTCGCTGCTTTATGAAATATGACAAAGTACAGTATTGCTATTGTTTCAACTTTGGCCTTTCCTTTCCAGAAAGAAGTTATTTGAGTTATTTTTAAATGCTACATTTTGAAAAGTTAATCAGTAAGAAATAAATGTAAGCCAACAAGCTAACTTGCAGCTTTACTTTCTGAAGATCTGCATCCAATTTGGTAAGCCATAGAATCTGGTTCCCTGACTGTGCTCAATGAATTTGTTTTTACAAATCCAGAGAATGCTGAAAGTGTAATTAGCCAACCGACACCACGCTCAGAAGGCACAGAAGAAGATTGCTTGGGCTAGGCCTGTGCAGCCACTTGAAAGATTAACAAGAAAGGGAATGGCAGCAATCTTGAGTAAGATCACAAGGGAAGAGGGAAGGTTAACCTTCTCCATTGCTTGAAATCATCACAAGCTTGTTGCTAACTTCTTCTCACTTGAGCAGCCTTATAGGAGGAGGAGAGTTTTCTTTCTCCTGGCCATGATCTGCTCTAGATTTGTTTCCTCACTGCTAAGGGCAGCAAGAGAGGAGAGGGATAGAAACGTGTGTGTGTGTGTGTGTGTGTGTGTGTGTGTGCACGTGCGTGCACGTGTGTGTGTGTGTGTGTGCGTGCGTGTGTGCATACATACAGGTGTGGCTTCCAACTTGCCATCCACCACCCACCTTGCATACCCTCCAACATTTCATAGATGAAAACTGAGACACCTGTGGCCAGACAATGTCAGAGTGTGGTCAAGATGGCAAAAGATGACACTAATGAGGAAGAACATACACGGTAGGAGAGGCTGCAGCAGTTTCCTTTTGCCTGAGCCTAATGGAAAGGGGAAGATTCCGCGCTCTCCTCTCGTCCTACTGAGTTAATTGAATGTGAATTACTTTTGCATTTGAACTCAGTTTGCAGCAATGGAAAAAAGAAGAAGAAAAATGGGGGAAATGGGAAGTGGAGAGAGAAACTGGGTCATTTTTAAAGCACCTGAAAAAGTGGGATGACACAGGATTGAGACTGTTCCTGCCAAATCCTGTCCAGTCAGGACAGCTGGAAGGTATGCACCTGTACCCATAGCAATACTTGAAATAATGCTTCTTCCTGTATCAGTTTTCCATGATGCTCTCCTCAAAATGCCTTCCATATATTCAGAGTTTTATGGTAAAAACCTTTTGGGGTAACAACAAATGTGTGACCATATAGCTTTTTAAAAACAATGTTAACAAGAGCAAAGTTATCTTATTGGTACAATGATGAACAGGTTTTAGTTCTCTTACCAATCCCATGGTTTTTCCT
Organism: Gambelia wislizenii; assembly: GCA_030847615.1. Lineage (NCBI taxonomy): Eukaryota > Metazoa > Chordata > Lepidosauria > Squamata > Crotaphytidae > Gambelia > Gambelia wislizenii. The sequence continues at coordinate 52,241,496 of JAUMIR010000001.1, read as the reverse complement.
CCTCAAAAAAGTACAGAAAACAATGGAAAAGCATGAAACCATGAAACAAATAATGTGGCAAGTAAACATATTTATTTTTAGGTGTTTTTTGTTGTTGTTGTTTAATCACTGCTCTACAGTGAACTCGCCACGGGTCAGCGTAAGAGGGGCGCTCCAAAAAAACGATACAAGGACTCCCTGAAACAACATCTCAGGCTCGGCCAAATTGACCACCAACAATGGTCCTCTCTGACCTCACATCGGGAGGCATGGATACACACTATTCACAATGCTGCAGCCTTATTTGAGAACTCACGCAGAACAAGTCTTGAAGAGAAACAACAACGCATAAACAATCACAACCCGGAAACATCACCCAAGGAAACATTCTGCTGTGCTTTCTGTAACCGGACTTGTCTATCTCGGATTGGCCTTTTCTGTCATCAGCGCGCTTGCAGAAAACGCGGGCTGAATCCTTCCTGAATCTTCGTTTGCGAAGAAAAGCCAGAGGAAGTAATAAAAGCAGGTTATTAAAAAAAAAAACAGTGTAAAGAGTAATGGAATGAATTACTTCAGAAAAATAACTTTCCAAAAATTGGGCATACCGTATATTCCGGTGTATATAAGAACTGGGCGTATAAGATACCCCCCCCCCATTTTTTTGAGTTAAAATATACAGTTTGGGATAAGACGACCCCCCCCACCACACCACACCACCCACCCTCCCGAAGCCATGATCAGGCTTCCCATCGCAGCTTTGTGGAGGGCGGGTGGTGGCTGGAAAGCCTCCCCCTCTCCAGCCAGCCACCCTTCCACCCTCCCCGAAGCGTGATTGGGAGCCCACATGCTGGTTGGGAAATCGCAGGAGATGGCTGGCTGGCTGGCTGGCGAGATTCCCCCGTCCCGCGATACCCAGCCACCTCCCGCGCCTCTCCATCCCGCGATGGGTCTGGAAGGAATGGAGCTGGCTAGGAACTCCCTCCCCCATCCAGCCACCTGGGAAGGACAGGAGCTGGCTAGGAAGCTTCCTAACCACCTCAGAGGGGTGGCTGTTGAGCGGGGGGGAAGCTTCCTAGCCAGCTCCAATCCTTCCCCAGTCCTTCTCCCTTTGCGAAGATGTAGGAGATGGGCGGCATGTGGAGCAAACTGCTACATTCGCCCCTCTACTCCACCTTCGATTCCTCCCCAAAGGGGGTAAAGGCAGGGGAGAGGGGCAAATGTACCCGCTTTGCCTCACCCCCCTGCCCTGTCTGCTGCATCTTCGCTCCCTTTGCGAAGGGAGCTAAGACGCAGGAGATGGGCGACGGGTGAGGCAAACCACTGCATTCGCCCCTCTCCTCTGCCTTTGATTCCTCCCCAAAGGGGGCAAAGGTGGGGGAGAGGGGCGAAGGTACCCAGTGTATAAGACGACCCCCACTTTTGAGGAGATTTTCCTGGGTTAAAAAGTTGTCTTATATGCTGGAATATACGGTAATTATATATTAAGAAGCGTGAGTGTCATCTCTCCCATGGCACCTTGCCTATGGGTTTTTACTAGTCTCATTTTCCACATCCTATTCTGCGAACCAGTCACATTTCTTGCTCAGATACTTATAGACTGAAGCTTAAACCAATTCCATCTCTCTCTCTCTCTCTCTCTCTCTCTCTCTCTCTCTCAATGAAATGAAATATTTTATATATTGTTCTTAAACCCATCTACAGTATCCAAGCATACTGGTGTAAAGCCCTGACAATCTCAGAACACTGAACATTATTAATGTCTGGCATGAAAATTCAAGTGATTAACTGTAAATCCAACTGGGGTCCAGAATGTAGCTTAAAGTTTGGATTTACAAGAAATCGCTTATAGAGTTATAATGTTCCCCATCCGTGCTCTCTCTCTCTCTCTCTCTATTGGATAGATGAAACTGGATGCTGCATATAGCTAGATAATAATTCTTTCATTTTTTCAAGCCATGTACTGCAATTAATTTTTCTGAACATATGCATGAAAACCATCTCCAGCTCTAGAATTCTCAGTATCATTTTCTTGCAAGAAGATTAATACAGTTACCAATGTGTGTGATTCTGATATCAGTCCATAATGCTATAAATATATTCACCAGGGCACTCTGAATAAAAATGGCTTCTCTGCTTGTTTCTTCAAGACTTCTAAGTGAGGCAAGGTGATGTCCCAGCCATCAGCTGCAGGCGTTTGCCTCCACAAAATGCTTGTTCCTACTCATTCAAATGGTGTAGCATGATCTGCAGAGAGCCCTGTTCATATCTCCGATCACTGATCAGATAACAGCAGAAATTCCTTCCTCCTATCCAATCCCACACTCTGTGAGTCAGATTAGGGCCATGGGCCCAAAGAGCTATCTTTATATACATGGAATGGAACCATGTGCATGAGGCAGTTGCTCTCAATAATTTTTGTTTGGGAGCACTCTCTGCCACCAAGGCAAATTGCTATTGAGCCTTTACAGTGGAGTGCCTTTTCTGTTTTGATAGCTACAAAGCAGTGGTTCTAAAGCTTTGGTCACCTGGATGTCTGGTACTTCAGTTTCCAGAGTCCCTGACTATTGGGCCATATTAGCTAGGACTTCTGGGAATTGAAGTCTAGAGGTGAAAAGGCTGAGAACCCACTGCTATATACATTCTAAGCTGTATACAGAGATGTAAAGGATAGCAGCCTCCTAATCTAAATTGATTAATCCAAACAAGCAGTGTCTGACAACAGTGAGCTTTATTCTTCTAAGCTCTATGTCGTCGTCTTCTCAGCTATAGTGTCATGTGATGATATTAGGCAAAACCAGGTTACACATAAGCAAATGTATTAAAACAAAGCAATTTCATGAATGGTAATGTTTGGGAAAGAAAGGGGGAGGGAGGACAGAGAAATGTTCAGTACATCTTGCCCCTGTTTTTTCTGCCACTATTCCTCCTCCTCAGTTGTTCTTCCTTCTATTGAAGCCTGCCCTGGCCTTTCCCCCTTCAGATGCATTAGATTACAATATCTAGCAAGTCCTGCCAGCATAGCTACTACAGATGTGTATGCCAATACACCCAGATGGCACCAGGTTCCACTAGTTGCAGGTGAGTGTTTGTAAGGGTAAAAAGACACTTCCAACCCCATGCAGCATGAAGAGGGGGGGGGACTGGGCAGGGCAGCTGCAACAGAAAAGGCAGTTTCTTGGTTCTTCTTTTCTCCCAAGAGGCCCCTGCCCAAAAAAGCTTTACCTAAATTGAAGTGGCAGTTGTCGTGGACATGACTTTTGCTGGACATGTTTCCACATACAATGGTTTCCCCTGCCCACACACATACACTTCCAGGACACTTAAGGGAGAGATAGTTGAGAGGGCAAGCTAAACAAATCAAAAGGTTTTGAAATATTCAAAGACAATAAAAAACTTAATATCATCATGAGTCAACATTTGACAACACGCCAAGATCCAATTTGGAGCAGATATCTGTCTTCTAAATGCTCCATAAGCTGAAATCCTTTTGTGACTCTTCTCCACATCCGCACCCACTACCAGCTGAAATGAAATGCAATCATACTTGGCCCTGAATGATGACCAAGTGGCTTTGCTGAGCACAGAGTGGTTTCCATAAAACATTTTATTTGTATCCCCTCACTGCACCTCCTAGTTTCGTGAAGCACTGCAAGGTCAAAGCCACACAAGAGTATCTCTGATTAAGGTGCAGAAATCACTTTGCAAAAGATTACAGACAATATTGCTACTCACCAAAACTACCATAAGATGAAACATGAAGGCCACATGTTGTAAGTTCAATACACACACACACAACTTTGATATTTGGAGCTGAATGTTTCCCAGAAGCCCTTCAAAGTTTTTCTATAGATAAGACTTCCAAAAGATACCCCAGTATGTTGCTTGGCCAACCTCAAGGCCATAGTAAAAATATGCCAATTAGTGCAAATCTCTGTCAGAGTTTCTATGATTCCAGGATGGCTATAGCTACACAAGATGCTCACCCTTCTCAGACTCTAAAAATCAATCTGGCATTATGGAACCTAGTTCAGCTTTGACAGAATACTATAGAAGAGATGAAACTTAATAACACCCTAAAGGTCTGAGCTAAACCTGGTCCTTCTGAGAAAAAATGCTACCACAAATTTGTTAAGTATGGAATCCTAAGATTTGTAGTTTGTTGTAGCACCAGAGCTCTCTGACAGAGAAGACTAAATACAGTACCTCACAAAACTACAAATCCTAGATTTTCATAGCACTGAGCCATGGCAATTAAAGCAGTGCCAAACTGCATTATTTCTGCAGTGTATCAGCAGCCTAAGTGAAGTCTCAGTTATTTCAATGGGTCTACCCTTAGCAGAACTAAATCTGGATCCAACCAACTATTAGAAGGACCACTGATCCTCTAAAGAGACAATGAGCAGTACCTGGCCTTCCAAGTGTTTTGGATTATAACTCCAAAACATTTGACATCCAAACCATCTGAAAGATCAGAGGTTCCACACCCTGGTCTAAGAGAAACAACTCATTGCTATGTCAGATCCCTACCAACGGGGATTTATTCCAAAACTTCTAGATATCAGACTAAATTCATATCGTGTTTTTTGTTGCTGTGTGTCTTCAAGTCATTTCCAATTTATGGTGACCCTAAAATGAACCTATCACAGGGTGTGTGGGTTTTTTTGCAGAATTTGTTTACAGGGGGTTTGCCCTTTCCTTCATCTGAGGCTGAGAGAGTATGACTTGCCCAAGGTCACCCAGTGGGTTTCCATGGCCGAGCAGAGATTCTAACCCTTGTCTCCCTTGAATTTTGGAGTCCTTGAGTTTTGGAGTCCTCATCCACCACCCAAACCACTACACCATGCTGGCTCTCTCCATAAAGTGTAGCATCCTCCACATTCCTCTGCCCTCCCAAAATCATTTTTCTCCTGCCATTCTCCCTCTGATTGGAGCCACTTCTTACTTCTGGAACCTCAGAATCAATAAAAGAGCTCAGAAGAAAGGTTTTATAGTAGAGGCATTTGTGTAAAGTAAATGTTCAGTCTGTCCCCTCTCCCCAGCTACTGCCCCATTGCACTTTAAATCACGTTCCACTACCACCATCATCCAGACTCATATATCCTTAATGAATACAAGCAGGGCACCAGGGGCCAAGTTCCTTCATGCAACAGTAACACATTAACATGATTTATTATTATTTCAAACACTGGAGAAAAACTAATTTTATAATGTTACTGTGCCAGAGGCTCATTTAGTAAAATGCAAATTATTCAAGAAGAAAAATGTGTTCTCAGACTTTTTTCTGCATGCTTTAATTCAGTGCTTGACTCTATGAATCTTTATCTGACTAATACAGTAGAAATTCTACAATTATGTGTTGCCATATAGCGAGAGCTTTTAAAAAGAGGATGGAAATCATAGGAAACTATGAGGAATGCATCGGAGGATCAGACCAAGTCTGCAAAAGCTTATGCTACCTCCTCCACCCTCTCAGTTAGTCTCAAAGGTGCTACAAGATCCCTCTAAGAACTTTAGTTCTTGCAAAAATTCTAGAGAGCTTTGGGTAGGTAGATGGGATCCAAAATCCAAAAAGGACAGTAATATTTTTATCAAGTCTAGTGAAAATGGCCCTAAGTCAGAAAACAGCTTTCAAGTTCTCACCATTTTTCTGAAAGTATACAAATATTTGAAGTCTACCTTCCATAAATAAACTCGGGGTGGGGGAAGGCTCTATACTTGTACACACATTCCAGAATGCTGAAAAGCAAAGAGTCTCCTTGTTGAGTCTGGTCTTTTTTCTTATTGTCCAGTGTCTAGTTTAGAATTAGAGTCTTGTTCTTTAAGTGTCTGGAGAAAGGGAGCCATTCATCTATCTAATCAAAAAAGCTCTCTCTCTCTCTCTCTCTTGTTCTCTTTCCTTAAATTATGATTCTCACAGCTCATACAGGGTTATGTTTTAGCACTTTTGCTGTAAGCTTTAAGGCTTTAAAATTGTCTGAAATAGGACTTCTTCTCAGGACTTCTCAAATAGGACAGAGCTCCAGTTATTTTGAATAAACAGGAATGGCTTTGGGGTGGGTGGGTGGGTGGGGAACGACACTATTCTCATTATACTAATTAACTCATTTGGACACCACAGTTCAAAGGACTAACAAATCACTGGGTTAAGTACTAGCTATTCTGCTCTTTTTTGTAAGGTGAGGGGTGTGGGGCATGGGAAATGAGTTTTCAAACACTTTATGCCAGATTCTAAAGGTCAAAAGACGTCAATATTCCAGAACTGCAAAGCAGAGGCCAAAGCCAGAGTTCTTTATGCAAAGAAAATCTAGCTTTAAAAAGACAAGTGCAATAATTAATTTGAATGATTTCAAGACCTGGGGGTTGTCTATTTAATGTCCTATCTTATTAACCAAAGCAAATTTATCATATATATATATATATATATATATATGTATGTGTGTGTGTGTATATATATATATATATATATATATATAATTTAATTGGTGAACAATAATATTATTTAATTGGTGAACAATAACTTTGAAATGGTTTTTAATATAGTCTGGAATATTAGCATACAGCCAAAGGCTTAATAAAACCAGAGCATGTTGTTTTCATATGCACAGTAAAATAATCAAAATGGGATTTGTGAAAAGACATTAATAAAGCCAGGGCAAACCTTCTAAATTAACGATTACTGTAACTAGTTTTCTGAGTAAAGGGAGAAACAGTTTTAAGCCCCAAATGTAGGGGTGATGGACAGACACTTTTGAGCAGCAGTGGGAAAAAGGCAGACAAACTTCTGGGTGATTTGAAATCCATCTATCAGTGATAACTAATTCAACATTTTAATTTAAATTTAGTTTAATTTAACTGACTTAACTCAATTTGGATTCATATTTGGATTATAGTTAACTGCCATCAACTCGGCTTTGACTCACAGTGACAAATATGCACAAGAGACCTCCAAGTCACCCTAATCCTCAACAGCCCTGCCTTGACTCTTTCAGACTCAGGGCAATGGCTTCCTTGACTGAGTCTGTCCATCTGGAATGTAGCCTTCCTCTTTTCCTGCTCCCGTCTACCTTACAAGCATGTTGTCTTTTCTACTGAATCATGTCTTCTCATGATAAATCCAGAGTACAGCAGTCTCCATTTAGTAATCTTGACTTCTAGGGAGAAATCAGGCTTGATTTACTCTAGGCTCCATTTATTTGTCCTTTTAGCAAGTCATGCTACCTGTATAACTCTTTTCCAGTACCACAATTAAAATGAGTTGTTTTTCCTCCTATCAGAAGTCTTCATTCTCCAGCTTTCACAACCATCCATAGAAATGGGAAATATGATGACATGAACAATCCTGATTTTAGTATTCGATGATATATCTTTACACTTGAAGATCTTTTTCTAGTTCCTTCCTAGCTACCCTTCCAAATACTAGGGGTTGTCTAGGTGTTGAAAAAATCCTCATAGAATGTGAGGATAATACCTTTTGTCCAAATGGGATCCTGCCATTATTCGACATACTGTGAAGGGGGGGGGACTCAAAATACTCCACAGGAAAAGCCTTTGTAGTGTTTCCGTATTTTCTAAAAGCTCTGCAGGAAATGCGCATTCCTGCTAGTTTGAACACTGATGCAATTTGCTGTGCAGTACCAAAGGGGCAGCACTCTTCATCTGATTGGTTGGACGTGCGCAAGCTTGCTGTCAAGCACCAGGAAGTGCTAGCAATTGTGAGCTTTCGTAAACTTTTTTTTTAAAAAATGTACTGACAAAAGCAAACATGGCTGCGAATCAAGATGACAGCCATGTTGTTTTTCAGGGGGGGGAGGGGCAAATAGGGTGAAAGGGACTCAGAACCAGAGCACCAGGAGACAATGAGAAGGGCGGCCACAGCAAGAAAGAGGAGGAAAGCCGCCCATCCTTCACCTATCCCAGTGGTAGGTGGGATATCCCTGATTCTGGCTGCAAAGGGATAGTAGGAGCCACCTAGCCAGCTGCTCTGAGAATGAAGAGGGAGCATGGCTCTTTGCTGCTTCATCTCACCTTCCGCCAGAGTGGCAATGAGCTCTTCCCATCTTCCTTCTCCAAGAGGCTGACCAGGCAGCTCCTACCCTCCCTTTGCAGCCAGAATTTGAGGCCGCTGTTGCCACTGTGATGGCTGAAGGGCAGGTAGCTCTCCTTCTCTTCCTCGCGGTGGCTGCCCTCCTCGTAGACTCCAGGCACTGCACTGCCAAGTCCCCTTCACCTTCCTCCCCACCCCACAAAGCTGACATCTTGATTCACGGCCATGTGAACATTGCAGAGGAGAGCTTCACATAGTATCATTTTTGCCAAAACACTGTAGAGACAAAGGAACGCTGCTGTGAATTGCCTATAGTGTGCAGGTATGTGCATTATTTCTTCTCATCTAGTCAAGCTCCCAGTCTTCTTTTGATTTCTTGATTGCAGTCTCCATTCTGATTGATGACTGAGCCAAGGTATGGAAAATCTTGAACTATTTCAATTTCTTCACCATATACATACTATAAAGTTATGTAAATCATCTGTAGTCATTATTTTTGTTTTCTTAATGTTCAACTGTAAACCTGCCTTTGCGCTTTCTTCCTTGACTTTCTTCAGTAATCATTCCAAGTCTTTGCTATTCTCTGCTGGTAGTATGGTGTCATCTGCCTATCTTAAACTGTTAACGTTCGTTCCTTCTGCAATTTTTATGCCTCCTTCCTCCAAGTCTAATCCTGCTTTACATCTGATACGTTCAGTGTATAGCTTAAACAGACGGGGTTAAAATGTGCCTTACCTGTACCCCTTGACAAGTAGAAACCATTCCATTTTTCCCTATTCTGTCCTGGTGGTAACCTCTTGTCATGGGATCTTCTTCACCTTCTGCTACATGCACAGCATCAGAATTGAAACAAAATGCCTTGTGAAACATGTAGTTCTATCTCTGGTATAAGACATGTGATGGCTCATTCAGTCAGCAAAGAAATGCATGTGTGATCCAGCCCTTAGTCTAAATTTGTAATACTGCCCTGAAAACTGATTAAGGTGACACAGTACTTTAGCCAGCGATGACCTGGCTTGTTTCTTATTAGAACCTTTAAGGTTCACCAAAACAACAAACAAAATAATGTCTTTGATGAGTTGCAGTGAAATCTCTGTGCTAGGATGGAGACCTAGTAGTCCTCCAGATGCTGATGGACTTCCAACTCCCATCACCCTTCATGACTGGCCATGCTGGATCTGATGAGAACTGCAGTACAACATCATCTGGTGGCCACACATTGCCCACTCCTGCTCCCCACAACTTTCAGCAGTCTAAGGGTGGTGTTCTTCAATAAGACTTTAATGCAGAAGTAGCTTAAAATAGAATTGTACTGATTTAAAATGTGAGTCACACACACACAGCAACTTTTTTTAAAAGTATCCAAAAACTCAATTACCATTCCTCATGTTTCTTTGTAACTCCAAAATATGATAAAGCATAACAGTTTGCAAGTTTTCTGCAGTCATATTCTTTTTTTTAAAGCTAAAGTGTATACTGACTGCAATCCTTTGAAACAGTGAAACAAAATTATAGTTTTCCCCTTTGTGCTATTTTGAATTCACTACAATTTTTATAGTTCAAAGTAAAACTTTATGCTGAATCCAAGTCAGCTGAAAAACAGAGCAAACATATTACTTTAGTTTTTTAGCAACTGATTTACAACACCAAGAATCAACACTTCATTCTTTTAATGTTAGGTCACTGACAAACGTTAAGCTCCACAGGCTTGAAAAACATGCTCTAACCTGCTGTGCTCAGTTGGTTACCTGCCAAGTCTCAATTTTTAGTTAAATTTGTATAGAGTTCCTTCCTCTGTAATAGTACCATTCCCCCAGCTTTCAATTCCCAATTAAAGTTAACAATGTGGGCATATACAGTAATGAAAGGTGGTTTCATTATACACTAAATTTAATTAATGTGTCATACAAAAATTGAAGGATGCCTGCATTTAATATTACACTGTCAGAACATGCATACTGCAACATTGGATGACCAAAAAAACAAACAAACCCAACCCTGTACAGTTTTTTGGAACTGGCTTCCAGCCTTTGCACTCACAATTATATATATATCCTCCACACAACATGAACATTTTTAGCATGGTTTTCTCACACATACAAGAGATTTCATCTATGTAGGAATGTCATAACATGCAAAGCAATAGGGGAAAATAATGGCAAGCACAACAGACAAATCTAATTAATGTGTATTTCAAAGCTTTAGTCTTGACCTTAACTTTTATCCAAAGTTTTGCTTTGGGGTATTCTGCACCTAAGGAGAAGAGGACTGGACTTGGAGAAAGAGAATGAGATGGAAATATAGATAAGAAAGCTTGCCAAATGACCAGAAAGAGTTTTAAATGATGAGACCAGAGCTTGACAAATGACAAGGTCTAAGGTGTGTTTGGTGAACTGGACCACCAGAAAAACTGAGACAGATAGATCAGAACCAAAATGTCCAGCTCTGCTTACATTTCTATCCTGTGACATATGAAAAGACCACCAAATTCTGACAATACATTTTTGTGAACAGATGTGCATGTTTTCAAACTGTAACTAGATTTAAATTAGCAGATCACTGCAACAATCTGGGGTACAATGCACTTCACCTTCTTCAAATGATGTGGTCTGTAGTGTTAAATAGACTAGACTATTTTATAACCAACCAATACCTAAAACAGTAATTGTTGCCCTCTGCCACTACACCTGTTTAGAGGCATAAGGACGTGTTAAGCGCCAACTAACATGGCTGGTCAAGCCAGACAATTTGGATTTCTTGTACCCTCTGAATGCCTTTGTCAATCATTCCTAAATCTAAAAATATTTGTTGTAATATATTAAAATACCTATCCTTATTTCAGTATGGTCTATTGGAGCTCAAATGTGAACAGACTTCTGCATGAAGCATGTTTAAGGCAAAGCACTGTACTGCAAAGAATTTCCTTCACTGTGGCTTGCTACAAAAATCTCCATCTATACAGCAAAGCAAGTAAAATTTAAAAGTGAGTGTAACTAATATTGAGTCCAGAAACCATATGAAATTTAACCTCCTTACCGTATACTGGCTATATGCTGTTGCACAGGCTGATGCTGAAAATGTTCAGGCCATTGGTGATGTAGGCAGAATGAGGGCGAAGACTGAAGGCAGCAAGCGGTCTGGTACAAGGGTGCATGCTTTTGGCAAGCAGATGCTGAGTATTCAGTATGAGGGTTTGGGCAGCAGGAAGTCAATGGAGATGGTGTTGCATTGCCAGCCAGGGAAAGGCATTCTTGCTGATTACTATGGTGATTCAGTGGATGATGATATGGGCAAGGGCGACAACATTGCGATAACACCTGTGGAGTTCTTTGGTCATCTACAGGCAGGAATGATGCTTTTAGCATGCCATTCAGCTGAAGGCACCCATTTGCACTCACTTTTCCTCGTGGGGCTTCTTTAGCTGGGATGTTTTGGACTGCAACAGTGCCATCGCTGGTTGTAAGGAGATCAAGACTTGCTGCATTAGATAGAATGCCACCGTTGCTCATAATTCCAAAGTCATTGTTTCCATTGCTTGTAGCCATGCTCCAAATTTCTGGCAGCCTGCAATGGGTCTAGGAGGAAGATGGGGAGAAAAAGGAAACTTTAAAACACTGAACAAACAAAAGGCACAATTTTGTCAATATTAGTTTCAAGATCTGATGTGATCGACTGAATAAAAAGAAACATAGTTCAGAGATGCACAGCGTTCTTCATTGATACACTGTGTTCCAATGTCCATACACCACCACAGGCTGGATGCTCACTGTCACTCTGTAGAAAACACTGCGCCTCAGACTAACAGTCAACCAAAGACTATCTAGAGCTCATGGACAGTTCTTCCAAATCCTTTCCAAAATTAGATTTAACCGAAACCCATTGAACACCAGCAGGCAAAGACTTTTCTTTTCAAGCAGGCTTTTAATGTATAAGCAGCGGGGCTTGTTTTATCTTGTATGTTTTAGATTTTATATGGTTTAATTTAATTTTATAATATTTTAATTGTATCTACTGTATTTTTTAATTTGTTGCTTTATGGAAGCCGCCTTGGGTCCCATCTTGGGAGAAAGGTGGCATACAAATGAAAGGAAACGAATAAATAAATAAATAAATTGAATTGACATTCCAAAGGCTTTACCAAGTCCTCTGGGGTTCTGAAGACAGGCCATGATGTTTCAACCAAAATTCACATGAATTACTGAAATGAAATTGGGGCAAGAAGTAATGGGTTAAAATCAGACATCTTTGTTAAGTGTCTTCACAACAGCCTCTTACCCTCTAATTTGTTTTAACTAGCAGAAATGGTTAAAAAAAGAAGAATAGAATCTGTTATTTTCCTGAAACTGAAGTCAAGTGTGTGGAATTGGTAGTGGGTCCTTGTGGCCAGTGGGGGAGATATATAGAAATGTAGGTAGTGTATGGAACTGTAGTCATAATAGCAGGCAAGAGGATTTTGGAGAACAAGTAGAAGTGTGTAGTAAGAGGGATTAAAGTGATGGGGAGCTAGAAGGTGAAAATCTGGGTCAAGGTGGAGCGAGGGGCTGGAACTGGTAATCAGAGCAGCAGTCGTAAAATGGCTTTGGAAGGCAAGATATGGCACAGTGGGATTGGATGGGGAAGGTTACTTTAGAGGCTAATCTATGGTACTCTCTTCTATGAGAGTCTATGATCTTGCTCCACCCTAGCCTTTGCCTCTGAAGATATACCAGCATGATCCTGAGACAGCTACAGAGAGTAGAGTTTTCCAGCCATTTCAACTTGGGTGCCCTTGAATTAGAATATGCAAGATCAATCCTGCCAGCTGAGAAAACTTTGCCTCCAAGCAATCTGGATAAGATTTGTAAAGCAAGAACTTTGTTGTTGTTGTTGTTATGTGCCCTCAAGGCAACTCTGACTTAACTGCAATCCTATCAAAGGATTTCCTTGGCAAGATTTGTTCAAATAAGGTTTGCCACCACCTGATTCAGAATATAACCTACAAGATCTGATATTCCAGACCTGCCCCTGCTTCACCTCTGAGATCTGACAGGATCTCATGCCTTCAAAGTATTGTTGTTGTGTATCCTCAAGTCATTTCTGACTAGTGGCTACCCTAAGCTAAACTTATCATGGGGTTTTCTTGGCCAGGTTTGTTGGGAGGAGGGTTGCCACTGTCTTCTTCTGAGGCTGAGAGAGTATGATTTACCCAAGGTCACCAAGTGGGTTTCCATGGCCAAGTGGGGATTCTAACCCTGGTCTCCAGAGTCCTAGTTCAACACTCAAACCACTCTCTCTCTCTGGCATTTCTTCACAAACGAAGATTCAGGAAGGACTCATCCCGCGAGGAGGGAGAATGTGGAAAGATAATTATGGCTTGGAAGATAATTTAAGATCATGGAAGGAAAATTTTCCGGAAAGATAATTATGGCTTGGAAGATAACTTAAGATCATGGAAGGAAAATTTTCCTCCCCCTTAATGAAATTTTCCTTTTTTTCCTCCCCCTCCCAGCAGCCTATGGCAACTCCCAAAAAAGCCCTCTCCAGAAGATGGGATGTGGGGAACTCCTGAACAACATGGCATAGGCCATAAGAGGCTGTAAGAGGATGCTGACAGAAAACTTTTTCCTTCTCTGACCTTCCTTAAGTTAACTTATCTTAGGATCCAAGCCAAATATAGATTTGTTTGTGTACAAACTGTCAGTAGGGCTGAAATGATGTCCACTGGAAGGATGACAATACACAATTTGGTCTAAAGCCAGAAAAAGCCAGAAGGGGCTAACAGGCAATAAAAAGTTGTTAATACTGAGCATTCGCATGCATTATAAGAACTGGACTTCCCTACGCTTCATGCACAAACTCGGAATGAAGTCTCTGAAACAATAGGGCACACAACCTACTGTCACAGAGGTAGTGGGCAGGGTTTGCCCACACTGCAATGTGATTCCAAAATATAGTGCCTTATTCCCCTCACCACCACCACCACCTATTGGAGCTAACAGTACTGTTAAGAAGGTGAGGTTTCATGGTGAGTGGAAATACCTTATTCCTTTCACCTTTCAGGGATGGTTCACTGACTCTGAAACTAAAGGGAGTTGATCCTTTTGTTTGGCAATTGCCAAGTTTATTTTCTAATAATGCCATGAAAAACACTATTTTATAAGAAGGCATAGTTGCGGGGGAGGCTGTATTAGAAAAATGAAATTGTAGCCTATGCCTTAAGAACACAGGTGAGTAGGTGAGTTTTTATTCCCCTATCAGGCTATATTTCAGAGGAATGAACTGGCAAAAAACACCTGAGTATTCATTGCCTAAGAAAACCCTAAGAAAAAGTCATGGGGTTGCCCTAAGTCGATAAGCAACTTGAAGGCACACACACACACATCCTCAAAATTCCTCAAATAATCGTAATATCATGCCCCATTTTAGGCCTCTTGAACAGGGCTACGATAGTAGTGGAACCATGTTATTCATCTCTACCACCCTTTCCTGTATGATGGAGAAAACAAGGGAAGTACTGACAGCCATCACTGCAGTAGGCCCAAACCTTACCTTTCCCTCTGGTGAACCAACTATGTGAAGATGAGAAGATTTCACCTTTTCCAATGGTGAACAAGAGCAGAACTCATGTAGCTCTTCTCCATTTGTTTAGCCCTGCCTTGTGTTCAATTTCTATTTTCATCCTAGAGCACAGGCAGGAAACCTCTGGCCTTCCAAATAATGTTAGACTACAGCTCCTATCATACCCCACCCCCACCCCACTATCCATTCAGTCTTGGGTTTAATCGAACTTGGCTCAATGTCATATGGAAAGCCACACTCTTGTCCAAGAGGCAAGATGAAATCTTGAGATTTTTTTTTCAAATTGTGTCAAAAAGACAGCATGGTATAGTGGTTTGTTTGAGTGTTGGACTATGACTCTGGAGACCAGGGTTCATATCCCGACAAAGCCATGCAAATCCACTGGGTGGCCCTGGGCAAGTCACACTCTGTCAGCCTTAGAGGAGGCGATGGCAAACCTCCTCTGAACAAATCTTGCCAAGAAAACCCTGTGACAGGTTCACTTTAGATTCGCCATAAGTCGGGAACAACTTGAAGGCACACAACAGCCAAAAAGATGTTGGGAACTGACGGTATACAGATATTGCAGGAGAGGCATAATTAAAAATTGTCAAGATGGTTTTTGCATTTATCTCCTATCATCCTACAACCTCCAGCTGTAGTTCAAAAAAGTGACTTTTCCGAGCTCTGCAAAAATCTCTTCCAGATCTAGAATACAATGCTGACATCATTATGCTAACCTCTTTCAAATACATATAATAATATTAAAGCCTGGCATTTGTTAATATCTTGTCAAGGTTCAGTTTGCTAATCTTTTGGCCTTACAAGAGCCTTTTAGCATGATCTTTCTCATCCTTCCCTGCTATAGAGCTGCTAGACGGCTTGAAATGTTCCAACAGTCAAGCTATTTAATTGGCTCATCACTAATATTGAACAGAAGGTACTCTGCGCAATGGAATGCTGTCCATAGCAACCCCGCATGCTGCTTCTCAGAGTCATTTCAGTTTGGAATCCTCAGTGCCTACAGCAAAAAGGGGGGAGAGACTGTGGGGAACAGTCCTGGATAATGAAACTTAACACTATTTCTTTTATGTTTTTACCCAGATGCTTTGGCAAAGTTAATACCAAACAGCCACAAGTCATAACTTGACAGCATTTTCAAGGCAGGAATATTTTGCTTCAGAATCCAACTCCACAGATTCTTGTTTGATATTCCTCCCCAGCCCCAGCCCCTCTCAATCAGAAGATCTGGTTAAAAATCTTATTGAACAAGCACCAGGAAGCAGCTCACCAAATGTGTGAGAAGACATTTCTATTTGGAGATAACTGTGGGGCTGAAGTAACTATTGTTGGATTGCAACCTCCATGATGTCTGACTACTGGCTATGCTAACTACAGTGGATGGGATGCACAGTCCAACCTCATCAGCACTGCACAGCCACACACCACCCCAGCCTATATAAAACACCATCAAGGCAAGAAAATGGGCTGGAGAATGCACTGTATAAATGCAAAAGGGAAACAGAAGTACATTGTTATGCTTTCTTTTGTTCTCAGAAAAGCTTAAACTGTGATGAAGTCCCTGACTGTACATGGGAAGATAGCAGCAGCCAACTTACAAGTCAGCAATAACACAGCAGTAAGCAACCGGGACAACACACACACACACACACACACCTCTAACAGGATTCAGATGTGTAAAGCTGATAAGAAGTTTGTCCAAGAAGACTCACACAGCTGTAACTGCTGTCAATGATATTGCTATCAAGTATTGATTAAGGGGGTGAATATTTATGCAAACAACAGAGGACTGTTTTTATTTACTTAACCTTTGTGTCACAGTAAATGTATTTTGCACATGCACAGTGAACATCTTGTTAATATCACATGGTAACAACAACAAAATCTGGAAGTGGGGGATGAATGAATACATCTGCAAGGAACAATACTCTGTAATTAAAGGTGACAAGCAAAAATGTCTGGCTCCTTGTAGACATTAGCATCATGATGCAGCAAATATCTACCACCAGGAGGTGGACAACACAAGAAAAAGCTGCAGTTGCATATCTGACAATAAGAACAAAGAAGGGACTTCCATGGTGTCATTTATCAGGGCATTTCAGGGTATTTTACCTTGACACAGAGTTTTTAGGATTCGGGGTTTTCTCCACATTTTCATCTACTGTTGCTGCTGATGCCAGCACTTCCACCACTGCCACCATTTTAAAGCTCAGGAGGCAAGTTCCCAGCAGAAGGGAGAGGTTTGCTCCCCTTCCCTGACTTGGCAGTGCTGCTTCCACCCACTCTCCCATCACAGGAAGAAATGCTTGAAGCAAGCAAGAGGCAAGCAGAGAGCGGATGGAAGCAGCACTGCTGAGCCAGGGGAAGGGAGAAAACTTCTCCCTTCAGCTGGGAACTTAGCTCCTGAGTTTTAAAATGGCTACCGCAGCAGTGGCAGCAACGGATGAAAATCCACAGGGACAGTGAAGACAAGTGCCTGGCTCCCTGCAGAGAATAAATACTGCACAGGGCTTTAGGGTGAATGCGGGGGCACGAGGGGCAGGACTCTATTTGGCCCCATGTGTAGACAAGCCTTCTGACTTCTGGCAACCCTATCATAGGGGTTTCTTGTCAAGATTTATTAGAAGGAGGCTTGCCATTGCCCTTTTAGGGCAATGTGACTTGCCCAGTGAGTTCCCATGACTGAGTAGGGATTTGAATGCTAGTCTCCTAGAGTCCAAGTCCAATACTTAAACCACTACAAACCCTGGCTCATTGGCCAACAGATAACAACAGACCAATATGACTAACTAGTAATTTATTGTACAAAACTACATAAGGAATTTTGTACTATAAATTGCAGGAACCATGCATCTGACCTGGACCATAGTTGAAATGGTCATGCTAGGATCCCACTTGATTCCCCTGCACTTAAAGCAGAAAAACCGTGTAACTCCTAGCTAGATCAATAAAGTAATGCCAGCTTTGCCCCACAGCAAAATTTGCAGGTGCTAAACTGGAGACTATACCCACTTTAGAATTAATATTAAATAGTGCTACTAGAGATCGTTTTGAATTGCAAAGAATAATAAGATAAGAAATGCAATCACCTGAAACTAAAGCTAAGGTTGTCCACAAAGGCAGGTCCACCTAGATATAGGCTGGGCAACTGTGGGAGGCATGACCCCCCATACCGTGGGGAGGGGCACAGCTCTATCACATACACACATTGCAAAAAAATCCCGCCCAAATGTTCTCCTTGGCCCTCTAGGGGCTATCGAAAGCCTTTCCACCATGTTTTTAGGCCCACCTAGGCCATTTTAGGCCCAGGAAAGGCCTTTTTTTCAAAAGCAGAAATGGCCAAAAGTCACTTACAAAACAATTTCTTTAACCCCTAGAAGGCCGTGAGGGCCATAAAAATGGCCCATATGCATCCCGTAGGCCATACTTTGCCTATACCTGAAAGCTGAGAAAATATTCTCAGAGAATTCAAGGATATGCTAAAGAATTGTTTTTATTACAGGATGGAGTGTCTGTTGGAGGGTCTGAAGTACAATAAAACTTGTCTCTGTGAAGTTTGAAGGAAAGATGGCAATCTTTACCTCCTCAGGTCAGAGATGCAGATGGGAAAGGAACAAAGAGAAGACACCCAGGTGAGAGCTGGGATGGAGCATAGCTATCAGGAGAGATGGATGGCTGCCAACAAGTGTGTATAGGTTCATTTTTTTACCTTCCTGGAACAAAGATCTAGTCAGGCATGTATATGCTGCATTGTTATTTCTACACTAATATTTATTTTATTCTCCTTTCTCTTTGGTTTTATGGTTTTGTTGTTTTTACACAATGCACTTATGGTATATGTATAGACTGGTATTCTCCTCTTGGTATTTTCCTCCTGACATTCTGGTTACTTCGTGAAGTAAAATTTCTGCTATTCTGTGTCTTGACTTTTTATATTTATTGTTCATTTGTTATGTTGTGAGCTGTTTTTTGAGCACAGTCTCCTAGCAAAATCATATAAAATTAGAGAATATATCAATGAATTACAAACCATTGTTAATGTAGAAGTATTTTAATCCATGCTATTTGCACAGGTCTTCCCCGCCCCCCCCCCCTAGATTTCTTTCCAACTGTGTTATTTTCTTTCACTGGTAGGGTAACTGAATAGATTTTTTTTCTTAGGGTATTGTATATATGGATAGCCTGCACATTTTCCCTAGTATCTTCAGAACCACAAGACCTTTGATTTAAATAAAAGCTAAGAAAATGCCCTTTTGCATTCATGTTAAACTAGGCTGGATGACTGGACTGTATCCAGATTACAGCATTCCCAGAATGCGGGGGGTGGGGAACCAGACAATATAGAAATTCTAGTACTGACAGTTTTCATATCAATCCTACATAATTCTTTGCAACTACACTGAACACTGCTTCCTAAACACAAAGATGCCCTCTGGGGCTCAAGCTATCTGAATCAAAGAATCATAAAGTTGGAAGAGACCACAACGGCCATCTAGTCCAACCCCCTGCCTTGCAGGAATACACAATCTTTATTTTTATTTTTATTTATTTAATTTTTTTGTTTATGTATACCCCGCTCTTCAGCCACAAGACTATCAGAGTGGCTTACAAATTGTTTTAAGCAATAGCTATTTACACATCTACACTGCATTAAACAGTTTCCAATGTGTGTTAGCTAATTGCCCCCACATGCTGGGTACTCATTTTACCGACCTACGAAAGGATGGAAGGCTAAGTCAACCTTGGAGCCCTCAGGAATCGAACTTGCAACGTGGTGACTTGCAGTACTGGCATTTAACCACTGCGCCACCAGGGCTCCCTGGTGATTCATGTCGAGAATCAAAACATTCCCGACAGATGGCCATCCAGCCCCTGTTTTAAAACTCCAAAGAAGGAAACTCCACCACATTCTAAGTTAGTGCATTCCACTGCCAAACAGCTCTTACTGTCAGGAAGTTCTTCCTCGTGTTTAGGTGGAATCTCTTTTCCTGGAGTTTGAGTCCAATGCTCCATGTCCTAGTTAGTCTCTGGAGCAGCAAAAAACAAGGTTGCTTCATCCTCAGTATGACATTCCTTCAAATATTTAAACGTGGCTATCATGTCACCTCTCAACCTTCTCTTCTCCAGGCTGAACATACCCAGCTCCCTAAACCGCTCCACATAGGGTATGGCTTCCAGAACTCCCCCCATTTTAGTCACCTTCCTCTGGACATGTTCCAGCTTCTCAATATCCTTCTTGAATTGTGGTGCCCATAACTGGACACAGTATTCCAGGTGAGGTCTGACCAAAGCAGAATAGAGTGGTATTATTACTTCCCTCAATCTAGATACTATTCCCCTATTTTTTATTTTATTATTATTAGGTATTTATACCCCACTCTTCAGCCACAAAGGCTATTGATGCAGCCTAGAATTGCATTGGCTTTTTTCGCTGCCGCATCACACTGTTCACTCATGTTCAGCTTTTGGCCCATTAAGACTCCTAGATCCTTTCCACATGTACTGCCATCAAGCCAGGTGTCACCCATCCTATATCTGTGCATTTCATGTTGACTGCCCAAGTGTAGTATCCTACATTTCTCCCTGTTGAAATTCATTTGGTTAGTTTTGCCCCAGCTTTCTAATCTGTTGAGGTCATTTTGGATTCTGATCCTGTCCTCTGGGGTATTAGCTACCCCTCTTAATTTGGTGTCATCTGCAAACTTGATAAGCATGCCCTCTATTCCCTCATCCAAGTCATTGATAAAGATATTGAATAGCACTGATCCCAGGACAGAACCCTGTGGTACCCTGTTAGTCACTTCTCTCCAGGATAAACAGGAGTCATTGGTGAGCATCCTTTGGGTTTCATTGGTCAACCAATTACAAATCCACCTAACAGTCACATTGTCTAGGCCACATGTTACTAACTTTTTTGCAAGAATATCATGAGACACCTATGAAGCAATACAATGTATACTTTTATTTGTTTGTTTATATATTATTTATTTTTACCCCACCTTTCTCCCACTAATGGGACTCTAGGCAGCTAACAAGGTATTTAAAAGAATACAAGTTAAAAGTAATACAAAAGTAAAAATAATAATTTAAATCTAAAATTTAAAAAGCAATTAAAACAATTTATAAGTTAAAACATTAAACATTAAAAATACTAAAATGCATTTAAAAACTTCTCTGGGTGATCTCAGTGCTCTACAGGGAGATAATGTCCTTCAAATAACCTGGGGGCTGTTTACATGACAAAAATGTTGTGAGATGAGCTTGCGATCAACCCTGGTTATCCACACTTTCATCGTGATGATCTCAAGCTTTTCAGAAGGGGTGGCACCATATATCCTCCAAGGAGCGTGACTTTCCGTCTCACAGTTTGTCCTGTGTTTTTAAAAAAGTCTCGGGAGGTTGCGGAAAATGGAATATGTGAACAGGTCGGGTCAAAATATCTCAGGAGTAGTTGATGGCCAGAAATTGAGGTGGGCAGGGGCATCCTTGACTGACAGCTAAAATAAATAAATACCAGAACCTTTTCCCATGTAAACAAAAAACACAGGATACTATATCTCGGGATCTTGCTTTTGTCACAGGAAAGGCTGTCGTGTAAACAATCACAGGATATTGTTCATCCAGTGACAAATCTTGTAAACAACAAGGGACGAACTCAGGATCAGGAAATCTCATTTCTCCCCGTGATAAAAACTGTTGTGTAACTGAATCCTAGACCCAAGCCCTCAAAACCAAAACCAGAGATGAATCCAGCAGTACCTCAAAACTGCAGATCTGCATTTTCACAGGGAGTGTAACCCCATCTAACACAGGCTGAATCACTATTCTCAGATCCATCTTATGACTGACCAGGACCAATCTGTTTGCCATCATCCAGTCCATTATAGCAGCTACGCACCGGTTTAGCACAGGAGAAGCTCCCTTGGAATTAGGTGGAAAGGACCAAGGTATCATCAGCATACTGGTGACACCTGACCCCAAAACTCTGGAAACCTCTCCCAGCAGTTTCATGTAGATGTTAAATAGAATAGGGGATAAGACTGAACCCTGAGGACTCCGTAGGACAATGGCCAATAAGTTGAACAGGAATCCCCCAGCACCACCCTCTGAGAGCACCCCTCCAGGAAAGAGTGGAGCCACTGTACAACAGTACCTCCAACGCCCATCACAGAGAGGCGACTCAGAAGGAGACCATGGTTGACGGTATCAAAAGCTGCTGCAAGGTCCAGCAAAACTAACAGGGACACGTTCCCCCTGTCCAGTTCCTTGTGTAGGTCACCCACCGAGGCAACCAAAGCTGACTATGTCCCATAACTAGGTCTGAAACCAGACTGAAGTGGATCTACTACTTGCAAAACATGTGTGTAGGAGTTCTTATTCACTAAAAATAATGTAGATTTTAGATGAAGGAAGCCACAGCCCTGAATCTGCAAGACCAAAGCAGGGCTGATGATGATAGAATGACTTGGAGGTCTCTCATTCATAGGGTCACTATAAATCAAAAGCTGACTTGAGGATAGTTAACAACAAAACCTCTCCTATTCCTCCAGAAGCAGACTAGGTTTTTTTTTTTCATTACTCTCAATTTTTTTTAATATTATTAAAAGGGGGTCAGGGGAGGCAGGCTTAAAACAACATTGGCTCAAGAAAAGCTGTCTGGACTAACACCACTTAATGTTCAAAAGGATAAGTACAAAATCAGGTAGGAATGAGGTAGTGGAAATGTTACTTACTATACAGAGCAGAGCACTTAAAGGTCTACAGAAGATCTTAAGATTTGGCTAACTAGCTATTGCAGAACATGCAACTTTCTAACCCCCAACTTATATTTTAAGATAAAACAAACCTCAACTTTTAAAAAACAAACAACCCCCCACCCCCCACCACAACTCTTATATTAAGCCTTGATTCAGCTCATGGTACAGTCATACAGAAAATCACTGATATTCAGGGAGACAGAGAAATCTTCCAGCCAAACAATATGAGGGCAGCATTGTTTATATCCTTATTTTCCTGCCAAATAAAAAAAAAACATAGTGGTTGTAAAAGCATAATAATATAAGATGTGAAAATGTCATCCCATGCTGACAGACAGGCCTCACTAAAAGGTTTTTCTTAACAATTGCAAGAATGGTAAAAATGAAGCAATATGCAACCATATGTACAATTTAATTAAATTTCTCTATGGGTCTCTACAGGATACTTTATATAGCATGCCCGCAACTTTCCTGTCATGACACATTCAGGTCTAGTTTGCAATATATGTGTGTGTGTATATTTCTCTTTTCTTTTAAAAAAAATAATGTGTGTATCAGCAGGAGGCAAGCCTTTCTAGACAACTAGATAAGGCAAGCTGCAGAAATCAGTTTTGCTCTGTCACAAAATTTTAGATTATTTTTTTTTTAAAAAAAAGTAGTAACAGGTGGTGCCTGAACAGTGAGGTCAATCTACTTCTGAAGTCAATATGCCTCAGGCTGTTACGGTGTTTCAAAAATGCTTCATGTCATTGATCTTAGCTCCTGGCTCTCAGCTAGACATTTTTGAAATTCCCTAGCATCTCTGCTATTCACAATAGGAGGGAATCTCTTCCCATTTCCTGGCACTTGCTTTATATTTTGTTTATGGGCCGCTAGCTATACCTTGAAACATTTGTCTTATTTAACTGCACTCCTACTTGCTCATCAAATAAATGCCATGCCAAAAGAGTACTGTTCCCTAAACAAAGCAGTTCGGGTCTACAAAGAACAAAGAAGACATGTGTGTGCTTAATTCAGCAAGTAGCAAAGATTGCTGCAACACTAGTAGAATGACAAATGCAACTTGGCAAAAAAAAAAAAAAAAAGCTATTTTAACTCTTCCTACCCAAACAACATCTTGAAACATGCACATAACCGAAATTTCACACGCACATCATGGAATCAGCACTTGGATCTGGAGTCTGCACTTGCTTTTCCAGAGCCACCATCAGCTGTTAAGTAGTACACCCATTTTATCTGCTTCTTCACCCCCAGAGCTGGATGTGATTGTGTAGTTAGACACCCTTTTCCATTGACAAGGGTTGCAACCTGTGTGGAGGAACCTGTTCTAGCACATATAATTGGCTTCTCTTGGTCTGGAAAATTATAATTCTCCAGAGAGAATTCTGATGTCATTCTGTTGCAGCAAAAGTGAAAACGGCTGGGTCGCTCTCACAGCTATTATGGAATAAGCTTTGTGAACCAGAACCCATACCAACTTAAATACAGAATGTCATCCTGATCTGACAGATCTATGTTCAAGTGCCAGGAGGGGGGAGAAATGCTTGTAGTGAAGTAAGAGAAGAATGAAATGCAAGAAATAAAGTCTATTATTAAGATTTTCCTTGGGTATTTTTCCAGGCTCTGAGGAAAATCTATGGATGCCGGCCGTGAAAGCCTTTGACTTCACAAAGTCTATGATTATTATGTTTAATTGGTCTGGATGGCTGGGCTGTATCCAGACCAAGGGAAAAGTCATTCAACACACTGGTGACATCCATCTGCTTCTCCTTGTCATCTGAGTCAGATACAGCTTTTCAAGTACCTACCTGTCCAGTGTCTAGATTCAGTAATGTGCTGATATGGGCCCACAAACTAATGTGGAATCCCAAGAATCTGATGCCTACAGGAGAGTAGAAATTATTCTAGATTCAAGGTTGCATGCCCCTTGAAAAAGGAAGGTGTGTAAAGTAATCCTTGGTCTTGCACTGTCACTTAGAATCAGGTGGCTGAGAGTCTTTTTCTCAGCTTTGGCTGGCTCACTACTTCAATTGTCCCTGGAGGGGGATAGTCTGGCCACAACAGTTCACATTTTGATAACCTCAATTGGATAACTGCATTATGTGTTACATGAGGTTGCCCTTGAAAATGATCCAGAAGCCTCAACTAGTGCAGAAAGCTGCAGACAGAACTTAAACTGGTCTCTCACTTTTCTTCACAAACAAAGATTCAGGAAGGACTCATCCCACGCTTTCTGCAAGCGCGCTGATGACTAAAAAGGCCAATCCAAGATAAACAAGTCCGGTTGCAGAAAGCACAGCAGAAGGTCTCCTTGGGTGATGTTTCTGGGTTGTGATTCGTTCTGCGTTGTCGTTTCTCTTCAAGACTTGTTCGGCGTGAGTTCTCAAATAAGGCTGCAGCATTGTGGATAGTGCGTCTCCATGCCTCCCGGTGTGAGGCCAGGGCGGACCACTGTTGGTGATCAATTTGGCCGAGCCTGAGATGTTGTTTCAGGGAGTCCTTGTATCGTGTTTTTGTTTTTTTGTTTTTGGAGTGCCCCTCTTACGCTGACTCATGGCAAGTTCACCATAGAGTACTATTTTGGGGAGGCGATGATCCTCCATCCTAGAAATGTGCCCTGCCCAGTGCAGCTGTGTTCTCAATATCATGGCCTCAATGCTGGTGATCCCTGCTTGCTCAAGGACAGCAACATTCGTCACAATTTAAGGTACTGATCAGCGCCTTAAAATCAATTTAAGGCACTGATGCTTATCTTTAAAGCCCCAAATGGCTCAGCACCTGCATATCTACAGGAGTACCTCTTCCTGTTCCAACCTGCCTATGACTTGCTGGCAGATTGTCCAAGTGCTTCAGGAACATTATTTGACAACAAGGGTGAGATGGTTCATGCCAGTGGCTTCCACATCAGTACAATGAGAAATCCATTCTGGGTTCTACTCTGAACTTTAAAAGGAGCTACCAAGGCTAATAGGGTCTGGAACCTTGGATACCTTCTTTAAATGTGGGACTAATACCCAGACAGGATTCACTGATTTGCTGACAAAGAAGCCATCAACTGCCACTGATTGTGGCAACCTCGAAATACATTCCTAATTGAGACGGGATTAGGGTCAACATTCTAATTTTGTCAGGATCTCCCAAAAACCTTTTCTGATCATCTTAAGCATTAGTTGATTTTTTCTATCCTACTGCAATTATTATCTTCTCTGTTTTTACTATGATGATATGGTCTTAGTGTTTTTACTGTATTGTTTTAATCCCTTTAATATATTGTCCTAGTATCCACAGGAATAAAGGTTTTGAAATACTGAAATAAAATAAAATAATGAACAAAATAAATAAGATTAAAAAGTCCTGACTAAAACATTGTACTGACTTCAATGGTCTCTAAGTATGACTCATTTAGAATCATAAAGTTGGAAGAGACCACAAGAGCCATCCAGTCCAACCCGCTGCCATGGAGGAATACACAATCATATCATTCCCTACAGATGGCCATCCAGCCTCTGTTTAAAAACCTCCAAAGAAGGAGACTCCACCAGTATAGATTTAGTATAGATCCAGCCCCCTCATCTATATTTCTTGCATTTTGTTCTCTTCTGACTTCACAGTTAAATTGTTTTCGTCTCCATCTATCTACTTACGTATATCCAAATCAGTACAGTGAGAAATCCATTCTGGATTCTACTCTAAACTTTAAAAGGCACTATCAAAGCATCTTAGGAAGTCAACATTGGTATACACTCTTAGTCTTAAGGTGTCAAAAAACTATATGGACACTATCTATGTTAGCTGGAGAATTCTGGGAGTTGA
Source organism: Gambelia wislizenii (assembly GCA_030847615.1). Lineage (NCBI taxonomy): Eukaryota > Metazoa > Chordata > Lepidosauria > Squamata > Crotaphytidae > Gambelia > Gambelia wislizenii. Next base: position 52,215,345 of record JAUMIR010000001.1, on the reverse strand, counting down.
CTTCAAAAGGTAACTTTCCAAAGTTCTGCTACTCTCCTAGATGACAGTACTTAATTTTGCATCCTTCTTAAACCTGAATCAATCATTTCTCTTTCAAACAGGGCTTACCTTTGCTCACTGAACTTGAATTTTGAATTAATGCTATCACATGATTGTTGACTCAGTCACACACCGAAACCATCTCTTTATATATTTGTCTGCTAAATTGATTTGCTACATTATTGAACACCATCCAAGCCATGAAACAAAACATTTAAAATTAATCTTCTCCCCTTGCTTTCATTGCCTGGTTACGTTATTGCCAATTCACACCCCAAAAGACTTTTACGTGTCTCTCCTGACCTTGAGAAATTATTTCATTTCCTGCGCTGAAGGCTGGGTCAGGAGTTGCATTTTCACTGACACTGAATTTCCAGAGATCATCATGCCAAAGTAGTAAAAAATTACACTGCAGATAGCAACCAAATGGATTAAGTCTGAGAATGCAGATTAATTCAGTCTTGGCAACAATGTTGTGAAAGAATGACTAATGGGAATGGCGTTAAGGATGGAGAATAAGAAAGGGGAGATGAAAATCAAAACTTATTTAAAAGATATTAACAGGTTTATTGCCCCAGAACAGGTATGGGGAACATGTGGCCCTACAGATATTGCTGGATTTCAGCTCTCACCAGCATACATTTTAGGGGACAATGGGAGCTGCAGTCCAGGAAAAACTGCAGGGCCACATATTTCTAACCTCTAGTTTACAAGAATTTGAAGCTAATGATGACTTGGATCTAATGGTAGCTTTGTAGATGTGCAAAGCACTTGTGTTTATGAAAGACTAGGTAAGGGGGAAAGATTGATTTCCACAAATTCCCACCTACCCCCATGCTGCTAAAAGTTAGGAACCTCCCTCCCTCAGAATAATACAAGATATAGCAAAGAGGACTTAAATAGTAGGAGGGATGGGTGAAAATCAGGTACACCATCCCATCATAGAAGCATTTTCCACAGGCAGAAAGCAAACAATTGGATCTTAACAGTCTCTCCTTCCCTTGGATCATTTCATACTAGCTAAAGAGAATTTAAGTACACAATTGAAATTTCTCTTTCAGTAAACATGTTTTACAATTCAAAATAAGGGGGATTTTTTAAAAAAACTGAAGATATTACCTAACCTGTGAAATAGACAGAACCCATAAATATACCAGCAGCCTTTTCTCCTTACTACCGGTAAATGCAAAGAAACCACATCCAGACATTGTAAAAAGTTGGGTACATTTTCAAATCCTACATTTTGTACTATTAAAGTCTATGATTATGTCTTTTAACAAGACACCCTGCATTAAAGCAAGAGAGCTGTATATTAAAAAGACCTGTGAGAATCCTGATGCAAGAAGTTTAAATTCTACATTGTGAACATTTAAGTAGCAATGCTACAATAAAGCTTATTTACACAGCTTAATGATTTTTCATAAATACATAAAGGGCATTGTTATAAATCTTACACATTAAATAATCTCTGTGCACAGTGTGCTACGCTATTTCTCCCAGCTGAGAAAGTGCTTGTACTGAAAATTTCACAGGGACTTGCAATAAATTATGCAAACAGGGGAGGTCAATATTTAAACTAACACAGAAGTAGAAAATTTTGTTAAGATAACACATTACTGTAAAAAGACCCATGCTACTACATGCACTTGAAAAGTTACATAATAGTTTTAAAGTATTTTGGACAAGTGTGCTTTATCTGCTCCATGAACAAAAGCTACATAGCTGAAATAAATTAAATTGGCTTCTGATATACAGTACATTTTACAGAAAGCTGAGTTATAATTCAAACATGTAACTAGTTAAATACTTTTCAAATCAGTGGTATATTTAGAACACATAAAGTCTATTCCAGTAACAGCTGTTTTCTATGAAAAAGAAGTGTCAGCTCGTGATATAAATGAGTGATAAATATGCTTCATGTGCCATCTAGAGCAGGTCTCCTAAGGTAGGTTTATCTGATGTAACATCCCCAAGCAAATTTAAGACAGAAATTGGGATTGAGATTTTGCAAGCATATCATGCTCACTTTAAACACACCCACCATACATTTTCTTATCTACAGTAAAAGCAGAACAAAACCAATACTATAGTTAAGAGACATTTACCTGGCAACAAATAAGTTTTTTTCTCAGGCTTCTAGTCTCCCCCTTCAGCTGCAGTCTCCTTTTAAGCCAACAATTCTAAACAAAATAACAAGCCAAACCTATTGTTGCAAAAAAGAAAGAAAGAAAGAAGCACCAGCAAAGTTAATGATACTCACCTTAAGACTAACTTGGAAATGCCTCACTTTCAACTTCACGTTGTACAGAAACTAGAGATGAATGTTTTAGCACATTTCTTTTTGAAGGGAAGGAGGGATCGATCTTTGCTTGGGAGGGGAGTGGGAAGAGGGCGAATTTAAAATGTTACCCTGAAACAAACCAAAGGTAGACTCACAGCTACACGCATAATCTTTATCTGGAAACTTTCAAAGCAAAATATGGTTGGGTAACTGCTCAAAACAGCAGAAACAACAACAACAATAAAAGCCTGGCTGAGTCTGCTTTGCAGGACTGCAGTCAGGAGCCTGAATGACACACACATGCAAATCGCTTGGAATCAGCCTTGTTGGGGGCTGGAATTCCAGCTCTGCTCACTCTGCCATAGGACAGCCCAGTTTTCCCCTCCCTATTTGACTGCAAGAGGGCAAGGGCTCAATGGTAACAGCTGTTATGGTAAAGACTTGATCTCCTTGCAAGGAAGGAAAGCAAGACACAACTGTAAAGTGCAAGGCCCTTTAAAAAAAAAAAAACAGGGAAAGCTCTGCAGCTCATTATAACTTCTTAAAAATGTAACAAGTTACTAGATTAAGACCATTTTAAGAGGTCCTTATCTGGGGTTTCCGAGAAAGTTTAACTGGCTCCAGCATCTAGCAATTTGGATGCATCCTTTCTACCATCTGTAATGTGCATGGGGTTTACACTATACTTCGCTGACTTAGATCTGCCCTGCACTAAGAACACAAAAGTAGCCCTGTTGGATCAGACCAAAAATGCAGCTCCATCAATGTAGCCCTACAAGATCCAACTAAGAGCTCAGCTCCATCTAAACAGACCTACCGGATACTAGATCAGACCAAGGAACTTGACTCCATCTAAGCAGCCCTCTGGATCAGACTAAAAGCCCCCTCTACTGCAGCATCCCAGAGCAAGATACAAAAACAATCACCCTTTCCCAGTGTGTGTGTGTGTCCCCAACATACTAGTATTCAAAAACATCTTGCCAGCACTTGCCTAAGACTTTCATTTGGCTGCCTGATGAGGAACATCAAATGGCACCCTCCTAAAAGTGGTGGTGGTGGGGAAATATCCCACCAGTACCGATCCTTACTCCTGGAAGCAAAAAAACCCAATTAAACAACAATTTGCTCTTCTTGCATGTCCCACAAGATCTGATGAGGCAGCTGTTTCACTCTGCCTAACAATAAGGCCTGTATATTTCCTCTAACCTTTGATGGTTCCATTTAGTCTTCACACTAATGGAGCTAACTAACCTCCACAAACCTCTCCCCCTATTCTGAAGCCTATTTAAGCCAGTCACAACCACATTTGGTAGCAGTGAGTTGCAGAAGTTCATCATTTTGTTTAAAATAGTTCTTTCATCTGCCCCAAATCTACAGCTAAATAACTTCGTTTCATGGGACACAAAGTCTGGAGCAGTATTGCACATTTACAAAACAAGGGACGACAATATAGGAATTGCTAGGAAAGGGACTAAAAACAAAACTGCTATGCATCATAATGACTTTATATATAATTTATATAATGTAATTATGGTATCTAGAAGTTTTATTGTCAGTTCCATTCCTAATAATCACTTACAGAGGAATGCATTACATGTGTCACTGTCCACCAGCATACCCTCCCCCGTATCCACAGAACCAGTATCTGCAGTTTCAGTTATGCACAGCTAAAAAATTAGGGACACATATCATAGAGTTGCACTGGAAAATGCCTAGAGAAGTGTTTTCTCTAGGAATTGCTAGGTCCTCAAATGCAACTCTATGGTATGTTTGTACCAGAAGTCCTTTATTTTAATAGGGATTGCTATTATCCGTGGTTTCATTTATAAACAGTAAGGACATTTTCAGACAGTGTTTTAGCGTGCCTACCACGGGAGGAGCTCCCGGGAGAGGGACGACGCTCTTGCGTGGCAGGGGGTTGTTTTCGAACGCCGCCATCCCTCTCCCGAAACCATTAGTGTCACTTCCATGAAGCTTCGGAAGCCGCAGAGCCATATTTTAATCACGGAAGTTGCCCGTGATTAAAATATGGCTCTGCGGCTTCCGAAGCTTCACGGAAGTGACACTGATGGTTTCGGGAGAGGGACGGCGGTGTTCGAAAACAACCCCCTGCCACACAAGAGCACCGTCCCTCTCCCGGGAGCGCCTCCCGTGGTAGGTACGCTAAAACACTGTCTGAAAATGTCCTGAGTCTGGGAACATATCCCCAACCGATATGAGGGTGGGGCAACCCGTATAAGGATTTTTAAACCTCAAGATGCATTCCCTTTTACAGCTATTTGCATTATCGCTTACCAGTTTGTTGTCTATTCACACTCTTTGGAGAAACTTTTAGAGACAATCTCACATATAGAAAATCTTTGGGCTCCCACACAGAAGATTCACTTACATCACCACAAAGGAATGCACTCTATGACAGTAACAACCTCTTCAAAATGGGTTTTATTTAATTTAATGTATTTTTGCCTAGCCTTTTAATTTAATGTATTTTTGTTCCAAAGGCTCCCAAGGATGGCTTAAAAATATCAGTAGTAGGATAGTCCTGCACTCAGGTGTGCAACTGGGAAAAAATGACACACACACAAAAGCCGGGGGGGGGGAGGAAGCAAGCTCAGGCATGATTTCTAACAGCTAAGAGAAAGCTCAGCTGAGCTGGAGACAGGTCAGGAAGCCTAAGGTCAATGGCTTCTGGTGAGATGACAGGGAAAGCCAAAGGCAGCTGGTCTTTCAGTAAAAGTGATGGAATACTCCTGTTTCTCTTATCCTCCTTACCTCTGCAGTCTCATAGAATGGCTGCCACAGTTGTGATGATATAAGCCTGCCTTCTATTAAGTCAGGCTTATAACATAGCCTTCTATTAAGTCAGGCTCTAACATAGTATTGTTTACTTTCACGGCCAGCAGTTCTTTAACATTTCAGACAGGGGCCTTTCCCGGCAGAGAGATGCTTTTAACAGGACAAGCTAATGACTGAGCCTGGAAACCCCTACACAGTATGCAAAGCAAAACTGTGTTGCATGAGAATAAATATTTTTTCACACCCTAAATCTGTTGCCAATTTTATTATGTATCTCCAAGTTTGAAAATAAACCGCCTTTGTGTATCTGATGATTGTACACAGGGCTAGATTTCACCATACTTCCTCCCCAGAATCAACAAGTATTCAGGCATCCCCAAAATAGGGCACTGAACTATACAACTGTGCTATTAAATGAACAACTGCAATTAGTTAGCAAACCCACTACTTCCCATAAATTCTCCCCCCAACATTCTAATTCAAAAGTACAGTACTAGTAACGAAGATATACTGTGACATTTAGCAACTAATAAATGACAAGCTAATACTGGTATCCTGAACTGTGCCTAGCAGCCATCTGAAGTCCTTCAAAACTGGTTCAATATGTGTTCTGTGTAGCAGGTTATGGCCAACATCCACACAGTCAGCCAGCTGATATTACTAGAAACATTCCTTGACTTATCAGAGAAGTCCATTTACAGGTTTGATGAGGCAGAGGCCATCTTCTCCAGTGATGGAACTTTCTACTTCCCAGAAGCAGTTTCCTACACTCTGGCCAACGGCTGGAAAACTTTCCAGCTAGTGTCAGTCTACTGACTGGTGATGGAGGGGACCTGGGCTAGAGGCTGGTCACCTAATGCTCCCCTCATCAGTCTATGTGGTAGGGTCAGATTCGATATGTGTGACTGGCCCAGGTCACCCAGCAAGTGGCTCTAGCTCTGTAAGGAACTTAAACAGGATTTCATAGAATCATTGAATTGGAAGAGATCACAAGGGCCATCTAGTCCAATCCCCTGCCATGCACGGATACACAATCAAAGCATTCCTGACAGATGGCAATCCAGCCTCTGTTTAAAAAACTCTAAAGAAGGAGACTTCATCATACTCCGAGGCAGTGTATTCCACTTCCAAACAGCTCTTACTGTCAGGAAGTTCTTCCTAATGTTTAGGTGGAATCTCTTTTCCTGTAGTTTGAGTCCAATGCTCCATGTCCTAGTTAGTCTCTGGAGCAGCAAAAAACAAGCTTGCTCCATCCTCAGTATGATATCCCTTCAAATATTTAAACATGGTTATCATGCCCCCTCTTAACCCCCTCTTCTCCAGGCTAAACATACCCGGCTCCCTAAGCTGCTCCACAGGCATGGCTTCCAAAACCTCTTACCATTTTAGTCACCCTCCTCTGGAGACGTTCCAGCTTGTCAATATCCTTCTTGTACCAACATATTCTTGTACTCATTGTTTTTCAGATACAAGAGTACTCTTTTTCCAGTAAGAGGTGTGGTTGTGATGAAGATGAGGTGAAGACAGGTATTAAAATACCCAAAACAAAAAGGATTCTCCACAATGGAAGCAAACTAATAACTTTAGCAAGCATGCTTTAATTTCAATTCTTTATGGATAAACCGACAATTTAGACTCTTGAGTTCAAAAGGAATACTACACATATACACACCTGTGGAGTTTCAATCAAACCACAAGATCTGTGCAGCAGGCTGATCTCAACTGGCATCTGTAGAATCAGCTGGTTGTAAGCAAAGGAATGTCTGACTTTGGTGGAGTCAAGTCGCACACATCTTACCTTCCTGGCAACATAAAAACTCTGGAGGTTTATTAGGAACTACAACGGCTGGCCCCATGCCAACTTTACTAGCACTTATGGGTAGCCTATAAACATTATAGGGCATGTAAAGTTATTATGCTCTGCATTTATTAATACAAAGTCTGACAAGCTGATTCCTTGCTGATTTATTTCACTTTATTTATTAGTTACATTTATATCCTGCTTTCCCTACAATGAGCTTGAGGCTGCTTACATGGCTCTCTTCCTCCCCAATCTATCCTCACAATAATCCTATGAGGTACATCAAGTGGAGGGAGCATGGTGGGCCCAAGATCACCCAGCGAGTTTCACTGCTCACCAGGGGTGGGCACAGGCCCCACTACTGTAAAGGAACAAGGCACTTCTACAAATCCCAGGATTCCATAGGATGGAACCATGGTATTCAAGTGCTGTAATGTGTAGTGTGAGAAGAGTAATTCGTTTTTTCATGATCAACCTAAAGTCCAATTCTGGCGAAACAACCTACAACTAAAGTATAAATTCCATTGAAGCTGCCATGCACGGAGGTGTGATATTCTTCTAGACCACACCATCCTCCAGCCAGCCATTCCCAATGCACCCACTTAGTAGCTCTTCTCTGACATATACCACATTATTCATATCTTAAGCATGAATAGCCTGGGAAGAACTAGGAGAGGAAAGAACAAGTTGTATATGACTACACCAAAGGACACCCCATTCTTAAAAGTTGAGAAAATAGCTGTGGTACCCAAGGATTAGGCAGGGAGTTGGCCCTATGTAGATCCCATTTCACACGTGTGGCAGTGCTCATGTAGGGATAAATCATGCCTTCAGAAGTTTTTTCTGTCATCTGTGGAAATGTTCTCATTTTGACACATTTCCTGTGTACTTGATTAGTCAAAAAGCAAACCTGTTGCATGTTTGTACAACCACTATAAAAGAACTACATCATGCTGTAACAGAAGGAAATGAAGGAAAGCAGGCCCACCTCGGTGGAGAAGCCACAGGCTCCTCCCTCTATTAACTCTCATCTGACAGAAGCCACCATATTGGGCTAACAGGAGAGAGCATGAAGAAAGGAAGGGGTCATTCCACTGGCACAAGCAATATATGGTCCCTCCTCTCCCTGAACTGTATGCACTCATGTAGTCCTTACGGGAACTTTATAACAAAGACCTAGCGCTCAAATTTTCTTCTCTTTCCTTCCTATCCCTTTGCCTTTTATGCTCTATCTTTCAGTTTGTCCACCTGCCTGAGAGCAGGGGCTGACTTATTCCTGCTTTTTGTAAGTGGTCCTAGCAAAAGCAGATTTTGCCGTTGAAGAACAGGATAAAATCTACCAGATACATAGTAAATAACTTCTTTTATATGAATTGAAGGGTTAGTATAAAAATGTTCCCATTTATTTTTATACACCATCAGATTAATATGAATCATGAATGAAAAGGCAGAAGTAAATCCATAAAAATAATTCCTTCCTCTCACAAACCACAAACGCTTGTCAAATCAACAGGTGTGGCATCAAAACGCAATTCAACATTCCAGGAAGAAATTAAGTATGCACAGCAAGGGTAGGAAACCTTTGAGTCAGAGGGCTGAATTCCATTGCAGAGAAGTTCTTGAGAGCCAAGATGAGCAGGGCCAAAGGTCAGGATCAAATATATATGCATATTGTACCTCCAAGTTCTTAGTACCAGTAACCAAGCCTGCAGGAACAGCATTTCAGCTTTTTAAGATGGGATGAAATCTTTACAAAAGCTGGGAAACCATCACAAAAAAAGGAGTGTGGTTGTCTGGGATGGATTAGAACTCCAAGAAAAGCCAAATTCTGACCCAGAACCTGAAGTTCCTCATTTTTAGTGCATGGCTTAAGTACACCAAGGTAAAGAAAGGTTCTCATCTCAGACGTCATAGTAAAAGTGTGCCTTGATCAAAACCTTCAGATAGCATGAGAAAATTAAGTTGCTTTAATAGCCACAGGAGCCTGACTTTGTAAAGTGAAGTTTAAAACATGCCTGTTTGTAACTTCAACTACGCTGCTTGATCCTACAAACATGGAGGATAATAAATGACTAACACTGGAGTGCAGCTGTACTAACATTTGGACAAAGTTACACAGTCATATGAATTCCATTATCACAGGTGTTGGCTTTCCACTGTGGGTTACAACTAATAGGAAACTTGCTTGAACGAATGCAAGTAGAAACCTCAGGCTGGGCTATTTTTACAAGCAGCCAAAGCGGCAGATGATATAAGAATCCATCATCCATAAACATAATAAATGATGCAAACAGCCATATGCAACACATCATAAATTGGGCAAACATGATACATTAATAAATCCTGCCATCTTGATGTTATAAAGTGGTTACCATTGCTTGTCAAACATCTAAAGAAGTCACCACCTGCCTATTGATGGGCAATGCTATTAGAAAGAACAGGAGAAATTATTATCAGTTCTACTTTGAGACAGGGAAAGAAGGAGATAGCAGTATAGCCATCAGACTGACACTTATTGTTACGGCTACAGTACATGTGCTATCAAAAAGCAAGCTGAAGTACTTAGAAGAAATTCAGAAAATAAAGGACATATAGCAAGAGTAGGAAAGCTCTTTCAGCCAGGGAGCCAAATTCAATTTCAGAGTTCTCAGGGGGCCACATGCCAAGTTAGCAAGATAGGACACTTGAGGTGTAATGACTGGACAAACCATTTTTAGCTATCCAATTTGTAATGTTTTTTTTAAAAAAATTATTATCAGAGAGAGGAACAAGCTCTTGTGGGATTTTCTGCTTCATGTATCAAAATAACTTAGCTGATTTGTGGCACTATGTACTGTGACATATGGCATTCCGCTTCAGGCTGCAAAACTTCTTGATTTGGCCCTACTAATTTTCATTAGCTTTCTCCCCCACATCTCAGCTCTTGCCTCTTCTGAAGATTACTTCCATTTGAGGAAGTCATTAAGAAAAACTGCAATAGAAATTCTGATGTTCGTATGTCCATCTAACAAACATAGACTCCATTTCTGGTTTATTCTTGTCATGACTCCGGCTATTAGCTATATAGTTAGGTATTGTCTGCTGTTGTATTAGTTAGATACTGTTAGGCTTGCTTGTTAGCCAGAGTCTGGACATGAGTAGAGTGCATTGTGGGAAAGGTTGATTGAGGCTGGAATGCGATGGGTACTATCTGCAGACAGCTCGAGGAAGTTTAGAGCCTGGGAAAGGAATTAGGGAGTTAAAGCCTGGAACATACAGTTTCCCATTAGCCAGGTGGGTGGGGGAGAACGAAACCTACATCAGACACTAGTGCTGTGCTTTTGGCGCGCTTGCCTTAGATCGGTCAATAACCTGATGCAGTTCACTCTGATTCCTTGCAATAAAGCATTTGAACGAATGCCTGTTGTTTGAGTGATTGAAGTTTGACTGGGTTCATCACAATTCTCTTGAGGACCTGAGACTTTGACAAGCATTTACTGGAACGTTTCAGTTATATACTATATACAGTTGTCCCTCCACACTCACGGATTTGACATTCACAGTTTTAAGTATTCACGGCTTGAAAATATTCTTTAAAAAATAATAATTCAAAAAGCAAACCTTGATTTTGCCATCTTATATAAGGGACACCATTTTGCTATGCCATTGCATATAATGGGACTTGAGTATTCACGGATTTGAGTATTCACGGGGGGGGGTGTCCTGGAACCAAACCTCAGTGAATGTGAAGGGACAACTGTATACACTATCAGTGTAACAACAGACAGACAACAGCATACATCTAGAAAGAGAAATCTGCACTGGTAACAAGTCAAGGAACAGAAACTGTAGACAACAAAACAGTGATTTTAACACAACAACACTTGTAGAACTAGGGGAAAGGTAAGGGGGAGGAAGGGGGGAGAGGAGAGGAGTGGGGAGATTCTGGGACATAGAGAAATTAACTTTGTTTGAAGGGGGAAATTACTTATTAACTTTGTGATCTTGTGGGTCATTTATATTATTATATCGGGATCTTGAGGGGAATTGCTGTAGAGTAATGTGGGAGGGAGTAACGTTGGTTATTCAGAGGTTGTGAAGTGGGAGATAATAAAGAGAAATACTAGTGGAGGAAGCTGATAGTATAGTGAAAGAAGAAGGAAGAAACAAACTTAATATAATTCAAATAACTTTATTTTGACAACATGCTAAGATTGGAAGAAAAATAGAGATTAGAAAGTAGAAGTGCCATATATTCCGGCGTATAAGACGACTGGGCGTATAAGACCACCACCCCCAATTTCCAGCCAAAAATCCAGGTTTAGGCATATATTTGCCATATAAGACCCCCCCCCCCAAATCTGGCTGGCTGGCTGACAGGCTGGGGGAACCTTGCCAGCTGATCCTCTTTGTTTCCCAACTCATGAGGATCTCCTCATGAGTTGGGAAAGCGAACAGGATCAGCTGGCAGGGCTCTCCTAGCCAGTCAGCCCCTCTCTTTAACCTTCCAGTCAAACTTGACTGGAAGGTGGAGGAAAGGGGCGAAAATGCCCAGTTTGCCTCAGCATCCCCCTTCCCTCCGTCTTGGCTTATCCGAAGGGGACCAAGGCGGGGGAAGTGGGGGCGGCCGCAGCAAACCCCTAGATTCGCCCCCTCTCCCCACCTTCCTTGAAGGTGGGGAGAAGGGGCAAAGATGCCCCATTTGGCTCCACAGCCCCGATCCCTCCTTCTGGGCTCCCTTCCAAAGGGAGCCCAGGAGGAGGACGCGGGGGCTGTGGGCTGTGGAGTCAAACCCGGGATTTGCCCCCTCTCCCCACCTTCAAGGAAGAGGGAGCGAATCTAGGGGTTTAACTCCGCAGCCCCGATGCCTCCTTCTGGGCTCCCTATGCAAGGGAGCCCAGAAGAAGGCATCGGGGCTGCAGAGTTAAACGGGGCATCTTTGCTCGCTCTCCCCACCTTCATGGAAGGTGGGGAGAAGGGGCGACGATGCCCTGTTTCGCTGCATAGCCCGATCCCTCCTTCTGGGCTCCCTCCTGGAAGGGAACCCAGGAGGAGGATGCGGAGGCTGTGCAGCCAAAGCCGGGATTCACCCCCTCTCCCCACCTTCATGGAAGGTGGGGAGAAGGGACGAACATGCCCCATTTGGCTGCATAGCCCCGATCCATCCTCCTGGGCTCCCTCCTGGAAGGGAGCCCAGGAGCAGGATGTGGACAGCCTCCGCATCCTCTTCCTGGGCTCCCTTCCAGGAGGAAGCCCAGAAGGAAGGATCAGGGCTGCAGAGTTAAATGGGGCTTCTTTGTTCCTTCTCCCCACCTTCCTCGAAGGTGGGGAGAAAGAGCAAAGCTAGGGCTTTAACTCTGCAGCCCTGATGCCTCCTTCTGGGCTCCCTTGCGAAGGGAGCCCAGAAGGAGGGATCGGGGCTGCAGAGTTAAACAGGGCTTCTTTGCTCGTTCTCCCCACCTTCCTTGAAGGTGGGGAGAGGGAGCGAATCTAGCAGTTTGGCTCAGCAGCCCCACTTGCCCTGCTTTGGCTCCCTTCGGAAGGGAGCCCAGAAGGAGGGATCGGGGCCATGGAGCCAAATGGGGCATTTTCGCCCTTTTCCTCCACCTTCAAGGAAGGTGGGTGAAAAGGGTGAATCTAGCGGTTTGCCTCGGCCGCTGCAGAGGCGACTGAGCGGCGGCTGCGGCAAACCGCAACGTTCGCCCCCCTCCTCTGTCTTCCATTGCTCCCCAAAGGGGGAGAAGGAGGGGGGCAAATAAACTGCTAAACACTTTGCTTCACCCCCCTGCCCCATCCCCTCTCTTCGCTCTGTTTGCGAAGAAGCAGGAGATAGGCAGGCAGGCGAAGCAAAGTATATCCGGCGTATAAGACGACTCTCAATTTTGGAGGGCACTTTTGAGTGCTCAAAAGTCGTCTTATACGCCGGAATATACGGTAAGTGCTTGCAGGTTAGAGCAAGTAGCTGGAAATCCCCTTGAGAACTGATAAGTCTTGAATTTTTTTTAAAAAAACGTTAAATATTGACCACCATAGTCTTACTGTTTTTCTATTTCTTTCTTGTTCTTCTTCTTCTTCTTCTCCTCTCCCTTCTCTTCCTTTCCTCCTTCTTTTTATATTTGCATTTACTAGGCATAATTTTCCCCCTCTTAATCGTTGAAAAATTCTAAAAGATCTGTAGCACCACTGAACACTCGGAGCAGTCCATTCCCCACATGTAAGCATGACTTTTGCTCATTTTGGCTGAGAAGATCTAGCAGATCGGGTGAGTCCAGGGGTGGTAAATGTCTCACTGTGTCAGGCAAAGGTGCATGTTGTCTCAAAAAAGGCTATAGTGTACCCTCACCTGAAGTGGGCCTTCCTGGACACAGAGGCATGTGAGAACTAATGCCCTGTTGCCAATATTTCTTATTCAGGCAAGTTGCTGAAGATTATTTGGACTTATTTCACTTAGGGCAGGACATGGTACTGAGATCGCCTTGGTTGCCCTGCTCTGGGGGAAGACAGGAGGAATGCTACTCTGTTGATCTTCCTGAACTTCTCAGCAGCGTCTGATAACACTGATTATGGCATCCTACTGGGCTGGCTTCATCAGATGGGAGTGGGAGGCACTGTGTTACTGTGGATCCAGAGAGTGGCACTGGGAGACTCCCATTAATCCCCATTGCCATTGTGCTGTAGAGTGCCACAGGGTTTCCATCTTGTCTCCCATGCCATTTAATAACAATACAAAACTACGGAGGCAGGTCAGCAAGAATTTTTGTGTTTAAGTGCCATCAGTATGCTGATGACACCCAGGTATACTCCTCATCATCAGAGTTGGCTCTGGCTGTGCAGGTGCTCGAGCAGTGCTGTAATACTTACATACAGTAGATACTGTAATGGGATTCATACTGTAATGAAGAGGGACAACAAAATGAAGCTGAATCCCAGTAAGACAGAGGCTCTCTAGATTGGTGGTTCTTGGGTCTAGGAATTGGATCGGCAACCTGCCCTGCATGAGGCTGCACTCCCACTGAGAGAGCAGGTGAATAGCTTGAGAATACTATAGGATCCATTTCTGTCAATGAAGGCCCAAGTACACTCTGTGGCTCAGAATGCTTGGAGCCAGCTTCAACTTGTCTGCCTCTATGGCCTTTTCTGGACAGAGATCTCTTGCCCACTGTAATCCATGCACAGCTAACTTCCTGATCAGACTATTGCAGGGAACTCTACGTTGGGCTGCCCTTGAAGATGAGACGGAAGCTTCAGCTAGTGCAAAATCCAGTAACTAGAATGCTGACTGGAACCCCATACAAAAATCATACAGCACCAGTTTTAAAAGAATTGCATGGGCTGCTCATATGTTTCTGGTTTGAATTCAAGGTGCTGGTGATAACATTTCAAGCCCTAAACTGCTTGGGACCTTAATACTTGACCAAGTATCTCTCCATATGTATGATTCCTCAAGAATGAGGTCTATTGGAGGGGCCCTCCTCTATGTCCCACCTCAGCTGTGGTAACCCAACTATGGAATACCCTCCCTTCAGAGGTCCTACTGGTGCCAATGGTAGTTTTACTCTTTTGCCAAATCACAACAAGCTTTTTATTAAGTCCTCAAAGCCTAATTGATTTTATCCAAATTTGTATGTAATGATTTTAAATTATTTTAAATGGTTTTAAAATTTTCTTGTTTTGATTTTTAAAGGGTTTGATATGCTATTAGTCCTTTAAATTATCGGTATTGTTTTAAACTCTTCTAAATCAGTTTTATTGTAGGCCACCATGAGAACCTTGGAAGTGGGCAGGCCCTCCAAAAAAGAACAAACAAAAACATCATGGCAGCTTATACATACATTACCATACTGCATTCTGCAGAGATCTAGAATTAGTCTGTGCTGGATGTTTCCATAGATATAAAGAGTGGGAGGTTGTGTGTTCAATTAGGAAGAACTTAAACTATGTATATAGCTCCTGTAAACATTTCTTTTACCAAATGAACAGTTCTAGCTTCAACCTGGGAGGCTGGTGCTTAAGTCTGAAAACTATAAGGCTCTGATCGCTGCCTTTATACAGTACCTACAGTACTTTCTGCTTAGGGAAATGAAATAAGCATTAGACTGTGTGGGTTTCCCCCTCCCTTTTCTTTACAGAAGAGGTCCAAGTGGTTTGAGTAAACGGACACTGCAATAGCTCATAAAGAAGGTTTTATCCAATCTGAGATTTGCTGACACACTAATGAGGGCTGATACAGACAAGGCAAGAGGGGGGGAAATGTTATTTGAGCACAAATTTAAATGTTTATTCACCAGGCTGCACTGCTCAAACAGAGCTCTTCCAATGTAGAAACAATCTTTGCTAGATGTCTCTTGGCAAAGAGGTGAGAGCCTGGGAATTTCTCCTGCTCCAAGATAAATCAATGGCCAGGGTTTTAGAGGGCTAACCTTCAATGCCTTCAGAAGCATATGTTAAATTTCTCTGGGACACTCTGCTTTTGCAAAGCTTATGCTAAATGAAAAGCTGCCAGCTCCAATTATTAGATGGCAGCTACTTAAAATGCATTGGTTTGACAAACTTGTAATTTAGTTTCATTAATATTTCAAAGCAACATGAAAAACTGCATTTCCTTCAACCTAGCAAGTCTCTTTCTTTTTATGTTGTTAAATATCAGTCATCTCTTGGGAACAAGAAATATTAATCTCCAAGTATTCATAAATGTGCATTTAAGCTTATTTACACATCTGTGAGTTCAATTTCTCAATTATATGGATCCTTCTGATAATTAGAATCATGCCTTCAAAATATGTTTTTGGGTTTTTTTAAATGAAACACTGCCATTTATAACAGGACCAAAACATACTACCATGGGGAACCATCTCTGCTCCATCCTGGAGTAAGGCAATAAAAGTAGAATCCCCCTTAGTGGCTCTTTAAGACAAGAGCACATTACCAAGGAACCTGCACATTGTGCACAGGGAAGAATTATGGGGCAGAGTCAACCCATTTACAGTTATGCTGGCTTGGTTTTTGGATTTATTTTTTTTTTAAATAGCCCTTCTACCCTTTCCTAGCCTTTGGTCTTCTGAAGTTAAGGGGCTACATCTTCCATCATTCACAAACACTGGCAGAGTCAGTAGAAAAGGAATGTACAATGGGCCCTTGGTATCCCTTGGGGTTTGGTTCCAGATCTCCCCGTGAATACCAAAATCCGTGGATGCTCAAGTCCCATTATATACAATGGCACAGTAAAATGGTGTTCCATATATAAAATGGCAAAATCATGGTTTGCTTTTTAGGATGTATTTTTGGGGGAATATTTTCAAGCTGTGGATGGTGGAATCCATGGATACAGAGGGCTGCCTGTAGTTGCAATCCAATAACATTTAAGAATGAGAGGTATGGAAGAGCTCCAAAGGCGGAACATATTCAGAAGCTCACGCTGGTTTCTGAAGCGCTGAGGCTAAAGCAGCTACCAACTTTCTGTGTGGCCTATAGGAAGACTTGTCGGTGTCCTCAGCCCTACAGCCATAGGTTTACTTAATAAATCTAAATATCTTTATAACTAAATTATGTTTAAAATAATATAGAAGAAAAGTGATAGTGTGAGAGTCACTGGCCTGTGACTGGTTTTTTTACATCTTTGCCTAATGAAGAAGCCTGTGAAGCTTCAAAAGCTTGCATGATGTATTTTGTGCATTTTAGTTGGCCCAATAAAGGTTATCACTGTTTTGTGGATTTTGTATTTTGTTATACTCACTACAAGAAGCAGACACCCCAGTAGCCTAATGCAATGCTCTGTTTCCACTTTCACCCAAGTCCCCCAAAACAGCAGACTTTCTAGAAAGAAGAGAGACCAGCCCTCCACCTGTCCCACAAAAATGATATGTGCGAGCTGGCAGAATAATAACCCTTGATCTACCTAAAGCTTTGAAAATACAAAGATTTCCAACACGGTTTACATCAATGTGTGCTATATTTTCACAATTTGGAGGAGAAAATTGAGGATCAAAAGGTATCATAATATATGATTTCTGATTTATAGCAAGAGTCTTAAAGACAACATGAAGAGCTTAGAGAAAGCTTATGGTAAATCCTCTTCAAAGTATAGAATCTACCAACCCCATTTAAATATACTGCATACACACCCATACCTTTCAACTGTTTTTTTAAAAATCTTCCCTTGGGGGAAAGGGGCCTAGCTCATAATTTCTGGATTAAATGCTGTAGTATTAGCTAAGGAATGGAATTATTAGTGACAGGTTCACTGAATTACTTTTCAGAGGTCACTAGAGCTTCCTCAAAGTCTAAAACTGCCACTGTAAATTTAACTAATGACAAATGATTTTGTAAGCTATGAGGAGAGATAAACAGAGCAGGAACTGCTCCAAATACCGGTTAGGTGCTTAGAGTTATACAGACAGTTTTCTCTTTGCAAGCAGTGATATAAACGTAAAAGCTAAAATTATTTTGAACTGGTTTTCAGTTGTCTTGTTTCAACTGTTAAGTGGTTTCATATGATTTGTTTTTTAAATTATTCTTATTGTATGGAACTGTTCTAGATAATTTTATTTTTTACTGCCCTGAGAGCCTTCAGATATAGGGCAGGATATAAATATTGTATTAATTAATTAATTAATTAAAATCAACAGACATCAGTGTAAATACTCCATACACAGAATTTTATAATTGTACTGATGTATAAAGGGGTCAATACAGACACAACAATTCAAACTGGAAACAAACAGCTATAGTCAATGTTTCATGGGAAGACTTCTGTTTGCACAATGAACCCTTCCTCTTTTCCCAAACTCCAACCCTTCAAAGCAGGTATGTGGGGAATCTCAGGACCTGGCTTCAAATCCAAGCCTCTGGGAAGCTTAGATGGTGCACACTCACTTTCCCATGACACCAAGGTCTGGCAGTTTCTCAGCTTGTGGGTGGATATTTTCTCCATTCCAAAAGGTAAAAAAACTACTCATAATACTTCATTACTGGACTTTAAATGAAAATATCTGGCATGTTCGGCCCCATACTTCTCCTCTGGACCCTACTGTGAAACAAGAAGCCAGGCAGGCCTGAGTAAAACCAGCTAATCACATCTCATGAAATGTTGTGAATAGGGCTATAGGGGGGACACATATAAAAACCAGAGATGTGTCTGTAAAATAATTAGATAGGGACTAGTGAGAAACAGGGATAGGGTCAGTTTGGAAGAGAGCAATCGATAAAATCAGAATAGGGTCTGCGGACCTATGAATGTAGAGAGAGTTCAATGTTAATTTGTTTGAACCCAAGGCATTACTGTGTACTGTGTGGAACCAGCGTAAGGCTAGATGTTTATTTTGTTTATTATACAATAAGTCTTTACTGCTTTTATTTTCTATATCTCTATCTGGATGTTTTAATTTTAAAAATTAACTATGTTTATGATTTTTGACAATATATATAAAGTGAAAGAGTTAACAAGTTATTGGACAATGGGAGGAGTTATTAATCTAATCTATATAGAAAAACAATCAGAGAGAAAAGGGAAGTCAATTTTAATGGGGATGGGAGGGAGGGGTAGGATAATGTTGACATGTTCTTGGTAATATTTGTCTTTCTTGGGGGTGGGTTTGCTGTTCTTTTCTTTTTCTTCTTTTTCCCTTTTTCAATTATGTAATGTTCTTTATATCTGTGTCTTTTATGTTTGTTTATTCTATTTGTTTTATGAATTATACCGAATAAAAAAATTAAAAGAAATAAAAATTAACATAGAAAACTGACCACGCTTTACCGTGCTGTATCCATTTAGCAATACTGCCGCTTGTCCAGAATAGCAGTTACCTTGAGGCCCAAGTACCAGGTCCAGAGAGGGATCCTGAGAGTAAAAGGGCAAAGAGAGTGATAGGAAAAAAAGGTTGGAACTGTGGGGTCAATCTGGATGGGTGTTGTGTCCCACTCACCCAGCATTGGAATGCAGCCCCCGTGAATGTCCCTAAAATTCAATTTGGCTGTTGAGCTGAAAGAAGTTCCCCACCCTTGCTCTAAGACATACCTGACAAAAACTGTTCTAAGGAGAGGGACTAGAAGGGAGTCAGATGGGGGAGGGAGGCTTTGTACTTCACCTGTATGTCCGTTTCTGTCTTAAAATGTGGACTCTTCCTCCACACACCTGATGTAAATAACTGGGATGGCACTGTCATCGTCAAAACTAGTTTGGCCACAATTTTCAAACCAGAATATGATTCCTGGCACCATTTCCATTTTCAGTAAGCCAGCCTGTATCAAGTGGCTTCTCGGGGAAAATACAGTACTGCAGGTTTGAAATGTTCTGTGCTTTTAGAAAATATTGAAAGTCTAAGATTGTTTTTGTACTTTTGAGAAAGACTGATAAGATACAAAATCTACTCAGCTGGTGCTGAACACTCTACAGACATGTCAAGCTACCCAGGAACAGAATCACAGAGCTACCTAGACAGAATCTACACTGAAACCTTTGTCATCACTGTTGTTCTAGGGCTCATAAAGCACACTTCAAAGGGTTGCTGAATTTAAAGCTCTGACAGACTTTGGTCTAGGATGACTTAGGGACTGCCTCCTCTACCAGTCTGTGAACACTCTAGGTTTTGACAGAGAGGCCATTGTCTGTGTCCCATCTGTGGTGAAATTGCAAAAAAGGGTCTTCTTAGTGGCTGCACCTAAATCTTGGAATTCTTTTCCCCAAGAGGCTAGGCTGGAACTCTTGTTCACAGGATTGGTCCCCCTGGAGGAAGACCTTTTTGTATAGTCAGGCATTTGTTTTATTGTTTATTTACTTACTTACTTATTTGGAGTATAGTTGGACTGCCATATCAGCAAAACCAATATCCACAGGACACAAAACAGGGACATATACCACAGAGTTGCACAGGAAAATGCCTAGAGAGGTGTTCTCTCTAGGCCTCTTCTAGCTTCTCCAACACAATTCTACAGTATGTTTTTACTGGAAGTTGTTTATTTGAATAGGGTTCACTGTTATCCGTGGTTTTTGGTATCCGTGGTAAGTCCACGAACCAAATCCCTGCAAATACGGGGGTCCAACTGTATTTATACCCTGCCCTTGAACCAAAAAAAAAATTCCGAGAGCAGCTTACAACAATATATTGTTGATTTGCTGGTTCCCTTTCCTCAGGCTTACAGTCTAAGGAAAAGGTAATAGCGGTGTCTGTTCTTTCATCTGCTTCTGGGGCTAATGCACAATGGAGTTGTGCCTGCCTGTTCTTCTCTTCCTCTGAGACCACAGCAGTGGCAATTGGAATGGAGGAGAAGGCCTTTCATTATTAGTTTTATACAATATTTTATATGCTCCATTGTCCAAAAGTTATACTTTTTATTATATTCTCATTTTATTTGTACTTTTAAAAAATCTTCTTGTGCAACATCCTTAGTCCTGGTTTTGGGGAAAGGCAAGATATTAATCCAAAGAAAAAATATATATATTTATTATTGTTGCCATTTTGGAATTTTATCCTAAATCCAGTTGAAAGTCCCAAATAGAAAATATCCACTGATTCAACTGAATTTATACAGGTTTTGACTCACCAATCAGCAATTGATTCAATAGATCTAACCTAGCAGGCAGTAGACATGAATTTAGGCCACTGCATTTTATGACTACATATAACTCTTGTAAGCCTTCCTGAATGAAGTGTAAGCACCAGAAATGTGGAGTATGTGCTTTCCTATTAACGAAGTACAGTGGGCCCTTGGTATCCACTGAGATTTGGTTCCAGGACCCTCTATGGATACCAAAATCCGTGGTTGCTCAAATCCCATTATATACAATGGCATAGTAAAATAGTCTAATGTTAAATATTTTCAAGCCATGGATGGTTGAATCCATGGATAAAGACTCCATGGATATGGAAGGATGGTTGTAAAAGCAAACAAATATAGAATGTTAAAATGCCCTCCATACATAAAAATAAGTTTAGTCAAGGGCACCTGCCATGAAATGAAAGGGATATGAATATTAAGCTGAGATGAATTAGATTGTAGCAGCCAACTTAGGCAGCAGTTCTACACAAATGTACCTGGGAATAAGTCCCGCTAGACTATATGAAACTTGTATCTGAGTTGATTTACAAAGTGCTACTCAGTTAATTACATTTCAACAGAACGGAAGAGCTATCTATTTTGAACCAACCTTTCTGGAATTAAGAATCTCTCCCCAAAACTTTGCAAAGCTACAGGGGCAGTTCTACTATACTAGATCCCAGAAACCATCAGACTGAAGTGCTCTTAAAAGAAATGTTTGTCTTGAGTTGTGTAAGCTTAATCAAAATGATCTCATATAAATGTGGTAAAATTTGATTGCAACGGTCATATATAAAAAGTAACAACAAGCCATATATAAAAAAGAATATAAAATGCCAAACAAGTTTCACATTTTCCTTCAATGAGCCCCCTCCCTTCCCTCCAAGATACACTTATTAAATTGTCATCAGGTCTAATCTCAGGGTTGAGTCATATAAGGCCTTTTTTGTACATTTTGTATATTTGGCCCTGCAGTAAAAACAACATGTGCAATGGCCATGACATCACTCTCCAAAATTTAAAGGCTTTTGAAAAGCATTTCCAGCATCCCAGAAGCCAATGAATACACTGTTTTGAATGGCTCCACCTGTTTGAAAACTATACTTTCCCAGAACATTTGGAGTCTCTTACTGTATCACACTTCCATCACCAAAGGCAGGCTACAATTCAGGTCACAGACAATTATACAGAGTACAGAAAGTACTAACTGCGCTCTTTGTATTTCATCAGATGTTCCGGAGCACAAGAAATTAAAGCATTTCCCTCCTTTTTGCCCTTTTACTGGTAGGCAGAGATCTTTTTAGTCAGGCACGTCCTTTCTATTTAGGGAGGCTCTAACAGTTCAGTGTTGTTCCTGTCTTTTCAAAAGCATTTTAATCTATTTAATATTTGGTTTTTATCACCATTAGCTATCCTGGGTGTTTTTTACTGACAAAATGGCAGGATACACATTTGATTTAAAGAAAAAATGAAATAGAGGCAGTTGTGCACGCATATACACACATAAACACTTTTGCTACATGTGAAGTCGAAGGCTTTCACAGCCAGCATCCATTGGTTTTCTGTGGGTTTTTTTCCGGGCTGTGAGGCTGTGTTCTGGAAGAATTTATTCCTGACGTTTCACCTGCATCTGTGGCTGGCATCTTCAGAGAATGGTTGGGTAGGGATGGGGGGGGGTTATATACTGTGAGTCCCTGTTGGAGAAGATATGTACATTTGTATATTTGAATGGCTAGTTGCTGAATGGCTGTCTCCTTGAATGGATATCTCCTGGGGGGATATACACAAGGAGGATTAGTGTCTGTTTGGTTAATAGACCATTGTCTGATGGAAATCCCCCTGTCCCTGAGGGAAGTTCATTTGCGTGTGTTGAGTTTTGACTTAGTGTTTTTCAGGACTGGTAGCCAAACTTTGCTTACTTTGAGGGTTTATTCTTCCCTGTTAAAGCTGTCCAAGTGTTTGTGGATTTCAATAGCTTCTCTGTGCATTCTGACATGATAGCTGTTGACCTGGTCCAGAATTTCAGTGTGTTTAAATAACATTTTGTGTCCAAGTTGGTTTATAACATGTTCTGCTACTGCTGATTTTTCTGGCTAGCCCAGTCTGCAGTGTGTCTCGTGTTCCTTGATTCATGTTTGCACACTGTGTTTAGTGGTCCCTATGTAAACTTGTTCATAGCTGCATGGTATGCGAACGACAAAAGAGACCCTCTCACAGCTGCAGGAGTTTATCACATACCATGCAGCTGTAGACAAGTTTACATAGGGACCAGTAACACAGAAAACTTTTGCTACACTTGGGCAGTAAAAGTAAAATACACAGATATAGGATGGGTGATACCTGGCTTGATGGCAGAACATGCAAAAGAGATCTAGGAGTCTTAGTGGACCAGAAACTGAACATGAGTCAGCAGTGTGATGCGGCAGCTAAAAAAGCCAATGTGATTCTAGGCTGCATCAATAGGACTATAGTGTCTAGACAGAGGGAAGTAATAGTGCCACACTATTCTGCATTGGTCAGACCTCGCCTGGAATATTGTGTCTAGTTCTGGGCACCACAATTCAAGGACGATATTGAGAAGTTTGAACGTGTCCAGAGGAGGGCAACCAAAATGGTGGGAGGTCTGGAAGCCATGCCCTATCAGGAGCAACTTAGGGAGCTGGGTATGTTTAGCCTAGAGAAGAGAAGGTTAAGAGGTGACATGATAGCCATGTTTAAATATTTGAAGGATGACATATTGAGAATGTAGCAAGCTTGTTTTCTGATAGTCCAGAGACTAAGACACGGGCAATGGATTCAAACTACAGGAAAAGAGATTCCACCTAAACATTAGGAAGAACGTCCTGACAGTAAGAGTTGTTCAGCAATGGAATGTGCTGCCTCATAGTGTGGTGGAGTCTCCTTCTTTGGACATGTTTAAACAGAGGCTGGGTCACCATCTGTCGGAAATGATTTGATTGTGTATTCCTGCAGGGCAGGGGACTGTACTAGATGGCCCTTGTGGTCTCTTCCAACTCTATGATTCTATGATAATGTACCAAGACAAAAACTGTGTTCAACTACATGTTATAAGAAAAGACATTCTACTTAAACATTAGGATAACCTTTTTTATTGTAAGAGCTGTTCAACAGTGGAATGGATTTCCTTGGTAGGTAGTGGAACTGCCATCTTTGGAGGTCTTTAAACAGATGTTGGATGGACATCTTTCGGGAGTGCTTTAGCTGTGTATTCCTGAATTACAGGGGGGCTGGACTAGATAGGCTGTGTGGTCCCTTCCAGCTCTAAGATTTTATTATTCTATGATTCTATGTCAAAACCCAGGTTACCAGAAGTTTAATCACCATGCAACACATTCATGAACCTATAACATCCTCTTGTTTCAGCAACCCAAAGCATGCTGAATGAGCGGTTCCTTGTTTAATATTTTAAAACAGTATCTCTCAACTTGGTGATTTCTAGATGTATTGGAGTACAATTTCCATCATTTCCAAACCAGCACAACTAGGATGAGGGGGAAAGACTCGAAGTCAGGCATTTGCTAACAGATTTTAAAGTGGATTGTGAAAGGGGTTGTGCAGACTTAATTAGATTAATTTCTGCTAGCTTTCAGTTTTCACCTAAGGCTACCATCTGGGATTTAAGAAAAAAAAAACTGCAGCTTTTCTCTCCCATCGTTGCCACACAATTTGTGCTTAGAAGGACACACAATTCAGCCATCAGACAGGACACATTTGCCCACCCTTGCTGTAGAAGGACAAGGATGGAGCCAGATTACAGATTACACCCCTTGGTAGGGAGCTCCAAAGTTTAGGAGAAAGCCCTCAGTGAATTAAAGCCTTAAACTTCAAGTAGACAGAAATAATTGGAGCCTGGAACCTGACATGCTGCAGATAGAAGGCACTACTCCATTTCCCCAGCCTAGTCAACAGACCAATCCCCTTTTTATATCAGGCTTGGTCACAGGGCCTACCAATCATATATGACAATTCTGCTTACTTCCATTTCTCTTCTATGCCTGAAGCAGGCTCTAATCCTTGGCCAGGGACTGCTCCAATCAGGTTTTTCACTCTGTTCATTTATTTAAGTAATTTTATGTCCCACCTTCCTACACCAACTGTAATCCAGGTGTCAGGGTCCCAGCTTCAAACCACTTCCTCCCCCCCCCCCGCCAGTCCATGACAGGACCTGGTAGCTTACATTTTGGCACTAATTTTTACTGCACATATATTTAATTATTTCATTGTGAAACATATCTATATGAGGTGGAGCAGGTTGCTGACTGAGTACAGAATAAACACACATAAGTACAAAACAATATTGTTATGCAATGTGACAGCTTTACACAAACTGTCAGCTTCAAAATGTACCCTTAACACATTTCATGTGGATTTCTAAAGATCTGTTGTGGAAAGGCATAAAGGTTTTATGTTAACAAATGTGCAGCAGCTCAGACAAATAATTTTTTTCCCAACTGCACAACGTTTGGGTCATTGTGCCACCAAGATAACATGGTGGTTTTTTTTTTAATGTATCAGAAAGTTGAAGAAACCAAGCTAATGCTTATTTTTGCTTTCTTTCAAGAGGTATAACAGTTCCCCCCTCCAACACCCACATATTCAAATAAAAAACTAAAGAGGATCTTTTTCCCCTTCCTGAACTTCAAACCAAATACGTTTTAGGACAAGATCCCAGCAAACTTTAATTTACTTCTCTTTTTGCTATTGTTACATGCTGTTTCTAAATATTTGCCCTTCCCAGATTGCTAAAGTGGACTGAGATGCGATTCCTTTGTAGTGCAGATGATTTGCACAGACCTCAAGCAGTGGAGAAGTTCTCACGCCTTCAAGGGACAAACTGGATTTAGGAGATGCTTTGCTCACATGACAGGGTAAACTAATGCTTTCTCTTGGTTTGCTTTTGGTAATTTTAAATAACTTGCCCAAAAGAAAGGGATGGTAATTGGAGGACAACTAGAAGAACAGTGGTTTCTATGTCTTTCCACAACCAAGATGCAACTAAATTTAAGAAAATTTAAGACATCAAAATTCTAACATCATGATAGATAAGCAATAATATTTTTGTGTTATATTTATTTAAAGCCATAGGCTATCCTTTCTGATCTGGTGCTTTCTAGATGTGTTGTACTATAATTCCTATCAAGTATGTGGGGTGGAGTTTTGGGAGTTAGAGTCCAACGCATGAGATGAGAATAGAGACGTTAAGTTCCAGCCACAAAAAAAGAGGAAAAATTCAGAAAAAGAGTTTTTTCTGATTTTTTTTAAAAAATGATTATGCAATATTTTATTTTAGAAGGATGAATAACATGCTTCAGACAAGATGTTCACATGTTAATTTGCCCCACATTTCTAAAAACTATGTAGCATGTAGATTTTTATGTAACATGATATACAATGGTGCTACAGAAAGTGGTGGTCTGTAGACTACTGTGTGAGCCACTGGCTGCAGGTCCATGGCATGTTTTCAAGCAAGAAAGAAATAGCTGTAACCACTGGACACAAATATGGTACTGCTCCCTGGCAGATTGGGCAGGGGGGGATGTCAAGTGTTTGAGAAGCACTGATATACAGTTCCAGATCATTGTAACTCCTGGCCCTTGTTTCTCTTTTTCATTTCTTTTTATGGGAGTGAATGCTTTATATCTGCTTGACACCATGGAGGACTGTTTGTTTATCTCTCTCTGTGTGTCTTCAAGTAGCCTGTTGACTTAGCAATAGCAATTATATTTTTATACTGTTTATCAGTGCAAAGCACTCCCTAAGCAGTTTACAATGTGTTAGCTAATTGCCTCCAACAAGCTGGGTACTCATTTTACCGACCTCAGAAGGATGGAAGGCTGAGTCAACCTTGGAGACCTCTGGGATCGAACTTACAACCTTGTGGCTACAGTACCAGCATTTAACCACTGTGCCACCAGAGCTCCTTGTGGCAACCCCATTAATTTCATAGGTAAGGAATACTCAAAAATGATCTTAAAAGCCAGTTCCTTCTTCTGAAATATCACCTACAGCACGTTGGCAGTCTTCCTTGGCCGTCTCCCATACAATTACTAACCAGAACTCACCCTCCTTAGATTCCAAGATCAGACAGGATCTGGTGTGTTTAAGGTGTTTAGGCAGTATTACAGAGGACTAGGAGACAAAATAATTTCCCTTGTTTTACTAATGATGATTGTTTCTTCTGTTCTCACTGTTTGAAGGGGATGGCTTAATTCTCATATTTGACAAAATCAAACAGATTCCTTATAGTTCAGGAGGCTCTTGCTTGTTTTTTAAACAGTTCAAAACTTTGTAACTTCATTTTTAAGAAAAAAAATTAAAAATAAACTTAATGTGTACCGTAATTATTTTCTGAATAAACAGTACTTTTGAACATCTGGAAGCTACTACTTCTGTAGTTCAGCTGAATTTTAGCCACTGTCCTAAAAGGTGTTGATTAACAATTTGGAATATGATGTTGGTGCTCCCACAGTTCCCTATCACTGGCCATGCTGATGGGAGTTGTCAGCAAAATGTTCCCTACCCATGGCCTGTACGATGGGCAACAGCTACAAAGCCACCAATGGAAGTCCACTGAAAATGAACTCAAAAAAGAAAAGACCCAGACAAGGTCCTTCCTAAGTAAAACTCATGTGACCTTCCACACATTGTTATACTGCAACTCCTGGCATCCTTGATCATTGGCTATGCTGGTTAAGGTTGCTGGGACTTTTAATCTAACAACATCTGTAGTGCCACACAATTTTCACCCCACTACAGAAGGACCAGTTCCAACATGATTTTTTCCTATCTATCTAGAACCAGACCGAAAATGGTTAAGAAAGCAGAATGCACATGCACAGACACGTATTTAAATAACTGAGCTAAACTAAGAGTGAGTGGGTGGATTCATTTTGAAAAAGTGTGTGAGCTGTGCATGTAAGCTTGCCTTTGTGAATAGAGCCCTTTCACACTGCACAATCATATTGCTATATTCCACTTAACTGCCACAGAAATAATCTAAGGATTCTTGGGATATGTAGTTTAGGCAGAAATATTTCAGATTCTGAGCCAGAGAGCTCTAGTGCCTCACCAACCTACTAATCCCAGGATTCCATACGACACAGCCATGGCAATTAAAGTGGAATCATAGTGCTATAATGGTGTGGTGTGAGAGGGCTCTTAAATACAAAGCATTGGGGTTTATTGCACTCCAAATTAAAGCGGCAGCACAGTAGAAAGATTCCGTCTTCCATGCTGCCTTACTGCATGATGTCATCGTTTTTTTGTTCCAGTCCCATGGGAGACTGAGATAAAACTGCATCTTTTTGCTAACTAGAAAAAACCATTAGCAAAAACACAGTTCTATCTTGGTCTCCCACAGGACCAGAACGAAAGAACACTGGAAGAACGATGACATGGTACAGTAAGGCAGCACAGAAGACAGAAGCATCCTGCTGCCCTACCACTTTTCTTTGGAATGCGGTAAGCCCCTTTAGCATGTAATACACAGCAATCAAGAACAATATGAATGGCCATGCACCAACTGTAACAAAAGAGGGATTCTCCTACTTCTCCATCTATTCCCACAATACAACTAAGTCAGGAAAACATACACACAAACAAGAATATTGCCAAACATAGTTAAAAAAAAAGTCCTACATCCACCCATTCCACTCATATGGGAAACAGCAAACATCAATTGAATTCCATTTAAAAATCACATCTCATTTAAAAATCACATCTGTGAAAGCAGACACCAATTTAATTCCATTTAAAAATCACATCTCATATAGCATTTTCACAAAATAAACTTTGCGAACAATAACCAGAACTTCAAAAGAATTGGGTTTTTTTTAATTACTAACTCAGAAAATAAATAAGATTTTAAAGTCTTTAAACGATTGTGTATAAACACAACTGTGGCTCTCCGAAGTTCTCAGCTGCTGCATTTTACAATGGAAACGGATCAAAGGGAAACATTAAGTGAAGTTCTATTTTACTATCATACTTCAGTCTGTTTGATATAACAGCTAGTCCAGCTGTTAACACAGCAAAGAACTTTAAAAATAGCATTTCAATAAACAAAGCCAAAAAAAGCAAAATGTATGTCTACCCAATTACATTCTGTGTTCAGAACAAAATATATGAACTGTCATTTTTCTCCAGATAAGGAAAATTGAAATCAGTCTTTTTCTCTCAAACTTTTGGTCTACTTAATGAGAGGAAGTTGGCAAATCTACACATCACAATTTCAAACTTGTTCTTCAGTGATTAGCAAAACAGCAAGTACAAGGCCCAATCCACATTATGACTAAAAGCAACTTGCTGAAACACATTTACAAAATAAAAGTGCCAAATATCCAAATATACAGTTGTTCCTCCATATCCACGGATTTGGTATCCACAGATTTAAGTATTTGCAGCTAAAAATATTCTTCAAAAAATAATAATCCAAAAAGCAAGCCTTGATTTTGCCATCTTATATAAGGGACACCATTTTGCTATGCCACTGCATATAACAGGACTTGAGTATTCATAGATTTTGGTATCCACGGGGGGTCTGGAACCAAACCCCAGCAAATATGAAGGGACAACTGTATGATGCTATGTAATTGTAGAGCCTGTAGACAAGCCCATATCCATCAACAACAGCTTCCCTTTGGAAAGATGACTCCAAACTGCAGAGGATGATCATGGATATTTTTGCTTTATTATTCTTAATTGAAAAGACTGAAATGCCATACAGCCCACCTTAGACATACTCATCCTGTCTTTCCCTTAAAAATACAATTCATTTCCAAATACAACAGTGGAAAGGATAATGGAAAGGAAGAAACGAAAGGGAGGTGGTGAATTATGGCAAAATATTTTGATTCAAATAAAGCCACCCCTCCATTTTTGCAGGTTAAGCATTCACAGATTTGATTATTTGCAGATTTGGTTAATATATTTTATCTAGGCATTTGTAAGTCCCCCAACACGATTTTATGGTCAACTGTATTCTCTAGGCATTTGAAGGTCCTCCAGCACAATTCTATGGTCAACTTTACACAGTCACTTCCCGTTAGAAAAAAAAGATCACCTGGAACTAAAACAGCCAAAGAGGCCCCCAAACAAATTTCCTAAGAGAAATCAAAGGGTGCAGGGGGCAGGGCTAACAAAGAAGGGAATTGGGAACAGCCACCATGTTGGATTGCCGGCTAAGTGAGAGTCCAGTAAGTCCATGAATCTTACATTTATTCCCTTTTATTTTATTTTTGTAAATATGGAAAACCAAATGTCTGCATAATAGGCACCTTTTAAAATAATTTTTTAAAAAGTGACAGGAGATTTAAAACCGCCGCTTGGATCGCTCACTGGGCAAGGGGAGTCATACCGAGTTTTGGGGGGTAAAAAAAAACATGTAGGCAGATCATACGTATTTGAACGAATGCCTATTTGTATTTTTACCCCCCCAAAACGGATTTTTTTTTTAATTGTATAGACGGGGCCAGAGGCAGCTGCTACAGACCAAGAAGGTCCCAGTAAGATCAGAGTGAGTCAAAAGCATTTGTTGACTAAGCTGATTTTTGCACCTTTCCAGGTAATTCCTCTCAGAAAAGGCAGAAAGAAGCAGAAAATAAACTGCTAACACATCAGCTGCCAACTACAATTTATATTACTTACAGTTCAATCCTATATGTGTCTACTCAGAAGAAAGTCCCACCAAGTAATCCCAGTGGGGCCTTACCTTCTGATTTTACAGGAATGCAGCCTAAAGTGTATTTAATTAATTTAATTTTAATTAATATTTGGCAAAAGGACATTACAGTATATCACTTCCACAGCAAATACTGTTTTGTACTTTAAAATTTTGTAGTTTAAAATTTAGTGGTACTCTGGAGGATGAGAGGAAGTTGGCAAACACAGCAATGCTATCAATGGGTTTGTCTATAAAGGATATAAAATGTGGATTGATGCACACTAATGCCAATTCACAGCAGCTTTTATTTGGCAACATCACAGGCATGCAAAGCTATCTGCGTTCATTGTTCAAATTGGCATGCCTGTGAATCAAGATGGCAGGCACGAGTGAGTTACTCACGTTTTTATTGTCACCAATTGCTGCCACTGAACAGTTTTGTTTTTGAAAAGCATATCCAAGGTGCAGAAGTGCAATATTCAACTTAAATAAATATTAAAAAAGAACAAAAGGCCATTTTCTCAGCACACAATTGCTACAGTGAAAATCCAACATGGCAGTTTGAGGCACTTGCCTTGCCAGCAAGCGCTGCCCCCTGCACATGACCAACCAATCAGCTTTCTACTTCCACTCCTATCTGGAATGCCACATTGGTTACTTACCGTGAAGGTGCATTCTTGAGGGAATGGGGTGATACGGGTCCTTCAGGTCTGGGTTTCATCAGTCACCGCCCAGGTGTAGCAGGAAGTTACATCAAGCCTCTTGATATTCAAATTTCTTTGTCTTCATCTCCTCCAACCTGGAGCCACGAGGCCAGTTCACTGACTAGCAAAGACCTGTAAGGACTAAGGAAATCGATCAAGTCAAATAGTATTAAACAGAACTAGGTATTAAGGGTACCGCCATGTGAGGAAAAACGTGCGCAGTAACTGGGCGGGGGAAGGACCCGTATCACCCCATTCCCTCAAGAATGCACCTTCACGGTAAATAACCAATGTGGCATTCTCTGAGGGAGGGGTGATACGGGTCCTTCAGGTGTGGGACATGCCCAAGCTAACTCACTAGGGTGGGAGTGACTGTGGAATTGGCGGCATCAGTCTTTGAGTACCTCCTGGAGCACCCTCCGACCGAAGTTCGCCTCGGCAGAACGGAACTTGTCCACCTTGTAGTGTCTGATGAAGGTGGACGGTGTGCTCCAGGTTGCTCAAAGACTGCAGATTTCTACTAGGGAAACGTTAGTAGAGAAAACAGAGGATGTCGCGGCTGACCTAGTCGAATGTGCCGTGACCCCTGAAGGTCTGGGAAGCCTAGCTGAGTCATAGGCCTTGAAGATACAGGCCCTGATCCAGGAAGTGATGGTCTTCTGTGAAGCTCTGGTCCCTATAGCTGTCTGAGAGAATGAGACAAACAGGGCATCACAGCGTCTGATGGGAGCAGTACGTCTAATACAGATCTTCAGAGCCCTCCTGACGTCTAGGTTATGCCAGAGTTTCTCCTTCGGGTGCGAAGGGTCAGGACAAAAGGAGGGCAGAATCAAGGGTTGCGAGACATGGAACTCGGAGACAACCTTTGGTTTGAATGACGGGTCTGGATGTAGAGTCACTACGTCCTTGCTAAAGGAACACAGGTGTTCCCTAACTGACAGAGAGGCCAACTCCGACACTCTTCGCACTGAGGTGATGGCCACTAGGAATGCGACCTTGATGGTGAGAATTCTAAGAGGAACTGTGCACAATGGTTCAAATGGGTGCTTCATGAGTTGTCTGAGGACTAGGGAGAGGTTCCACGATGGGAACCTGTGTCTCACTGGGGGTGAAACTATCAAGGCACCCTTCAGGAAGCACCTAATATGGGGGTGCAATGAGAGGCGGTTCCCGTCCTGTACTGTAAGGAAGGCCGATAGTGCGGCCACCTGTCTCTTCAGAGTATTCGGTCGTAGGCCCGCCTCGAGGCCTTTCTGCAGGAAGGCTAAGATGTGTTTCACAGAAGCTTCCTCAGCGATCAGCTGGCGAGGGGCACACCATCTCCTGAAGGCTCGCCATGTAGCTTCATAGATCCTCCTGGTGGACACATGCCTAGAGGAAAGAAGGGTGCTGATAACTGAGTCTTCGTATCCGTGCTCCCTTAGGGCTTGCCGCTCAGTCTCCATGCTGTCAACTGCAACCAGCTTGGATCTGGGTGGAGGATCGGTCCCTGATGTAGTAGGTCGGGTCTCTGCGGTAGACGCCACTGGCTCTGAACCCTCATGTCCATCAACTCTGAGAACCAGGGGCGCCTTGGCCAGTGGGGCGCTATCAGGACCACTTGTGCCTTCTCTTGGCGAATCTTCCGACAGACCTTCCCTATGAGGGGAAGGGGGGGAAACAGGTACAGGAGACCGGCCGGCCAAGGGGATCGCAGGGCGTCTGTGCCTTCGGCATTGTGGTGATAAAACCTGGTGAAGAACCTGTCCAGTTTGGAGTTTGACCTTGTTGCGAACATGTCCACCTCCATCTGGCCGAACTTGGTCTGGACCTGATGAAATACGTTGTCGTTTAGTTCCCATTCTCCGGGGAGAACTGAGTACCTGCTCAGGTAGTCCGCTTGCTGATTGCATTCCCCCTGCAGGTACTGAGCCGTGAGAGACTGCACCGTCCATTCGGCCCAGAGGAATATGAGGTCCGCCTCCTGCTGTAGGGACCGGGATCTCAAACCTCCTTGTTTCGCTATGTACGATCGGGCCGTAGTGTTGTCCGTCATCACCATGACGTGTTGTCCCTTCAGAATCGGGGTGAAGTGTTGTAGGGCCAACCGAGCCGCCCGTAGTTTCAGCCAGTTGATGCTGTGCGTCTTTTCCTGTGGGCTCCAAATCCCTTGCGTCACTTGTCCCTGATAGTGTGCTCCCCAGCCCCGCAGGCTCGCGTCAGAGGTAACCAGGATCGCCTGGGGTACTGTGAACGGGGAACCCCTGCTGGTTGCTTTCGCCTGAGACCACGAGGCCAGCGAGTCCTTCACATGCTGTGGTAGAAGAAGGAGTGGGGACTTCCTCATTGCAATCTCCTTTTGGTAAGGCATCAGGAAGTTCTGCAGGGGTCTGGAGTGGAATTGTGCCCACGGCACAACCCCAAAGGCCGAGATCATAAGGCCGAGGAGTCTGGCCAGTAAAGACAGCGGGATCTTCCTTAGGGAACGAACTGTGCGAACTTCCCGTTGGAGGACCTCCTGTCGCTCCTTGGACAGGGTGACCTTGGAGCGTAGTGCGTCTATTTCCACACCCAGGTGGACGATGGTGCAGGCAGGAGACAGGCTGCTCTTTCTGAAGTTTACTAGGAAGCCGTGGGCCTGCAGGTAGTGGATTGTGGCCTACAGTTCTCTCCCCGCTTTGTCCAAGGAGGAAGCACGAAGAAGGATATCGTCCAGATATGGGTATAGGTGGATTCCCTGTGCCCTCAGGTTGGTGATTAGGATGATCAGGACCTTGGTGAAGACCCTTGGTGCTGAGGCCAGACCAAAGGGGAGGGCCCTGAATTGGAAGTGTTGATCCCCGAAGGCAAAACGGAGGTATTGTCTGCTGTCCTCGTGGATCATGATGTGCATATACGCATCTGAGAGATCGAGCGAGGCTAGAAAGTCTCCTGGTTGTAGCGCCTCCCTTATGGATGTAAGCGTCTCCATCCGGAACTTTCTGTACGTGATGTGTCTGTTGTTATATTTTAGGTCCAGAATGGACCTCTGGCTGCCGTCCTTTTTTGGTACTGTGAAGAAGAAGGAGTACACCCCTAAGAAGCGCTGAGAGGCTGGTACTACTTCTATGGCGGCTATGTGTCTTAGGTGAGTTATGGCTACCTTCAGATCTCTTGCCTTTTTTGGGTCCTTGGGGATTGGGACTGGGAGAAATCTGCCCCTTGGCCTTGAGTCGAACTCGATTTTGTACCCGTGGGTGATTGTTGAGACAACCCACCTGTCCGTTGTCGAGTTCGACCAAGGCCCGAGGAACAGACTGAGTCAGCCGCCCACTGGGGGCAACCCCGAGTCAGGATTGTTGTCGGGAGCCTCCACGCTATGCGTTGGAGCCTCCCCTTCTGCTGCTGCTGGGCTGTGATCCAGTGTTCTGTCTGATGACGTAGTTTGGCTTAAACCATGGTGGGCGAAAGGAGTTGTAGTTTCGCTGCTTCCCAAATCCTTTAAAGGAACGAAAGGGACGAGAAGTTTGAAAGGGGTGCCTGCCACTCTTCTTGTCTGACTTCTTGAGTGTGGAGGGCATAGCCAACTTTTTGTCCTTTGTCTCGATGAGGATACCCTTCAGGGCCTCCTCCTCAAACAGTTTAAGGCCCTTGAAGGCCGCTGAGGCCAGTGCTGCCCTGGTAGGACTATTCACTTGCCAGTGCTTTAGCCAGACTGATCTCCTGGCCAGCGTGAGGGCTCCAATCGCACAGACAGAAAAAATCATGGTGTCCTGTGCTGCATCTGCTATGAAGAAGAGGGTACGCAGGAACCGAAGCAGAGACTTGTGCAGCACATTTGGGTCGAGCTCCTGGATCTCCATGAGTTCCTGTAGCCACACGATCGCCGCTCTGGAGAAGAGAGATATGGCCAGCGTGGACCTGACCGCGCATGCCGCGGAGTCATGGGCCTTCTTGATGGCTGCGTCGGTTCTTTTCTCATCTGGGTCCCAGAGAGAGCCCTCTCCTTCCTTTGGAGCCAGACAATTTGAGACGAGAGATGCATCCGGATTGTCGACCACTGGGGGCTTTAGGAGGTCCAGAAAGCGTTGGTTGGTGCTGTAATACTTCTGTGCTACAGTGGTGCCCCGTCTCCCCATAGAAGGTTTCTCCCACTCGTCGGTTACCAGGGACCAGAAGTCCTCTGGGAAGGGTAGTTCCCGTTTCTTTGGGCGTGAGGTGCGCATCACTGCAGCAACCTTCTCGTTGGACGACGATGTCGATGGAGCTTGATCCGTGTCTGCAGGTGTAATTTCTAGGGTTGACATCATCCTAGTAAGGAGAGGGACGTACCACTCTCCTTGGAAAAGGCGATCCGAGTGGTCCTGGTCCGCTGACTCGGAATCAGAGATTTCGCCTTCCTCCTTGTCGGTTAGGATCACATCGTCGTGGGCCCCGGACGCCCTGACGACATCGGTGAGGGCACGTTCCTCATCCAAGGGTGGAAGGGACTCTGCAGAGGAGTGATTGGAGGGAGGGTCCTTCCTCTTCTTGACCAGGACATCTGCAACTCTCACTGGGATCCTGGGGCCCTTGGACACAGACTTAGCTTTGGCCTTGCCCGGTCCTGCGGATTGGCGGGGCTGCGCATTGTTCGCCTGGTCCTTGGGGGGGACCCCCGAGGTTGAGGCGCTCGTGCCGGGCTCTTCAGACAAATCCTCGTCTGAGAGCAGTGCCTTTGAAAGTAACTGCAGGGCTGCCTTAATAGTTCCCTTACGCTTTCTACGACCCCCCCTGCTGTGCAGGCCTGTTCTCCCTGGCCTTGGGTGGTTGAGCGGCCACCCACTCAATGTCAGACTCCTCCCCACTGGACTGATCAAAGAACACTGGGATACCATGGTGGTTTTGGTTGTTATAGCCCGTGGGGGCCTGGAGAGCCGGGGCTTGAAGGACTGGGGCCTGGTAGGCCTGTGCCTGGTACCCCATTGCCTGGATAGGCTGAGGTTGGGGCACGGGTGGGAGGTAAGCCTGTACTTGGTTGCCCATGCTCAGGGTCTGGTTTACCAGCCCTTGTGGTGGTAAGGCCTGGTAAACCGCCGGTTGCTGCGCCTGATTGGTCACCGCCTGTTGGGGCAATGGTTGGAATACCACAGGCAGCTGGTGCTGCTGGTGTGGCACCTAGACCGGCAAGGCCGGGGGGAGTGGAGGTTGGGGGCCAGAGCCTTAGTTGTCGCATCCAGTATGGCCGGAGCCTGTAGGGGGGGTGCTTGGGGAGTTGAGGCCTGTAAGGCCTGCCCCTCCATGCCCAGGCTCAGTGGGGGTTGGCTCGGTTGGGCCAGGGCCTGGCTGCTCTCCGCTGTGGGGTCCATCGACGCCTGGGGTTCCCCATGCGGTGTGTCCCCCTCCCCCGTGGCCGTGGCAGCGGGCGGCTGGGGCCCAGTGGATGGTAAGGGCTCCGCGTGGGTGAGTGGGTCCTCGCTCCCCCCATCCCCCTCCGGTGTTCCGCTTGGCCTCCAGGGAGACAGAAGGAGCGCCGTCCCCAAGAGCAGGGAGGGCACGATGCGTGGGGGAAGGGGCAGTTCGTCCCCGCTCCCCCCAAGGGCCCCTTTTACCTTCTCGGGGGCTCCTACCCCCGTCCAAGCCTGGCAGCAGGCACCTGGCGCGTGCCATCCGCTCCAAAGGGACGGAGGATCCATCGCGGCCCCGTTGGAGGCATCGGAGGCCAGCTTCTTCCTGGGCTGTGCTGGCCTCTTCCGTGGCTTGGCTGCCGCTTGGCCATCGGAGGCCTTCCCAGCCACGATGGCCTGGTGTGCCTTCCGGGCCACATCCCTCTGAGGGACACCCACGTGGGAGCCGGCAGCGGCAGCAATGGCGACCGCGGCTCCCACAGCAGCGCTCTCCACGTCATCGGAGTGGCCGCGGTCGAGAACCGCATCCCCGGCCACTCCGGAGTCCTTCCCCGCCTGCTGGAGGATCTCCTGGGCCTGCATGGCCTCAGCAAGAAAAGAAACTGAAGAGAGAGGTGGGAGGGGGGAACTGAGAGAGAGAGCAGGCTGGAGCCGACTGAGCAGCCGCGGAGAGAGGAGAGGAGTTTTTTTTTTTTTTAAGGCGGGAAATTCGAAAGGAGAAGGTAAGGACTGTAGAACAGCAGTGACTACAGAAAGAGAAAGAGAGAAAAAGTAGAGAAAAGGGTAAAACAAAGATGGAGATAGAAATTTCAGACAGAGGAGATTTCTCAGCTACCTACTGGGCGAAGCAGGAAGTTAGAACTGGCCTCGTGGCTCCAGGATGGAGGAGATGAAGACAAAGAAATTTGAATATCAAGAGGCCTGATGTAACTTCCTGCTACACCTGGGCGGTGACTGACGAAACCCAGACCTGAAGGACCCGTATCACCCCTCCCTCAGAGAATGTGCAGCAAAGCCAACCATTTGTTCCAATGAGCAAGAATGCATATTCCCCGCAGAACTTTTAAAAAACTTTGGGAAAAGCCAGTGTTTCTGGCCCCCCTCCTTCGGAATACGGTGGATTTATGTGGGATCTCATTAAGATAAATCATATTCTTCTCAAATTCTAGGAGGAGTATTTTCGCCATATAAACAACCCCAATTTTTAATTAATCTTTTATTGATTTTTTTTCATTTCCAAATAGGTATAATTATAATGTGTAAATATGAAGTGATTATAGTGTGTTTAGATTAAGAGGAAAAATACATTAGTATTAGGATAGATTTATTTTTGTATTAGTAAGAAAAGAGTAAAACAATTAGTTTTATTTTTGTGTTATTGTTATGGCCTTTTGCAGTCGGGTGTATTTTTTAGTAGAATGGTCTTATTCCAATAAAAATTCCAAATTCCAATGTTGCTGTGGCTGTCTCCATGTGGAAGACCACTCTGCTACTGCAAATGAAGTCTCTCTAATTTCACTCACTACAAAACAAAAAACTTATATCTGAAACATTGCCCTTTTCCCTCTGGATATATTGCATCCACAGAGTTTGAGAACCACTGGTCTAAAAATCAAAATCTAATGCTTAAGGGTGAAATGCAGTGTCACAAGGAAAGAAAAAAGGCCATTTTGAGAAGATACTGAGAGAAGACATAATGCTGTAAATCCACCTATACAAACACAGAGATGTTGTTTATACTGCCAGGAAAAGCTAGAATCCAGTCTATAATGAATACAGATTCCAAAAGAAAAATACAGATCAGTTACGGATGGACTTTACAGGACACATTATGAAAAAGTGCTAAATATTCACATTTTGCACAAATTACTGACTGGTTTCAACAGCACTTATAGGTAAAGGCAATGCAGTATACCTGCTTAATGAATATTAAGACTTTAAAAACAATATTGTACTTTGAAAAGAAAATACCTTGCTATCTGTTATAACTAAACAAAACAGAAAGAAACCCCCAAACATGAAAGAAACCCTCAAAAAACTTGAACAACATTTGCTAAGTTTAAAAGCAATATGGGAAGAAAGCTCACACATTTAGAATAAAAACAGAAATGCCAATCTCAATTTATACCTGAAATCTCCCCTTGCATGTCCTCATGTCATAGTACCAGCACAAAGGCCAGCCATTTAACAGCAACTGCCAGTTGACTCATGAGAAACAGTTGACTGCATGCATAATCAATTCTCTACTGGAAGTTACCCTGCCTGATGTACTTCAGGCAAATGAAAAACTTCATTATCGCATACCAAGCAGGTTTCTAGAAAGAGGGACATGCTGAATTAGGGTATAATGAGAGAGTTGTCAACTTTCACTGCATCAGAAAGGAAAACAGGAAAACACTTCCTGGGGTTTTTTAAATTACACTTCAAGAACTATTACCACTAAATGGGAACTCTAAGTCATAAAAAACTGCTACATGCAAGACCAAAGGGCAAAGAAACCCTACTGTTCCCCCCCCCCCGCATCCCACCCCCCTTGGATTACTCACACTGTTAATAGGATCAATTGGAATAAGCCGTAAGGTTATCAGAAATTTCTAGTCATATGCCAATAACATTCTCTGTAATTAATGATGTGGAACAGTGAAGAGGAAATAATTTGCCAACTTAACAAGCAAGTTAAAAAGAAATCGCTAATTGCCTGCTTTACTCTTCCAAACAGACTTCTTTAAAGGAAATGAAAAGAATTTTAGAAACTTCATTTTGAATTTGAAACTCAACGCTATACTCCAGGGGCAACAGTCTAACCTAAAACTGTACAGTACTTGTACAAAAACTACAGTTCTATGGTAGAATTAAGTTTGGTCTTAAAGTCACTTCATATATTAACAGACATGGAGTGGGAATTCAAATTCAGAGTAAACGGTTAAGATTTTGTCATATCACTGTAGATGCTGTTACATCATACTATATTTGAGAAACTGTACACATTTATTTATTTCATTCACATCTTCCTCTTCTCCCAGTATGAGACCCATGCTGTCCTAGCATGCAGACGTGTTTTAGGAGTAACAGTATAATAGATTTAAAGTTATATAGAGTTTTTCATACGGCAACTAACCATGCAGTGATTATTTCCCACTCAATATGACACAATTATGTGCAGATATGGTATACAATGGTCTGGGGGGGACCAGAAATGCCACTATACTAATACCCTCACACTTCATTCAGTCCATGCATCTGAGGAAGTAGACCAAGTCTATGAAAGCTTATGCTACAACTTCTTTCTCTCAGTCTCAAAGGTACCACAAGATCCCCTTGCTTACTGATATTCCAAATTAACACAGCCATTCCTTTGACTTCAGCTCACAGAATTACATGTGGGGGGTCATTCTCTTCTGACACAGTAACACTTTTAAATTTTGTTTATTCCTTGGTCGATAAATCCTTGTGCTTTAGAGGTATATTCTTTAGCATCTGTTTGTCCCAGCAAGAACAGACCTAGGGCCCATTCGCACTACACAATTATAGCGTTATTATTCCATTTTAACTGCTATGGTTCCATCCTATTGAATCCTGGTGTTCATAGTTTGATGAGGAGCTCTCTGACTGAGAATTCTAAATACCTTGCCCTAAAGCTTATTCTATTTAGGGAAGCCTTCCAACTTTCATTTTTATTTTATATCCATATTATTTGTATTAACTTACACTTTTACAGTATTGTTTTAATCCTTTTATAGCAATATTTTATTAATTTTATAATTTTATTTGTGGTTTTAGATTGTGTGCCATGGGCAGGTTTTGTGTTTACTGTGGATTGTTGTTTTTCTTTTTTGTAAAGCGCTATGTAAAGCTTATGGCGCTATATAAATAAATGTCTCTCTCTCTGGCTTTTCTTCGCAAACGAAGATTCAGGAAGGACTCATCCCGCGCTTTCTGCAAGCGCGCTGATGACTAAAAAGGCCAATCCGAGATAAACAAGTCCAGTTGCAAAAAGCACAGCAGAAGGTCTCCTTGGGCGATGTTTTTGGGTTGTGATTCTTTCTGCGTTGTCGTTTCTCTTCAAGACTTGTTCGTCGTGAGTTCTCAAATAAGACTGCAGCATTGTGGATAGTGCGTCTCCATGCCTCCCGATTTGAGGCCAGGGCGGACCACTGTTGGTGATCAATTTGGCCGAGCCTGAGATGTTGTTTCAGGGAGTCTTTGTATCGCTTTTTTGGAGCGCCCCTCTTACGCTGACCCGTGGCGAGTTCACCATAGAGTAGTATTTTTGGGAGGCAATGGTCCTCCATCCTAGAAACGTGCCCTGCCCAGCACAGCTGCGTTCTCAATATCATGGCCTCAATGCTGGTGATCCCTGCTTGCTCAAGGACAGCAACATTCGTCACCCAGTCACATTGCCGTTGGCAAATCTGTGCTCAAGTCCGTTCAGCAGTTCACCTACCTGGGAAGCATCATCTCCTCAGATGCCAAGATTGACAAAGAGATCGATCACAGATTAACAAAGGCATATAGTGCATTTGGAAGACTTCACAAAAGAGTCTGGAGCAATAAACACCTGAGGCAAAGCACAAAAATCAGTGTGTATAGAGCCATCGTACTGTCTGTTCTCCTTTATGGATCTGAAACATGGGTCACGTATCGCCACCACCTACGACTCCTCGAGCGCTTTCATCAGCGCTGTCTACGCACAATCCTAAATATACACTGGACTGACTAAATAAATGTAATAATAACAATAAAACTTGCTTGGAAAGATGAAAGTGCCCCACTCCACTATTCAATTTCAACTGGGCTTGATGGTGCCTCCCTTGTCCCAGCACCACTAATTCCACCACCCCACAACTGTTTGTGAAGAGAACAAATGCATGTTACAGGCTGAGTTTCTCTTTTCTTCTGAATTCAACAATGTCCCCCTCCCTTTCCTGATCTTGATCCTCCAACACCACAGATACAAGTAGTGTGGGAGAGAAGTGATCTTTCCCAGCACTACAACATCATTTAGTACTAATGCTCTAGATATGTTTTTAAATAGTATTATTAGCACTATGATTCAACATGTAATTGTTGTGGCTGCATCCTATGGAAGTTTAGGAAGGGGTATTTAGAACTAACCAGGGAACTCTAGTGCCTCTGCAAATTGCAAACCCCAGAATTCCATCATGCTATAATACATAATCCTAGTGCTATTACTTTGGTGTGAGATTGCTCTTATTTTCCATCACAGAGGGACTGGGATAAATACCTCCCCATTCTTGCTCTGCTAGCAGAAGAGCTTTGATCAGAAACTGAGGATGGAAAGATTCCTGCTGTCTGAGGGAGGCAGCTTTTTTTTTTTTTTAATCTGATCCAGAGAACATTGATAACTGTTAAGTTTCTTCCTTGCAGAATGTCAAGGTCTATGCAAAATTTCTGCTCCTGCCAGGACTCAAACTCTTCCTTCTCCTTCAGCAACATCTGCAATATCCCTCAACTTCATCTTGAAACACCCTAAACGAAAGACACACAGCCTTGAGAAAAGGACCTTATTCGGTCTTGGCATGTCTTTCAAGCTAGTTGAAAGTACTTGTAACAATCCAGTACTTGTAAAGCAATATCCTATCCCACATAATGGGTTAAATTAAAAAATTGGACTGGATGAGCATACATTTTGACAAGCAGGAAAAAGGGATTATTATTATCATCTACTACTACTATGTTCCGAAAAGCAGCTCAAAATGCCAACAGGATAAGCAAGGGCTGGGAAAGCAGCCAAGCCCCAGTGATAGTTAATTAGGGAGAACCAGATAAAGTTCAAAACAAGCAAGGTTCCGTTTCTTGGAGAAGCAGCAATACAGGCAAGAAGGCATACATAGAAGAGTCCAGAATACAGTCCAAAGGTCAAGGCTTACAGAAGGCAGTGTTTTCCAGAAGTTGGTCCATAGGTCAGCAGGATCAGGCAACGGGGTGGTCAGGAAGAGTACAAGGCCAAAGCACGAATCAAGGCAGCAAGGATTCAGGCACCGAAGTCAGCAGGAAGCTTTCTCCGGGAAGAGTAGTTGATCTCTGACAAAGCCTCCATTGCCTCTTCCAGCCTATATAAAGCAATTAAGGCTTTGCCAGATGTTTCTTAATGAGCAAGTTCTTCTTAGAAATTCTCAGAGACCTCCTTTGAGCTTCCTTTTGAGCTCGCTGCTGGGTATACAATGGTGGAGGTAAGTCCCTCTCTTCTTCTTCCTCCTTATCTGAGTAGGCAGGACTCTCTGCTGGGATTGATGCCAACCCACTCAGACCAGGCTCTTCTGCTTGAGCCTCCAGGTTGGCAGGGTTCCCTGCTAGCACAGGTGTAGATAAACCTGTGCCAAGGTCCCTAAGGCCATTCCCTGCCATGTCCTCCTCCGACTCTACAGCCTCATCAGGCTCACAGGGCATGACATACTACTACCATACTACTACTTTTTTTTTTTTAACTATTATTGGTTTAGT
This sequence comes from Gambelia wislizenii, assembly GCA_030847615.1. Lineage (NCBI taxonomy): Eukaryota > Metazoa > Chordata > Lepidosauria > Squamata > Crotaphytidae > Gambelia > Gambelia wislizenii. The sequence goes on along the minus strand of JAUMIR010000001.1, from coordinate 52,172,720 downwards.
TTGACAGTGCTGAGACAAGAAGGGGAAGCCTTACTAAACACGTATCAGTAAATCAGTCAGGCTGCACAAACTAACTTGGGACTCAAACTGCTTTTTGGACTTTTCTGTTCTTCCTCCAGAGCTTGGTAATTACTATTGTGGACTACAGCGCATAGAATCAAAGTGCAATACCTCTAGAACAGTGATTAACCTGTGGTCCTGGGGGTCCACAAGATCCTCGGGGGGGGGGGCATGAAAGATTGAAGGCTGCTCAGACCATATGGCAGGAACCAAGGCAAAGGCTGGCTAGCTTGGCCTGCACATTGCTCAATCCGCTCCAGCCACAAACTTCCAGGAAGAAGCGGAGAAAAGTCTTCCCTAACTTAATGGATGGTGTAACTATATTATTATTATATCAGGTATTATTACTGTTAGGATTTAAAATCTTTTAAATCTTGAGTTGAGTCTTGGGGGTCTGCAGCAACAAAAGACATTTAAAGGGGGTCTCTGCTAAAGAAAAGGTTAAGAGCCACTGTTCTAGAAAGTTAATTTAGCCAAACTCTGCTTCAGTCCTCCCCTACCTTTTGTACTATGCAATCCAATGTAGAGTTCTGGAGAACTCGAAACACACAATCTTGTAGCATTTTGGTTGAATATTAGAAGTGGTGCCTGGGACCAGAGACAGTATGATTCTTTTTACAATATAAAGATTTTCAGACACAGCTTTTAGGCTTAGGAGGCATATAGAGCATTTGGAGGACTTCACAAAAGAGTCTGGCGTAATAAACACTTGAGGCGAAGCACAAAAATCAGTGTGTATAGAGCCATTGTAATGTCTGTTCTCCTTTATGGGTCTGAAACATGGGTCACCTATCGCCAACACCTACGACTCCTTGAACGTTTTCATCAGCGCTGTATACGCACAATCCTAAATATACACTGGACTGACTATGTGATGAATGTTGCTGTCCTTGAGCAAGCAGGGATCACCAGCAATGAGGTCATGATATTGAGAACACAGCTGCGCTGGGCAGGGCACGTTTCTAGGATGGAGGACCATCGCCTCCCAAAAATAGTACTCTACGGTGAACTCGTCACGGGTCAGCATAAGAGGAGTGCTCCAAAAAAATGATACAAGGACTCCCTGAAACAACATCTCAGGCTCGGCCAAATTGATCACCAACAATGGTCCGCCCTGGCCTCACACTGGGAGGCATGGAGATGCACTGTCCACAATGCTGCGGCCTTATTTGAGAACTCACGCCAAACAAGTCTTGAAGAGAAACGACAACGCAGAAAGAATCACAACCCGGAAACATCACCCAAGGAGACCTTCTGCTGTGCTTTCTGCAACCGGACTTGTTTATCCCAGATTGGCCTTTTTAGTCATCAGTGCGCTTGCAGAAAGTGCAGGATGAGTTCTTCCTGAATTTTCGTTTGTGAAGAAAAGCCAGAGAGAGAGAGAGAGAGAGAGAGAGAGAGAGACTCTGGCAACACCTTGAGTTTGGAAATGTGGAGTTTGGAGTGTGGAATGTTGCTGTTTTTTTTGGCAAACTTGCATTAGAAGCAAATCTGGATTATTTCAGTCTTGGGAATCTTTAATAGGTGTACTTAAAAAAATTAAACCTTCAAGTTAATATTACCACCTTTTCAAGGTTGTCAGTTCTGATTTGGTGCCTTAAAAGAGACACAAATATACATCCCTTAAATTCTTATGGCTTTGACATTCCTGAAAATTATTAAGCACATTACAGTTCAAAGGAGATGCAGTAACCAAGTGGAAATCAAAGAACAGTTCAAGCATGCATGAAAATAATGAAAGGATATGCAGAACAAATGACTATTTCTGCCTGGTAATTAAACACTGAACGTTGCCATTAACACCTGCATATTTAAGGACACGTTGTATTGGAAACATCAACATGGTACATTAATATGAACTCTCTAAACCTATCTAGATCCTATAATATACCGGTAGTTCTGTACTAACTTGCCCTTTTTTTTTTTCTTTTTTTTTTTTGGCATTTTTACCCTTGCAAGACTACTTCTACTCTTAAAGAACACTTGTGGGCCATATAATTAAAAGCTGCATGCTTAACATTTAAACAATTCAGGCTCTACTCTTCCGAACAAGGAATTAAAGTCTAGCTTAGAAAAAAGCCAAGTAAAATTAAACATGGTGTGGAGAAAGTGAAAAGAAAGATTTTCTTTTGCTCGTCACACTAAAACCTGGAATCATTGTCAGAATCGGTCCCAGGTGTGACTTTTTCCTGCCAAATTCAGCTCTGCTGTTTAACCTTGTCTATACAGTTGACCCTTCATATTCGCTGAGGTTTGGTTCCAGGACCCCCCATGGATACCAAAATCCATGAATACTCAAGTCCCATTATATGCAATGGCATAGCAAAATGGTGTCCCTTATATAAGATGGCAAAATCAAGGTTTGCTTTTTTTGGATTATTATTTTTTAAGAATATTTTCAAGCCATGGAGACTAAATCCGTGGATACGGAGGGACAACTATAATTGTATTTGCATTTTTCTGTGCTTGTTAACAAGTGTGTAGCCTAACGATAGAAGGGAGTATGTGGTCAATGTTGGGAACAGTTTGATAAGCACTGCACCTGGGTCTCAGCTCTGGGAAAAGGGGATGAATGCTGGTACTGTGAGAAGAGGAAAAGGGGATGTTGGGTAGCCCACCAATTTTGGGAAACTGAAATATGCTTTTAATGTACAGTTTGTAGTTGAGTTTCATTCCGAGTAACGACCCTTTAAAGCAACAACACTTTCTGGATTACTGTGCCAATAAAGTTTTCTGTTTTGAACTTTGAAACTGCTTGTCACTGAGTCTGGGAATGCCACTACATGACAATCATTCTCCAAAGCTGAATGGTGAGGGATAAAGGACTGATTAAAGGAAGCAGTTCTTCACACAATGCACAGTTAAATTACAGTATTTGAGGCTACAAGATATCATGTTGAATACCAATGTGGATTGTTTTAAAAGGGGACTTAAGAAATCAAGGCTATCACTCCCTATTACAGTAGGACCTCTATATCTGCTGGGGATTGGTTCCAGGGGGCGGCATGGATACCGAAAACCATGGATAACAGCTAATGTCATTGAAAATAATAGGACTTCCAGTTTAAAATACCATAGAGTTGCCTTGGAGGACCTAGAAAATGGCTAGGAGGACATATTTTCTAGGAAGACTATGGTAAGGTGTGTTGTTTTTTGTCCTGCGGATAACTGAAGCAGTGAGTAATGAATCAGTGGATACGGGGGTCCCATATACTCATGATGGATATACAGTTGTCCCTTCACATTCGCTGGGGTTTGGTTCCACGACCTCCTGTGAATACCCAAATCCGTGAATACTCAAGTCCCATTAGATGCAATGGCAAAACAAAATGGTGTACCTGATATAAGATGGCAAAATCAAGGTTTGCTTTTGGGATAATTATTTTTTTAAGAATATTTTCAAACCGTGAATACTTAAAACCGTGAATGTCAAATCCGTGAATGTGGAGGGACAACTGTATATTCCCTCTAGCACCAACGGGAGTATGCTCTGTATATCAGCTGCTAAGAAGTATGAATGGAAGAGGTTTTTTGCTGGCAATCATGTCCTACTTGTGAGTTTCTTGGAAGCAACTGAGTGGTCACTGTGTGAACAAAACGCTGGACTTGCCTTTGATCTGATTCAACATGGCTCTTATGTCCCTAGTCCATTTTCTATAAATAGCCAACTCTCTCTCTGGCTTTTCTTCGCAAACGAAGATTCAGGAAGGACTCATCCCACACTTTCTGCAAGTGCGCTGATAACTGAAAAGGCCAATCCGAGATAAACAAGTCCGGTTGCAGAAAGCACAGCAGAAGGTCTCCTTGGGTGATGTTTCCGGGTTGTGATTCTTTCTGTGTTGTCGTTTCTCTTCAAGACTTGTTCAGGGTGAGTTCTCAAATAAGACTGCAGCATTGTGGATAGTGCGTCTACATGCCTCCCGATGTGAGGCCAGGGCAGACCATTGTTGGTGATCAATTTGGCTGAGCCTGAGATGTTGCTTCAGGGAGTCCTTGTATCGCTTTTTTGGAGCACCCCTCTTATGCAAGTTCACCGTAGAGTACTATTTTTGGGAGGTGATGGTCCTCCATCCTAGAGGAGGTACAGCTGTGTTCTCAATATCATGGCCTCAATACTGGTGATCCCTGCTTGCTCAAGGACAGCAACATTCATCACATAGTCAGCCCAGTGTATATTTAGGATTGTGAGTATACAGCGCTGATGAAAGCATTTGAGGAGTTGTAGGTGGTGCCGATAGGTGACCCATGTTTCAGACCCATAAAGAAGAATAGACAGTACAATGGCTCTATACACACTAATTTTTGTGCTTCGCCTCAGGTATTTGTTACTCCAGACTCTTTTGTAAAGTCTTCCAAGTGCGCTATATGCCTTTGTTAATCTGTGATCGATCTCTTTGTCAATCTTGGCATCTGAGGAGATGATGCTTCCCAGAACTATCCAACTACAAAGGAGTTAATGTGGTATTTCAAAACAACTTACATGAATTGAAAGGAAGAACATAGGCGAGAACAAGAGATACACAAATAATTCAGTGTAGGAAGATATGAACAATTCAAATTTAACCAGTGCTCCAAAAGGCTTTGACAGCTATATAGTCCTTTTCTATCAGTAATATGTACAACCTCTTTAGGAAAATGAGAAGTTGAACAGAAAGTATCCCTTTCAAAATTTCTCTTTAAAGAAATTCTCAGATCTATGGGTGGCAGGACAACATGCCTAATATGGCCTAAAATATCACATTACCTCAATCCAAGTGACCTCGTATAAACCTCATACCTTCTGCTTTCCTGTTGATACTTCCCTCAGTTCCTTCAGTCACCTGCCCCATCCTGCTGTTTCTCACCTCCTCATATCTCATCGTTACTTCTCTTAGCGCCACCAAACTCTTACTCATTCTGTTTCACTTTTCCATGATGCCTTCTTGCCACATTCCCCCAAGCATTCCATGACCCACTTTCTCCCCAGAGGTTCTCGTAAGTACGGTATGCAATGTCAGTTCACTTGTTGACAAAATTAATTGCTCTTGCTTTAAATTAAGAAGCACCACATATTTTGAAAAATGTTTTAATACAGGTACAGTGGGCCCTCCATATCGGCGGGCTCCCAATCCGCAGACTGGACTGTCTGCTAATCATTGCGCCCCATCACACGCTAAAGTGTGTGCATTCACATCGCCACCATTGAATAAGATGGGACTTGACCATCCGTGCTTTTTGGCAAAAGCGAGGGATCCCAATATTGAATTCCCATGGTTCTGGAAACAGCAGTCGTCAGGGGAAAACATTTAATATAGGATCATCCCATACAGGATGCCTCTTATACAGGATCATCCCACACAGGATGCCTCTTCTAAGATGATGCCTACTGAGATACATCATCATCTAGAACAGATGGGAAACATGCCGCCTATGAGTCAGAGTTGATTCACCTGACTTGTAGAGGTTTCCCTTCCCAGTTCTGTCGCCCTCTCCCAGTCCGACAGAAAACCAGCCTTTATCACTGAGAGGAATACTCACTTTTACCTCTATTAATTGACAGGAGATACCATCTGGGGTTCTTCTTCCAATTCTACAGAAAGGCTGTGTTTCTATAGCCCTGAAAAAGGAATAACCCTTTCTCCAAATAAAGCATGGGTGTACAAAGGTGCCCCCCAATCTTTATTCCCTCACCATTAGCTCTGATGACTAGGGCTCATGGGAATTGTTGGCTAAAACATCTGGGTCCTAAATCCTTTTGTCAGTTCCAATTACAATAGACAAATTGAATCAATGGAAACATTGGACATTAACACTTAAAGAAATTCTATTGATTTAATTGGTCTACCCAAGGCCAAGGGGTGGGTGTTCAGAGAACAGAGCTTGCCACCTAATACCATCTGGCCCCCAGGTTAGATTTTAGAAACAAGGAACGCCCCCTCTTTTCTAGAGACTAACTCAAACACATCTTCATACAGATTTAGTTACATGAAACCTGGGGAGAGTGGCTACAGGTCAGCAATGGAACAGATTCTTAGCATATCCCACTTTCAAACCCCTGTATCTCCAGGTAGGAATAAAAAAGAATTCTGAAACCCTGGAGATCCATGGCTAGTCAGAGCTGACAGTACTGGACTATACATGATGTCATTTCTGGTCAACATTTTGGCTGATATGGTTGAGCTATTCAGGGATGGAAGGTTCTGCAGGGTCTTTTGACCAATATCTTTGGGACACTTTGCCAAGTAGCAAGAAAAAGCTATGTTTACTACAAGGAAGACACATGACATGAACAAATGAAAAATTTTGGTGGCCTCCCCAACCTAGTTAAGGGGTGATATGATAGCCCTGTTTAAATATTTGAAGGGGTGTCACATTGAGGATGGAGCAAGCTTGTTTTCTGCTGCTCCAGAGACTAGAACATGGAGCAATGGATCCAAGCTCCAGGAACAGAGACTCCACCTCAACATTAGGAGGAACTTTCTGACAGTAAGAGCTGTTTGGCAGTCCCTAGGAGCATGGTGGGGTCTCCTTCCTTGGAGATCTTTAAACAGAGGCTGGATGGCCATCTGTCAGGGATGCTTTGATCATGATTCCTGTGTGGCAGGGGGTTGGACTGGATGGCCTTGTGGTCTCTTCCAACTCTATGATTCTATGGTGCTTTCCAGACATGTTGGATTACAACCCCCATTACCGTAGTCAGCATTGTTGTGGAAGACATGAGTTGTAGACCAACACACCTAGAGGGCACTAGGTTGGGAAAAGCTGGTTTAGTCAATTGTTTTGCATTGCATTACAAGCTTTATCAAAACTGTTCTCTTCTGTTCCTAAAACTCCCTTAAATCTCATCCAAATATTTTCATACCACTACACTATGCATTGCAATCTTAGTCATATTAAAAGTAATTTAACATCTTGCTTAGTGACAGTTTTGAGACATCAGCATGTGGCCAGCTTGCAACTGATACCACAGTTTAAATACCTTCTCAGCAAAGTTGCACATTAACTTCAGAATACTCTGGAATTAAATATGTTTTTGTTTCAGTTACAAAGCTAATGAAAACCAAATGTCAGCATTTGTTTTCACTTGTGTAATGCACTAGGGATTTCACTTAAAAGGGAAAGGTTTGAATAAACTTCCATTCACTAAGATGAATATATAGCCAGCACTAAACTATGTAGAGATATGACTAATTATAGATAAACGTTAATACAAGGAAAAATATTTGCACACCTAGCTAAAATTGTTTCAGCCACACACTATGAAAATATTCAAATAATTAGCAACATCATTTATTTTCAGCATGAGCTGTCTACGGTCTACTGAATTTCACAAGTAGCTCAAAAATCAAAAGTTGTTCCCAGCAAAAAGAGATTCATAGTGCAACCATGTACATGTCTACTCCAAAGTAATTCTGAATTCTTTGCTGCTTACTCCCAGGTAAGTGTGTACAGAATTGAATCCTCATGTCTATTAACATCTGGTGAAACAGTTAAAATCAAACACAAACTACTCTGAGACTGCGAGAGAGAAAATTGTAGCATAAGCTTTTGTAGATTCAGTCTACTTCTTCAGATGTTGGAGTAGAGTTCACTCTGTCATCTGAAGAAGTAGATTTAAGTCTACAAAAGCTTATGCTTAGAATTTTTTCACTCTCAGTCTCAAAGGTGCTACAAGATCCTTTTGCTTACTGATATTCCAGACACAGCTATGTCTTTGAATTCTACAAACTACTCTGCATTCACAACATCACCAAGTTCTCCACAGCATGCTGTTAACAACTGTATTGTTTCTGACCCTTATCTCAAGTTGTTAGAATGGGCTCCACCTGCTTCTAAGCACTGGTGCAAATGTTTCCATTATAAAGTCAATGGCAGCTGTTGAAAACAGTCAAATCAAAGCACAGGCAGTTAACGAATAATTATAAGATGGTTCAACAAAGTCTCAAAACATTATTTTATTTAAATATCTACAGTATATGCTGCTCTCCCACCTTATAGTCTATAAAACAGCTCACAATAACAACTTTCAAACGTGCCAGTACAATGCATATATCGGCACACAAACTGATTCATACAGAGAATAAAGAAAATGAAGTTGGGGGTGGGGAGAACATAAAAGCTGCATAGCCAATATAATACAATACAAATAAACAGTGTTTTAGCCAGAAACAATAAGATAGCAAAGCAGATAAAGGAGGAAGCACCTTAGTATCTATTAAAATTCATGGTTCTTAAAGCAGTTTTGATTTAGTACTTAAGTCAACATAAAGCCAAGTCTCTCTTTACATCAGGGTTGCATTCCTGGACTTGCAATGTAAATTGAGACTGATGTAAATAGAGGGAGCCAGTTCCACAGGGAATCCATAGAGCCTGGGGGATGAGTTCCAATAGCACCGAAGTAGCCACAAAGTTAGCTTTTTATTCAATCCACAACCAATTTCAAAAAAGTAGCCACAAAGTTAGCTTTTTACTCAATCTACAACCAATTTCAAAGCATAAAACACCAGAGATTACCTTTTCCAGGCTAGAGAAACTCCTCTCTTCCAGAAAACAAGATTTCAGTTGCTCAGACACAGACACACGCATATCTGAGCTAGCGAAGTACAGTATACCCCTTGCAGCCACCTCAAAACTGCAAGATTCCAGTTTCTTCCTCCTCTGCATGTCCCTCACTTTTAAGCAGGCAGATGAAATCCATTCTTCCAATGACAATAAAATTCCAATTTTTCCTCTCCCACCCCCACACCTTCTAAGAAAAGGAAACCCCTACCTCCTAATGATGGCAATATTTAAGTTTCTTCCTCCTCCTCACACACACTCTTATAATCTGACAAAGAAAAGTCCTTCCTTCCAGCAATGTCAACCTTCCAGTTTCTTTCTTCCCCCTGTTCACTGTAGATGAGACTTATGTTTATGTATTTATTTATTTAGAAATATTGTACATTTAAAATGTTGCAAATTAGGTTTTTTCACCAGTGCATGGGAAACTGGAATGCTCTGCTAGTTAAATGAACTGTGCAGTGTCCTGTCTTAGTTAGAAAAGGAATGCTATGCTGGGTGTTCTTTTTTCATCTGTCTTGAGACAGCCTGATGCCTCTAACATTATGGTAATTTTTGACATTAACTTTTAAGTTAAATACACAAATCCCTTTTTACTGCTGACTGAAAGGGGGAAACCAATAATCAAACAGTCACACACACATTTTAGCTGGGCAAATAACCTGTTCTTAAGAATCAGGATTCGCTTGGAATCCAGCTTGTTTTAATGGCTGAGGTATATTCACTGTGGGATACTGAAGGATTTACACATGACAACATTCTTTAACAGATTCCTGGGTCATCCAAAGGTTTGCCAGGTTTTATTTAATAAAAAGAACTGCCTTCTGCAACATTTTAGGATTGGCACAGTTAATATTCCAGGCAGCTGCTGAAGATATGAAGCGGTATATTTTTTGGCACAGGATCTAAAGTAATGAAGAATCCCACTGTGGATTTTATCTAGTTCTGATGTATTTCCCGTTTAAGTGCCTTTCACAGTGATATTCTATAGCAGTTGTCAGGAAATATATAATTTTTCACATACTCTTCCACAGCAATGCTCTACCAGCCTATAACATATTTCACAATTAATCTCTTGTTGTCTGGGGCTAGCAGATAGAAGGAAGCACGTTACCTACAACCTTCCAGAAATCTGGTAGTTTTTAATTATGGCTGAAATGTTTCAAACATAAAAACAATTATTGTCGGCAAAGAGACTAGATGTTTGGTTCCTGGTCATGTTTAATCTGTATTTTATGAATTTTGATGCAAAGACAACCAACAGTTACAAAAGGTTGTGCCAATTATGTTCCTCTACCAATGGAAAGCTCTTTGATCTAGTATAAGTTCTCAACAGTAGAATGTGGAGGAAAGTTCTGGCAATTCCCCTGCCCACACTGTTCCAAGTGATTCCCTGATTGTGTGGGGAATATTTGGGGAAACTGGGTGTTGCAGAAGGAATGGAAATGATGAAAATTGCCTCCCTCCCCAATGGAAGCCTCCACTAGATTAAAGCACTTTCTGTCAACAGATACTACTGTACAACCCACTGGTTCAAATGGTCATACATTAGTGTTTCATTCTCAAGTAATTCCCCTACTCTCCCCCATGACTTCCATCTTCCCTTAAATTACTAATCTTACAATTTCAACTTTCTCCAAACATTATTCCATATCATTGGTAGAAAACCTGAAGCCCTTCCCTGAGGTGTTGCTGGACTAAAATGTCTTCATTTGTGGCCACTGACCATGCCAGCTGGGACTGATGGGAGTTGGAGTTGGAGAAAGTAGAATCTTTTCCCTCCCATTTTTTTGGTAATCTTCTCCTCTCCCCGCTAAACATATCCACTTCCCTTAGCTGATCCTAATACTGCATGGTTTCCAAACCTTTTACCATCTTAGTCACCCTCCTCTGAACACATTCCAGCTGTCAATATCCTTTCTGAACTGGGAATATAATTGATTAGAAATTACTTCACCTGAAATAGGATAAAATTTAGAAATACCCTATGTGGAATAACCACATTAATTCTTGGAGGTCATTGTTTTCCTAGTTACACCATTCTTCTGATTTATGGGAATTTTAGGGATACATATCTGTCATTCATTAACTATGTTTGGAGTTACGTGGCTTACCATGTACAAGCGGGATGATGATACATGCTGCTCAAATGCTTCCACTTGCAGCAGTATCATCTACACACATCGGAAACTGCTTAATGCAATGTAGATGTGTAAATTGCTATTGCTTAAAATGATTTGTAAGCCACTCTGATAGCCTTGTGGCTGAAGAGCGGGGTATAAATAACTAATAAAAAAATTAAAAAAAACTTGGTTCATGGTCTGTTTATCATGATGTCACAACCAACAGGAGATAGCTGTCTGGCTTGTTGGGGGAGTCAGTCCAGACACCCTGTTTTTGATGGGGTTTCACAACATAGCAAACTGACCATGTTTTGTCTAGCCACTCCAAAGGGAATAGTCAGCCAATATGTGCTAGCATACTGACTCGCCCTCAAGTAATACTAGATTTTCTTGAATTCTGGTTTTCATAATGTCTGAACAATGTGTTAAAAACTGCACCTAACAGTCTAGAAATCCTCTCATTTTCTTTCTCATGCTAAATACTGTTGTCCCTTCATATTCGCTGGGATTTGGTTCCAGGACCCCTCCCCCCCCCCGTGGATACCAAAATCTGTGAATACTCAAGTCCCATTATATGCAATGGCATAGCAAAATAGTGTCCCTTATATAAGATGGCAAAATCAAGGTTTGCTTTTTGGATTATTATTTTTTTAAGAATATTTTCAAGCCATGAATACTTAAATCTGTGGATACCAAATCCGTGGATACGGAGGAATAACTGTAATGTTATCCCTGGGCATTACAACTTTAATTGAAAATTTGGTACCAGAGGCAAAAATAACATGAAAAGAATAGCAAGAGGCTCCTGCACAAAAGAAAAAACTGGCAGTTCAATATATTGGTCAGCAAACTTTTTATCCAAAACAAACAATATGCAGACATGAAAGGCAACAGCCAGATGAGGTAAACCTTGCATAATTAAACAAGAACATTTTTAACCCTCTACAGACCACTTGAAAGCTCCTACCAGAATTGTCTATCACTAGCCTCCACTTTTCTAGTAATTTTCATTTTCATGGCCAGACTTATAGATCTATGCTTTTTAACTAGCTGGTGATGAAGGCATATCTACCCTTCCCATTTTTCTTTGTTTAGTTATTCATACATACACAGAAAGGGATTCTGGAGACAGTTGCTATTTACCTTGCTGATTGGAGATCAGGCACACACAGCTACAACAGAATCCTGCTTTCTCCCCGTTCAAGCTTTGTTTATTGCATTGTTTACTACATACATGTTGTTGCTTCAACCCAACACCAAAAGTCTGTGTGTCTCCAGCCCTCCTTCACCACCACCCCTAATGCTGCTGTAAAAATTCAAGCTAGACAGAGGACATCAAAGAAACAGGAGATGGGGCATAAAAAGCTTCAGAGACTCAGTTAATCAAGACATGTCTGTACTATATGATGCAGAGAACTGAAATACTGATATAACAAAATCCATAGTCACAAACATGTTCTAGACCATGTTTAAAATTATAAATGTTTATTTCATACATTCAGATCATTTAGACTGCAATCCTGTACATACCGGTAGTTTTGTTGTTATGCCATTAAGTCAGCTTTGAGGTGAGACTAAGGGCTTCTCTACATGGGCAATTTACCCCATCTTGCCCCCCTCTTAGAGCCCTGCAGTCCTGATGACACAGGACTTTTGCCCTGTTTTGACCCCTGGGCCAAAGATGGAGCTAAGACAAGGGGAAGATGGGGTAGGGCCCAATAAAATGTGTTAAAAAAAAAAAAAGCAAAAGCAAAACAACTGTTTAAATGCATTCCAGCTGGGGGGAAATGGTTCAGACCCAGCATGACCAGAGGAGCCCATTCTGGCACACTGGCCTGTTTGTTGCAGCTGCCCTCTGCCTTGCTCTTCCAGAGCCAGGAAGAGACCCACAGCATGTGTTCAAAGCTGGTTGCACGCAAGGGACTTTGTTCACATGCTGCTAGCCTTCTTCTGGACATCACGAGAGTGGAGCATGGACAGCAGCAGTGGCAGCTGCAGGGTCAGACCAGTACGCCCGTCTGGACCCATCTCGTGATGGTAACGGGGGAGGAACAGGCCTGATCTGTGGGTAGGATATGCCACTGGGGAGCCAGCAGATCCTGGCCAGTGTAGATGAGCCCTGAGTCCTCTGTATGCAATTGGGCTTACTTCTGAGTAGACATTCAAAGGCTTCAGCGGTTCATTTTCTCCATGTACACTAAAACACACTGATATCATTACAGTACAATGCAATACTGAACACTGGAGCATCTCATTAAGTTACCATTTCAATTGGCACTTCATACGCTTAAATATTTAAACTAAAGATGATTTAAAATAGCTTCTTCACAAGCACCAAGTAAAAGGCAAAGAAGTATTGAGGGTACTAGGCACCAGAGAAACAATGCTGATGACAATACTTCTGAGGGCACATAAAAATAAATGTATGCAGTTTCCATCTTAAAATAAGTAACCACAATCATCTGTGTTATAAATAAAGACTGTAAAAATGAAAGTTGACTGAGGTAAGGGTGGTTTCTGCTCAAAAAGCACTATTTGTGTTTTCTTTAGAAGACTCAACTAACCTGAAATAATCATCTTTCCATTTCACTAGTTACTTTGAGAATCTACAAACTTAGAAGGCCGCAAATAAATCTGAGGCATTTTTGAAATTGTGCCTTAAGTCAGTTTAGACCATTTGTGCCATAAAAGCACTATAGGCAAAACAATACTCAGATGTGAATGTAAGCCAAATTAAAAACTTATATATTAATAGCATTTTTGGATAAAGAAGCGCACATGTTGTAAAGGCATCTCTGAAGCCAGTGTGACACATCAGAATCCAAGGAAAGAAAAGTTTTGAACATGCAACAGTTTACCTGATGGAATGCTAGTTCCAAAAAATGTAAACCTGTACTCTTAAGACTATTTACAAGCAATAGTCAGCTCACTGGGACTTGCTTTCAAGTACCAACATTTTAAGTTCTGGTTGTACCTCTCAACACATCTATATAAAATTGTCAATGAAATATTGAATTCTACAGCAGCTCAATGCTAGGTACAATATGGCCCCTGTATCCACCGGGATTGGTTCAGGTGGGCGTGGATACTGAAAACCATGAATAATAGCAAACACCACTGAAAATAATGGGACTTTCGATTTAAAATACCATAGAGTTGCCTTGGAGGAGCTAGAAAATGGCTAGAGGGCGCACATTTTCTAGGAAGACACTATGGTAGGTGTGCTGTTTTGTGTCCCATGGATAGTTGAATCAGTGGATAATGAATCAGTAAATACGGGGGTCCTACTGTACACTGTTTTGCAGATATCTCTTTTTGGAAACTATGGGAGAATTTCAAAAGACCATTATTTAGGATAATGACAGACCTTGGGCTGTTAGCTCATATAATTAGCAAGTTCACTAATCTGACCAAATCTTTCTTGTTTCTCCAACTGTAAAAGCTTTTAAAATTCCTGTCAGTCTCAAGTAAAGCTAGTATATTTATTAATTAAGATACCATGTTGCTCCTCAACTTTCTACACACACACACACAGAGAGAGAGAGAGAGAGAGAGAGAGAGAGATCCAGAATTAGATGCACAAAACCAGATTGACTGAACCACAATTCCTTGCCTCCTCCCCATCCAAACATTAAACACAAGGTTTAGAAACTGCCATGGTGCATAGCAAAAAGCAACCTTGTTCAAGTGTCTTTTGTGACACCAGATGATAGTAGACGTTCCTGTCCCATCTGCGTGCATGTTTACAACCATGGGTACACAGGCTTGTGGGGGCAATTAGCTCACACACATTGGAAACTGCTTAGCACCTAGCCCACTATAAAGCAGTGTAGATGTGTAAAGTGATATTGCTTAACAATTCAGCAGTTCAGAGAGCCTCCGTTGCTGAAGAGCGAGTATAAATATCTAAATAAATAAAATAAACCAAACAGAAAATGACATGAAGCTACAGGGCAAATTCAAGCTACTACTTAGTAATGGCACTTTCCTTAAGCTCACTTGCTCATTACACAGGCTCTGGAGATGACACTGGAAAATCACCATGGGCACCAGATTTGCCAATCTCTCCCCTGTCCTTGAACAGTATAGCCTCAGGCCTTCTTAGTTGGTCTTTCTATATGATGGAGCAAGGCAGGGGAAGAGAAAGAGAAGAGAACCAGTTGTTTTAAGTCCAGGGAAAGGGAAGGACAAATACATTTAATATGTCATAGCATGGTATAGTGGTTTCTGTCAATGGTTCTTAACCTGTGGTCCATGGCCATGATGTCCTCACAGGGGTCCATGAAGGCCTGAAGGCTGCTTGACCCACCTACTCCCTGCAGTGACAGATGCCAAGGCAAAGGCTGGCTGGCTTGGCCTGTGCATTGCCATTCAATCTACTCCAGTCACAAATTTGTGGGAAGAATCAGGAGAAAAGTCTTCCCTCCCCCTCCCCTCTACTGGAAGGTTTAATGGGTGGTATAATTGTATCATCATCATCATCATCATCAGGTATTATTGTTGTTGTTGTTAGGATGTTAAGCAAAAAATAACAAAAAATATTTAAAGGGGGTCCCCAGTAAAGAAAAGGTTAAGAGCCAATGGTCTAAGTGTTAGAGGACTCTGGGAGATGAGGGTTCAAATTCCTCCTGCCCCAGCCATGGAAACCCACTGGGTGGCCTTGAGTAAAACCACATTTTCTCAGCCTTAAAGAAAGGCAATGGCAAACCCCTTCTGAATAAATCTTGCCAAGAAAACCCTGTGAGAGGGTTGCCCGAGGGTTGCCCGAGGTCATTTGAAGGCTGGGAGCAACAGTAACAAACTTCCAGGAATTAAAGACCCATGTGAAGTCGAAGGCTTTCATGGCTGGCATCCATAGATTTTCCTTGGTTTTTTTCCGGGCTGTGAGACCGTGTTCTGTAATACAGTAGTTTCTTTCTGACCTTTCGCCTGCATCTGTGGCTGGCATCTTCAGAGAATGGTTGGGTAGGAGTGCATGTGGACTTATATATGCTGTGACCCCCTGTTGGGGAGTATATGTAAATTTGTGTAATTGAATGGTTAGTTTCTGGGTACAGAAATGCAAGGCTTGTTAGTGTCTGTTTGGCTAATGGTTGGTTGATGGGCCATTAACTGCTGCTGGAAATTTACAAATTTACATATACTCCCCAACAGGGGGTCACAGCATATAAACTCTACACACACCCCTACCCAACCATTCTCTGAAGATGCCAGCCACAGATGCAGGGGAAATGTCATAGAGGATTTTATGAAGCTCTTAAAGCAGTGTTTGGACCTACTTATCAGGTCCGAAGCTCCTTATACAGTACAGATGGTCAAACATTAATTACTGATAAAGCCTCCATCCTAAATCGTTGGGCTGAACATTTTCAAAGTCTCTTTAGCGCCAACCGAGTAGTCCAAGCCTCAGCTATCCAATATATGATACAAAAACCAATGAAAAATGAATTGGACATAGCTCCCACTTTGGAAGAGACCCTTAAGGCCATACAGCAGATGAAAAACGGCAAGGCAGCTGGGATTGATGGAATCCCACCTGAAGTTTGGAAACACGGAGGTCATGCACTCCACGAAAAATTCCACGAATTCCTTGTGAATTGCTGGGAAAAAGGGGAACTGCCATCAGACCTCCGAGATGCAGTCATCATCACCCTGTACAAGAAAAAAGGAGCAAAATCCGATTGCTCAAACTATCGAGGCATAACACTGCTCTCTATTGCTGGAAAAATCCTTGCAAGGATACTCCTGAACAGATTAGTTCCTGCTATTGCAGAAGAACTTCTCCCTGAAAGCCAATGTGGCTTCAGAGCCAATAGGAGTACTACAGACATGGTATTTGCCCTTAGGCAACTGCAAGAAAAATGTAGGGAGCAGAACAAGGGTCTCTATGTAACATTTGTCGACCTCACCAAAGCCTTTGACACTGTAAGTAGAAAAGGTCTGTGGCAGATCCTGGAAAGACTAGGATGTCCCCCCAAATTCCTTAAAATGATTATCTTGCTACACGAGGGCCAGCGTGGTCAACTCAGATATGGCGATGCTCTTTCAGAGCCCTTTCTAATAACTAATGGAGTGAAGCAAGGTTGTGTTCTTGCACCAACTTTATTTACAATCTTCTTTAGCACGATGCTCCAAAGGGCTATGGCAGAGCTTGAAGAAGACGACGGCATCAATATACGCTACCGTACTGATGGTAGCTTGTTTAACTTAAGCCGTCTGAGGGCTCACACTAAGACTCTAAACTATCTAGTCCGTGAGCTGCTCTTCGCTGATGATGCTGCCCTTGTTGCCCACACAGAAGCAGCTCTGCAGCGCCTAACATCCTGCTTTGCAACAGCTGCAGAGCTGTTTGGGCTAGAAGTCAACCTGAAGAAAACAGAAGTTCTTTACCAGCCTGCACCACAGGACGAACACTACCATCCCCACATTGCCGTCGGCAAATCAGTGCTCAAGTCCGTTCAGCAGTTCACCTACCTGGGAAGCATCATCTCCTCAGATGCCAAGATTGACAAAGAGATCGATCACAGATTAGCAAAGGCACATAGCGCATTTGGAAGACTTCACAAAAGAGTCTGGAGCAATAAACACCTGAGGCAAAGCACAAAAATCAGTGTGTATAGAGCCATCGTACTGTCTATCCTCCTTTATGGATCTGAAACATGGGTCACCTATCGCCACCACCTACGACTCCTCGAGCGCTTTCATCAGCGCTGTCTACGCACAATCCTAAATATACACTGGACTGACTATGTGACGAATGTTGCTGTCCTTGAGCAAGCAGGGATCACCAGCATTGAGGCCATGATATTGAGAACACAGCTGCGTTGGGCAGGGCACATTTCTAGGATGGAGGACCATCGCCTCCCAAAAATACTACTCTACGGTGAACTCGCCACGGGTCAGCGTAAGAGGGGCGCTCCAAAAAAGCGATACAAAGACTCCCTGAAACAACATCTCAGGCTTGGCCAAATTGATCACCAACAGTGGTCCGCCCTGGCCTCACATCGGGAGGCATGGAGACGCACTATCCACAATGCTGCAGCCTTATTTGAGAACTCACGACGAACAAGTCTTGAAGAGAAACGACAACGCAGAAAGAATCACAACCCAAAAACATCACCCAAGGAGACCTTCTGCTGTGCTTTTTGCAACCGGACTTGTTTATCTCGGATTGGCCTTTTTAGTCATCAGCGCGCTTGCAGAAAGCGCGGGATGAGTCCTTCCTGAATCTTCGTTTGCGAAGAAAAGCCAGAGAGGGGTTGATGGGCCATTAACTGCTGCTGGAAATTTACAAATTTACATATACTCCCCAACAGGGGGTCACAGCATATAAACTCTACACACACCCCTACCCAACCATTCTCTGAAGATGCCAGCCACAGATGCAGGGGAAATGTCAGAAAGAAACTATTCTAGAACAGGGCCTCACAGCCCGGGGAAAAAACCCAAGGAAAATCTATTAAAGACCTACTTCATCACATGCATGCACTGTGAACCTGAGTACCAGGAAACAATGAAACAAGAGAGAAGGGCAAAAACCAGAGAGAGAGATTCATGCCATTAGTTGTCCTGGGCAATGCCATGCAATGCTGCTAGTGAGGACGCGTGGTTAACCCATATGATGTGATACCAACAAGCAGAGCACTTTTACCCCAAGCCAAGCCACAAGGAAACTCGGCTTATGCCTCCAGGGGTTCGCAGCACCGAGGTTCCCCGCACATGTTGCTACCCCATGTAAGTGGGTACGTTGAGGCTTCAAAGGCCAGATTCAAAGCAAGCTGTCCAGAACCCTGCATGCCTTACCTTGTTTTCCCAGCGTCCCGATGATTCCTGCTCCAGTCCAAACCCTCCAACTCTGGGGAATTTTTAGAGGATTGGGATTTTTTTTATTGGCTTCATTTCATCAGGCTTCCGAACGAAATACCCTGTTTCCCCAGCCAAAAAAATACAATAAAATAAAAATAAGATTGCACCGAAAAGCTGGGCTGAAGCAAAGAACAGTTTTGCAAAAAAAAAAAAAAAAAAAAAAAGTATGCAAGGGTTGGAAATGCAAGAAGCATCAGATATATTATTCTAAAGAGATATAGAAATACACAAAAGCACTCTCTGCACAGCTAAAAAAAAATAAACCACCACTGGGAGTTTCAGCGTTGAGTTTTGCATAAAAGCAGCTCCTCTTTGCAGCAGCTCTTTGGCAGGCTCGGAGCCGGACTCGTTCCGGGGTAAAGTATCGATGTCCCAAAACTGGCGGAATAGCCTAAAAGGGGGGGGGTCAAGAAAGATCCGGCCCTTCTTGGCAGGCTCTATCCTGGACGGATTCATAAGTACCCGAGCGACCTTGGGGTCTTTTATTCCCATAACTCCCCCCCCCAGTCCGACTTCAGCCCCATCTAGGGAGCCCCTCGATGCCGGGCTGGCTCTGCTTCTCCCCTTTGCTCCCCCACTTGTCCGGAGAATGGAATCGCCCAGAATGCTGCTTTCTGTTTGCGGAAGGGATTGGCTGGCTGGGGGCTTCCCCGGGATGGAGACGGTCCCGCGGCTGGGCGGATGCTGGCATTTTGGGGGGATTAGGAATGTATTATTGGAATAAGACCATTCTCCTGAAAAATACACCCGACCACAAAAGGCTGTAACAACAACACAAAAATAATACTTCTTTTCCTCTTTTCTTACTAATACCAAAATAAAACTATCCATCCTAACACTAATAATACATTTTCCCTCTTAATCGAAACGCACTACAATCACGTTCTATTTACACAATACAATTATACCTATTTGGAAAAGAAGAAAAAAATAATAAAAGATTAATTTTAAAAATAATACAATAATAATAATCAAATGTTTATTTAAAATATCCTTTTAAATTATTGCTGGGGTTGTCTCACTAAACCATGGCCAAAACTTTTTTGGCAATTTCTCTTTTTCACTCCGAGCTACATTTTCAAGTGGGGCGGTGGGGGGGAAGCAAAGCCCTCAGCCCCCAAGCGGGGTCTATGGAAAAAAGGGGGAAGATGGGACAAGGGCTGGAGGGAGTGGGGCTGGGGACAGCAAGATGGAAAATCAGAGAATCCTAGAGTGGGAAGAGACCACAAAGGCCATCCAGTCCAACCCCCTGCCATGCAGGAGTACCCAATCAAAGCACACCTGACTTCCACTTCCTTTCAGCTCCATGTCACACTGTGTAGCCAGTCTATAATTCATAATCACAGGTGAAGTATAATCCAGTCTGTGTACTTCATGATCCCCACTCTGCAGGATCGTTTGAATCTCCCCTACAGGGGTTTACAGAATATAAACCCCACACACACTCCTACCCAACCATTCTCTGAAGATGCCAGCCAGAGATGCAGGCGAAATGTCAGAAAGAAACTATTCCAGAACACAGCCTCACAGCCTGGGAAAAAAAACAAGGAAAATCTATGCACACCTGACAGATGGCCATCCAGCACCTTTGGAATTTGGGGGTAGGGGGTGGGATTAGGAATTTTTTTTATTGTAATAAGACCATTCTACTGAAAAATACACCCAACTGCAAAAGGCAGTAACAATAACGCAATAAAAAATAAAAAATGTTTTCCTCTTTTCTTACTAATACAAAAATAAAACTATCTATCCTAACATTAGTACATTTCTCCTCTTAATCTAAACACACTATACAAGTTGTCCCTCCACATTCATGGATTTGGCATTCACGGTTTTAAGTATTCGCGGCTTGAAAATATTCTTTAAAAAATAATAATCCAAAAAAGCAAACTTTGATTTTGCCATCTTAGATAAGGGACACCATTTTGCTATGCCAATGGGATTTGATTATTCACGGATTTGGGTATTCACGGGGGTCCTGGAACCAAACCCCAGAGAATGTGAAGGGACAATTGTAATCACTCTTTTTTTCTTTTCCAATGAACATTATATTTACACATTACAATTATATACATATTTGGAAAAGAAAAAATTAATAAAAGATTAATAAAAACAATAATACAAAATAATACAACAACAATAATAAAATATTTATTTAAAGATATCCCTTAACTTATTGTTGGGGTTGTCTCAATAAACCACGGCCAAAAAATTTTCGAAGGATGGTTTGGCAATTTCTCTTTTTCACTCAAAGCTAAATTTTAATAAGCAGCACCTTTTACATCCTGCAGATTTTGACTCTTTACTTCTCTTTATCTTTGGAAAAATAATTGCAGCATCACATAGAGGTTTACCAGGTGGTTCGTCCATTGGGAAAGATGGAGGGAAACTATAACTGCACCCGCAAAAAAAAAAAAAAAAAAAAGGAGGGAATCAAATTGTTTTGTCCCTAAAATGCCCTCCAGGGGCATTTTGGACCTTCCTGGGGCCCTAAAGGGACATTTCATGGACAAAAGGGTCCCCAAAAAGTTGTGGGACTTGAGGTGGAGGCTCTACCATCAGGTTCTTAATCTGAGGGGAAGGAGACCGTGGACCACAGAGGATGAGCAGACTTGTCCCTGACTGAAATATAAAAAGGCTGAGATGTTGAGTGGCGTGGCACAAAGGGAGATGATCAGACATTTTGCCCAGGACTGCCCGAGTGCCCAAGAAACATGGGAGGATGTAGCCCAGGTCCTGGATTGGCCAGATTTGATACAACAGACTTGGGAGACAGTGCTTTTGGGGACCGAACCTCCGGAGGGTGTCAGGGGACCCAGAAAGCCAGTGGTCCAAAAAAGGAAGAGGAAGGAGGCTGGTGCCCCAGCTGTGAGTTTTTGGACAGTGCCCTGGTCCACGGTACGCCTGGTAAACCTCTATGTGATGTTAGGGTTAGTTTTCCAGAGACAAAAGGAGGTAAAGAGTCAAAATCTGCAGGATGTTAAGAACATAATTGAAAATTTAGCTTTGAGTGAAAAAGAGAAATTGCCAAACCATCATTGGAGAAAATGTGTTTTTTTTCTTTTCCAAATATGTATAATTGTAATGTGTAACTTCTAATTTTAGTATAAAGGTATAAATATAATGTTCATTGGAAAAGAAAAAAGAGTGATTATAGTGTGTTTAGACGAAAAATGTATTGGTGTTAGGATAGATAGTTTTATTTTTGTATTAGTAAGAAAAGAGGAAAACATTTTTTTTTGCGTTATTGTTATGGCCTTTTGTGGTCTGGTGTATTTTTCAGTAGAATGGTTTATTTCAATTTTTAAAAAATCCTAATTCTCCCCCCCTCCAAAAAAATCCTAAAGGGCATTTTGGAGCATTCCTAAGGAAACTTTCTATTTTTGAAAATTTGGCAAAATAATGTTTTTGACACTTGGCAGGCCCAAGGGAGCTCCAGATTTGGGGAAAATCCCCTGCACATCCCTAGAGATAACTTGGCATCCCTAGAGATAACAGGGGCATTTGTTTTACCCCTGGGGGAGGGGGCACAAAAACAGCCCTGGGAACCACATGTCCTCCACAACCTACATTTTGCTCTGCCTGGTTTTAAACCACTGTTTTAAATTACTTTGATTCTGTAAGCAGTTTGATATTGATTGAATCATAACATTTTGTACATTACAAATCATAATCAGAACTTTGTATGTAGATATGTTTTAAATTGTATTTCTTTTTATCTTCTAAGCTGCCTTCAGTCACCAGCAAGATTAAAGTGTAGAGATGTATCTTCACATATTTACTTCAGAGAGAGATTAACAAAGAGAATTGTTTAACGGTACAGTAGGATCCCCTTATCCTCTGGGGATTGGTTCTGGGAGGGCCCTGTGGATACCAAAAACCATGGATAATAGTGAACCCCATTGGAAATAATGGGACTTCTAGGAGGTGTGCTGTTTTGTGTCCCATGGATAATAGAATCAGTGAATAGTGAATCAGTGGATACGGGGGTCCTACTGTATTAGCAAAGGGGGGGTTCACTTTGCTGTCTTTAGTTTTACAGCCTACTGGGTGAGGAGAGGCAATCCGAGCATACCCAACCCCACAAAAGAGGTAGCCCATGAGGAATCCACCCCTCAGCAAGTTTTCTGGCACATGGATTGACCTGTAAAAGACATTTTTTATTTGGAGGTAGTGGCAAGCAGGAGAACAGGAACTGGCAGTTGGAGCTGTCCCCCACTTTTGTTGTTGTTCACTGCCATCAAGTCGACCTTGACTTACAGTGAACCTATGAATGAGAGACCTCCAAGTCACCCTCTCATCAACATCCCTGCTCAGGCCTTGCAGACTCAGGGCTGTGGCTTTCTTGATTGAGTCTCTCCATCTGGAATGCAATCCTCCTCTTTTCCTACTTCCTTCTGCCTTACCAAGCATTACAGTAGGACCCCTGTATCTGCTGAGGATTGGTTCTGGGGGCCCCATGGATACTGAAAATCATGGATAATAGTGAACATCATTGAAAATAATGGGAATTCTGGTTTAAAATGCCATAGAGTTGCCTTGGAGGACCTAGAAAATGGCTAGAGAGGACACATTTTCAAGGAAGAATCTATGGTAGGTGTGTTGTTTTGTGTCATGTGGATAACTGAATCAGTGAATAATTAATCAGTGGATACAGGGGTCCTACTGTATTGTTGATCACACACCAAACAGGATGACTCCCACTACCAAGTAATACTGTAAATCAGTGGTTCTTAACCTTTTCCTTACCAGGGACCCCCTTTAAATATTTTTGTTGTCATGGACACCCAAGATTTAACTCAATATTTAAAACAACAGCAACAATAGTAATAATAATACCTGATAAAAAACATAATGCTTGGGTATGTTTCCTTTCCCAGGATTCTGGGGGATGCAGCCACAACAGTTAAAGTGGAATCAGTGCTATACAGGCATGCATCAGTTATCAAAGCCTCTGAGAAAAAGTTTCCTTTTTACAAAGTATTTTTATGCAAACCTCCCCCCCTCATTTCTTCCTTGTCCTTTGTCTAGCTGGAAGGTTTTTTAACAGCATCAGCAATGGGAAGATGGTGAAGGAAAGCTAGAGAGAAACAGATTTTCAGTGTCCAGTTGCAGCAACATGTCTGCAGTAAATAATGCAAAGCCAGTGTCGTGTTGTGGTTTGAGTGTTGGACTGGTGACCAGGGTTTGAATTCCTATTTAGACATGTAAACTTACTGCATGACCTTGGGCAAGTCATACTCTCTCAGCCTCAGAGGAAGGCCGTGGCAAACCCCCTCTGAAGAAATCTTGCCAAAAAAAACCCCATGATAGGGTCAGATTGGAAACAACTTGAAGGCATAACTTCACATTGAAAAATAAACAGTTTTGAAGACTGGAAACAACTTGAAGGCACACAGCAACAAAACAAAGCAAAAGAGAGAGAGAGAGAGTTTCAGCTGGGAAAGAATGGGGTTTTGCTTTAATCGATCCCACTGCAGCTATGTGTGCACCTCGTCACAACAGACAAGGTAAACAGCAGCTACCTACAGAAGCTATTACTGAGCATGCATGAACTGCAAAACAGAGAGAACATGGTAAAAGCAGATAAGCCTGCCTCACTAGTGATCTCCCAAAATGTTAAAGAAACATAGATCTACCGGTATATGTTTGGTCATCAAAACAGAAGCTAGTTGGGATGGGGGGGAAGATCACCTTGGGTCCATTTTGGGAGAAGCTTTCAAGAGGTCTCTAGCAGATTCAAAAGTGTTTTTGTTTACTTATGCCAGATTTGGCTGACCTGACTGTTTAATTTCACAAGTGCATGTTGTTAGTTTTCAATAGAAAATTTGCTGAAACAGGTTGAACTGCTCTTTTTTGTGTGCTGTAGGAACCTATCCCTATTCATTTCATGCTATTTCTGCCTCTGGTACCAAATTTTCTGTTAAAGAAGTAATCCCCAGTACAGTACTTCATTAACTGAACTACCTGTAATTGTGTAGTTCAAGGGCTAGGATTCTATCGTTAGCAGTTTTGTTTGCAGACACTAATAAGCATTTCCTTTTAGGACAAACACACTCAGAGAGAGAGAGAAAGAGAAAGAGAGTCATGCAGTAAGCAGCAATTTATTCTTGTGAAGTAAGATACTTCTAATGAAGGTTCTTTAGTTCGCACCTTTAAATTAAGTATCACCCTGAACCATAACTGATAAGAAATAACATTTTCTGCAACATTCCAGCTGAATTGGAGACATGTGAATGGTTCCAGTAGTTATTCTTTTATATATTATTAGATTTCAAACCAATCCATTAGTTTATACATAAATTTATTCTGAAACAACTGGATACTATTCACAGTGGTTTTTGATCGTTTTTTATTTTGAGGGGGGGATGGTAGTAAACTATATAATGCTTTCAGAGGTGTAGCAATGAGGGAAGCAAATGTGGGTTTGCCTACCAATAAAATTTTCCTTCAGTTCCTAAATTTCTAGGAGGGCAGTTGAGCATTTAGAAATACAATCTAAAGCCGCAACACTAACACTTCACAAACTTGCTAAAACATTGTGCGTGTACAAGGAAGCCTTTCCATCCATGTGTACTTCATATACTGCGGGACTCAGTTATTGGGTATTGCTTTGTTTTGTTTTTAATGTATGTTATAAGGGCAGTGCTGAAATTGCGGCATGCTGGTGACCTGCCACAGCAGCACAATTGCACGATTATGGCAAACAAAATTTTAAAAACAAAAACTAGGGAACACGATAAAAGCAATGTTGTCCTTATGGCATCCTATTTGTCCAGATACAGGGACAGGGAGGGGGCGAAGAGGAGAACCATGCCTCCCCACACCACATGACTGCTGGAATATCGGAACTGCAGCAGAAGGAAATAACCACACCAGAAACAATAGTTGAACAGCAGCAATATCTGAACCATTAATTGGGTTTTTCCATCAATGAAATGATACAATCCAATAACAAGGGAAATGCAATGCAATAATGGGAGAGTCACAATATCATGTGATAAGGAAGGATCAAACACAGAAGTAAGCCAGTGCAATCGTGCAACAAACCTATCATGTGATAAAGTCCCTAGTCTTCTGATTTCTTGACTGCAGTCTCCATTCTGATTAATGACTGAGCCGAGGTATGGAGAATCTTGAACTGTTTCAATGTCTTCATCATCTACTTTAAAGTTATGTTGATTGTCTTTGGTCATTATGGATTCCAGAAGAAGTCTCATTGTTAACAGCTTCAAAATTCTGTGCTGTGTTATCTGTTGCATAGACCCTCATTTCATAGTATCATAGAATCATAGAGTTGGTAACCTAAAGTTTATAATTCCCTAACCCTGAGGGACTGAAAAAAAAGTGACAAGTAGTTTTGTAAACATCCAAGAGAAGTAGTGTTTGGGTAAACTAGATAATGTAAAATTTGTTGGCTCTTTACCACTGGGCTCATTTAATAACTTAATATTTTAATTAATGTAATTCTAGAGAACTGCTGAAGTTGAAATCTCAGTGGCACTCAGTTACTCCTGTTATAATTGTAAATGTAATTAAATCTCCCCTTTTCATCAGCAGATTTCCAATTTAATTTATAACTTAATTGATTTTCATTAATTCATTCTTACAACTTTCTGGGTTGGAACCCTAAGTAACTTCCAGTAAGACCTGGGTACCTGATGAGGTGCAAAGTTTTGCAGTGTTAAAAAATAAGTGTTTAATTTATAACTGTAGGCATGCTTTAATTGTAAATGTCTCAGAGTTGGGGGCCTTTCACACTACACAATTATTGTACTATGATTTCACTTTAACTGCTGTGGCAACATGCTTTACAGTCCTGGGATTTGCAGTTTGGTGAAGCACTAGAGCTCTCTGGCTGAGAATTCTAAATACTCCATGAAACTACAACTCTCAGGATTCCATAGGATGCAGCCATGGCAGTTAAAGCATGATCATAATGCTATAATTGTGTTGTGTGAAAAGGCCCTTGGGAGAATCCATGTGGTAAGTCTGTGTAAGAATGCTGAGCACAACTCTCCAAAGCTCACCTTCATATAGTAACATTTGCATTATAACAAGACTAGTGTTGAAATACATATATGCAGTTCAACCTACATGTTTACACAGAACTCCCACTATGTTTAATGATACTCACTCCTAGGAAAATAAGTAATCAGAGGATTACAATTGCAACTTTAGGTGTGCCCATATTAATCTACCTCAGTTATAACCATGACAATTTGAAGCCTAGATGTATTTGGAAGAGGAGAGCTGAACACAGCCTTTGGGCTTGTTTATATGGTAAAAATAATCCAAATGGCAATCGCATGGAAGGCGATCTGTACAAACAGACATTTGCATAAATATGTGTCATTCAGAAGGGAGGCAGCCAAATTCACCTTAAACTCTGTGTGAGAAGCCTCCAGGGCTTCTCCCAGACTTTTTTAAAAGCTCCATACAGCATGCGAATGGACGCTAGCATTCGTGTTGCTGCGACCAGGCAGCGCAAGCTGATTGGCTGGATGAGCATGGTGGCGGGGCTATCAAACAGGGAAAGTGCTTCCTGCCACCATGTTGGATTTTTGGCTAAGCAAGGGTCTGGTAAGTCGATAAAACAGCAATCTTTTACTCTCTTCCCCCCCGCCCCATTTTTGTAAATACAAAATATTGCATGTATGCACCATGGTAAACTTTTTAAAAAAATTTGGTGGTGGCAGATTTAAAAGCATGAGTAAATCACTCATGGATGCCATCTTGGCTAGGGGGCATGCAAAGTTTAGGGGGGCTCTTTTGACTGTTAAGACAGGTTGCAGCACTGCAAATGGCTGCTTTTTCAGATGAGTTCATATTTTTTCCCCTCGTAAAGCTGGGACCTTAGCTTTTGGTACCGTATTCCAGAAATGCAATCCTTGTTGCAGACTGAAAGTGAGTTATTTTTCCTTCTCTGAAACAACACAAAGAGATTCTATGATTCTATGAAATGTGGGGAACTATTTGCAGCATCTGCTTCTCTTATAAATTAACCATGCTAGCAGGGGCTCATGTCAATTTTGAACAAATGAGGACAAGCAGAAGTCTGGCTTTATAAATGTTATGGCTAAAGTTAAGAGGACTCACTTTGCTTTGAATATGTGCTTCGCCTAGGAATGTAAATATTCAGATATAGTAGATTCTTGTTAAGCACATGACAAAATTAACCAAAAGATTAGTAGGACTGTGGTTCAGCAGTGTTTTGATCCCAGGAGGTCTCATGTTTACTCCCAGTTACTGCAGTTAAAGGATCTAAATTTAAAAGAGTCCAGTTAATTACCTCTGAGAACCTACAGCAAGAGTGGCAAACTACAGTCCTTCAGATGTTATTGGACACTATGTCCAATCATCCCTGACCATTGATCAAGCTTGCTTGGATTGACAGGAGGTGTACAGGTCACCCCCTGTATCTGTAGAACCAATATCCACAATTTCAGTTTTTCACAGCTGAAAAAATAGGGACACATACCATAGAGTTGCACCGGGAAATGCCTAGAGAGGTATCCTCTCTAGGAGTTGCTAGGTCCTCCCATATAACTCTATGGTATGTTTGTACCAGAAGTTCTTTATTTTAATAGGGTTTGCTATTATCCATGGTTTCACTTATAAATGGTAAGTCCAAGAACGTATCTTCCATGGATGGGCAGGGGACACACACCTGTATTTCCACAACAGTCATTATCTAAATGTATGTTATCAGCAAGGGAAGAAGGGAAAACACCAACCTCATTCCCTCCAATACCACCTCACCCCTCATGTGGAGAATGACAAGCTAGGAGATGTTTCCCTCCATCTGAATGTTCTCCATGTGACAGGAGGGGGTGTCTATGGTCCTTTTCACATTGCACAATTACAGCAGTTTGATACTGCTTTTACTTCCATGGCTGCCTCCTATAGAATCCTAGGATTTATAGTTTGGTGAGGCACTAGAGTTGTCTGGGAGAAAATTCTAAATACTTTCTGAAACTACAAATCCCATGATTCCACAGGATGGAGCCATAACCGTTAAAGGGGTATCAAACTACAAGGGGGTCAGCTATTTTAGATCTGATCCTAACCAACAGAGATGACCTGGTTAATGGGGTGCAAGTGGTGGGATCCTTAGGTGAGAGTGATCATGTTCTCCTGGAGTTTGTTATACAATGGAAAGGAAAAGCCAGGCACAGTCAGACACGCATTCTTGACTTTAGGAGAGCTGATTTCAATAAACTCAGGGAAATACTGGGGGTAATCCCATGGTCAGGAACACTAAAAGAGAAGAGACCTCAAGACGGATGGGACTTTCTCAAAAGGGAGATACTGAAGGCACAATTTCAAACAGTACCATTGAGGAAGAAAAATGGGAGGTGTCTCAAGAAACCAGGATGGATGACTAAAGAACTTTCAACGGAGCTAAGTTTTAAACGGAACATGTATAGTAAATGGAAAAAGGGGGAAATCATCAAAGAAGAATTCAAACAGATAGTGAACACATGTAGGAGTAAAGTCAGAAAAGTGCAGAATGAGCTCAGGCTTGCTAGGGAGGTTAAGAACAATAAAAAGGGTTTTTTGGAGTATGTCCGCAGCAAAAGGAGGAAGAAGGAAATGGTAGGGCCACTACGCGGAGAAGATGGCAAAATGCTAAAAGGGGACAGAGAGAAGGCAGAATTACTCAACACCTTCTTTGCCTCAGTGTTTTCAGAAAAGGAAAAGGGGGACCAACCTGAGAAGAATGGAACAGAGGACACAATAGGGGAAATCCAGCTCAGAATAAGCAAAGAGGTTGTACAGGAATACCTTCTTAATTTAAATGAATTTAAATCTCCAGGACCAGATGAACTGCATCCAACAGTATTAAAAGAGCTGGCAAATGTGAGCTCCCTTCTCTAGATTAGCTAACACACATTGGAAACTGCTTAATGCAGTGTAGATGTATAAGTTTGCTATTGCTTAAAACAATTTGTAAGCTGCTTTGATAGCCTTGTGGCTGAAGAGCAGGGTATAAATAAATAAATAAATAAATAAAATAAAAAAAATCTCAGAGCCATTGGCAATAATCTTTGAGAATTCCTGGAGAACAGGAGAAGTCCCAGCAGACTGGAGGAGGGCAAAGGTTGTTCCCATCTTCAAAAAGGGGAAAAAAGAGGATCCCAACAATTATCGTCCAGTTAGTCTGACATCAATACCAGGGAAGATTCTAGAGCAGATCATTAAACAGAGAGTCTGTGAACATTTAGAAGGCAATGCCATAATCACAAAAAGTCAACATGGGTTTCAGAGTAACAAGTCATGCCAGACTAATCTGATCTCTTTTTTTGATAAAATTACCAGCTTGGTAGATGAAGGGAACGCTGTGGATATCGCATACCTTGATTTCAGTAAGGCCTTTGACAAGGTTCCCCATGACATTCTTGCAAACAAACCTGTAAAATGTGGGCTAGACAAGTTAACTGTTCAATGGATTTGTAATTGGTTGACCGGCCGAACCCAAAGGGTGCTCAGCAGTGGCTCCTCTTCATCTTGGAAAGATGTGACCAGTGGGGTGCCACAGGGTTGCATCCTGGGCCCAGTGCTATTCAACATCTTTATCAATGACTTAGATGAGGGAATTAGGGGCATACTTATCAAATTTGCAGATGACACCAAATTAGGAGGAGTAGCTAATACCCTGGAGGACAGGATCAAAATTCAGAATGGCCTGGATAGACTGGAGAGCTGGGCCAAAGCTAACAAAATGAAATTCAATATGGAGAAATGTAAAGTACTGCACTTAAGGCGGAAAAATGAAATGCGTAGATATAGGATGGGAGAGACCTGGCTGAATGAGACTACGTGCAAAAGGAATCTAGGAGTCCTAGTAGACCACAAATTGAACATGAGTCAACAGTGTGATGCAGCAGCTAAAAAGGCCAATGCGATTTTGGGCTGTATCAATAGAAGTATAGTATCTAGATCAAGGGAAGTAATAGTGCTGCTCTATTCTGTCTTGGTCAGACCTCACCTAGAATACTGTGTCCAGTTCTGGGCACCACAATTCAAAAAGGATATTGACAAATTGGAGCATGTCCAGAGAAGAGCAACTAAAATGGTGAAAGGTCTGGAAACGATGCCTTATGAGGAGAGACTTAGGGAGCTGGGTATGTTTAACCTGGAAAAAAGACAGTTAAGAGGTGATATGATAGCCCTGTTTAAGTGTTTGAAGGGGTGTCACGTTGAGGATGGAGCAAGCTTGTTTTTCTGCTGCTCCAGAGATTGGAACATGGAGCAGTGGATGCAAGCTCCAGGAACAGAGATTCCACCTCAACATTAGGAGGAACTTTTTGATAGTAAGAGCTGTTCGGCAGTGGAACGCACTCCCTCGGACCGTGGTGGGGTCTCCTTCCATGGAGGTCTTTAAACAGAGGCTGGATGGCCATCTGTTGGGGATGCTTTGATTATGTATTCCTGCATGGCAGGGGGTTGGACTGGATGGCCCTCGTGGTCTCTTCCAACTCTACAATTCTATGATTCTATGATTCTATGAAATTCTACCCGAGGACCCCAAAGAGAGCATTCTAATTCTGGAGATCAGGTAGCACCATTTCAGTATGTCCAGTCCCCAGAGTCCAAGTTCCCATTCCTCAGCTAGGAACATAAAGACACTGCATTATATTGACACTGGGCCATTTTTCTTAACCTTGTCTAGACCAGCATGCCCCAGGCTTTTATATGCTGGACAACAACTTTTCCTCAGACTCTGATGTGGTTGATTGCAAATAATTCAGCCTTCACGAAGTTGTTGTCCCCCATGTTTGTTCATTTACAACTCCCCAACATCCTCCAGTCAGCTTGTTTGTGTAAAGTTCCAGATTATAGCAGGACCCCGTATCCACAGGGGATTGGTTCCAGGGCCCCCTGCAGATACCAAAAACTTCAGATAACAGCAAATGCCATTGAAAATAATGGGACTTCTGGTTTAAAATACCATAGAGTTGCTTTGGAGGACCTAGAAAATGTCTAGAGAGGATGCCTCTCTAGGCATTTTCTAGGAAGACTCTATAGTAGGTGTGCTGTTTTGTGTCCCTTGGATAATGAATCAGCGGATACAAGGGTCCTACTGTACAAATGTCCCCAACATCCTTTTTTGAGTCCAACCTGAGCCTACAAATGGACCCTACCACCATCGCTGTCCTAAAAACACATGATACCTTATGTTTAACAGGACCATATCCCCATTAAAATAAAGGAGTGCATGCCTCACACACTTTTAGGAAGAGATTCACACTTCTGGAGGTTTACCAGAAGAGCTAATCTTCATGTAAACACAGCTGGTAAGAAACACATGACTTGTTTTAAAGGCCACAAATTTGGTGGCAAGAGGGGATAGCCCCTAGTATGTTTGGAATGGGCAGAGGGTTGGGACATAACAAGTTACAAACAGTGGAGTAATCTGTAACTACAGTTGTTACTTTCCTACTTCTTTTGGATAACAAGTACCGTACTGTATATAGCAAAACTAACATGAACAAAAGTAATGTTACTTTATTAGTGTAAACAGTAACAGTTTATAGTTACAGTACTTCCAAATGTTACTGTTAAAAAGAGCTTCTAGAATCTAGAGGAAGTTTGACAAGAATTGTTCAGGTTTTATGCCATTCTCTTATCAAGTCTTAGTTATCCCGCACCCCCCCATTCCAACAAATAAAAAAATAGTAATGTAATACGTTTATTTTCTATAATTGATTGTCACAAATAACAATAACAGGTTACTTCTCAAATATTGTAACAAGCAAAAGGAATACAATACATTTTAAAAGTAAATTTCCAAGCTCTTGGTGAAGGCAGAGTCAATGCACTTCCCCAGTTACTGTAGGATGCCCATTCCTGTTATATGCTGAACATCAGATGATATTCCATAGTTCCTCTTGCATTCCCCAGAACTGCATTAGTGTTACTCACATTACTAAGGTCCATGGAAATTCCATGTGTGTCTATCAAAAATCAATATTTCTATTGGGGATTTTAATTAGCTCAAAAAGTGGCTGCGAGAGGTCAGGTAACTGCAGGATCTTTTAACCTATGTATACCAGTAACAACTGGCAAGACTCACAGCCAGAGAAGTTATTCTATGTTGTATATTTAGCATCAACATACATTTTCTTAAATATATAATGATATTTTCAAAAATCCTTATATATATATATATATATATATATATATAAGGTTTTTTGAAAATATCATACACACACACACACACACACACACGTATATATATATATACACCTACATATCTATATATACATATATAGATATACAGTTGCCCCTCCACATTCGCTGCTTTAACATTTGCAGTTTTGATTTGCAGTTTTTGGGAGCCCTCCCCCCCGCTCCCAAAAGTGGCAATGGGGCTTTAGAAGCCCCATCGCTGTTTCTGGGAGGACAGGTAGGGGGTGGAAAGGAGCAGCAACAGGGGCCTCAGAAGCCCCGGTCTCTGCTTCTGGGAGTGTGGGGGTGGACAGGAGCAGCAACGGGGGCCTCAGAAGCCCCCATTGCTGCTTCTGGGAGAGTGGGGGGTGGTGGAGAGGAGCAGCGATGGAGGCCTCAGAAGCCCCCGTCTCTGCTTCTGGGAGGGCAGGGGGTGGAGAGGAGCAGTGACGGGGGCCTTAGTTTCTGGGAGGGCAGGGTGGTGGTGGAGAGGAGCAGTAATGGGGGCCTCAGAAGCCCCATCGCTGCTTCTAGGAGGGCAGGGGGGTTCCCGGGGGCGTGGCATGACCTATTTTTTATTCATGTTTTTTTCACATGCGCAGGGGACTTGCAGCCCTAACCCCCGTGAATGTTGAGGGACAACTATATATATATATATATATATATATATTCAAAAAGCAAATAAAGTGGAGATATCTGAAGGGAAATAAAAACAAAAGAGGAAAAGTAGTTTTGAAAAAGACAGGAAAAAATTATTTCTCAAGTTAACTGGAAATAGTATCATGCTATATAGAACACTTCCAATGGGTAACTGCTTCCTATTTGGTGTTTTAATTAAACTAGGAGTCTCAGAGTTACCTGGGGGAATAATGAATGGCTATCAGGTCTTGAATTAGTACAAGGGTGCACGTACCTGTTGTACAGTACTTCTCTGCTACATAAACAGGCAGAGAATTAATATGTGTTCTTTGACTCAGTGCACCAGTGTGGTTTGAAGGATCAGTTGGGTTGAATGGTCCACATCCAACCTCCAAAAATAGGAGGCAGGGATGTATCTTTACAGCCCAAGGGATGTGACTGTGAGCTGTGAAGGAAATCTCTAGCAGCCCTGTTCAGAAAGATTGCTGTCTCAACATTACATTTAGATTCTTTCAACTGAAGTGCTTTGTGTTTACACTTGTGCATGTGTATGTGCATTCAAGTAGCCTGTCAACTTATGGTGAACCTGTGAATTTCATAGCATTTTCTTTGGCAAGGAATACTCAAAGGTGGTTTTGCCAGTTCCTTCCTCTGAAATATAGACTAGAGAACCTGGTATTCATTGGCAGTCTCTCATCCAAGTACTAAGTAGGGCTGGCCCTGTGTCGCTTCCAAGATCAGACAGGATCTGGTTCCTTTAGGGAATTTAGGTGCTATGTTTACACTTAGTAACAAGGAAATCCTATTATTCCATATCATGGAGACAAAGGAGAAGCAGCACCATTCCATTTTCCTTTTTGTTTGATTGTTTCATGGGTTACTGTTAAAATTATTTGTCTACCCTTGTGGAATGATGGGAAGGTAACACCCCCCTATGTTGTGAACATGGTCAGGCATTACTACTTTATGAAGAGATGTTACAGATAACCATGTAAGGTTGATTTTTGTTTCCATTTGGTTATGTTGTATCCAGAAAGGGACTATACAAACAAGGTGATCATGACATTGTGAGTTGGGACTCTGCCACCAGGCAGATGGGTTTTAGAATCCTTGTTGGCATCATAGCCAAACATTAACAGTTGTCCAGTGGCATGAAAGAATCAATTTGTATTACTGACCTTGTTTGATACTTTGATACTTGGCAGGTTGGGCTGGAAAAAGATAAGAAAGCGAGTAACAGGCTGGGGGAGTGAAATTTCCTCTGCTGCTAACCTGCTTGCACAGTTCTCATTGCTTATTGGGGGGAGGATAGACCACACTTGCACTGTGTGATTTGTTGATGTTGTTTACTTCCGCACAATTATAATTTCTGGAGTCCATCTTTCATTGGCCTCACCTAGGAGGGGGTGCACCCCACGTAGCCAACAGTAGTGACTGAATTTGATTTCTGGCCAGGGATAGCATGGGCAGAATTAGTCTGGGGACCCGATTCTACCACTGGCTGTGAGAAGATGCTGGGACCCATTGGAGAAAGGACTAGGATGTTTCTCTGTTGTGTACCATCAGCTGCACCATTTACCACCAATAAAGCTTATGTTAGAGAAGTAACGTGCATCAGTGTTGAGCACTGAAAGGAAGCCTGGAACTACACCCAGTTCTGCAATGGAAGAAGTGTGACCAAATCCTGAAAACTGAAGCACAGGCAAGACAGAAAAGAATCACAATGAAGCAAGCTGCTCCAGGAAAACTCTATGCTTTTCACCATTTAACCTTGGATGTATTCAAGAGTGAGCCCTTAGCCCTATCTGGATCTTATTCTCCCCCTTGAAATGTGAAACAGTGCCCTGACAGAGAGCTCTTATCATGGTTCAGATAAAATACTCTTCTTCCCATAGATGCCAAGTTCTTTCTGTACTCTGATGCCTTCCTAGAGGGGGATGAAAATTTGAACAAGATGATAAGAATATTTCTGACTCAAGCCTTGACAACTTTAAAAAAATTAGTTTTCACTTGCTTGCTCTGGATAACAAATGTAATCCCCTCAGGAACCTGATAACCTGTCAGTTGCCAGACTCACAACTGTGGTGTGTTGAACATAGAGGATTTAAACTCAGCAAGGCTTCCAGTCCCTGTAACCTATGGTATACCATAGCAGCAGCATTCTTCTTCACAGACAGAATGTTTTTTTCACAGATGTCTGTGATATAGCCATCTGTTCTTTGATATGGATTTAATAATTTCCAGAGGGGTAGCTGTATTAGTCTCTTGCAACAAAAAACAAAAGTATGCTAGAACATCTTAAAAGAAAGCAAATTTATTACAGCCCAAGCCTTTGTGGACAACAGCTACACCAGATGTGTGAACTGTTAGCCAGAAATACACACACACACAGAGAGAGAGAGGGAGGGAGGGAGGGAGATTATGTGGTTGGGGATGGTATTCAGGTGGTGAAGTCAGATTAAAAAATAAATACAGTTAGAAGATTGAGAATAACAACAGGTTTAATAGCTGCCAATGTGAGAAACCCATCAATGGCACAACACCCACCAATGGCACTACATTTCTATGGTGGTGAAATTGTGTATTCCTGTGAGGCAAGAGGCTATGCAGATGGCAGCAGTGCTGCTTCTAGGGTCTCCCATATCAGACAGGCTTTTGCTGAGGAGCCAGACTAAAAGTGCCAAACACCTATTGGGCAGCTGTCAGGATTGGTTCCTTTCACTCCTGCTCCTGCCATATTCATTAGTTTCCCTGGGGCTTTGATATAGACTTTGCATATCTTAGAGAAGTAACTTAGATGTAGACTTTGCATATCTTAGAGAAGTTTGTGTTGGGGTGAAATGATGTACAATATGTGTAATTGTTTGGGGTTTGATTGGGAGAGTAGATAACACAGCATCTGCAATTAAGGGTTCTAGCCTCAAATTTAGAGACTCTGGAGAAATGTTAACTTTCATTTTAAGGAATACTTGTGTCAGTGGATAATGGAGAACCAATAGGTATGCAGCCTGCCGGATTTTGTTGATTGTAAAATGTTTTTAACTTAGAGTGTAACTGTTAGGCTTTCAGTCTCAGCAACGACTTTGTATTGTATGCTTCCTGGATTTCTAGCAATAAAGCTTTCTGATGCAACCTGGAGCTTGTGCTCTATGAGTCTGGGAACACTGGTACTTGACAGCAGCAGTGGGGAGTGACACTGGCAGAGGATCTCTCAGAGATAATGGTAGTGGTACCATAGCTAATTGGTTGTTAGTACAGCACAAAAGGAAGCAATCTAAATCCCTTTTGAATGCCTTTTAACCACAAAACCCCTATGATGATTCAATCCAGAACGAAACAAGAGACAGTGACAGAACATGAAACTCCCAGGTAGGATGGCACTCAATGAGTTAATGGGGAAGAGGAGAGGACAAATCTGAGTAGCACTGTGGCTAATGGTGCAACTGGACTCAAGCCAAAAGGACTTCAGCTGTTGATGTGCTCAGAGGTGAAAGGGAAGTCTGAAGCTGCACAACACATTATAGGAACATGGAATTTGAAAAGCTTGAATCAGAGAAAGATAGTCATAGGAGAACAAGAAATGGAACATATCAACACTGCAAATGGGGTTGCATTAATAGTGAGGAGTGATATAGCAAAAGCAGTCAAAGAATATAATGCAAAGTCTTACCAAATAATATCAATAAGACTTCAGGGAAAACCCATCAATATAACCATAAATCTAAGTTTATGCTCCAGCTACAGAGGCAGAATAAGAACAAATTGACGTGCGAAAGGGATCTAGGAGTCCTAGTAGACCACAAGTTGAACATAAGTCAACAGTGTGATGCGGCAGCTAAAAAGGCCAATGTGATTTTGGGCTGTATCAATAGAAGTATAGTGTCTAGATCAAGGGAAGTAATAGTGCCGCTCTATTCTGCCTTGGTCAGACCTCACCTAGAATACTGTGTCCAGTTCTGGGCACCACAATTCAAAAAGGATATTGAGAAATTGGAGCATGTCCAGAGAAGAGCAACTAAAATGGTGAAAGGTCTGGAAACCATGCCTTATGAGGAGAGACTTAGGAAGCTGGGTATGTTTAGCCTGGAAAAAAGATGGTTAAGAAGCGATATGATAGCCCTGTTTAAGTATTTGAAGGGGTGTCACGCTGAGGATGGAACAGGCTTGTTTTCTGCTGCTCCAGAGACTGGAACACGGAGCAATGGATGCAAGCTCCAGGAACAGAGATTCCACCTCAACATTAGGAGGAACTTTTTGACAGCTGTTCGGCAGTGGAACACACTCCCTCAGAGCGTGGTGGGGTCTCCTTCCTTGGAGGTCTTTAAACAGAGGCTGGATTGCCATCTGTCGGGGATGCTTTGACCGTGATTTCCTGCATGGCAGGGGGTTGGACTGGATGGCCCTCGTGGTCTCTTCCAACTCTACAATTCTTCAAGCAGCAGGTCCTGGATTCCTCCAGCTCTGGAGGGATTCTGGGTCTGTCTGCTGCTTTGAGCAGCCCAGCCCCATGGGCTGGCATATCGAGGGTGAGAGGGAGGGAGGGCAGGGAGCAGTCCTCCCTAGGCAGCAGTTTTTTGGAGACGGCACTCCTGCCTCACTCCCCTGCCTTCCCACTTCCTTCCCCATGCGCCTGCACACCCCTGCCTGCTCACTTGCTTTCCTGCAGAGTTCCTGTGAGTCTTGGGGGTGGGTGCCCTGCTCGCAGGGAGGGGGGAGAAGAGGTCTCCCTCCTCCTTCCTCCATGGGTGCTCTGGGTACCCTCCTCATGAGGAGAGAGGAAGATAAGAGTGCTCCCCCCTCCTCCCCCCTCACAGGTGCTCTGTCCTGGCTCTGTGGCAGAGAATTATGGCAACCCTACCCTAGATCCAACACATGCATACTCAAAAGTAAGCCAACCTTAATTTGAAATGACTGTGTACAGTCCAGGTCTCAGAACCCTTTGGAATGCAATCAATCTTGTTTCCATGGTTTGGGGGCAGATAATCTTTGAACCTGCAGATCTGTTATACCTCACTAGTGGTCAGGCTGGCCGTGAATGATGGTAATTTGGATTGTAGGACTGCTGAAGGGCCACAACACTGTTACAGTTGGAGGAGTAGGAGTACCCCATGTCAGTTTAAATAGCATTCTCCCTTACTGCTGTATTATTTTAGCCAGCAGGATAAAAAAATAGGGGATATCTTAAGAATAGGTTATATACTGTGGCCACAAAGCCTACATTTTAGGTGCAGCCTCAAGATGGAGATTGGGAAAGGAATGAACTATATACTACCATATGCTTCAGGCATCAGATTGTAGCTAGGAGTTTGGATCAAGAAAGCAGGGAAGGCTTATCCCCATTCCTAAAAGCATTAAGGTTAATTGTAAACTGGACAGAACCTGGTTCAGTTTCTCATCTTGAGTGAAACACAGGGGTTCCTAGATAGGCACAGAGAGAAATAAAAGCATTATAGTCTTTATCTTAGCAAAGCCAGATATTAAATTTAGATAGTTCACTAGGTTAAAAAGTCAACTGAAGCCAAACTGTGTAATACCTTATAGTGGAGGGAAGAAATGGAACCTCCAAAATGCAAAAGCCACTCCTGGTGGGAGAAAGTCATCTTCATCTAGTGTTAAATGTCCCTCCCCCCCACTGCCATAGCTTAACACAGTACTTGGTTGGTCATAAAAGGTACTGCCTATTTACCCAGCTATAGAGTTTCCTCCCCCCTCCAGGACTGTCCTAGGCTATGCTTGCTTTTTATCATCTCTTGAGCAACTTTAAAAGGCTGATCAAAATAGAGCTTGTTAGCCACTGCCATCTTGTGGTAAAATTTATTGAGACTGCCTCAAGTAACATAGCTCAGCCTATATTCTCTATTTCTGCTGTTGCAGTGTGCCTTCAAGTTATTTCTGACTTATGGTGACTCTGTTAATAATATCAGCATAACATTCCAGTGATAGAAAGCAGAGTTGTGTATTGAATGCATTCAGTATTTTTATTCTGCATGTCTTTTCAAGTGTTTAGGACAATTTAAAAGCAATGGAGGGGATAATGCTCTCCATTTCAGTGTCAAAGGCATTCTAGATTACATTGAAAACAAAGGGTCTTGTGGCACTTCAAAGCTAATTTATTACAGTATATCATCAGTGTTATCCATTCGGATAGTAGAACCAGAGATTTTATTTATTCTTCTGTTTTGGAATAATTATTTAAACTCTATGGGGGTTTTGTGGGGGTTTTCCAGGCTGTTAGGCCGTGTTCTAGAAGAGTTTATTCCTGATGTTTCGCCTGCATTTGTGGCTGGCATCTTCAGAGAATGGTGGCATGTGGGCATGTGGAGTTTATATACTGTGACTCCCTGTTGAAGAGGATTAGCGTGTACAATTGTGTATTCAGTTGTTGGATGTTCTGTTCTTAGGGCGGGAGGATATGTGAGGGGGATTCCTGTCTATTTTGCTCATGGTTCACTGTCTGCTGGGAACCATTAGCTAAATAGACAATAATCCCCCTCTCATATCCTCCCACCCTAAGAACCGTGAAAGCCTTCAATTTCACACGTTTAAACTCTCCTGTTCAGTTAGGAAATTATCCATAATTTGTAGAGCTGCAAATGTTCCTTTTGAATGAGAACTCCCAGAACCCCCAAGTGATTATAGCTAGTGGCTGTAGCTTCCCCCACCTGCCATCCCACCCCCTTTTTCAGGATCAGCAAATCTGCTCTGATGTTGTATAGGCCAATATCTGATAGAGATGCTGACTGAGAACAACCTGATTGCTAGAGTCAAACTGGTATATATCACAATTCAAGTATCCACTCACCCAGATTACATATATTGCTAGCATCTGCAAAGAACAGAAGGGTTAATATATTGCCCGGAAGGAAAGAAAACCACATTCTACTTGCAGTCTTCTCCAATGTGGTACCTTTCAGATGTTTTGGACTTGAACTCACATCCTTCCCAACCAGCATAATTAATGGTATTTCATTTCCCTCCCATGTGTATTTGTTATCCCTGGGCAAGAGGAGAAACAACTTCCTATATATTTGTGCACATTTCCCACTTCAGGAAATCCTTTGCCTCCTGATAAATATTTCATATTATAGATATGTTTTAGGACATGCACAGTTTGTGTGAGATTCTCACACCCTTTCACACGGCACAATTATAGTGCTATGATTCTACTTTAACTTGAGCAAGCAGGGATCACCAGCATTGAGGCCATGATATTGAGAACACGGCTGCGCTGGGCAGGGCACGTTTCTAGGATGGAGGACCATCGCCTCCCAAAAATACTACTCTACGGTGAACTCACCACGGGTCAGCATAAGAGGGGTGCTCCAAAAAAGCGATACAAGGATTCCCTGAAACAACATCTCAGGCTCGGCCAAATTGATCACCAACAGTGGTCCGCCCTGGCCTCACATCGGGAGGCATGGAGATGCACTATCCACAATGCTGCAGCCTTATTTGAGAACTCACGCCAAACAAGTCTTGAAGAGAAACGACAACGCAGAAAGAATCACAACCCAAAAACATCACCCAAGGAGACCTTCTGCTGTGCTTTCTGCAACTGGACTTGTTTATCTCAGATTGGCCTTTTTAGTCATCAGCGCGCATGCAGTAAGTGTGGGATGAGTCCTTCCTGAATCTTCGTTTGTGAAGAAAAGCCAGAGGGAGAGGGGGGATCATGGCTGCATCCTGTCGAATCCTAGAGTATGAAGTTTGGTGAGGTACACAAGCTTTCTCATTCTCTCCTTCAGTTCAAATCCCAGGATTCCATAGGATGTTGCCATGGCATTTATAGTGGTGTAACTTAGAGCCAGCATATTATCAATGTTAGCCATTAGGAGAGTAGAACCAAAGATACGGTAGTTTGGGTGTTGGACAAAGACTCTGGAGAACAGGGTTCAGATCCCCACTTAGCCGCCTTAGATCCCATCTTGGGAGAAAGGCAGAATATAAATCAAATAAATAAATAAATGCCCACTGGGTGACCTTGGGCAAGTCTCACACTCAGCCTCAGAAAACTCCATAATAAGTTCGCCTTAGAGTCATCCTTAAGTCAGAAATAGCTTGAAGGCACACAACAATGTAACGGGACCCAGGTCTGAATTGAAAACTGCACTGCAGCACTTCCTCATAGCCATAGCGAACTTGGAAAGGACAGATGTAATTTTCACCTATCTGGGCATTTTCTCACTGAACATACAAACCATAAACCAATTCTCTGAACACTGACTCAAAGAGTAAGCTCCTGAGCAACAGTTTGTTGGGCTGTAAACTAGAAATCAGGCCCATGCAACTGGTCCTAGGTTTGTGAAAACCTCTTATCTCTAATCATGGATTAGAGATAAGAGCAGAAGAATAGTAGAACAGAGATAGGCTTAGTGGAGTCCATGGGTTGCACGCAGCCTATGGACCATACTTTTGTGGCTTCTGAAGCCCCCTCCCGGTTTTTAAAATTTTGCCCCCCACCAAACATAAACCCCCTCAATGCATGAAAGCACAAGAAAATACCCCCCACAAGCATTCTAGAATACTGTACTAGATGTCATTGCACTTCAGCTCCCAGTATTCCTCACTACTCATCATTGTGATACTTTCTGTCATCATTTTGGAGAGAGTGCAAAGGAAAGCAGAGGTATTTGGCCTTTCTGTGGAGGGGGTTGCAGCTCATTGGGGGCTCTGGGGGTAGAATTTGTCCCTTGGGCCCACACAATTGCTTGCTCTTTCTTGTAGAGCAAGGTTGGGAACCATGAAGTCCACTAGATATTGATGGACTGTAAATCCCATCAGCCTGAAGCAGAGCAACCAGTAGTGAGGAATCCTGGGAGGTGAAGTCCAACAACATCTACAGGGCTACATGCTTCCCATCTCTGTTATAGAGGCTCCCCCTTGTCCACCATTACTGGTCTTCTTGTTGAGGAACCCCTCCCTCCAACATGAACTTTCACAGATTGGCAGGGTTTTCCAGACCACTGTTTTAATACCAGTGCTTTAAAGTCATCCCAATTCTTCAATTGCTAACCATTTCAGAGCTTGGAAACATTTTTTAAACTACAGCTTACAACAAATGGGATTCTGGGGGTTGTATTAAAAAAAATTCCCAAAGTTTGAATAGTTTACCCTTTTTCTCATCATGTCCACATTTTGAACAGGCAAGAGATAGTAACTCAAAAATGCAGCCCTCATTTTCCAGTAGATGTAATTATTTATTTAATTACCTAAGGGATAATTAAGGGATTCATTTTAGCGGAGGGATTCATTTTAAAGGGATTCATACATTTTAGAGGGATTTAGTGGAGGGATTCATTTTAGACCTGTCAGACCTCCTTCTCCAAGCTCATTTACATTTGCAGCAGTAATTTCCTGAGAAAATACAGATATCTCTTTGGAATGAATGGACCCATATGTCAGGTTCTGTGGCTCTAGGTGCTGCTTTTCGTTTATAACAGTCACTGTCTCCATCTCCTGCATATCTTCACCATCTTCATCACTTTCACTTTCCTGAAAAATAATTCCAGACAATAAATGATTCATAGCACCAAATCCAATATACTTTGTTCGTGTTTGAGAAATGCAAAGAGGACAGGTAGGCTATTATAAACTTTCAAATGATTTTTTAAATAATATTACTAGGCAAAACTGCAGCCTATAAAGTTGAAGATAATATGACCCAATGGAAGAATACAGTGGGCCTGCTGTATCCATGGGCTCAGGATCCATGGAATCAGCCAACCACAGAATCAAACTACAGCGCACAACATTAAGTTCCTGATTTATAAAATGGTACAGGACAGCAGCAGAGGCGGTGACAAGCCCCAGCCACCAGGCATGCATTGTTCTCTCCTCCAGGGGGCCCACCAGCTGCCCGCTTCTACGTTGTGAATAAAAGAGTAGAAGCAATGTAGTCATTGCCTTGAATGGTGAAGCAGGCAGATAGCATACTCCCTGGAGGCAGGGGAGCCTGAAGAATGCACACCTG
The DNA here is from genome assembly GCA_030847615.1 of Gambelia wislizenii. Classification (NCBI taxonomy): domain Eukaryota; kingdom Metazoa; phylum Chordata; class Lepidosauria; order Squamata; family Crotaphytidae; genus Gambelia; species Gambelia wislizenii. The sequence goes on along the minus strand of JAUMIR010000001.1, from coordinate 52,129,349 downwards.
GCAGCCAGGGCTTGCCGCTGCCTCTGTTGCTGCACTATGCCATTTTATTAATAGGGACTTGATCATCCATGTTTTTTGCTAACCACACAGGATCCTGGAACCAAACCCACATGGATACCGAGGGGCCACTATGTACAAAAGCAAAAGCGGTGAGTGAACTGACAACAAAAATAGCCAAATTCACCAAACAGTCCACTAAGCAAACAAAATACAGCTCAAATCCATATATGTCTATTCAGGAATAAGCCCAGTCAAACAGATTCCTGGCTTGCAAAGCACAGCTAAATTCTGTGCAGCACCTTCCTGGCCTGCAAAGCAGAGCTTCTTCCATGCAACAACTTCTCAAACAGCTTCTGATCTTCGGTTACTGATCAAATACTGCAGAGGTTTGCCAATCAGTAGGAAAACCCAGAGGTTCCCCATCCCTGATATGTATGATTGGAATCACATCAGAGAACAGAAGCATGGGAGCAAGTCTGTTGCTGCAGCCAGACTCTACAGCCCTATGCAGAATGGGAGACAAACCTATGCACAGATATGGTCTAATCATGCAAGCTCCTGCACAATTTAGAAATTTTGAGAATCCATATTTGAATTCATAGAGGGAGTGTAGGCATAGATCAGGGGTAGGCAACTGTGATGAATTCAGAGGCTGCACAGAGTGCCAAAAAAACAACCAACATTGAAGTGGCCAGAAGTCCACCTCTGTTTTGAAAAACATTTTTTAAGTTAAATAATGTGGAGGAGGTCTCAGGGAGTTTCATGGCTATCATGTGAACTTGAACCTGATTCTCCAAAATTTCAACTCAACAGTCAAACCTAGGGTTACCTTACATCCTATTTTTCCCAGACATTTCTTCTTTTTCAGAGCTAATTTTTTTTGTCTGGGCAGATTTTTCAAATGTCTGGGGCTATTTCAACTCTTGCCCGCTAACACCACTGCCTTGTCACCGTTGGCTCCATTGAGAGCTCTGCTAGGAGAAGGGATGTAGGTTGCTCTGGTGGAGCAGGTGGGGGGTGAGAAGAAAGGAAGACCTGGAGAGGGAAGGTGAGCTGGCCAAACAAGGTGACTAAGAGAGCCTGTGGCTTTGCAGAGGCAACCAAACAGGGCAGAGGGTGGCTTGGTGGAGGGAGTGAGGCAGCTGTCAGAAGAGGTAGGGAAGTGGAAAGGGGAAGGCATTTTTTTTTATTTAGATATAGTGAAGGTTAGGCAAGTTTCTAGTAGCAATTATCACAGCTTACATCACAGGAATATTTAAAGTGAGAGTGGCATAGGCATTGGTAGTCTGAAGTTGGCAGCTGATGAATGTGTCCTATTTTTTTGTTTTTCAAAATATGTCAACCCTGGTCAAACCATTATACCACATTGGCTATACTACTTGCGGTATAGCCAAACATCACCCAAGGAGACCTTATGCTGTGCTTTCTGCAACCGGACTTGTTTATCTCGGATTGGCCTTTTTAGTCATCAGCGCACTTGCAGAAAGCGCGGGATGAGTCCTTCCTAAATCTTCGTTTGCGAAGAAAAGCCAGGGAGATACTACTTGTGGGAACTGATAAAATCTGAAATATGCTCTAACAACACTAATATGGAAGATGTGTTAAATTGATGGGGGGGGGAATTGAGGATAGAGGAAAAAAGGAAGCATTTAGTCACACACAGCTTAATTCATTTCTGGAAGTTCCTCCATGGGAATTTCAGATGTTCATAAATTAGCTACAGATGATGCTTTGCATTAAATAAATGCTGGCCTAGGAATAGAAAGTACCAGCATTTTAAAATCTTGGTCCAATGGTGAATCAGTATCAGCTGGCTTGTAAGAGTAGTAGGGTGACACTGTGGGCAATCCTGTACTTACTTACCTAGGAATAAGCTCTCACTCAATGGGGTTTACTAAGCTCAGTGGGGCTTGCTTTTGAAGAGCCATGAATTTGATGGTGGTGCAAATGTCCCCCAAGAATGTTTTCTCAACTTAATTATCATAGGTCTCAAACCTCAGACTCTGGAACAAACTGCAAATTACATGGAGATAGAGGTAACCTTTATGCAAGCTTGGTTGGCTGCATTTTTTATGAAACAAGTAGGATTGTTGGAGTGAAAACTGGAGAGGGGTCCTGTACCTTTAACGGTTGTACAGAAGAGGGAGTGTCAAAAGGTGTTGCTTGTTACCTGATTGCATGACAAGCAATACCTGCTACGCAACCATTAAAGGTAGAGGAGCCATCTCCAGTTCTCAATCTGGCAACCCTAATTGGGAGGGCTTAACACCATTCTCATACATTTGGAATCTTTGGGATAGGAAAGGAGTGAGGTAAGTGAACAGAGATATGTGTTCCTTGCCATAATTTCTCCACTCTAAAACCAAAAAGAAAGCAGCCTCTTGAGCAGCAGAGGGGAGCTTGTGATTTTCCAGATGCTGTTAGAATACAACTCTGACCACTGGTCATGCTGGCTGGAACTGATGGGAGTCAGAGCCTAGGAATACGTGTAGGCCCACAAGTTGTATACCTTTGCTACTGACAGGGCTTTTCAGTTGAAAAGAGGAGTTATAATTCTGACAAATACAGTTGCACATGACATGTAATTTATTCCTCATTTGTCCAGCTTGTACATTCGTATTATCAGTGGTCTTTATCATACCATGTTGTTATGCCAGGTTATACCATTTGAAAACTGTTTCAGTTATACTTGCAAAAATAGCTGATTGTTGATTCTGTGTATCTCACCATTGGCACATTTGCACTGTAACAGCGTGATTTGTACAGGGTTTTTTTTTCATCTGCACTAATGCTGTTATCACCACTCCCTTTGCTCTGTCTTATGCTTCATAGCTAGCTAGCTGTAATAATGCTATTATGGTATAACTTCATGACGACACACTAATTACTGTTCAAATCTCTCACTGTGAGAGGTAGCACAGGAAGAGAAACAGACCACACCATCTCCTGCCATTTTTGATGTCTTTCTCCTGTAAAAATCAAAGTGCTTATTACACTAGTCAGTTGTTTCAGATTGTCCTGTTCAAAACTGATTCACTTTTACTCATTAAGCCATAATAACGTCATTACAGTGTGACATCATTACAGTGTATCCATCATTGTCCAGATCTCACATTGTGACAGGTGACACAGGAAGAGAGGTGACCCACAGTATCCCCTGCCACTTTTGATACCTTTCTCCTTTGAAAACAAAAGTGATTATCATGCTAGTCAGTTGTTTCATGTTCTCCTGTTCAAAGAACACTTCCCTAGTACTCATTAAGCTATAATAATGCTATTACAGCATGGTGTCATGGCACTATTACACTATTATGTTAAAAATAATTAAAATATTTTTTTAAAAGTAATGCTGTGGTGTGTGGTACCACCAGAGGAAAGCAGTGGAGAAATCTTTGGAAAACATACCCATGCAATAAAGGCATCTAAGTAGTGACTTTCAATGGTTAACAGGTCAGGATCACAGCATTATTGCATTGTAATAGCAAACCATTTGTATTAAAAAAAAAATTAGAAAAAATCTGAAAAGGATTTCAAGAGCATAAACCACAGCTATTTTCTTGGGAAGTCTTGTCCTCCCTGCCTAAGCACCCGACGTAGTCTGAGGTTTCCCTGCTGAAGATTTCCTTGGGAATTCTTCCAAGAGAGGGACACCCAGACAGCACCCACTAATTGATCATTCTTACAATGAAGTGGAATGAGACATATGCATCCAAACTGGCTACTGAATCATAGTGGGAAAAGGATTCATTAACAGAATATTTTGAGCATGAAAAAAAAATCACATTCTCAATGACTATAAAGCACAACAGTATCAAGAGAACCATGGTGTTGTATAATAAGGGTGAGATAAAACTGGGACCAAACCACTGCTATGATGGTTTAACAGCATGGTATGATAAGGAGCAATATATATGATATACGGAGCCCCTTTCTGTTCTTTTCAAAGTGAGCCTGTACAAATAATTTAGGAACACTCTCAAGAAAAAAAAAAGTTCCTCTCAACTTCAGTGCAATGTGAAACTGGTATGGAAAGAGAGGACGAGTCTCCACATGTATGAAAGAGAGGTTTTATTCCACAAATTCACCTAATGTATCTCAGACAAGAAATATTTATATGAAGTAGTTCATACTGAAATATTTATCCTTCTTGGTTGAAATGCATTGAGTGGATTTGTGGAAATAAACTATTTTTATATATCCTCAGGCTCAGTCACTCAGGTCCACTGGGTGTTTGCAGTTTCTTTTGCTTTCAAGGTGAAACTGGGAAATTCTATGAATCTTAATATTACCACAAACAAGCCTTGACAGCACATAAAATGCGGAATGCATTTTACTCCACCTGGGGACTCAACTGCATTTACCTTTTTCTGTGTCCTGTAGTACTCATCTATTGCATACTGATACTTGGGTTCAGTGAGTCCAAAGAACCCGGCTAACTTTCCACCAAGGAATTCACAAGCTGTCAAGGCAATCGGACAAAATTGGAACCGTTATTTTAAGGACAAGCAACCAAGTAGCAATAGAAGATTGGGAGGGAGATATCACTGCATCTAATGGCTGTTATCTGGACAGATTTAGCACATGAACATTCCCATACCACATGCCTCAGGTTTTTTGTTTGTTTCTTAATGACTGGTAAAAAGATAAACAGACTGGTTGCTAGGGGGCAGAAAAACACAACTTCTCACCTGTGAACTTTCATGCTAAAAATCATAGTGCCATTATTCTATTTTAACTGCCATGGCAACTTCCTATGGGATCCTGGGGTTTGTAGTTTAGGGAATGGTCAGAGAACTCCTCTAGTGCCTCAGCAAACTACAAATCCCTGGGTTCCATAGGATGTAGCCATGGCAGTTAAAGTAGAATCATAGTGCTATAATTGTGTAGTGTGAAAAGGAGACTTAGAGACTTATCACACAAGGGAAGGGAAGAGGCAGTAAAGCCTAAAAATAGTGCCTCCTGCCTTACCTTATCACATGACATCAGTGTTCAACAGCTGTATTTCTGTTCTAGTCCCATGGGAGACGGTGGTAAATGTGAGTCTTTTTTCTAATGGATTTTTCCAGTTAGAAAACAAGAGTTGTATTTGCCACCATCTCCCATGGGACTGAATTGGAAGAAAAGCTGAAGGTTGCCGATGCTGTGCAATAAGGCAAGATGGGAGCTGCTATTATCGGGCTTTACTGCTGCTTCCCTTCCCTTGTATGATAAGCCTCTTAAGTAACTCCTTTGCCATTGAGAAAAAGTGAGTACATGGGGGATACATTCCAAGACCCCCCATGGATACCTGAAGCCGTAGATAATAGGGAACCCCATTATTTTCAATTACTGTATATTCCGGCGTATAAGATGACTTTTGAGCACTCAAAAGTGCCCTCCAAAATTGACAGTCGTCTTATACGCCGGATATACTTTGGTTCGCCCGCCTGCCTATCTCCTGCCTCTTCGCAAAACGGAGCGAAGAGGCAGGAGATGGGGCAGGGGGGTGAAGCAAAGTGTTTTGAAGTTCATTCGCCCCCCTCCTCTGCCTTCTCCCCCTTTGGGGAGCAATGGAAGACAGAGGAGGGGGGCGAAAGTTGCGGTTTGCCGCAGCCGCCGCTCGATCGCTTCTGCAGCGGCCGAGGCAAACCGCTTCTGCAGCGGCCGAGGCAAACCGCTCCCCAGGAAGGTGGGGAGAAGGGGCGAATGTGCCCCGTTTGGGCGCACAGCCTCAGCATCCTCCTCCTGCGCTCCCTCCTGGAAGGGAGCACAGGAGGGGGATGCGGAGGCTATGCGGCCAAACCCGCGATTCGCCCCCTCTCCCCACCTTCCAGGACGGTGGGGAGAAGGGGCAAACGTGCCCCATTTGGGCGCACAGCCTCAGCATCCTCTCCTTTCTCATTTATCTCTCTCTTCTCCCGTCTCTTCCCAGCTTCCTAAATACCTCCTCCCACTTTCACTGCAAGGAACCTTATTCTTCTCTAATCTTTAACCCCTTTTCTGCTGTTAATCCACCCCTGTCAGATCCAAGTATCCTTTCGGAATAGCATTTTGCTTCCCCCGTGTTATACCCGATCCTATTTAGACTTCGTGTGGTTTTCCACTTTCAAACCTGGGCATCGCCCCCTCTCCCCACCTTCAAGGAAGGTAGGGAGATGGGGCGAACGTGCCCCGTTTGGCTGCACAGCCTCTGGATCTTCCTCCTGGGATCCCTCATGGAAGGGAACCCAGGAGGAGGATGGGGAGGCTGTGCTGCCAAACCTGGGATTCACCCCCCTCCCCACCTTCAACCGTTGCTTGTTATGCCCCCGGCCAATCCCACCATCCATTCTCCCCCCCCACATCCCCATCGGTCGTTCTGCCCCCCCGCCTCCCCTGCCGCTTGTTCTTTTACATGTTTGATGACAAATTGGCTTATGTTTATGAGTGACAGTTTTCCTGCTAAGTACCTGCATGTCATAAGCATTTGAATTAAAATTACCATATTGAAATCAAATATGATGGTTTTTTAAATTTTTATTTAGGGTGCGTTGGAAGAGGGGGGTCGTCTTATATGGCGAATATATCACAAACTCTACATTTTAACTTAAAAATTGAGGGGTGGTCTCATACGCCTGGTCGTCTTATACGCCGGAATATACGGTATAATAATGCCAGAAGTTGACCATAGAATCATATTGGAGAATGTAAACATATATTTTAGGACGTGGAAGCTGTGGATACAGGGGTTGACCTGTATGTTTCTCAATAGTTACTAATAATGTGGTAACAGGTCTTTTCCTACCATCCTGACCACCCTCTATGGCAAAAACACCCATATATACCGTATATTCCGGCGTATTAGACGACTGGGCGCATAAGACGACCCCCCAATTTTTAAGTTAAAATATAGAGTTTGCCCCCCCCCCAGCCAGCCAGCCAGCCAGCCAGCTGGCGGCTGGAAAGCCTGTCCCCCCCCAGCCAGCCAGCTCAGTGGCTGTAGATGATGGAATAGTCTGTGAAATTAAAGGACTGAAAACAGCTAAAAAAGCATGGGATACTTTGAAAAATCTCTGTGGTGTTCAATCTTTGGAAAGTAAGGTTGCATTAATACTGTAAGTTGGTTAATATGAAGCTATCAAATCCCAAATTTTTGAATGAGCACATTAATGAATGAGCACATTAATGGTTTTAGAGCCACATTGGCAGACAAGAGAATTTCACCATAGACAAAACTTGATGCAAAATGAGAAGTTGAATCCAGAAATTCTAATTTTAGGCTAACTTGTCCTGAAAAGAAACATCATTTTGACTCTCCTGAGCTAAATAGAGGGCCATTTAACTCTTCAAATGCAAAGCAGTCATTCTCACAGCAGGAGGAAGGATCTGCTGGGAAAACTGCCCAGGCCATTTTACACTTCAATCATTCTCACAGCAGGGGAGTATGATTACTGGGGTATAAGACCACCACCCCACTTTTGAGGAGATTTTCAAGTGTTAAAAAGTAGTCTTGTATGCAGGGATATACGGTACTTACTAAAAAAAGTTGTTGCTGCAATTCGAAGTACCCAGAGTCGCACATAACTACTCCAGGAGAGGCTAGCCTAAAAACAAAGACAAAAGTCTACCAGTGACAAGACAGAAACTCATCTTTGTGTGGACACAGAAATGTCATTAAGAGCCGAGGTAGGGACTCTTTTGCCCTTGGGTTGTTCTGGACCACAAGTCCCACAATTTCTTATAACTGGCCATGTTGGAGTGGAGCTGATGGGAGCTGTAGGCCACAAACATCTAAAGGGCCAAGCCTCCCTGATTACCAGACAGCATATGCATGTATTTAACACAGGGATTGTTGATTTCTGCTTCACAAAGGAAGAGGGCAGGTGACGGCTATATCTACAGCATAATTCTGCTGCAATCTCCTTTTTCAAGACATTCTAACAAACACAGAGATACACACAATTTTCCTGAGTATGTTCCCCTACTGAAACAGCACAGCAGAGATCAGAACTAAATTTATTCCTGGATAAATTTAATTTTTTAACCATCCTTCCTGTCCTAGCAATCCTAGAGAGAATAGGCCTATTTGTGATGCCCTGCATGCTCTTCCCAAAGACATTCATATGGAGCCCAGTTAACACGAGGCAAAAACCTTCAATTGCTTAGGCTATTCCACATGTTATTGAAGCCAGTTTCAACTGCTGGTTATATTTGCTCTACTAGAATTTTATTAACTACTGTATTGTATCATGTTCTACATTGTTTCAATATTAACTCTGATACATTTTTTATCACAAATGTTAGGTGCTCTCTTTTTTTTTAATTGAAAGCTAGCATATACTTAAATCATCATTGCCACCAAGTGCCCTGGTGGCACAGTGGTTAAATGCCAGTACTGCAGTCACAATGTTGTAAGTTGGATCCCAGAGGGCTCCAAGGTTGACTCAACCTTCCATAGGTCGGTAAAATGAGTACCCAACTTGTTGGGGGAAATTAGCTAACACATTGTAAACTGCTTAGGGAGTGCTTTGGCACTGATAAGTGGTATAGAAATAGAAGTGCTGTTGCTATCATCATCATCATCTCACTGTGTCAAGAAGGGGCTCATGGTTGTTCTCCTCTGCATCTTCTTCCTCTGTACTGTACTCCTCCATAGTTTCACCATTTGCAAAATAAATAATCCTTCTTGGTTTTTTACTTTCCTCTGAACTTTCACCTCTCACTTTCTGGTCACCATTGTCTTCCACCTGCTCATAAGAAAGAATATAAGAACACAACTGAAACAATGTTAGGAGAATTTTAGTTTTGGAAAATTATGCATATTTTATTTTACCTCTTGTGTGTGTGTGTTTTAAAAATTAGACTTATTGGATTTCATTATGATATTCTGAATATCAGAAACAAACTCTCTGGATAAGATGGAATGTCATGAGAGAATTGTATAAAAGGGGTATATAGCTCAGGAGTAGGCAAAGTTTGGTCCAAAGGCTGCTTGTGGCCACCAGCTTACCAATCTCTCTATATAAAAGGCTTGTGTACGTTTCCTTTCCCAGTGTGCTGATTGGCTACTTAGAAAATATACCCAGCCAATCACCACCCACATGCAAATTCCCTCTCCTCCTCACAACCCACTCCTGACACTCAATCTACATCTACACCCAGCCTCACAAGGGCCCTTCCCTCTTCTCACTCCCTTAGCCACTCACCACCCATATGTAAAGCAATGCAAGCTGAACTGTGTGAACTTTGAGAATCTACTATAATGGCATATGTTATGCTGGGTACAGCTAGTTAAAAAAATCTTTGGAACAATCTTTTTACCCCCCAAATGCCCTCTAGAGGGACATGGGAACATTTTCACCACTTTCTGAGCTTCCCTACATCATAGGAAAGACCTCTTTTTAGAACCGAATGACTTCTAAGTCACTGCCTTTTGCTAAAAAAAAAAAAAAAAAAGCTTCCCTGGGCATTATGTGGCTCAAAAAATCATAGTGAAAGTGCCTCCCACAGGCACTAGAGAGCATTTGGGGGCATAAGAACTTTGGGGGTGGGAGGTGCGGCAGGGGGTGAAACCCTCCAAGGTCTCCAGGTGAGTAATGCAGACCCCTAGCCTCTGAGAGTTGCCTGTTCCTGGGATAGATAGAACTCCAGTGGTACCATTGACAGTATTATAAATTCACATTTGAAAGTCAATAAACTGCTGCCATTATGAGGTGAAGCAAAAATAAACTTTATGATATTGACATTTTTGATGCATTGGCTCTTGGGAATAATGCTTGGCTACCACCCCCCTCATGTTGTCACACAATATCCCATGTCCCATGCCCTCTGTAAGGGTTCTTCTAGAGTACACACCTGCTTCTGCCTGAGTAGAATGGGAGCCCTAGAGACCATATAGACTAACTGCCACACTCATTGGCTTTAAACCCAATGGGAGGTTACTGGGGGAAACTTGCACGTTACATGTGTCACTGCAGAGCTTTTCCTCCCCCCACCTCTGTGGGGAATGAGACTGACAAGGCATATGAAAAGTGTTCAATCCACTCCAGCCACAAATTTGTAGGAAGAAGCAGGAAAAAAGTCTTCCCTTCCCTCCAGTGCCTCTGAAGGAAAGGTTAAAGAATGGTGTAATTGTATTATTACTATTATCAGGTATTATCGTTATTGTTAGGGTTTTAAATATTAAGTTTAAATATTTACAATAACACCACTGCAACAAAAGATATTTAAAGGGGGTCCCTGGTAAAAAAAAGGTTAAGAGCCGCTGGTCGAAATCATTCCAGCCAAGATTTAAAAATAAACAGTTTCCCTAATGCGAATACCTAGAGACATATCCTATCCTACTCACAAGAAGATGCAATTCTGAGTGGCTGTAAATTCATGGGAGCTGGAAGCCTGGGCTTTTCAGCCCAGTCTCTACCAAGCACTCCCTTAACTGGGACATGAGTCCTCCCCCCCTCCAACTGTTGTCACACTGTGTTCTTCTCCCTGTCTCGTGTCCCTGAGGCATTATTTATAATCTCTTCACAGACAAACTGCAAATCCCAGGATTCCATAGCACTGAGCCATAGCGGTTAAAGATATGTCAAAGTGGGTTATTTCTGCAGTGCAGATGCAGCCACAGTCTGGTGCCTTGAGGGTATTTAGGCTTACTTGGTGCATTTCATTTTTGTTTTTTACACATCGATTTTACTGTGTAATGATACATCTTGCCCAATCACGTCACTTAGAAGCACAAGACATGTATTTTTCTTGACAATTTCATTTTTATCCAGGTACGGTTACAAACAAGTTAAACCTTTCAGAAGGCTCAAAGGTTTTTCTCTTCCGCTGTATGTATGAAACTATGATAGGTAGCTATTCCTAAAAGGATTAAAGAGCTATAAAAACACAATGGTAACTCACTTTTAGAATCCCTTGGCTATCTTCCATGGCAAAAATGAGATCTGATTAAAATGCAGCTGAGGTAGATAAGAAGAAAATGAGAACACATAACTGGAAAGCCATGCACAGGTCTTTCAGGAACACAAGCAGCTCAAAACAAGAGGCCAGTCAGGAAAAGAACAGAACTGTAACGTTTCAGGATATTGCTCTCTGAAAAGGGACTGGTTGTATTTGGATTATGGGTTGGGCCTTTTCCTTGACTTTTTGTTATGCACCAGATCTAAACGATTGCAATGAGGGTCAGGAGGAATGCAGGAACTTGTAAAACTGAAACTAGAGGTGGTGGTAAGATCTCCATTTTCCTTTTGTTTTTAAACCAATGCATTGCAGTTTTAAGGAGTTGTATACAGTATCTCCTTTGGCATCTCCACCACTACAAAAAGTAAAAGCTCTTATGTTTAATAAGATTGCAAGCCACAGGTGTAATATTTACCCTTTGCCCACACTGTTACCATTTCTAGACAGCCAGAAACAAATACTGTACGACGCCTTCCTTGAGAAAACAGAGAATACGCTTGCACACTGATATGCCCTGCCACCTACTGGCTGCTTTGCGAAGTTGCCACGTGTTAGGAACATTCTATTTTTTAAATTAATTTTTATTACAGATTTTCAAGTACTGTACATTAAAAGATATAGAGTACATTAAAAGAAAAGCAAATTGTTACAGAAAAAGAGACACAGTAAATAAATAAATAAGACAAGACAAATATATATTTATATAATTTCCAACCTTCCCTAACCATGATCATACTAAATAAAATAGCTTCTTCGTATATGATAGCCATTTATGCACTTCTACTGCTTTAAACAATCTATTAATTTACTAATGATCAAAGCCTACAGTCAGCATATTGTTCTCATTTATCTGCAAAAAAATAAATTAAATTAAAATAAAAAGTCCCAGTCTTTCAAAAAGGTCAACAATTATTTTTCTCTGATCAAGGTTGTTAATTTGTCAGTTTCAGCTAAGTCCAACAATTTCAACAGCCATTCTTCACTTAATTAATTTCACTGAAATTAATAAAATGAAATTCAACAGAGACAAATGCAACACTCTACATTTAGGCCACAAGAACAAAATGCACGGGTATCGAATGGGGGATATTTGGGTCTGCAGTACTACATAAAAGGACCTTGGGATTATTTTTGATCATAAATTAAACAAGAGTCAGCTGTGTGGTGCTGCAGCAAAGAAGGCAAATGCTATCTTAGCCTGTATTAATAGAAGCATAGTTTCCAAGTTGAGGGAAGTAATAATCCCCCTATATTCTGCACTGGTCATGCCTCATCTGGAATACTGTGTTCAATTCTGGGCGCCTCAATTTAAAAAGGGTATAGACAAGTTGAAGTGATTTCATAGAAGGGTAATAAGGATGATAAGAGATATGGAGAACAAAACATATGAGGAGAGTTTGAAGGAGCTGGGCATATTGAGTTTGGTGAAGAGAAGACTGAAGGGTGACATGATCACACTCTTTAAATACCTCAAGGGCTGCCACAAAGAGGAGGGTACTGGCTTGTGCTCTTCTGCCTCAGAGGGTAGAACTAGGTCTAATGATTTTAAGTTAAAAGATTGAACCTTAGAACAGTGGTTTTTAACCTGTGGTACAGGGACCCCCAGGGGGTTGTAATGTCCTCACAGAGGTTCTGTGAAGGCTTGAAGGCTGTTTGGCCCACTTCCTGCCTGCAGTGGAGTGGCCACGTGACAGGAGCCAAGGCAAAGTCTGGCTTGCTGGCTGGCTGGGCATGCATATTGCTATTCAATCTCTCCAGCCACAAACTTGCAGGAAGAAGCAGGAGAAAAGTCTTCCCTCCTTCTCCAGTGCCTCTGAGAGAAGGTTTAATGGATGGTGTAATTGTGTTGTTGTTTTAAATCTTGAGTTATGTCTTGGGGGTCCACAGCAACAAAAGATATTTAAAGGAGGTCCCTGGTAAAGAAAAGGTTAAGAACCACTGCCTTAGAAGAAACTTCTTGAAAGTGAGAGTGATTTGGCAATGGAACCAATTTTCTAGAGAAGTGGTGGCGTCTCCTTCTCTGGATGTCTTAAAAAAGAGGCTGGACATCTACTTGCTGGGGATACTCTAGCTGGAGAACCTACATTGAGCAGGAGGTTGGACTAATGGCCTACAGGACCACTCGTATGATTCTAAAGCATACCAAGTGCTTGTGAAGGACTCAAAATGAAAGAAAAACAACAGGTTAAATGTAGGGACACAATAACCATCAGCATGTGGTAAAATCAGCTAGGTAGTATCCTGTAAACCAGAGGTGGGCAAGTGCAGCAAGGGTGGGGGACAATTTTCAGCCCCGCCGTTGCTCATTTTGGGCCAAAACACCATCCCAAAACATGCTCTGGAAATGACCCAATGTCTTCTTATAGTTCACACTTCTAAGTTTATTGTCTGATTTCTGGTTGATTTCTGAGTGTTTATACAAGACTAGTGGATATTTTGTGGTCTCCATCATGCTTGGGCCTAGTAACTGGCGAGAGCCCCTCCCTCTAGCTTTACACCTGCCACTGCTTTGGCCAATAAAGGAAAAGAAATGCAGCCAGGCATCTATCTGTCATGCCAGGACTTAGCTGCTGAACTTAATTTTTCCTACTTCCCGATCTATTCCCTTTTCTTTGTGTGTTGTGTAGAGTTTTCATATCTCAGCCCACATATTTCAGGACCTTATGGGGAGGAGAAGAATCTCTTGGTGAGAGCACTGGCCTTAAAATAACCTTATTTTAAATAAACGGTATGCTGCTGCCTACTTTTGCTGCAAGCTGCTTTGAAGCAGTTGTAGATTCTCCAGAGGAAACCACCACCCCCCGTGCCATTTTGTTAGGCTTTTAACAACATTGAACTGTCTATCCTCCTTTATGGATCTAAAACATGGGTCACCTATCGCCACCACCTACGACTCCTCGAACGCTTTCATCAGTGCTGTCTATGCACAATCCTAAATATACATTGGACTGACTATGTGATGAATGTTGCTGTCCTTGAGCAAGCAGGGATCACCAGCATTGAGGCCATGATATTGAGAACACAGTTGCACTGGGCAGGGCACGTTTCTAGGATGGAGGACCATCGCCTCCCAAAAATACTACTCTACGGTGAACTCGCCACGGGTCAGCCTAAGAGGGGTGCTCCAAAAAAGCAATACAAAGACTCCCTGAAACAACATCTCAGGCTTGGCCAAATTGACCACCATCAGTGGTCCGCCCTGGCCTCACATAGGGAGGCATGGAGATGCACTATCCACAATGCTGCAGCCTTATTTGAGAACTCACGCCGAACAAGTCTCGAAGAGAAATGACAACACAGAAAGAATCACAACCCAAAAACATCACCAAAGGAGACCTCCTGCTGTGCTTTCTGCAACAGGACTTGTTTAGCTCGGGTTGGCCTTTTTAGTAATCAGCGCACTTGCAGAAAGCGCGGGATGAGTCCTTCCTGAATCTTCATTTGCGAAGAAAAGCCAGAGAGAGGGGTAAAACCATTTGAATGACATGCTCTAAGCAATTGTTGTGGATGCTTAATTCATCACACCTAATGACATCATCAGGCCCTGCTCCCTGTGACATCAGCATGCACCATCCCTAGTTTTCAGGTTTTGTCTGTGGAATCTCAGTGCCTGGCATGCTTAATTGACATGGAAACCTTAGTGTTGGGTCTTATTTAGATGGTAAGCCTGAAGGCAGGGAATATCTGTTAAACAATTTGTAAGCCGCTCTGAGAGCTTTTAAACTAAAGGACAGGGTATAAAAGCTGCAGATAAATAATACCACTCAGGTGGCATGGGGACATTTAATTAGTATTTATATCCTGTCCTCTGTCTAAACATCTCAGAGTGGTCTACAAAAAATCAACACAATCAATTTAAAACAATGTAAAGAATAAAAATGCCTCTGATGGCTAGTTTTTTTCACACACAAGAAAAATAAAATAGGGGGTCTGGTTGGTTGTTGGGGAGGCCTGCAAACTGCCAAAAGGAGTTTGGGATCAGTCTCCCCTCCCAGGCCTAAACATAGATTTATCGCTCTAGGCATTTGTGGAATCACACATGAAGATCAGAGAATCTCCCTAGTCAATTACTGGGCAATATTTTAGATTCACTGCCTCCCCCAACATGAGTACCGGTAGTTCAGGAGTGGACCATCCTATGTAACTATCCAAGGGATAATCTAAATAAAAGCTAAAATTATGCTCCCTTTGGGTTTGGGATGACATCAACTGAGGGGAAGAGAAAATTTCCTCATATTACCTTTCCCCCTCTCCTTTTGAGGTACACTCTTAACTCTGTTTCTAATCCAAATTCTAACAATGTTTTCTCTTTATTGCAACACAGAAGTGAGAAACTTAGGGATTGGTTAGATGTGGGCAAGGGGTGGAGCTTGCCAACAAGGCAAGCACCCAGAACCTCCACGTTGAATTTTCGCCTTAGCGACTGTGTGCTGAGGCGACAAAACAGCCTTTTTAAAAATTTAGGCAGAATACCGCACTTTTGCACCTTAGATATACTTCAAACAAATACTATTCGGCGGCAATTGGTGAAATAAAAATGTCAGTAATTCACTTGTGCCCATCATCTTGATTCACAGGCATGTCCGTTGGGACAGCAAAAGTGGATAGCTTTGCATGCCTGCAATTTTGCCCAAAAACTGTTACAACAAATTAAAGCTGCTTTGAATTGGTGTTAGGGCACATCAATCCACATCCCCCCCTCATATAGACAAGCCCTTAGGACAGACTCCAATGGAGGATGTCCACCAACAGAACTATGAAACTGGGATGGGACAATCTCCCCCCTCCTCACTGCAGTCCCTTACAATCCTGCTCCCAAAGGCTGGGAAATGTCTATGATTTGGGGGTATAACACCAAGAGTTAGTTGTATGGAAGAGAGAGTGAAAAAAAAATGGTGCTGCAGTATCAGCATGATATTTGATTTAGATGCATTCCCTGGTAAAATATCGTTACCCTAATAAAATGAAGAAACCAAGAACACTGCATTGAGAAGGGTACTGCTTTCATCAGGATACAGCATATAATAAAAAAAAAACTTTTAACATAATTTCTCGGATTGGCCTTGCCACTGCACATAGCCAGTAGTTTTCAAAGGCACTGCAGTCAGTGAAATGATAGGCAGTGGCATATTGGCAACATGATATATATAGTTAGTTCATAGTTATTTGAGCTATTTGAGCTTCAGCCAGGTAAGGTATGGCACTTAAATCTGGGCCAGAATAGTCCGAACTTCATGTGCTGCAGCTCCAGGCCAAAGTAGTCTGAATTTCATCCGAATTTATACTCAGTGTAGACAAGCCCTTAGAATTTCAGTGTAAGGTCTCTCAACTCTTCTGCTGCACCTGGTTTCCTGATTGAAGTCTATCCAGAAGGTCAGTACTGTACTATCACAATAACTAAGCCCAGGGCTGGCCCTACCATTGGTCAGAGAGAAACAATCACAATGGGCTGCTTTGGGCTGTCATGAAAGGGCAGCAGGTTTTTAGTGTTTTATTTCCTGATGATTATGTTTTTACTGCAAAGGATAAGGATGCTTACTTGTGGAATTTTCTGCCTCATGTACCACAATAACTTGACTGGCTTTGGATCCTATGCTCCTTGACTTGGCAGGACATTTGCTGCTCTGCCTTAGGTAGCAAAATATCTTGGGTGGTGGCTAAACCAAAGGGTATTCAGTCACAGTGTCTACAGAGGCCTAATGAGACATCACAGCATAGCCATTTGCTGAAGATCAACACTTGAAACTGTATGTTATGAACATGCCAGTCATTTTATTATTTATAAAGCACCTCAAGGGATATGGCATTCTACAGAGCCATATTTTTAAATCAGTTGTTACATTTTGTTTCAGATACTTTTAAATGGAAGTGTAAGCAAAAGCAGCCCAACATCCAAAAAGAATATGAACATGTCCAGTTTCCATCCTAGCAGACCATTCATCCATTTGTAGTGAGTGACATATCTCAACTAGCCCATCTAAGAATGCAAGCATCCTGAAGATACATACTTAAATTATGTAAAACATATTGCTATTGCTTAAAAGCATTTCATGAGGAAAAGTAGGGACTGTTACAAAGGAAAAAACCCATACACACACACACTTTGGAATGTAAATGGCCATGTCTTTTTTCCATACAAATACAGTACAGTACATTCAATACATTACACAAGAGCCAAAATGATGGTAACACCTGTAGATTAATCTTGAGAAATAAAGTAGAGTTTAAAGCCCAGTGTTGATTCATTTTAATTTATACTACATTGTTAAGCTCAAAAGTCTCTCAAGTATGGAAAACGGATAATGAAGATTTAACCATATATACAGATCTTGAGTTACATTTTGTAAATATAAGGCTTAGAAATTGAACGTTTCCTCGTGGTATATGATATTGCACAAGCAGGAGCTTTCTTAGGGACTGGCAAGGGGGAAAGTAGTCAAAGAGATGGGGAGAGATTGTAGAGTAATCCAGTGAACAGTTGCCAGCACTAAAGTCGTGTTGTGTGTTTGCATGTTCGCCAGATTTTTCTTTTTGAAAAACCCTCATACCTCCAGTCTCCACTTTGAGACCAAATTTAATTATAGATTTTTTGGCTACAGATTATATGCCACTGATTTTTTTTAATTCATTCTTCTCTCCCCCTACCCCCTTTTTTCTTTTTTATTATCTAACTTGGTGAATACTTATGGTGATGTCAAAAGCCAGCACACTTGCGGAACTGGAACTGAACTGCCTCCCTGTGGATTTTGTTTCATTCTTACCAATCAACATGGTTACCTTTGTTTTTTAAAGTACATAAACATCTATTTTAGTTCAACAGGAAGCTCTCAGTGGTTGCCATCCAAGTTGCTCCTCAGCTCTGCAGTTAGTTGTTGCTCCCTAATTATTTCACACTAATTCTCAAACAAACCAATATCCTATTCTAATTGGAATAGCATGTTTTTACTGTCAAGAAGACGATTAATTCTGGAAGGCCCAGTGCTACAAATAAGTTAATTAGTGTTTTGACTCATTTGTGACTGAAAATGAAATCTGTGACAAAAGAGAATCTCTTGTAGTTCCAACTAAAACTCAGTGTGAAGCATTAGCTTTGCACCAAGACAGTAACCAAAAACGCAAGGGGGGGGGGGGAAATACACTTACATTTAATTAAAAGCTGGCACTTTGACCCAAGCTTTCTAACACATACGGTCTCAACAGCTTCACTTAAATGTTACCAGTTTGGAAGGTGTGGTCAGAAATGAGCACTATACACTTAGCCAAAGATTCTGGTTAAGAGAAGACGGGAGTGAAGGCAGAAGAAAATCAAAAGCACATAAAACAAAAGCCAGGTGAGCTGCGAGTGAATAAATGAGATATGAAGGACATCCAGTACATGTCAGAGGAGCAAGGCGGAATCAGGATTCTGGTGACATTTAGCCATAACACCTGGCAGCAGGCTCATGATGACCAATCTGTGCCCCATGGCCTAATTTCAAAGGATTTCTGCAAGCCTTTTAATTCACGCCTCTAATAAGAGCAATCAATCCTTCCTTCAACCACCCACTAAACAAGGGAGAGAGATAAGGGGGTAACTCACTTCTTGCTTCAGCCCCTCAAAGAGAGACTATACCCTTTCCAAGAGCTAAAGGGTGAGAGACTGAACAGAACAAGAAGCTGCTGGTACATTGACTGAAAATGTTGTATAACTATGGGGAAACTGATGCAGTGCAAAAGAGATTATATCAATGTAAGAGCACTAGGAATAATAACTGTTAAGTGAAAGCACAATAAAGCTGTGCTTACTTTTAAGTCTCCTTGAAATCAATGGGGTTTACTTCCAAATACAAATGGATATGACTGGGCTGCATAACTGATTTTCCTGGCTAAATCTATGGATGAATTGTTTGCTGACAACTGTTTATTTATGGCACATTTTATTAATTGGCAAATGGCATAGTTGGTAAAATGATTAATAATTTTAAATGACTAACTTGAATCTCTTAATTGGAACATCCTAATTACACATCCTAAGACTGGTGATCACCACAAGCTGAATGCCCTCCAGACCTTTACATAAGCCAGTAAGACTTCACTACATGGAATACTGTCATATAGGTTTCCATACATTCAAACATATTCCCGTTGTTCTTCTATCCAATTTGGTATGGGATTGCAAAAAAAATATTCAAACCATGTGCTTAGTTTTAATTTCCGATAAAACCAATGTAGAGTTGCACTTACATGGCTGACACACATCAACATTTGATAACTAAACATTCTGAAGCATACTCTTTTTCTGGCCTTTAGAAACATTTCCAAGTCTAGAAAAGCAGATACTCTAAAGCATTAAATAATTTCACCAAATATAGGTCTAAAATGCAAACTGAGGTAATCTACAGAAGTTGTCATCAGTTTATACAATTCCATTTATAAATATACAAATGAGATCCCAAGCACATATTAAATGTAGCTCTCTTTAAGAACTTTCTATTTTGAAAGGTTCTATAAAACCAGATTTCACCTATAGTTTTCATTTTTGTTGCAATGTTCAGTTAAGATCTATATAGCTAAGAAAAAAGGGACAAGGTCAAATACCATGGCAAGTTGCCTTGCAAACTTTCATTTGAATCTTGTTCTAGATATATGATCTGTGAGATACTTTTAACTGTGGAGAAAAGTCCCTCCCCCCCCCTTTTTTTTTTTAAAAAAAGAGAGACACTACAGGTACTTGCTACACTGAATATTGAAGCTGAACCATTTGTTAGGAATCTCTCAAACCGTAACAGAAACAGGCATATTCTAAACAGCATAAACAGAGATGCAGTGAGATTTTTAGCTTCCCATTTTTACTATCAAGAGTAAATATTTCTTGGTTTCAACACCACCGTTTTCTCCCTTTCATGATTTGCTGACTTAGCCATAATTTACCAGGTCTCCAATATCATCCTTCACAACTTGTGAGACATGACTCTGGTTTTGCACATTTCTATCTACTACAGTTATACCCCTTTTCACATGTATTTTCCTCAATTTTTTCTCTCTGTTTTGTTAAAAGAGCCTTTTGTATTATATTTAGCCTCCATTTCCAATTGCGATACAGTAAAGGATACAAACCTAGAACTCTTGAAATGCAACTATTTAATCTTGCCCTTCCTTTCCACAGGCAGGATATATGCCTTCATTACATTGTTCTTTAATAAAATCTGCTCCTGTACCCTAGGTTCATTATTCTAATCCCACTTTCCATTCATCTTCATGTCACTATGCAGTACTACTTTATCTGTGAATCCTCTCTACAGGGCACTATTTCTTCATTTCTGGAATAAAAAACCCTTTACATAACAAAGCAGGTTCATACTTATTCATGATCACTGGCCTTAGGTTCAGTTAGAAATGTATAGTTCTCCCTGCAAATTTTTTACTTCTATTAAGCTCTTAAGATATCAAGGCTGAACCATTCTTAACACATCATTCTGTAATTTGTCTTTCACAAGCATTGCCAAAAAAAAGACCTTTTCTGTTTGTCAAAAGTAATAGATCAAACGCCACGTGAAAGTACCATTGACTTGTATTTGTCTTGCAGTATTTTATGTGTGAAAATGGCATCAGCTGTACTCCTTCCAGGGCTAAAATTACACTAGTTAAAATTTTCTATTTCCTGTGCAAGATAGTCTAATTTTTTTATCATTGCTTTACACAGTTTTATGTGATACTCCCATACGTTTCCATGGATTTTACTAATTCTCTTGCTCCTAAAATGTGATCCTAACACTCATTTTTCTTGTATCCTTGCCTTGCCTTCAATCAACTTTGTTTTCTACACAGCACTTTAAAGGTTCTCACAGTGATCCTCTTCTTCAATTCCCCCCTGCTGCACTGCCCTTGTCTCACCCCTTGTATTCACTAAAATTTCTTCCATAATCAGATGCCTATTCGCCTAAAATTCAGATTCTAAATGCTCACTTTATGCACTAAGATCATACACTTCTTCCAATCCAGTTTTATTCTCTTCATTTCAGATCAGCTTCCCTTGAAGTGTAGTCACATAACTCAGCCAAAGTATAGATACGTATAAAACGTGAAAAGCTGTGAATTTGTTTTTAGGATGAAGAAATCCATAAGAGGCAGCAAATGGGGTAGACAGCAAAACCCCATAGTTCACAAGATACAGCTCACAAGAGGTATTTCAAAGCACCTGTGGAGTTTAAGAGATATGGCACCCTGTGTCTTTCTGAGGCTTTATGTCTGGCTCTTTCATAGGCTTCACATCTTCTTCTGGTTTTGGTTTAGCCTAAAAATAAAAAAATAGGAAAAATTATCTTACTGACTATCATAAAGGGTGTCCCCCCTCACCTTTAAAAACAGCTTTCAGAATCAAGAGACTAATAAAGACTCAAGTTTTAGTTTGGAAGTATAGTACAGTAGTTTGGAATTATAGTAGAAAGAGTGCTGAAAATTTAGGCCAACTATTATAAAAAGGTAGCCAAGTAGATCATATAACAGTAAAAACCATCTTTTGAAAGCTTTACAACACAGTGACATTTCACAACAGGTAGCCTTAGAGAGATGGCAAAGGTATCCAGTAAACAGTTCCAGAGCCTCCAGAACACTTATATTCTTAAGTGTTTGTTTTCTCTCTCTCTCTCTCTCTCTCTCTCTCTCTTTCTCTCTCTCTCTCTCTCTCTCACACACACACACACAGAGAAACTCACACACACACCACCCTTTCTTTGCCTTTACTCAACATGAAAGAGCTGATAGAGAAGCAGAAGATCACAAATGGCACTGGTGGAAAAAGTAGAGAGAATAATTTGTCTTACACTGTCCTCCTTTGGCCTTTTGGTGAGATCAAATGCAGCAAGAGATTCTGGGGTCCACTGTGCATGTACAGCGGGGAACTCAAAAGAAATAGGCTCAACCAGACCATAATTTGCCTTCAGTTCTAGCTGTGGAGCCTCTGGGGGAATCTTCTGGAAATAACTAAAAAGAAATCCACATCAATGGTCAGTATTCTCCTAATTCTTGTTGATAATTTAAGTAGGCTGGGAATGACTGATGCCATGGTCAGCTTGCATAAAATAACTGCCTGCAACTTAGTTTGCAACAATCTTCAAAAGGCAGAAGTCCCAAGATTAGGTGAGATGGGGGGTACTTCTATTAGGAGAACAGAAAATTCTCTTGACAACTGCCTCATTTTTATCTGCTCAGTATCAGGGGAAGTCTCATTTTCCTTCTATTACAAAGCATTTATAGATATTTGCCACAAGCAATAATTTCATAATCTGCTTTGCTTCAATTACATTGTTTCAACTACTTCTGACACTAATAAAGCACATGTCACATTAAACTTGTTACGGAAAAGGAATATGACCCTGCCATGGCCTTTTCAAACTAACAAGCAAACAAGAAAATGGAGTAGAACACTAGGACTGGGAAGCAGCCAGAGACAGCATGCTGGTACTCAGTCTGAGACAACTAGGTTTTGTTGTCTCCCCTTAACTTAGAATCAAAGAATCATAGAGTTGGAAGAGACCTCAAGGGCCTTCCAGTCCAACCTCCTGCCATACAGAATACACAATGTAATCATTCCCGACAGATGGCCATCCAGCCTCTGTTTAAAAACCTCCAAAGAAGGAGACTCCACCACACTCTACGAGGCAGTGTATTCCACTTCCAAACAGCTCTTACTGTCAGGAAGTCTTTCCTAATGTTTAGGTGGAATCTCTTTTCCTGTAGTTTGAACTCATTGCTCCATGCCCTAGTCTCTGGAGCAGCAGAAAACAAGCCTGCTCCATGCTCAGTATGACATCCCTTCAAATACTTAAACATGGCTATCATGTCACCTCTCAACCTTCTCTATTCCAGACTAAACATGCCCAGCTCCCTAAGCCGCTCCTCATAGGTCATGGCTTCCAGACCTCCCACCATCCTGGTCGCCCTCCTCTGGACACGTTCCAGCTTCTCAATATCCTTCCTGAATTGTGGTGTCCAGAACTGGACACATTATTCCAGGTGAGGTCTGACCAAAGCAGAATAGAGTGGCACTATTACTTCCCTTGATCTAGACACTATACTCGTATTAATGCAGCCCAGAATTGCATTGGCTCTAACTTGAATATTAGAGAGCAACTTGGTACCCTCCAGATGTTTTGGACCACAACTGCCCTGGCCTCAGCCATCATGACCTATAGTCAGAGATGATGGGTGATAGTCCAAAACATATGGAAGGTACCAGCTGGCAGAAGGCAACACTCCTAAAACAGAAACAGGGAAGCAACCCTCAGGAAACCTATCAGTCCTGGCCAGATGGCTTCCACTTTACCAAAGGCCTTTCCACTTACAGTGCAGCAGCATCTGCACAGAAAGGCAATGGAATTTAGGCAAACCTCCAACTTCCACCTCATGGCACTATATTTTGGCCAAGTCTTTCTACTGATCCCCTTTGCCAGCTGTCCCTAAGGGGACAGTTCTTAAGCAGGATGGAAATCAAGGTAATTTAAAATATTCAGAAAACAGAGTTTAAACAATGTTCACTGTATTTCCTAGACAGTTGTGCATGCTACTTGGTTAACCACCATCAAACCAAGCTAATTTGCACCCAAAATGGAATACTGGCACTATTAGGGAGCATGTACTTTGCTCAGGGGGTTAAATCTAAACATGTCTTTCTGTGAACACAAGGGCTTCTTGTGTTCATAGAAGGGGATGAGATTGAGCTGAGACGGCTGCAGGAGAGAATAGAGGAGAGGAGGTGCTTTTTGCTGATTCTTTATGGGCCACTTTCCAAACTGCTCCAAAAGGTCCCCTGGTGCTCTGGACCAACTTTTTGATGGGAGGGGGAGCTGGGGAAATTTGTGAAAATCACCTCTCCTCTTCCTCCAGCGCAAGTGTCCCATGGGTGGAGTTCTACCTACATGTAATCTAAACCTTTGCTGATGTCGTGCATCTTCATGTTACTTCTGAATTATAGTGACCCTAAGACAAATATATCACAGGGTTTTCTTGGCAGAATTTGTTCAGAGGTGCCCTTGCCTTCCTCTGAGGTTGAGAGTATTGATTTGCCCAAGGACACCCAGTGGGTTTCCATGGATGAGTGGGGATTCGAACCCTATCTCCCAATGTCCTAGTCCAACACTCAAACCAATATACCACACTGGCTCTCCATATTTCAAATACAGCTTCATATTTTTACACAGCTTATTCAACAACTAATTATTTATTTTAAATGCCAGAAAAACTGGTTTGATGGTTACTGGGTGGGTAGAGCACTGCTATTGTTTCTCTAGAGACAGCCAATAAATAGAGAGCTAAACTAACTGCAGACCCAGAGTTAAAGCATATATAAAAAAGAGGAGATCCCAAGATTATGTGGGTGGTCATTCTAGTGATATACAAGATGGAAAATTTTGGACCAGAGAAATTCATCTTACTGCCTATGGTGAAGCATCAGTTTCTGGGTCCCCCAACATGTGACCTATTGAGTCATAGTTAACATGTGTGAGCACAACAAAATTTCCCCTTGTGTTTCCTTATTTTTAGGAGAAAAGCAGTCTTTAATTGCAGGTGTTCCACAGCAGTCCTTTGATGCCATTCTCAGAGATTAAAAGCACAGCTCACATTCAGGTATGATTTTGAACCTGGCCATATTTAAAGGCTCTTTTGCTCTGTGGAAGGCTTTTGATTCAATCTTTGATGATCCCTCCCCTCGCCTACAGTTCCCTATCCCCCTCCTGCAGTAATCTGGAGGATTGGGGGGCTTGCATTTCAAGAACAGCAAGGAAAAGACTGAAAATCATTTCAGTGTATGAGAAAACCACAATATATACTTACATAAATCCATTCTCTCGCTGGCATTTTTCTAAGGTATTTTTCACCAGAGTTCCTAATTTTCTAAAGAAAAGGTGGCCAGAAGGCTTAGCTGTAGTCCCAGGTCCTTTGGTTTCACCGTATTCTTTGCATAATGCTTCAGCCTTGGCAAAAACTTTACAACAAAGCAGTAAGTGAGATTCTGTTGCTTAATTAACCTTTAGTAAAAACTTTATAAAGGTTAATACCTTTTAATCTGTATTTGTATTTTAATTTTTGTAAGCCGCTCCGATTGTTTTTAACAGAGGGGCGGGGTATAAATAAATTTTATTATTATTATTATTATTATTATTATTATTATAAAAAAATGTGTAATCGAATGTGTTCAGTAGAGATATGTTACAATGTTAAGAATGCATGTATAAATATTTCCTTTGTACAGTCCTCCCTCAACATTTGTGGCTTCCACACTCGCGGTTCCGCATATTCGCGGTTTGGTGAGGGGAGGCCGAAGAAAGTGGTGATGGGGCCTCTGAGGCTCTGTCACCACTTTCAGGAGGGGGGTAGGGAGGTGGGGGGAAGCGACTACAGGGCCTCCAGAGGCCCCGTGGTCACCTGGGGAGGGAGTGGGGAGGCAACTTCAGGGGCTCCGGAGGGCCTCTGGAAGTCCCATGGTTGCCTGAGGAGGGAGTGGGGAGGCGTGGAGAGGCAACTTCGGGGGCTCCAGAGGCGACTCCGGAGGCCCCGTGGTCGCCTTGGGAGGGAGTGGGGAGGGCAGTCTTTATTCGCAGAATTTTCACATTCATGGGGGTCTGTGGAACCTAACCCCCATGAATGTGAAGGGACGACTGTACAGTTATTCATTCATGCAACTACTATTTATTTATTTGTTAAAAGTATTTATTATTTCGCTGCCACTAGGGCTCCCAAAGTGATGTGCGCGCACGCACACACACACACACACACACACACAGAGAGAGAAAACGCATTCTTTAAAAGCAGATTAAAAAATAGTTTTTAAAAACAAATTTTAAAAGCCAATATTCTTTAAAAACAGACTAAAAACAATCTTAAAAGCCTATCCTGTCTAAAGGAGGCAACTTTGCAGTTACCACCACCAGAATCTCAGTTGAAGACATCATTGCCCATGTTGAATCTGCCCTCTACCGTCTCCTGGTGGAAGAGACAGAAGAGATAAGAGGAGAAACAGCTAGGATCCTGAGGACGGGAAAACCACCACCCAGCAACATAACCATAAAAGAAAGAAAAGCCATCAAGGATCTCAATGCAGACTCAGAAATCATTATCCTCCCAGCAGACAAAGGCAATGCCACAGTAATCATGGAAACAGAAAAATACAGACAAAAAATAAGGGAACTCTTAGACCCTGCAACATACAGTAAACTCAAGCAAGACCTGACCAACAAAATCACCAGAAAAACAAATGCCTTGATCAAGAACTCATCAATTCAGCCAATCATACACCAGAATCTATGCAGATCAGAGGGTCTCCCATCAAGACTATATGGACTTCCCAAGATCCACAATGATTCCATTCCACTCCGACCCGTAGTGAGCGCCATTGGATTCCCCACGTATGACTTGGCCAAGTTTCTGATCAACAACATTGAACTGAAACCTGGAGACAGACTGATCAGTTTTGATATTGTCTCCTTGTTCACCAAAGTCCTCATAATGGACACCATGGCACTCATACAACAAATATTTCCTGAGGACATCACAACCTTGTTCAAACACTGCCTCACCACAAGCTACTTCTAGTGGGATAACAAATTCTACGAACAGATAGATGGGGTAGCCATGGGCAGCCCCCTGAGCCAAGTGATAACAAACTGTTACATGGAACATTTTGAAAAGCAAGCCCTGGAAACAGCACCAAAAAAGCCCACAACATGGTTCCAATATGTGGATGACACTTTCATCATTTGGAACCATGGAGAAGATTTGGTCTCCTTCCTGAACCACCTGAACAGCATCCTCCTGAATATCCAATTCACATGGAAAAAGAAAAGGAAGGAACACTGCCATTCTTGGATGTCCTAGTCATCCACAAACCAAACCAATGGTTAGGCCACAGGGTATACAGAAAACCTACACACACAGACAGATACCTACACAAGAACTCCAATCATCACCCAGGACAAAAAAGAAGCACAATAAAAACATTGGTAGACCATGCAAAAAGGATCTGCGAACCCCACTACCTGGAGGATGAACTGAGACACCTAAACTGGGCCCTACAGGCTAATGGTTACTCCAGATCAGACATCACAAGAGCAGCCAGACCCAGAAAAAAACCCACAGGAATGAAGAAGAAAAACAGCCACCCAAAGGGAAGGTATTTTTACCATACATCAAAGGAGTCACAGACAGAATAGGGAAACTGATGAGGAAACACAACCTCCAAACAATCTACAGACCAACCAAGAAAATCCAAGAAATGCTACGCTCAGCGAAGGACAAAAGAGACCCTCTCACAGCTGCAGTTTACCGCATACCATGCAGCTGTAGACAAGTTTACATAGGGACCACTAAACGCAGTGTGCAAACACGAATCAAGGAACATGACAGACACTGCAGACTGGGCCAACCAGAAATATCAGCAGTAGCAGAACATGTTATAAACCAACCTGGACACAAAATATTATTTGAAAACACAGAAATTCTGGACCAGGCCAACAACTATCATGTCAGAATACACAGAGAAGCTATTGAAATCCACAAATACCTGGACAACTTCAACAGGAAAGAAGAAACCCTAAAAGTAAACAAAATCTGCCTCCCAGTTTTGAAATATAATAGAATTAAAACTCAACACTTACAAAGGAATTCCACCCAGGGACAGGGGGATTCCCAGCAGATAATGGCTCATCAACCAACCATCAGCCAAACAGACACTAATGAGCCTTGCATTTCTATACCCAGAAACTAACCATTCAATTACACAAATTTACATATTCTCCACTACAGGGCTTCACAGCATATAAACCCCAGACACACTCCTACCCAACCATTCTCTGAAGATGCCAGCCACAGATGTAGGCAAAACATCAAAAAGAAACTATTCCAGAACACAGCCTGGAAAAAACCCCAAGGAAAATCAATCTTAAAAGCCATTTTTTGCACCTTACTTTGCTTCCTCTGCAGTTTTAAAGACCTAAGGCCATAGAATAGTTCCCAACAATTACATGTTAGACCTGGAAAACAGACTCCTAGCCATACAGGAAATAACCAAATGAGAGCAGTACATTTTTGCTGCTTGTCTGTTATGTTCTACATTGCAAAAACTTGACTACAATAATGGCTTCTCAACTTTTTCTGTGTGAATGGTTCTGGTCTTTTTGACAGACCTATACATGGGGCCCCAATTAAATTGCTTATCTCAACTACAGTAGTTCCATTTTGGGTAAATGTTGCCTTATTTTTCAACAATTGATTGAAATGGGTCCACTCATGGGTCTACAATGGGTCTACTCCAATTTGGACTAGCAACTGGATTTCTCTCTCCATGATCTCTCCCTGCCCCTTACACTGTCCTGGGGAAACCTATCATAGCAATCCACGAACCTGTCAAAAACATTATGAAGCATATTCAATGTACATACACTTACATTTTCTACAGTTATATTTACATATGTAGATGTTCATGTAAGGTTTTGATGTGCTGAAATTCAGAAAAGCAGAACTGTGTTTTTTTCCAGAGCTAGGAAAAATTAAGGACAAAACCACTGTACTTACATTTTTCTGCTTCTTGCAAAGCCCGAATTGATTCTCCACATTTATCACTGGCCAGAAGGGTTTGACCATGGTAGCAATAGGCCTAGGGGGAAAGATTATGTTTTTAAAATGCTTTGAGGACACTATAGAGCAACATTAACTTATGTGCTTCATTTAAAGGAGCAGGAGAGTAAGCACCACAACCACAGAAGGAACAGGGCTGAACACAAAATAGTGGTAAATTCTCCAGCTTCTTTGATACTGGAAGATTTAAGTGTATTGTCCAGGCTGCAGCTGGATAACACAACCAACCTATATTATAGAAGTTTCATAAAGTAGCTGAAGGATGTCTGAAGTGGTGGGGAACAGGAATGTAGCAACTAAGATCTCCAGGGTAAAAGGGAATCTGCTCTTTAGCGATCAATTCCTCTCTAATGACTCACTGAGGATCTGTATCGATAGGAATAGCTCTCTATTTGGCCACACATCCTCATTTGAGACAACACATAGTTTTTATTTTCAGTGCCGGTAGAAACTTTCATGTATCACACAAACTAGGAAATTGAGTATGAGACAAAATGCTAGACTGCATGTTTGTAGATTTTGAAATACTGTATTAAATATTGTATCTGTTTGTTTGTATTGTAAACAAATAAGCTACCTCTCAAATGCTGATTAACAATTCTTGCAAGAATTTGATAGAATGCTGAAAAGTCTTTTGAAGGATTAATAAACCTGAAGAAAGTACTCACATAGGCCATATAGAAACATGACTTCAACTGAAGATATTTTCGCCACTTCATTGTGTATGCTGGGTCCAGACTGGATAACATTTGATCTAGAAGGAGAAGACAGCATTATATTTGCAACAGTAGTCTGTTCACAGTCTTGTCCTACTGTAGCAGCTATAGAGATATGAAGGCTCCAGAAAAAAAAAAAAAAAAAAACCCTGGTTGTTTTACAATTTTTTTTACAAGGCCTCCCCCACCCCCCAGAAAAACTGGGAAGAAATGGTTATTGATTATTTCCTTTCAGAATGATGAATAAAACAATTAAGACAAGGTGTTTACATATTTACTCCCTCAAAATCATTTCTAAAAACTAAGCAAGAAGAACACTTTTGTGTAAAACTATGTTCAGCATCAGTTCACTATGATTTCTGGTTTTGTCTTCCTTTTCCCAGTTCATTTTATGGAAATTAATATGGTTTGTCTGCTTGACACTATGGAGAACTAGTGGAGATAAAATAATTTTCTCTCTTTTATCAATGTTGATGTTTTATTCAATTTTTATTGGACCGTTTTAGCGAGTTCCTCAAACCAAAAAGGTTCCTTATAGTTTAGGTATTCCCTACAGTTCAGGACCTTGTAGCAAAAAGTAAAATGCTACAAAAGTTAAGTTCAATTTGCAATTTTATTCTGAATAAACTGTACTTTTAATATAGCAAACATGATACTTTTATGCCAAATGTATTACATATAATGAATGTTACGTTCCTAAAGTAACCAAATTACTTTCAATCTGTAAAGCAGGGAGGTTTAAAATGCATTTTTAAATTTTTCTTAAAATTTCATTTTTTTTCTGGAATAAATAAATTCAAAATTTCCTTCCAGGGCTTCAAAAATTTCTGAACATTTTACATTTCAAAGCAGTTGCCAAATAATTAATTTGGTATGAAAGCCCTGATTATTAAATTAACCATCTCTAATGCACAGTGTTATGTTCTTATATACTTCTGTCCTCAAAACAGAAATGTATAACATGTTGGTTTTAAGTTTCATTTGGTGAACTGAATGACAAACCCAAAGTGAGTGTCTTCTCAGCTAATCTGGAGTGCCATGGATTCTCCTGACTTCCCATTGCATTTCTTTGGTGTTCTTTACATGGTTAGGAGTCCATATAGGAGACAACCAAATATTCATTAAAAAAGTACTTTTAACATACCTGCTTTCTGATAGAAATTGGCTGTTTCATAGGCCAAGGCAGCTATTAGACCAGGATTATGTTTCAGCTCAATAGCTCGGGCAATCGTCACTAAGATTTAAAAAACAACACCATAACTATAAAGATATCCTTTATATGTAAATTACATAAATCCTGGAAATTTTAATTGCTTCAATATGGATTACAAATTAGCCATAAATCCTGTTCAGAATGGAATATTTCCCCTTATATTTCTAACAGTGAATATAGCAGCACTAAATGAAAATATTTCTCAGTTAACATAATAAACGAAGGACAAACTTCCATTTAAATCAGGAATGGGGCAAGTGTGGTCTGTTTGTGGACCACCAAGGCCATTTTACAGCCCTCAATTAATTTCTGAAAACTCAAAATATCCGTGGGTGCCCTATGAAAAAAAAGCCTCTTCTGGAAGAGCTGGAGGATGTGGTGAAGATGTCCTCCACTGCCTCTAGGGGCATAGAGGAGGGCTTTCTGAGTAAAAATTCACCAAAATTGGGTGGGTAGGAGAAATCCAGCCCACTGAAGTCCAGTGAATGGTGTCCATCACTCTCAGAGCTTTGGTAGCTGATCTCCCCAATCATCTACTACTGTAATAACTTTCATTATAGAAGGCTCCGACTCTTCCAGAAATTTATCTACTAACTTTTCTCTCAACAGAATATTTCATTTATCCATTTCTGCTAAGTCTTCACTAATTCAATTGCTTAGTACCTTCTTGAGCTTCAGCTTGGCACTGAATAATGTAGCAGTCTATTAGTCGAGCTTCTAAATCTCTTCCCTTTTCTATGGGAGTGATCAGTTTAGGGATGTGGCTTTCCTAAGGAAAAAAGGCAATCAAGTATTAACAATTTCATTGATTCATACACAAAGCATGTAGATGTGTACACAAAACATATGTAAAATATCCAAAGATGTATGTGATCACACTATATAAAGCTATCCTCTCTCTAGACATACAAAAGCATTTCCTTGTTCTGATGTGAGAGAGGATCTTACACTATCAAACAGCTGCTACTATCAGTACCGTATATTCCAGCGTATAAGACAACTGGGCGTATAAGACCACCCCCCCAATTTCCAGCCAAAAATCTAGGCCTAGGCATATATTCGCCAGATAAGACCCCCCCCCCCCCAATTTGGCTGGCTGGGGGAGCCTTGCCAGCTGATCCTCTTTGTTTCCCAACTCATGAGGATCTCCTCGTGAGTTGGGAAAGCGAACAGGATCAGCTGGCAGGGCAACATTCACCCCTCTCTTCAACCTTCCAGTCAAACTGGACTCAAAGGTGGAGGAAAGGGGCGAAAATGCCCAGTTTGCCTCAGCAGCCCCCTTCCCTCCGTCTTGGCTCTTCCGAAGGGGACCAAGGCGGGGGAAGCGGGGGCGGCCGCGGCAACCCCCTAGATTCGCCCCCTCTCCCCACCTTCAAGGAAGGTGGGGAGAAAGGGCGAACATGCCCCATTTGGCTCCATAGGGAGGACGCGGGGCCGTGGAGCCAAACCCCGGGATTCGTCCCCCTCTCCCCACCGTCAAGGGAGAGGGAGCGAATCTAGGGATTTAATTCCACAGCCCCATCCCTCCTTCTGGGCTCCCTCCTCCCACGATTCCCCAACCCACAGGAGGCTGCCCAGTCTCCTGGTGGGTTGGGGAATGCGGGATGGCCAGCTGGCTGGGGGGGTGGAGGGAGGGGGCTTCGCAGCCACCTCCCTCTCCAAAGCGCAGCTTTGGGGAAGGGGGGTGGGTAGGCGGAGGGTGAATGGGTGGATGGGCGGAGGGGGCTTCACAGCCACCCCCCCTCCAAAGCGCGGCTTTGGGGAAGAGGGGTGGCTGGGCGGAGGGGGAAGGGTGGCTGGGGGAGGGGGCTTCGCAGCCACCCCCCCTCTCCAAAGCGCGGCTTTGGGGAAGGGGGGTGGCTGGGCGGAGGGTGGATGGGCGGAGGGTGCTTTGCAGCAACCCCCCCTCTCCAAAGCACGGCTTTGGGGAAGGAGGGTGGCTGGGTGGAGGGTGAATGGGTGGATGGGAGGAGGGGGCTTCGCAGCCACCCCCCTCCTGAAAGCCACGATTCCATGGCTTTCGGCAGGGGGGATGGATGTGCAGGGGGTGGGCGGGGGGCAGGGAGGAGGGGGCTTCCCAGCCACCCCCCCTCCCAAAAGCCGCGATTCCGCGGCTTTCAGCAGGGGAGTGGATGCGCGGGGGTGGGTGGGTGGCACGGAGGAGGGGGCTTCCCAGCCAGCCCCCCTCCCAAAAGCCGCGATTCCGCGGCTTTCGGCAGGGGGGGTGGATGTGCGGGGGGTAGGCGGGGGGCAGGGAGGAGGGGGCTTCCCAGCCACCACCCCCTCCCGAAAGCCACGATTCCGCGGCTTTCGGCAGGGGGGTGGATGCGCGGGGGGGGTGGCAGGGAGGAGGGGGCTTCCCAGCCACCCCCCCTCCCGAAAGCCGCAATTCCGCGGCTTTCGGGAGGGGGGGTGGATCCGCGGAGGGTGGGCGGGGGGCAGGGAGGAGGGGGCTTCCCAGCCACCCCCCTTTCGGCAGGGGGGTGGATGTGCGGGGATGTGCGGGTGGCAGGGAGGAGGGGGCTTCCCAGCCACCCCCTCTCCCGAAAGGTGTGGTTCCGCGGCTTTCGGGAGGGGGGGTGGATCCGCGGAGGGTGGGCGGGGGGCAGGGAGGAGCACTTTGCTTCACCCCCCTGCCCCATCTCCTGCCTCTTCACTCCGTTTGCGAAGAGACAGGAGATAGGCAGGCAGGTGAAGCAAAGTATATCTGGCGTATAAGGCTGTCGATTTTGGAGGGCACTTTTGAGTGCTCAAAAGTCGTCTTATACACCGGAATATACGGTATGTTAGATTATGAGCACCACTTAGCACCAATATGTGATGTTAGCCATTAATCTTTGATCCAGTTTAGTTTACTATAGTATCTGTTAAAGAGTCTACCACATTGAAACATGTAAGGAAGAGAGGTTAGCTAATTTTCACTCCATGCAAAGATTTTTATACAGTAATCCACTTAAGCAAGCAATTCCCCCATATACACTGTACTTTTACAGGTATAGCCCCACGAATGGATATTCTACAAGTCCCCCTAAACATTAGAAATGAATGTACCAGTCTTAATGTACTAGTCCAAATGAGTTAATACGTTAAAGGTGGTGGGAAAGATTACCATCCATGCCTAAGACATCAAAATAATGAAAGTTGTGTAGAACAAGTAAAAAACATGAGCAAAAACAAAGATTTTTAACAGGAGTCCATATAATTAAGCTTTCCAAAAAAAGATTTTATACCTTTAAGTGTCTGAAAATTCCAGCTGCTATTTTCATACTCCGATGGACATCTTTTGCTTCTTCTTCAGTTATGCTAATGGATTACAAATTTATTAGTGCGTCAAATCCACAAGCAAGTCAAGCATCAAGAAATTTACTCACCCTTCCTCTAAATAAAGTTGCCAAAATCCTCAATAAACAAGTCCTTTTTTAGTGTTCATTACTGCAGGGCTCATCACTGGATAAATGGATTTTTTTTACATTTAGTATAATCTAAGAAGTCAGAAGAAACTAGGAAACATAGGCCAAGATCCTCCACCAAGCAGGCAGAGTGTAATGCCCCACCTGTGCACTTCTGTATCCTCCTCTGTCCTGACAGCTGTCAAGCCCCAAGAGGCAGGCACTGACCGGTGGGGAGGAGGCAAGCACTTCAGACAATGAAGCAGCAGCTGGTCTTGGCTTGGAGGGAGGAAAGTGAGGGTGCAATCACAGAATGGGTTCACCTTTCTTTTCCTTCCCTTCAGACCAGCTACATCCGCATCATCTGAATGGCTTCTGCCCTCCCTCTTGGTACACAGCAGCAGCAGCTCCTCCTGTGGCTTGACAGATGCTGGCCAAGGTTGGTGGTGCAAGTTTCAGACAGGATGGCAAGAGCTAAATAATAGCTCCTTGCACTATCCAAAAGGAGACAGACCAGTGTAGGTTGATAATACAATGCCACCTAAAGGAAAGTGTCTTATATTAGGTCAGGCTATTTGCCCAGGGAGCTCACTATTATCTCTTCTAACAATTATTATTATTAAAGTTTATTTCTAGAGCGCTGTTGGTGTACACAGTGCTGTACAAAAACAATCAAGGATAAAACAGAATGAAACCTGCCAAAGGCGTACAATCTAAATAAAACAATAGGCAAAATAATAAAAATCAATTAGAAACAAGAATAATTACAACAATTAATAACAACATCCACAGTAAACCCAAGTGACAGAAGAAATAAATGTATATCAGACAAAGCTGGGGAATGCCTCCCTGAACAAGGTGATCTTTACCTCACATTTAAAAGTGCACAAAGAAGTAATGGCCCATATTTGAGGGGGAAGAAGGTTCCAGGAGTGAGGGGCAGCAAGCAAGAAGGGGCGAATCCGGGATGGAGCAGTGGAGATCCTAGGTTGGGACAATAAGCCTTGAGTACTAGAATGAAGGGTACAGGTGGGAATGTAAGGAGAGAGAAAGTCAGATAAATAAAGAGGGGCTAGCCCATGCTGGGCTTTGAAAGTTAGTAACAAAAGCTTATATTGGAAACGGAAAGGGAAGGGAAGCCAGTGAAGAGAAAACAGCAAAGGGGAAACATGGTCAAAGCGATGAGCGGAAGTAATGATACGGGCGGCTGAATGTTGAACAGAAATTAAAGGGCGAACAATAAGTGATCCTTGGTAGGACTT
This sequence comes from Gambelia wislizenii, assembly GCA_030847615.1. Taxonomy (NCBI): domain Eukaryota; kingdom Metazoa; phylum Chordata; class Lepidosauria; order Squamata; family Crotaphytidae; genus Gambelia; species Gambelia wislizenii. The sequence continues at coordinate 52,094,239 of JAUMIR010000001.1, read as the reverse complement.
TTTCCATCACTAAGTAGGTATGCATAGGACTAGGTTTTATTACTATTTGGCACTAAGATATGTAAATTTCATAACTTGAAATGTCTTTACTCTTAGGGGTAATCCTGGCAGGTCATGGCTTAATAGTCACGAAGACCCTGGTAACTAAGGCCTAAATCAAGTTGTTTGTCCTAACTACAGCAGAAGCATTAAATCAAAGGGAACTTGTTAAGTGAACACTTGGAAGTTCCATTTATTCAATGGGTCTGTTCTAGCTGTGACTAACAACTGGATTCAGTCTTAAACCAGAATCCTAAAACTGAAGTACAACCAAATCCGCTAACTGCGATGGGCTTAGGCCAAGTTGGAGAATTTTTTGCCCCATGAGTTGTAATCATAAACATCTGGAGGGCCAAATATTCACCACTCTTGACTTAAAGACACCTAACTGAGCACAGGATCAGTAGCTAAACTTCTAATAAGAATTTATTAAGTGAAAATACTTACTCTTCCTTTCCAGCCAACCTTGATGCATATTTAGTGTACCATAAAGCCACATTAAATCCCATAGAAACTAGTTCAAATACCGCATCTTGCTGGGCACTAAATGAAAAAGAAAGGAAACATGGTTTCATGCACTAGAATCATAGAGTTGAAAGAGACCACAAGGGCCATCCAGTCCAACCCCCTGCCATGTAGGAATAAACAATCGAAGCATCCAGCCATCCAAAGAAGGAGACTCCACCGCACTCCAAGACAGTACATTCCATTGCCAAGCAGCTCTTACTGTCAGGAAGTTCTTCCTAATGTTTAGATGGAACCTCTTTTCCTGCAGTTTCAGTTCTTTTATTTATATTCATGAGACTTTAAATTTTGAACTGCAACACATTAGTTACTTCATGTACATTTTAAAGACTTACAGCACAAAATTATACACATTTACTCAAGTGTAAGCACCACTGTCTTCAAGGGTGTACCCCTAGGAAAGTGGGTACAGGATTGTACTGTTAAGCTTAAATCCAATAGATAGTCTCAACTAGAACAGATCCATGGAACTTTGTAAATCAACACATATGTAAATTGTATTAATTTAATGGATCTACTCCAGTTGGAATGAATAACTGAATTTAGGCCTTAGAACAGGGATGGAGTTGCTGGCCCTCTGCATTTTGTTGAACTGCAACTCCCAGCAGCCCTAACCAACACAGCCAACAAGGAATGCCTGGATTGCATTTTAACAATGTCTGGAGAGCAACATGATTCCCACCCCTATCTTAGAACAAAAAAAAGTTCATGTTTAGTTTCCATTCCTCATCTGGCCATGTCAAATCACATGAGCAAATCCCAAAGTATTCAAATGTATGCTGCTCAAATAGAATTTTCATAGATGAAAAGTACAATTGTTTTCTCAGAAACAATTTGTGTTTTGTTTGAGTCTGGATTAGGAATGACTGAAATATAACTACTCTACAAACTCCAAGTCCCTAATAACACCCCGCTCCCCGGTCCAAAGTGAAACACAGAAGTCCCAGTCAGTTAAGTTACAACAGAATATTTAAGTTTTCCACTGAGTGCAACTGAGGAAGCAGATGCCCTGACAGTTTCATAGAAATGGAAATTGTGCAGAAATATTCACACTCACTACAGGGCAAATTTCATGTATAAAGATAACAGACACTATCAACACGCCTAACTGGTACATTTTTGTCTAATTATTCATGTTTAGGCATATTTGACTCATTTAGGCATATTTGAGTCAAAAAAAGAAAGAGCAGCAGAAGCAATCACAGAGGACTGTGTCAGTAAATTAAATAAATTAAAAAGATCAAAAGAGCTCAGACCAAGGTTGCAACTGATCCAGCATCCACTTCCCAAGCCTGATGCTTCTGTTTTACTCTCCCTGAAGTCAAAGCCTTCCCTTGCTCCCAGCAACGGATATGCAGGGGCATACTAACTCTGAATCTAGAGGTTCCATTTTGACTATATAGCTAATAGTCACTGATGTACCCATACAAAAAATATACATTATTTAATTTTGCATAATTTAGCATGTTTTTAAATTTCAGGGTCTGGATTAATTAAAAATAAGGTAATCAATATGAGTGAGACAGGGGAGCAGAAAGAAATAAGATATCTGGTATAAGCAGAAAGTAGCAGTAAGAGCTGAAAAAGCTGTCCAAAGCACTCTTTGGTTTAAAAGCCATTTCAGACTGCATGCCAAACATGAGAACTAGAAATATGTTAAATTTCATGATAATGAATATTTGTCTCTGCAGGCTCATATGGTGGCACAGAGGTTTGCAAAATATAATATCATATAAAGACAACAACAGTCCGCTTACATGTATGTTTCCAGGCACTATCAACAGGCCCAACAGTGGCATTTTTGTCTAATTATTGTATCTGGGGCTACATGGTAGGGCCTGATGGTAAGTTTGGTGCTTGTGTACAATCCAAGTCTATTTTTCCCACTATAAAGTGCTGTGTAAACTACACTCAGCAGCATTTGCAGGGTTTCAGCTGTAAGACTTTCACTTTGTGGTGAGCAACTCTGAAGTTGATATATTTTTTTTGTCACAGACAAAATACCTTTTTCTTTGTTCTCTTCTAACAACATCATGTCTGTTTGGTAATCTGTTAATGTACTTGCTATCCAAGTTACTTACTGTCCAGAAAGATTTGGTTGCAACAGGCACTAAAAACATACTACAATTACCTTGGTACATGTCCAAGCAAAGTGTCTGTCCACTTAAAATTCTGAATATATCTCAGCTTGCTGTCCTGTGAAGAGTCATCCAGTGAAACTATAAAACCTGATAAATAGATAGATAGACAGATAGATAAATGCTACTATAACAATACCTCTTCAAAAAGGCAATTTCAAAATGATTGTTTGGATCCTCAACATTTATTCCTGTCTCTATATTCAAGTTCCTCAGCTCTATATATGCAATGTATTTTTCTAACACACAACACTGTACTGTTACCTATTCTCACACACTATTTAAAATACTGACATCCTCCTTCTACTTAAAAATAGTCTCTTGAGATTCAACACACTGGGATGATCTGGGGTCAATTTTATATTATATAGCTGAAGCAATCAAATTCTGTATTAGGAACTAATCAATGGGCATTCTATCTCCTTATTCAATGCAAGAAAAAGAATGCCAACTAGGGCAACAACGTGTTCATTCTGGTGAACCACAAAAAGGAAATAAACTCATGCAGACTAGGTGGGATATTTCAAAGCATATTGGGTCCAAAGATGTGATATAAGGTGCTTACACCTGTCCAATTACTGCCAGTTACTTCCACAGCATCGTGATTTAAAAGAGACCTCCTTCCCATTGCTTTTGCCCTCCCTGTGGTGGATATGGGGGTCTGCCCTACATGTGCTGGTTGTGCGTTCAATCCACATATAGCCCGCTGTGGTTTAGATGCTTCTGTGATGCATTTTTTTATTTAATAAATCAACAATAACCCCAAACAAGCATGCCAGCTGTTCTGATTGTTTACCTTTCAGGAGTGAAAAATAAGAATCAGTTGCATTTTTCATCATATCTGGATTACAACTCAAGTCTGTAAAAAGATCCAGGAGTCGTGTTCGAGAGGACCTTAGATCACTGTATAAGAAAACACAAATACCCCCCACAAAAGGAGATCAAAAACAAACTCTTCTGTGCAACTCATTCAACAGTATTGTTATCTTTTGCAAATATCAATGTACAGTAGGATCCCCGTATCCACTGATTCATTTGTCCACGGAACACAAAACAGCACACCTGTCATAGAGCCTTCCTAGAAAATGTGTCCTCTCTAGCCATTTTCTAGGTCCTCCAAGGCAACTGTATGGTATTTTAAACAGGCAGTCCCATTGTTTTTAATGGTGTTTACTATTATCTATGGTTTTCAGTATCCAGGGGGCTCCCCAGAACAAATCCCTGTGGATACACGGGTCCTACTGTATGTAAATGTTGGGAAGTCCACACTTTTCTTTTAGAATCACTTACTTGCAAATCTTTGATGCAGCTGGAGTGGTGGCTAACCCATAGTAATTGAATGAGACAGGAGCTGTAGCCTTTAAAGGGTTTCGATGAAACCAGTGAGTCATTTCTCTTGAAAACTTCCTGCAAGATGATAACTACAACAAGCCTAAAACAGCAAATGGGAAGTTATATTACATTCATAAATATGAACCTCCTGTAAAAATAACTAATAATCTCATTCCATAAAAATAAATGTTTCACACTACATGGAAAACACGCAGTCTACTATCATGAACACATTTACTAGGAAGTAACCCCATTAAATATCATGGAATGTAGTAAACACATATAGCATTGAACTGAATGAATTTTACCTGTGTACCTACGGTTAGTATGAGATGCAGTGGCCATAATTCAAAACGCTTGACTCTTAACACATGACAAGTGCAGCAGAGATACATACATATAATTTATCCTATACAACTGTAAACTGTAAGGACTTTTGTAAATGACATCTCAACTCCAGTTTTCATGAACTAGGTAATTATAATACTTGATTTGGAATGAGTACAATGCCCTTAAGTTAATTTTTTCTAGAGGCAAGAAGTGCATGGCACTCCTACATCCACATCAACAAGATCTACTATTCAGAATTTCTATCAATGGAGCCATTATTATCTAGCCTTTTGTATCTGAGAGATCACTAGTCCAGAAGAGAATTTTGCTTTTTTGTCTGAAATATTTGCTCAAACTAGTTAAACTGGATAATTCAGCACATATATACCCTTATTTTTCCTTTTAAACTTACTCCTTTTAATTTCAACAAATTAAAAGATTTGTTGAAGTGAGAGGCTTTGGGTTTTTATGGCTCTTTCACAAGCTTAGGCCCAAAGAAGGAAAGTCTACAGCAGGTCCTTTATGGAACAGATTAACAATTCATTCAGCCCAGTATCCTCTAGCAGAAAGGAGCAATAATAAAAATACTGAGTATTTCAAGTGTTGTAACTGTCGTAATCATAGCTATTACAATCATTTAAACAAAAATATCTACCTTTTGCAAAACCCTAACTAGTAGGATACTTCTTATAACAGTTTTCCTAAATAAATGAAATTCATATATTTCTATAATTTCTAAGATTTCTATAATTAGAAGCAGCTTATAGTTTCACTCAGTTGATGCATATATTGATCTTTAAAAAGTTAAGGAGCTTACATTTACTCCTTTGATATCAATATATTGAGAGATCCTGCATACACTATACCAGTGATGGGCAACCTTGTGAGCTTGGTGTGTCAAACTTCGCCAAAAAACTGAGCATAACTCAGGTGGTGTATCACTTTGAGGAAAAAACTTTAGGGAGGTGGGGGGGTGGAGGAAAGTGGCGATCAGGGCTTCGAAGCCCCGATCGCCACTTTAGGGAGGGTGGGGTGGTGGTGGAGGAAAGTGGCGACCGGGGCTTTGAAGCCCCAATTGCCACTTTAGGGAGGGTGGGGGGTGGAGGAAAGTGGCGACCGGGGCTTCGAAGCCCCAATCACCACTTTAGGGAGGCGGTGTGTGTGTGTGAAACATCTTTCTTGGCATGCAGCCGTCTCAGCGGCCGCGTGTCATCAAAAATGGCTACGCGTGTCAGTGCTGACATGCGTGTCATAGGTTCGCCATCACTGCACTATACAATATAAACAAAGGGTTGGGAAGCTATGGTCCTCCAATCATCATCCCCGTCTGTTGGTTACGTCCTCCGGGGTGAATGAAATCCAACAATATCTGCAGGGCACCCAAGGCTCTTATACAAATTTTAACCATCTAATATTTCTTAGCAGGGCTCCTGAGAGCAAAACCTCCAGTGCAGGCTTATTTTATAAATAATGACAATATTGATATCTTTTCTATTTGTAAAGATGGTTGGCCTGCAATTTCAATTATCCCCCACCAATGGCCATGCCAATGGAAATTGTATTCAAAAATATCTGGACAGCACCAGGTTGGGGAAGGCCAAGTTAGGCTGTGGTTAGGACACTTACAATTACCCTTTTGGCTTAAACAGAAAAAATGGCTTAAACTATATTATTATTAATATTATTATTTTGGACTTTGTAGCATTAAGAAGGTCAGGATGCTACCTTCTCATTTTAGGGAAAAAAATGCTAAGTTTACACAGTCTAAATACCCTCAAGTCACCAGACACCAAGTGACCTTGGAAGCTAAGCAGGGTCAGCTCTGGTTAGTACTTAGATGAATACCAGGTGCTGTAGGCTATATTTCAGAAGATGGAATTGGCATAGCACCTCTGAGTATTTTTTGCCTAAGAAAACCCTATGAAATGCATGTGGTCACAATAAGTCAACAGGCAACTTGAAAGCACACACACAAAGTTGCACAGAAATTCAGCTTACATTAAGCCTACTACATAAACAATTCTGCAGAACATTCCATTGAAACCCTCCTGAAACTCCACTATTTGGAATCCCTATGTTTGGATTTCAGAGTTCCTGAATTCTCTCTTCTCTAATCTTTTCCATTCTTGGAAGGTAAGACTGTCATGACTTTAAAAAGTGATAGAGAACTTATGCAAATGTTGTGTGACTGCAACTCCCATCACAGCTAATGGTGAAAGATGACAAAAGTTGAAGTGCAAGATCTTGAAGCCACACATCCATCACCACTGGTTTAAAAGCATGGATTATATACATCTTTTAATCTTCCTTCCAAACAACACTTTGTGGCTTAAGAGAAATGGATACACAGGTATGAACAGAATTAGGAGCATTATTCCCTCTAATCAAGACAGATGCACTCATGCTGACCAATATAGCAGTGAAATGGGGCCATTCAGAGTAAATGTGTGGTTTCTATATATGCAAGGAGTATCAAGGATAGACAAAATATCTCCCTCCTTCTCAAAATACCAAATTCATTCATACAGAATAAGATGTGATACTCCCTCCCACATAATGTAGCAGAGCTCAGGAACTGTTGCCTGTCACAACCCAAATTACAGCATTAAAGTTCTCTTCTAAAAATGAATTTATTTATCGCTTATCTCAGCCTACTTTCCACACACTTTGCTACTGGGCCAAGAGCTTCCCATACTAGATTTCATACCCACCCAAACATGAGCCCAAATCCTCAGCCAGCTTATGTAGTGACAGGACCTTCTGCTTAAAAACAAACATGTGAGTTAAAAGCGCTTTATACATGCTCAGGGACTCAGCATGTCCCTGAGAAGCTTAACTCCCATTGAATTAGCATTTCACATTAGGGTGACCATCTTTCAGCCATGAGTTTAAGGGAGATTTAGTCATGACAAATTTTGCACATTTTTAGCAGTGTGGCATCACTCCAGCAAATGTTCATTGGTACAGGATTACAACTTTAGCGGCTAGGCCATATTGTTTAATATTTTGATTGGCTTTGTATGTTTGTGTATGTATACATTATCCAGAAACTTAAACAGCAACAACAAGAACAACAAAAATTACTCGAAAAAGATCCCAAACACCACTACTAATTTTAAAGAAAATGGAAAGAACCCTTACAGACATCTTATCAAAACAGACACACAAAGGCACACGCTCACCCCCACACAAATTAAAAACTTTCTTTTATACATATAGATGGAAAAGCACACAAACCCCATTCTGCCCGCCCCCACTTACAGGGACATGCAAACATACAGTTCCCTTTCTCACATTCTAGAACACACACATACCTCTCCCTCCCACACCCACACCCACTCTCCACCCTGTCTGACATAAATGCAAACACACACCTCAAACAGGCAGGAGTTTCCTGGCTTGCCTTTTGATCATAGAATCATAGAGTTGGAAGAGACCACGAGGGCCATCCAGTCCAACCCCCTGCCATGCAGGAATACACAATCAAAGCATCCCTGACAGATGGCCATCCAGCCTCTGTTTAAAGACCTCCAAGGAAGGAGACCCCACCACGCTCTGAGGGAGTGTGTTCCACTGCCGAACAGCTCTTACTGAACATTATGATCCTCCACACAACACATCCAGCCTTCACGGGTTCCCTCTATGCACTTGCTTGCCCTTAACACCTGAATGTCAGACTTCGTAAATATATGGGAGAAATAGTAGGTCAATAAGGAAGGATCCAAAATAATAAAAATAAAATTAGCTTGAATAAGGGAGATACAGGGAAATAAGGAAGAGTTTGTCAGTCTATTACACAGGCAGTAGGGCCTATCAGATGTTATGTATTTCCTCGCTCTATTCCAGCCTTTCTCAACCTTTTTGCCCTGGTGGAATCCTTGAAACAATTTTCAGGTCTCCGGGAACCTCTGCCTAACAATGATGATATCTACAGCTCACAAAAAAAGTTTTTTTCCCTCCCAATCTCAATATCTCAAGGAACCCCAAACAACCTCTTGGTTGTTAAGGGATATCTTTAAATAAATATTTTATTATTATTTTTGTATTATTATTTTTATTAATCTTTTATTTTCCAAATATGTATAATTGTAATGTGTAAATATAATGTCCACTGGAAAAGAAAAAAAAAGAGTGATTATAGTGTGTTTAGATTAAGAAGAAAAATGTATTAGTGTTAGGTTAGATAGTTTTATTCTGGTACAGTATTAATAAGAAAAGAAGAAAACTTTTTTTTTTTGCGTTATTGTTACGGCCTGTTGCGTCGTTACCTTTTGCGGTAGGGTGTCTTTTTCAGTATAATGGTCTTATTCCAATTAAAAAAAAAATCCCAATCCCCCCCAATTAAAAAAAATCCTAATTCCCCCTCCAATTCCTAACAACCTCTTGGGGAACCCCAGGGCTCCCAGGCTGAGAAACCCTGCCAGAGCCAGAAACCCTCCACGGAGCCAGGCCAGGCCCTTCAAACACCACCTCTTTAAATACTGTACCCACATTACCACCTTAAATAGCTTTAAAAAAGCTGTTAAGACTCCGGTGGGCCTTTCCTGAATAGATACCTGGCCATCAGAAGAAAAAAAAAAATTATTGGTCCAATCCCTATTCCAGTTATTTTATTTGTGTGTGGGTGTGGGTGTGTTTTAGTATTTATTAAGTATTTTTAAATGTTTAATTATTTACTTGTATTTTAAGGGGTGGGTGGGATAGAGGGTTTTATATGTATATATTTTAAATGTTGTAAGCCGCCCCATTGCATTTTGTAGAGGGGCGGGATATAAATTATTATTATTATTGTTATTATTATTACCCATTAAGGGTATTTCTGCAGGCCTTTCCTAATTAGTTCCCGGCGTCAGGGGCTCCTGGCCCTTTTTAGTCTGCTGGCTGTTTATTATTTATTATTTTAATGTGATTTTATATCAGTTGTTTTAATGTATTTGGTTTAAAGTCTTTTTATAGGGGAGGGCGGGGGTGGGTGGTGTTTGGGGATTTTAATTTGTATTGGGATTTTAATTTGTGTAAGCCGCCCTGATTGTTTTTAACAGAGGGGCAGGATAAAAATAAATTGTATTATTATTATTATTATTATTATTATTATTATTAAAGACTGAATCCCCCAAGCCTCCAGCCAAAGCCCCCCCTCCGCCCTTGTTGTCAACTCCCCTCCCAGCAAGGGTCTGCTCTGTTTACCTCCTCTGGCTCTGCTCTCTCTCTTTAAGGAGCGCTTCCTGCTGGAGCCCAAACCACAGCGACCACTTCCTGCCGTGGGCGGAAGCGGGTGAAAGACACAGAGCTAAAAATACAGAGCGCTCTGAGGCACAACGGTAGCGCTCCCGCTTTCTTCTACAGCGAGCTCAAAATGGCGGCGCTACCTAAACTGGCGGACTCGTTCCGAAGGCGGACCTGCCCAAGACCACCCTCCCCATTCCTCGCAAGAGTTCGTTAAAAGGGGAGGAAGGAAGGACCAGCTCCCTGGTTCTCAACCCGCCCTCCGGTTCCTAGACCCAATTTGCACGCCTATATTTACTGCTGTGGACACAGTGGGGCTAACACGTTGTCTTCCCAGCCCACCGGTTTTCGTACAGATCGCGGGTGGGCATCTAAAAGCCCTTCCCATGTTGCTGCTGGACGGCAACTCCCATCGTTCTGTTCTGGAGTTGAAAGGAGCTGCGGTCCATCAGCACCTGCGGTCCATCAGCACCTGGAGAAGGACCACACGCCCTATTGTCGATGCTGTGCTTCTCACATACACATGTAAAATGGTGCCCTTTCGCTCTAAAATTAAAGTATGTCCCTCCGTATCCACGGATTTAAGTATTTGCGGCTTGAAAATATTCTTTAAAAAGTAATAATCCAAAAAGCAAACCTTGATTTTGCCATCTCATTATAAGGGACACCATTTTGCTATGCCATTGCATAACATAGGACTTGAGTATTCATGGATTTTGGTATCCACGGGGGGAGTGGTCCTGGAACCAAACCCCAGCGAATATGAAGGGACAACTGTACTGTATAGCACTGCTGGTTCTACTTTAACTGCCATCCTATGGATTTCTGGGATGTGTAGTTTGATGGGGCACTACAGCTCTCTTCTTGTTAACTACCCCTTAAGTCAACTTATGGGGACCCTACGAATGAGAGACCTCTGAGTCATCAGACCCGCTCAGGTCTTGCAGACTCAAGGCCATGGCTTTTTTGAGTCCATCCACCTGTAAGGGGATGTTCCTCTTTTCCTGTTGCCTTCCACCTTGCCAAATATCCTTGTCTTTTCTACTTAGTCCTGTCTTCCCAAAGTAGAACAGTCTCAATTTAGCCATCTTGGCTTCTAGGGAGAGTTCAGGCTTGATTTGCTCTAGGACCTATTTATAGTTGTCCCTCCGTATCCACGGATTTGGTATCCACAGACTTAAGTATCCACGGATTGAAAATATTATTAAAAAAATAATAATCCAAAAAGCAAACCTTGATTTTGCCATCTTATATCAGGGACACCATTTTGCTATGCCATTGCATATAATGGGACTTGAGTATTCACGGATTTTGGTATCCACGGGGTGTCCTGGAACCAAACCCCAGCGAATATGAAAGGACAACTGTATTTGTCTTTTTGACAGTCCAGGGTATCTGCAGAACTCCTCTAGCACCACATTTCAAATGAGTTAATTCTTTCTATCATCTTTCTTCACAACCTTACGTAGAAACTGGAAGTACAAGGGCATGGATGACTGATTGACCAAGTGCCATTTGGACTGATTTTACACACTAGAGCTCTCTAGCTCTAAACTACAAATCCCAGGATTTCATAGGATGGAGCTGTGCCTGTTAAAGTGGAATCATGGTGCTATAATTGTGTAGTGTGAAAGGGCCCTATGACATTAAATGATGACTTCAGCCTAATTGATTTAGGTTTAGGCCTAAGTAAGCCTGAGGGCAGGGAACTGTTAAATTAACCATTTGTAAGCTGCTCTGAGAGCCTTTGTGGCTGAAGAGCAGGGTATAAATACTCTAAATAAAAATAAATAAATAAAGGATTGCAGCCTGACTTCCCTTTGCACATCTCACTCTAGCTCCTAGGGACTCCCTCTAGAGCTAGGGTATATGCCTGTTCAAGACTCTGCAGGAAAAGGGATGAATACTTGATGCTGGTGACACAGGGTCTAAGACCTAGAGAGGCCCTTTTCCTAGGGTCAGTGATTGTGCATCTGCACTGTAGAAATAATGCAGTTTGATATCACTTTAACTGCCATGGCTCCGTGCTACAGAATCCTGGGATTGTCGTTTTGTGAGGCACTAGAACTCTTTGGCAGAGAAGGGGGAATATCACGTAAACTGCCTTGAGTTTTTTGACAGAAAAAAGAAGGGAACAAATGCAATGGTTACATTTGCAGAAGGGGAAAAAAAAGGAGGGAAACAAATGCAATGATTACAATGGTTAGGCTGGATTGCTATTATTAGACTGTCTCTAGGGACTTTTTCGGATGAGCTTTTACAGCGCTAGCAGCCTCGTCCCCGTTGCGAGGCTGCTGCGCTGCAGGGCGTCCCTTTCGGATGACGCTCTCCCCTGCCGGTACTGTTGCGTTACCGCGGGGACACTGCAGCGTTATATTCGGCGGTTTTCTAATCACAATCAACTTTCGTGATTAGAAAACTGCCGAATATAACGCTGCAGTGTCCCCGCAGCTCATCCGAAAAAGTCCTAGGTATAACTGTTCATGCTATCATGACAAATGGATACTGCCACCAGTAAAGTTGAATTTGTGATCCCCCCCCATCGGATTTATGGAGCTAATAATAGTGGGCTTCTGAGAAATTAGTTGGCAACAGTGCAGCAATGCCACTATGCATGCTGCCCCTTCCAAATCTGAGCCCCTCTCACATGTGATTGCCCCCATGCCCTCCCTTTAAAAGGCCCCATTTTGCCACTCTCCCCCTCAGTGCTAGGGACAACAGTGGGAGAGAGGAGGATTACCTTCATGCACTGCATGGAATCTGGCTGAAGAATGTGGGGAATTAGGATACTGGGCTAGATAGGCTGGTGATCAAATCCAGCAAATCTCTCCTTCCTTCTTAATGCATGGGTTTTGCAAACAAGCAAACGACTGCCCCAAGACCTTTTGCTGCCTGTGAGCAGCAAATCTTCTCCCCCATATGTTTTACTTAAAGCCAGATAAATTATTTTGGCACAATGGGGCAACAAATCCCACAATCACCTCTGGGGCTGCTCAGAGTCAGGGGCAGGGTGCAGTAATTTGTACAGGTCTCCCACAAGGCATTCCCACCTCAACTCGTATGAGTACCCCCCAACCCATCTCTGCCATATTGCACAATCTAATATCCTATATGCATAGGTATTTGTACAGGCCAGAAGCAATGTTCCAAAATAATATTTGCTCTACTGAGCCCTATAAATCGTCTGGGTGCCTGCTCACTGGCAATAAAAATAGCATAATAAATAAGAATAATCACCAGGGAGGGTACATGGGTGTAAAGGAGGGGAGTAGAGTTGATATTGTGTGTATCCAAATCATTTCTGACCTGTGATAACCCACAGGGTTTTCTTGGCAAGATTTGTTCAAAGAGAGTTTGCTTTTGCTTTCCTCTGAGGCTAAGTGTGTGTGTCTTGCCCAAGGCCACCCAGTGGGTTTCCATGGCTGAGTGGGGATTTGAACTCTGGTCTCCAGACTCATAGTCCAGTACTCAAGCCACTACACCATGCTGGATCTCAAAAAACATTGCTTCCCAAATAAGAATTTTGCCCCCCTGAAATCTTCCTTCAGTCCCCACATTTCTAGTATTGCAGGGATTGCAATGTTGCAAATTGTTCATGCCTAAAACAATTTCACTTGCTGTGTTTTCATTCCCTTGGTAACTTTGCCAGCTCCTTTTTTTTTTTTTTTTTTTGGATGCCTCAGCTGTATGTCTGAATGCTCAACTGAAGTTTTAAGTTATTGCAATGCTAGAAATTTCAGGACTGAGGGAAATGGTTTTGCTCCTTGAAGGCACTCTTCCTTTTCCTAGCGCAAATTACCCTTAAAACACACCACAAGGAATAAATCAGTCTAATTTTTCATGCAATCAAAGCTGCAATCCTGTTTTCAGCTACTTGTCAGTATGCTAGGACTTCCTCAGGGTAAACATACAAAAGGATCAATTATGAATTAGGTAGGTCCTATTATCTCAGTTATATCCGTCATATCTTCCTGACCTTTGTTCTCAAGGCTCTTAAATTTCTCTGACTGCCATTGTCGTCAAATTTACTACTAAGGAAGTAGCCAAGAACCCAACAGCATTCACTTTTTGATTGCTAAGATCTGATTCCTGATACTTAATAAAATTGCAACAGGGAATTTCTTTGTATACAAACCTCCTTCCTGACCTTGATTTGTGAATTACTAGATGGCTTAAATCTTCTTCACTTTGAGCCCTTAAAATGCACCATCTTAATATCTGTACCATGAGAAGTATATTTTATACTGCTATAAAATATTGCCATCTCCAGCCTTACTATGGACACATCTAAGCACCAGGTCCTGTCTGATCTTAGAAGCTAAGGAGGGTCAGCGCTGGTTAGTATTTGGATGGGAGACCACCAATGAATACCAGGTGCAGTATATTTCAGAGCAGTGGTTCTTAACCTGGGGTCTGAGGACCCCCAGTGGTATGCAATGTCCTCACAGGGGTTCTGCGAAGGCTTGAAAGTTGCTTGGCCCACCTCCTGCTTGCAGTGGAGTGGCCATGTGACAGGAGCCAAGGTGCTAGCTGGCTGGCTTGGTCTGCACATTGCCATTCATAGAATCACAGAATTGTAGAGTTGGAAGAGACCACAAGAGCCATCCAGTCCAACCCCCTACCACGCAGGAAATCACGATCAAAGCATCCCTGACAGATGGCCATCAAGCCTCTGTTTAAAGACCTCCAAGGAAGAAGACCCCACCACGCTCCAAGGGAGTGCGTTCCACTGCCGAACAGCTCTTACTTTCAGAAAGTTCCTCCTAATGTTGAGGTGGAATCTCTGTTCCTGGAGCTTGCATCCATTGCTCCATGTTCTAGTCTCTGGAGCAGGAGAAAACAAGCTTGCTCCATCCTCAATGTGACACCCTTCAAATACTTAAACAGGGCTATCATATCACCCCTTAACCGTCTTTTTTCCAGGCTAAACTCCATTCCATTCAAGCTGCTCCAGCTACAAACTTGCAGAAAGAAGCAAGGGAAAGACTTCCCTCCCCCTCCAGTGCCTTAGAGGGAAGGTTTAATGGATGGTGTAATTTTTTATTATTATTGTTGTTGTTGTTATTGTTTTAAATCTTGCCTTAAGACGTGGGGGTCTGTGGCAACAAAAGATATTTAAAGGGGGTCCCTGGTAAAGAAAAGGTTAAGAACCACTGTTTCAGAGGAAGGAACTGGCAAACCACCTTTAAGTACTGTATTCTTTGCCTAAGAAAAAACCCTATGAAATTCATGGGGGACTTGAAGGCACATTCTCTCTCTCTCTCACACACACACAGACACAGATACATATACACAGAGTGCCTTTCACTTCCCAAATTCCTGCCCCCACCAACCAATGCACGCACTTAGCACAGTGACTAAATAATGTCTTTTTGGAGGAGGCATAGCTGTCTGAGAGCACCACCGCTAAAATACTGTAATTTCAATTCAGCGGGCTCAGGCCAAAGTGGGCAGGACTGGGCTTCTCCAAGGGGCCGAGCTCAATCAATTAAAAGCAATGAACTGACTAGAGACTGACCGCGCTGAGTTGTGGGCCGTAATGACAGAAAGGAAATGGCTCACAAGAGTGATGTGAGTCACGACTGGCAGGAAAATGTGATTGAATGGGTGGGGTGGGGTAAGGGAGAAAGAAAGCCTATAAACTACTCGGAAAGCAAACCAAGAGAAGCAGGGCTTAGATACGAATGACACAAAAATGAGCAAAGAAGGAGGCAGACGCAGAAGGCGCTTTCCTTTCCCCCTATAGCAGTGATTCTTAACCTTTTCTTTACCAGGGACCCCTTTTAAATATCTTTTTGTTGCCACGGCCCCCCAAGACTTAACATTTAAAACCCTAAAAACAACAACACCCAATAATAATAATAATAATAATAATAATAATTTTTAACGCGCCCCACTGCTCGGCAACCGGGGCAGCGTACAACAGGATTAAAACAACAGCAAGTTAAAACAATCCTTCCCAATCCTAACCTTCCCACCCCTTTAAACTAAATTAAACTGGTGGAGAATTAAAACAAACATAAAGTATAATACAATATACAAATTACAGCAAAATAATGATGATGATGATGATGATGATGTTACACCATCCATGAAACCTTCCCTCAAGGGCACTGGAGGGGGAGGGAAGACTTTTCTCCTGCTTCTTCCTGCAAGTCTGTGGCTGAATTGAATGGCAATGCGCAGACCAAGCCAGCCAGCCAGCCTTTGCCTTGGCTCTTGTCAGGAGGTGGCTGGACTGCAGGGAGGAGGTGAGCCAAGCAGACTTAAAGCCTTTGACGACCCCCTGTGAGGACATCACGGACCTCTGGGGGTCCCGGGACCCCAGATTAAGAACCATTGCCCTATAGTGAAGAAGTTGTCCTGACCGGCGTTGATCACAACCACCGACCTCCCCTGCAAAATAAGGTTGAAATGATATCCACTCTTGCAGCCCGATGTTTACACACCGACTTCACCAACGGAACGGGCTGCTACCTGGGGGCTGAGCCCCATTGAACTCGTCTTCCTTCGGTGTCCACATACACAGAAATGGACACCTACGACTAGGCAAGGAGGCGGTGGGGGATCTATCGCTGTAGTTCGGAGGCTATGCCGAGAGTGAAGCTCTTTCGAAGCCTTCCCGGTGAAAGGCAGGATGAAAATACTGTAGCTCAATTAAAATAAATAAGCCTGCCTATCACTCACCTAGTAACGGAGGAGATCCCCCACCGTCAAGCAGCTCCAAAAATAGGGCAAGAAATGCAGACACCGGGTAACTTCTGCTCAGAGGATCCCTCCCCAGCCTCCCCAAGAGCCAGTGGAATTCTGGGATTTGTAGTTTATGGGAGGGGCATTTAGAAGCCTCAGCCAGAGAGCTCTTAGGCTTCACTAAACTACAAATTCCAGAATTCCACAGGAGGCAGCCAGAGCAGGGAAAGTGGAAGGCTAGGGCTGTCACAGTGTCCGGCTAAAAGGCACTACGTGTTCTCCAGCCCCCGGGCAAGAATCAAGGAAGAGGGCGGAAGTGATTCGACTGGTGGCATCATAGCAACCAGGTGGACTGGTTGCCCGCTCAAGCAATGGCGGATGGAGACCCTAAGCAGCATGCTTGGTATCTAAGCCCATGGGAATGAATGGCTTTAGAAGAGCCTAGTTGTGAAGAAGGTTGGGCTGCCCGAAAAATTCAGAAGATTATACAGTACAGTAGAGTAGAAAAGAAGAAGATGGGAGTTTAGTCACACAGCCCAAGCTGACTTCCTTGTTTCCACTTGAATGCCACCATAGTCGGGGCAAAGGCATAATATTAAAAGCAGAGGCATCTATGCTTAAGAATGCCTTGCCCAATGTCTTGGCATTAGTTGCCCAGCATGTTCAATGCCAGAGGTGCAGCCACATTACACAAATAATCCAGTTTGAAAGTGGATTATTTATCATGGCTCCTTCCTATGGAGTCCTGGTATTTGTAGTTTAATGAGGCACCAGCACTCTTTGGCGGAGAAGACTAAAGACCTTGTAAAACTCTCTCTCTGGCTTTTGTTCGCAAACAAAGATTCAGGAAGGACTCATCCCGCGCTTTCTGCGCTGGTGACTAAAAAGGCCAATCCAAGATAAACACGTCTGGTTGCAGAAAGCATAGCAAAAGGTTTTGGGTGATGTTTCCGGGTTGTGATTCTTTCTGCGTTGTCATTTCTCTTCAAGACTTGTTTGGCGTGAGTTCTCAAATAAGGCTGCAGCATTGTGGATAGTGTGTCTCCATGCCTCCCGATGTGAGGCCAGGGCAGACCCTTGTTGGTGATCAATTTGGCCGAGCCTGAGATGTAGTTTCAGGGAGTCCTTGTATTGCTACAAATCCCAGAATTCCATAGGGAGGAGCCATGGCAAATAATCCAGTTTCAGATTGGATTATTAGTGTAGTGTGGATCATAGTGGATCATGGTGAACACCCCTGCCCCACACCCTTCGTTCTTGGTAACTATGAATTCAACATTGTGTAAGGCATACATATGTTCTGTGAGAGGTATATGTATATGTATTGTAAAAGGGTAAATGGATGTGTTTATCATAGAAGGAAAGGAGGCACCTGCTTCCCAGCTGAATGCTGTTGACTTTAGAGTCTTAATTTATTATCCATTTATTTATGTATTTATTCAATATCTATCTTGCTTTTCTCCCAATATAAGGCAATGGAGGTGGCAATTGAATTTCTATCCTCATACTTATTTGAATCCTGCGTTATGAACAGAAAGTGAGCACTAAAGTGTTCAAAAACTCTTTGACAAGCCCCAAGAATGATCAGAAGTAAGCATTCTGTAGTTCAGTGGGACATAGAAGTCTCATGTTTGCAGTCTAAATACACTAGAAAAGGCCGGCTACAGTGACTTGGATTTTTCTAAATACATGATAAAATGATAATACCATATTGAGTTACATGATTGTTGTAAACTCTTCTCTCTCATCTTCTTCTCCCCGCTCTTAATATAAGAATAATGACATGAATTGACACAGCTTACTCTAAAACAATAATATCTATTATATGTTAAGATAAACTGTGCAATTGCACAACATTGTAAAATCTCCGATAAAGTGAGCTGCGGTCCACAAAAGAATATGCCAAAGAAAACTTGTTAATTTTAAAAAGTGCCACGAGACTGTTCATTTTGCAGCAACAGGCTGTGGGATGGCACTGAGGGGGAAAATCAATATTTTTTTTCACATGAAGTTAAACAGGAGTTAGGAGTACTTTTGTCTTGATTGGCTTCCTTTTTTTCCCTGTGGGAGTGGGTCACACAGCGGTAGCTCCCTGTCACAACTTCTCCAAAGTTCTGAATTCACCCCATTGATTTCTATTGGGGTCACAGATATCCTCTCTAGACCAGTGGTTCTTAAACTGTGGTCCAGGCACCCCAAGGGTCCATGATGTCGGTCTGTGAAGGCTTGAAGGCTGCTGGGCCCTCTTCCCTGCAGTAGAGTGGCCACATGACATGTGCCAAGGCAAAGGCTGGCTAGCTGACTTGGCCTATGCATTGCCATTCAATCCGCTCCAGCCACAAACTTGCAGGAAGAAGCAGGAGGAAAGTCTTCCCTCCTCTTCCAGTGCCTCTGAGGGAAGGATTAATTGGATGGGGTAATTGTGTTATAATTATTATCATGTATCATTGTTGTTGTTATTATTAGGGTTTTAAATCTTGAGTTAAGTCCAGAGATGTAAAACTTTTGGAAATTTTGAAGCAATGGGGAAAAAAATTTCCCCCATTTTTTCAGAAAAAATGGGAAAATTTTGGAAAAATTGAAAAACATGCAACATTAACACTTAAAATATGACTATGTACAATTTGATTTGACATAAAATTATCACTATTGTTATATTAAAAATGCAGTGTATTCAAACAATGATTACAAACAGAATTTACTCTTTTTTAAAATTTATCATGGTAAAATAAAACATTCCATAATCGATTTTCTTCCTTTTTTCAGTTTTTTGGAAAAAACAAAAAAAGCTTCAGGCAAAAAAAAAACCAAAAAAAAAAAAAAAAACCAGGGGGACAGGATGTTTTTTATCTGAATTTCTCCGGTTTTTTTTCTCTAGGCCTTCACATCTCTAGTTAACTCCTGGGGGATCTTGGCAACAAAAGATATTTAAAGGGGGTCCCTGGTAAAGAAAAGGCTAAGAACCACTGGTCTAGACCAGCTTTTCTCAACCTTTTTACCTTAGAGAGGAACCCTTGAAATGATTTTCAGATATCAGGGAACCCCTGCCCAAAAATAATTATATCAACAGCTAGAAAAATGTTTAAAAATCACATATCTCAGGGAACTCCTAGTGACCACTCGAGATGTAAAAGGCACTGCTTATTATGTTAAGAATGTAATTGAAAATTTAGTTTGAGTGAAAAACAGAAATTGCCAAACCATCGTTGAAATTTTTTTTGGCCGTGGTTTAATGAGACAACCCCAGCAATAACTTAAGGGATATCTTTAAATAAATATTTTATTATTATTTTTGTATTATTATTTTTAATTATTTTTTCTTTTCCAAATATGTATAATTGTAATGCGTAACTTATAATTTTCTTATAAAGGTGTAAATATAATGTTCATTGGAAAAGAAAAAAGAGTGATTATAGTGTATTTAGATTAAGAGGAAAATTGTATTAGTGTTAGGATAAATAGTTTTATTTTTGTATTAGTAAGAAAAGAGGAAAACAATTTATTGTTCCGGCCTTTTGCGGCCGGGTGTATTTTTCAGTGGAATGGTCTTATTTCAATAAAAAAATTCCTAATCCTTAAAAAAAAAAAAATCCTACTGACCCCTCAGGGAACACTTAGGGTTCCAGGGAACCCTGGTTGAGAAATGCTGCTCTAGACTGTAGTCCAGGCAGGAAAGGAGGCCAAAAAATAGATTTTCCTTTTGTTTTTTCCAGGCTGTGAGGCCATGTTCTGGAATAGTTTCTTTCTGATGTTTCACCTGCATCTGTGGCTGGCATCCTCAGAGAATGGTTGGGTGTGTGGAGTTTATATGCTGTGAACCCCTGTTGGGGAGGATATGTAAATTTGTGTAATTGAATGGTTAGTTTCTGGTATAGAAATGCAAGGATGATTAGTGTCTGCTTGACTACCCAGAAACTAACCATTCAATTACAGAAACTTACATATACTGTACTCCCCAACAGGGGCACACAGTATATACCCCCCCCCACACACTCCTACCCAACCATTCTCTGAGGATGCCAGCCACAAATGCAGGTGAAACGTCAGAAAGAAACTATTCCAGAACACTGCCTCACAGCCTGGAAAAAAACCAAGGAAAATCTATGGATGCCGGTCGTGAAAGCCTTCGACTTCAAGAGGCCAAAAAATATCCAGAAAACCTAACTGTGTACAATGAGCAGGACCCGTTTAAGGAATTTTGGGGGCCCCTGCAATGCTTTATTAACATATGGGGGGCCATATGTTTCTCTCAGGTCAATGTAGCCTAACTCAACCTAAGCTATTCACAGTACAGGATATTCAGATTATTACTAATAATGTTTTTGCAGGAGGAGGGTTACTAGGGGGGACCCTGCAATGCTTTATTTTGGGGAGCTCATATGTTTCTCTCAGGTCAATGTAGCCTAACTCAGCCTAAGCTATTCACAGTACAGGATATTCAGATTATTACTAATAATGTTTTTGCAGGAGGAGGGTTACTACGCCCCCCCCCCACAATTATGTGGCCCCCTGTGGATGCTGACGCCGCTGATGCCTTCAACCGGCCCTGACAATGAGTTTATCAGTCTAGCATTTTACGTCTATGCTCTCCTCCTCTAGCTGAGGGACTGACAGCGCCACTGAGGTACTTCTGTGAATTGCACGGCGCGGCCGGGGGTGGGAGGCGAGGGAAGGCGGGTCTGTCACATCCAAACCTGATGCGCGAGTGGGCGGGGTTGGTTTTGAAGAGGCGGCGACCAGGTTTGGTTGCGAGCGCAAGCTGGGCTTGGTCGGTGCCTGAGGCGAGCGAGGGCTGTGGCTGGGCTGGAGGGAGCGGCGGTTGCCCGGGGCGAGCCCTCAAGCCCCTCAAGCAGCCCCGACCCCGGGGTGAAAATGGTACCCTAGCAGTGCTGGGACCATGTCGGAAGCGGCACGGAGCCTCCTGCAGCGCTGGGGCGCCAGCTTCAGGAAAGGGACCGACTTCGACTCCTGGGGGCAGCTGGTGGAGGCGATAGACGAGTATCAGATGTGAGTGGTGGGGGGGAGAGGGGCCACACTGGGTGGGGCAAGAAGTTGAGCCACACTCGCGGGTGGGTGGGTGAGTGGGTGTGGGATTTGGGGTGTCTGTGGGGCTGCTGGGCGGAGCCCGAGGAGGGTGGATATCTATCCTGAGGGCAGGCAGGCAGGCGCTAGAAGAGCAGCCTTGGGTGGGGCTGGATGAACGGAGCCTCAACACTTCTGTGGGATGATTTCGGAGGAGTCTGTTTTATAAGGCTTTTGTGTTTTTTTGGGGGGGGGAGTTGCCCTGAACCCTTCCTTTCCCGCCTACATTGAAAGGCTGGAGGTTTGGTGTTGGGAATGGTACAGAAACCCCAGCCCCATTTTCCTTTTCCTGGGTGCTTGCAAAATAATGGGGTTCAAGGCCGGTTTAAGGAATTTTGCCCCCCCCTGCAATGCTTTATTTTTTGGGGACCCCATATGTTTATCTCAGGTCAATGTAACCTAACTTAACCTATTCACAGTAATTCAGATTATTACTCATAATGTTTTTGACGGAGGAGGGTTACAATGCCTCTCACCCCACAATGATGGGGCCCCCTGCGGCTGCAGGTGCTGCAGGGCCCTTAAACCAGCCCTGTGTGGGTTGTTGTTGATTTTTTAACAGAGAAGAAAGACCCCTGGACGAAATGGGTCTATTAACATTGTTGCTTCCACAGACTCAGGGCGAATAGTCTGTGTTTGGCAGCCTTGAGCTAGCCAGTGAAAGTTTTTTGCCTTTGGGAGTCACCTGTTGTTTCCTCGCTGTTGATCTGGATCTGGGCCATGCTGTCTGGCCCCTCTAGCCCTGTGTTTTCTATAGAGCTGCCAGATGTGGGATGGCACTGAGTTGTTGGTTTTGCATCTTTAGCATTTATAGTGGAAGAGGACTTTTTGCAGGTGCAGCAGCTTTTACTACCATTGTGTGAAGAGCTAAACTGCCTAGCACCCTTTAGCCCAGCTGGCATTTAAAAGACATGGGGTCCCTTCCTTCAGTAAAACCTGATAAAACCTGTTCTCCTTCCCCACCAAGCCTTTGCTTTTTCACCATTATATAGTGAAATGGACGGGTCTAAATACCCTAAAAGCACCAGATCCTATCTGATCTTGGAAGCTAAGCAGAGTCAGCCTTGGCTACTGCTTGGATGGGAGAGCACCAGTGAATATCAGGTTCTGTAAGCTATATTTCAGAAGTTCATGGAGTTACAATATGTCAACATGCGACTTGAAGAACATTCACACACATACTGGGGCTTTCTGATGAGGAACTATTATGACTGATGTTGTCTTGACTGATTAATAAAGGCTACAAAACAGGCTGAAATCTGTTCCTCAGATTCATTTGAGGGGCTTATGCGTGTGGAATTTATTGGGTTTTGAACAGATGGCCACTCCCATTTCATGTCATACTGCAAAGTAAACTATGCTGTGGCTTCCTAATCAGTGTGGGATGGAGTTGGCTTCTGTGTTAGACAAGGAAATCTAAAGCCCCCTTCGGACTTACAGAATGGATTCAATATTCTTGGCAATAATATGTTCATTCAGTAGTTTATACTCTTCCCCTTCGAATTGTTTCCCCCCCTGAGCATTACAGGTTCAGATCTCTTTCCATCCCTGTGTATCAAGAGGGTTGTAAATAAAATAATACTGGTATACCCAGTCTACATTTGCCAAAGCCTTTTCCAGATCTCCTATGGCTAATATATTGCATGTCACAATATCATGATACATGCTGCTCAGTAGAGTACAGTGAACAGTCTTGCAAGCCTGCATTCTGTGTGTCTTCTCTCTGTGTAGCTTCAAACATTTATTTTACACTGCAAGGCCTATAAAAATAAAGTTTGAGACTACTGGCAAGCCAGTGGTATATTTCTGGATGGTCTGTGTGAAGGAATGACCATGAGCATAGAGATGTGCCCCCCCCCCAGGTTGTCCACTTAGGGCAGACAACATTGGGGACATCTAATTCCATACATATCCACAATTAAAACAGCATGATTGTAGGCACTGTCTGAATAAATGTCAGTGATAATTTGTTACATGTAAATCAGGGGTAGACAAACTGGCAGCCTCCAGAGGTTTTATCTGCTCCAGGATCTGGCCAATCGAAGTTGAAATCTAAAGCATCTGAAAAACACCAAGTTGCCTGTCTCTGGTGTAACTTGAATCCCATCTTGGGAGAAAGGCAGGATAGAAATACAATAAATAAATAAATAAATAAATAACTTATCTATAAAGTATTAAAAAGAAGATAGGCCATTTATGGTAATGCCAAATACTTTATCAGTCATGCAAAGAGTACAGAACTTCAAGGTTTTTTTTAGTGCATTTGTATTATGTGAATAAATGTTGATAGCTACCAATGTCTGCTGTGCTGACTTAAAACATCGAATCCATGGCTTTCACATTTTTCAGCTAAGATTTCCAATTAACTGTTTTTCTATTAAGAATAGGGCCTTATTGTCCTTGTAAAGATTACGGTAGATGAGCCTTTAATCTGCGTGTTGTTCTTTCACAAAAGAGATTGTGTTCAGTGTGGTTTACAGAAAGGGAAACAGATATGACAGTATAACACCTAATATCAACGAGCATTAAAATGACAGTATTTTAACCTTTTAATGATGAAATATGTCTGGTTAACTATAGACTTTAATATAGGCTAAAATGGGAAGTATTGTAAGATGTCATAACTGGGACCTGTGCATCTTTAGTGGTTGTTTGTATTAGATATATTGTTTATAGTATATGTATTAGTTTCAGACATTACTGGACAACTTTGATAAGTGGCCAATGCCAGTAGTTCTGAGATAGGGATTTTAGTCTTGCCTTGCCTCTCAAAACTTTCCCAGATTTTAGAGGTGATGGAGGTTAAATCAAGCACCCAAAGTAATTTGTTTTTGTTGTTTTGTGTCTTCAGGTCATTTCTGACTTATAGCAATCCTAAGGCTATAACACACATTGCTGAACCTAAAATAAATAGTTAAATAAGACCAATCTGTGACAGTTATCTTGGCAAAATTTATTCAGAGGGGCTTTGCCATTGCTTTCCTCTGAGAGGGTGTGACTTCCCCAAGGTCACCAGTGGGTTTCCATGGCTGAGTGGGGATTTGAACCCTGGGGCCTGTCTAAATGGTGAAAATACCCCTCATGGAATTCTCTGGGAATCCTACCAGTCTAAACAGGATGCAGCGTCAATCCACACTATTCTGAAGGCGGGCAACCCAAAACAGCAAAAACAATGGGGTAAAAGCCTTCACAGATTTCCCCGTACTTTTTCACAAATTGCGAGGCTGGTGCACATTTTTACTCTTTTGGACTATTGAACAATAACAAACGTGAAGGGAAGCACAAAGCTGATTAGCTGGGCGAGAGTGGGGGCAGGGCTTGCTAAGAGGGCAAGTACCCGCTGTTGCCATGTTGGATTTTCACTTTAGTGATCGCTCACTAAGGCGATAAAAAAGGATCAATCTTTTTTGTTTTGCTTTGGAGAATCACTCTATCATACCAGTGCACCTTGGGGTGACTTTAAAAAAAACACCTGGTGGCAGCAATGGACTAATGCGGTAAATCACTTGCGGCCGCCATCAGGAATGTGAGGCTTATGGGGGCTTCAAGGCTAGAAAAACCTTTTGGACATGTTACTGCTGCGAGATGCCAATAGTACAAGGCATGTGGGATCCCCCCACTTGTGTAGATGGGCCCCTGGTCTCCTATTAAGGAATCAGTGTGGTGTAGTGTTTTGAGCATTGGACTATGGCTCTGGAGACCAGAGTTTGAATCCCCACTCAGCCATAGGCACAGAATAGGTGACCTTAGCAGTCTGTACATTCCTCTTCCTCTACCCCAGTACATCCCTAGCTATCAGAAGAAGTTTGTGAATCTCCTAGGTCTGGGTGGTAGTATTTTGGGCAGCAGAGTAGGCATGGCTGTCATCTGTTGGGAGGAAAGCACTTGGAGGCTGTGGGTTTATGGCCGTTATGTGTTGTAGTCCTAATTCCTATGCTTGTCATATCTGTGAATTTAGATGATGTTGCCTGAGGTCTGCATTATCTATTCTGTGAAAAAGCATTAATAAAGTTCCCAATATGTTACACAGTGGCTTTATTTTATTGCCTCTGCTTAGGAGGTGTTTTGGCCATCATGTAGCTACTTCCAGCATGCTGTGTGTACAAGTCAAAGGATTCAGTCCAATGTTGTATTAAATGGACTTCCCTTTCTTCCATATTCCTTCAAATCTCTTCAGATCAGTGGGTGGGTTGCCCAATAAACTTCCCCATCTTGAATAAACTGGGGGACTGCAGGGGATGAAGAAATCATTTGACCAGTGGTACTAGTTCTTCTGGCAAGAGACACAATTAAATAATTAGATAAAAAGAGTGATTGGAGCAAGAATATAGCTTTGGGAACCTTACTGTGCCCTTATTATTACCTGGATTATGTAAATGCATCTTCCTTAAGAAGTGATGGTTGATACTTCCAAGCACAAACAATGACTGGCAGTCCTGTTAAGGGCTTAGATGTCTTTAGACTACAGCTCCTATAATCCCTTACATTAGTCATTCTGGGTAGAATGATGGGAATTAATAGGCTAAAATATCAGGAGAGCTAAATGTTGTCAACACGTGATCTGATCTACAGAGGTACTAGGTGGTGCTAATATACTCTATGGTTTTTATAGAGAATGCAACAGGTTTTCCTTTTGTGTTACTGTGGTTTTAGTTCAAATTATGTGGGGTTTTTTCTTACCCAGAAATTGGATCTGAGGGTGAGTTTACCTCAGTAACTATAACAAAATACCTCTGAATTATTTGTTGTTGGAGTCAACCAGTATGCATAAAGATAATCAATGTTTTTGTTTGTTTGTTTGTTTTTAAATGTCTGATCTGCCCATGGTGATACCTGCCTTAGTTACATCCCATTGGGATTACTGTAACCCACTCCCTCATGGGAGTGCCTTTGAAAACTGCTCAGAAATGTCAGCTGGCCCTGTCTGCAACCAAACTGTTGACTGAGGCTGGCTACAGGGAGTGCACAATTTCCTTGTTACTAGAGCTCCACTGGTTGCCAGTCTGTTTCTGGATACAATTCAAAGTGCCCATTATGACCTATAAAGCCATAGATGGCTTGACAGTCTAGGGCAATCTGAAGACCTGTGTTCTGTTATACATACCTGTATGGGCCTTGAGATCTTTAAGGAAGGACTGTCTCTTGGTCTCACCATTCTCTCCATCATGTCTGGTGGGAGAGGGCCTTCTTGATAGTTGCCCCTGGCTTGGGAACCACCTAGGAAATGTAGACCGGTTCCCTCCTTGTTATCCTCCTGTAGGCAGGTGGTGACTATTTAAATTACAGAAGTCATTGGAGAACTGACTGTTTAACCCACATTATGTTTATATGTTAATTTGTTATTTTCTGCCTCGATCTATAGGGAGAGGTGGGTAAGAAATCATCATCATTATCATCATCATCATAATTTATAAAGAACATACTTTTATTAGTGCGCTATACTGTTTATTTTTGGTCTTTTTAATGAATATGTTTTAAATTGCTCTTAAGTATCTAGATAATTTAAATGTTTAACTATAACATTGTGTATGTTTTTACCTACATGTGTTTTTAGCTGTATCTGTTTTAACTGTTATAAGCTGGCTTAGGTCCTAGTTTGGGAAAGAGGTAGGATATAAATATATAAATATAGTATTTTTAGGATATAAATATAGGATATAGGATATAAATATATAAATATAGTATTGTTCTTGTTAATTTCTGCTGCATAAGTTCCATAGGGAAAACTGTATGTGCTTACAAAGTACTGATAGCTATCTAAAAATTGCACATATTCTGTTATGATCCTAAACTTTACAAAACACTCAACTGGGCATTCATTTCTTTTCCTTCATTCAGATTAGCAAGGCATTTACAGAAAGAAGCTCAATCTCAGCCTAACAACTCAGAATTCACAGAAGATCAAAAGGTACATAATGGTGTGTGTTATTTTGGCAATAGAATACTTTGTTCAAACAGTATTTGACTCTTTCCTTTTAATTGGGAGGAGTTACTCGTGGAACTGAACTCTTTTCTGGAAGGTTAATCTGTGGTGAAATGAAATGATATTGTTGGTTTGAAAGAACAACGTTAACTCTAAAAGTTAAGTTTGGCTAGATCCTTCATGGAAATTCTGGCAAGAAATCAGTTTAATTTGTTTGAAAGGGAAAGTAAGACATAACCATGTTAGTCTGGATCAGTAGGCAAAAGGATCTTGTCGCACCTTTTAGACTAATTTCTTTCTTTCAGTCTCAAAGGTGCTAAAATACCCCTTTGCATATCTTCATAACATATATTTATGACTGGGGAACCAGTGCTATTGCAGTTTGAGTATTGGGCTACAGCCATGGAGACCAGGGTTCGAATCCTTACCCAGCCATGGAAACCCTTTCAGCCTCAGTGGGAGGCAAATTCAAGCCCCCCCTGAACAAATCTTGCAAAGAAAATCCTGTGGTAGGGTTGCCATAAGTCAGAAATGACCTGAAGGTACTCAATAACAATTTGTAAATAAATCATAGATTCATAGAATCATAGAATTGCAGAGTTGGAAGAGACCACGAGGGCCATCCAGTCCAACCCCCCTGCCACGCAGGAAATCTTGATCAAAGCATCCCCGACAGATGGCCATCCAGCCTCTGTTTAAAGACCTCAAAGGAAGGAGACCCCACCACGCTCTGAGGGAGTGTGTTCCACTGCCGAACAGCTCTTACTGTCAAAAAGTTCCTCCTCATGTTGAGGTGGAATCTCTGTTCCTGGAGCTTGCACCCATTGCTCTGTGTTCCAGTCTCTGGAGCAGCAGAAAACAAGCCTGCTCCATCCTCAGCGTGACATCCCTTCAAATACTTAAACAGGGCTATCATATCGCCTCTTAACCGTCTTTTTTCCAGGCTAAACATACCCAGCTCCCTAAGTCTCTCCTCATAAGGCATCGTTTCCAGACCTTTCACCGTTTTAGTTGCCCTTCTCTGGACACGCTCCAATTTGTCAATATCCTTTCTGAATTGTGGTGCCCAGAACTGGACACAGTATTCTAAGTGAGGTCTGACCAAGGCAGAATAGAGTGGCACTATTACTTCCCTTGATCTAGACACTATACTTCTATTGATACAGCCCAAAATCGCATTGGCCTTTTTAGCTGCCGCATCACACTGTTGGCTCATGTTCAACTTGTGGTCTACTAGGACTCCTAGATCCCTTTCGCACGTAGTCTCATTCAGCCAGGTCTCTCCCATCCTATATTTATGCATTTCATTTTTCCGCCCTAAATGCAGTACTTTACATTTCTCCGTATTGAATTTCATTTTGTTAGCTTTGGCCCAGCTCTCCAGTCTATCCAGGTCATTCTGAATTTTGATCCTGTCCTCTAGGGTATTAGCTACTCCTCCCAATTTGGTGTCATCTGCAAATTTGATAAGTATGCCCCTAATTCCCTCATCCAAGTCATTGATAAAGATGTTGAATAGCACTGGGCCCAGGACAGAACCCTGTGGCACCCCACTGGTCACATCTTTCCAAGACGAAGAGGAGCCACTGCTGAGCACCCTTTGGGTTCGGCTGGTCAACCAATTACAAATCCATTGAACAGTTAACTTGTCTAGCCCACATTTTACAAGCTTGTTTGCAAGAATGTCATGGGGAACCTTGTCAAAGGCCTTACTGAAATCAAGGTATGCAATGTCCACAGCATTCTCTTCATCTACCAAGCTGGTAACTTTATCAAAAAAAGAGATCAGATTAGTCTTGCATGACTTGTTTCTCTGAAACCCATGTTGACTTTTTGTGATTATGGCATTGCCTTCTAAATGTTCACAGACTCTCTGTTTAATGATCTGCTCTAGAATCTTCTCTGGTATTGATGTCAGACTAACTGGACAATAATTGTTGGGATCCTCTTTTTTCCCCTTTTTGAAGATGGGAGCAACGTTTGCCCTCCTCCAGTCTGCTGGGACTTCTCCTGTTCTCCAGGAGTTCTCAAAGATTATTGCCAATGGCTCTGAGATTATATTTGCCAGCTCTTTTAATACTCTTGGATGTAGTTCATCTGGTCCTGGAGATTTAAATTCATTTAGATTAAGAAGGTATACCTGTACTACCTCTTTACTTATTTTGAGCTGGATTTCCCCTATTGTGTCCTCTGTTCCATTATCCTCAGGTTGGTCCTCCTTTTCCTTTTCTGAAAACACTGAGGCAAAGAAGGTGTTGAGTAATTCTGCCTTTTCCCTGTCCCCTGTTAGCATTTTGCCATCTTCTCCACGTAGCGGCCCTATCATTTCCTTCTTCCTCCTTTTGCTGCGGACATACCCAAAAAAACCCTTTTTATTGTTCTTAACCTCCCTAGCAAGCCTGAGCTCATTCTGTGCTTTAGCTTTTCTGACTTTACTCCTACACGTGTTCGCTATCTGTTTGAATTCTTCTTTGATGATTTCCCCCCTTTTCCATTTCCTATACATGTTCCGTTTAAAACTTAGCTCCATTGAAAGTTCTTTAGTCATCCATCCTGGTTTCTTGAGACACCTCCCATTTTTCTTCCTCAATGGTACTGTTTGAAATTGTGCCTTCAGTATCTCCCTTTTGAGAAAGTCCCATCCGTCTTGAGGTCTCTTCTCTTTTAGTATTCCTGACCATGGGATCACCCCCAGTATTTCCCTGAGTTTATTGAAATCAGCTCTCCTAAAGTCAAGAATGCGTGTCTGACTATGCCTGGCTTCTCCTTTCCATTGTATAACAAATTCCAGGAGAACATGATCACTCTCACCTAAGGATCCCACCACTTGCACCCCATTAACCAGGTCGTCTCTGTTGGTTAGGATCAGATCTAAAATAGCTGACCCCCTTGTTGCCTCTTCCACCTTAAATGTACGTAAGGACATGAAAAGAGCCATGTTTGATCATACTCAAAGCTTTTCTAGTCCTACATTCAATAGATTATGGAAAGACCACTAGTAGGACATGAGTGCCACTACATTTTCCATCTTGCACTCCCTAATAACTGCTGTACAGGGGCATACTGTCTCTGATACTGGAGGTGATGTGCAGCCATCCTGACTAGTAGCTATTGATGGCCTCACCCTATATGAATTGCCATTGGCGGCCCCATCCTTATCCACTCCCCTTTTATAGTTATCCAGGTTGGCAGCCATCACTATATCTTGTAATAGTAAACTCCACAATTTAACTGTGTGCCATGTGAAGTCCTTCCTTTTATCTGTCCTGAATTTCCCATCATTTGGCTTCAGTGAATGACTCCCATTCTAATACTCTGGGAAGGGGGAGGGACTTCACACCATGATTAACTTTATACACTTCTGTCTGGTCTCCTCTTACTTTTCTCTGTTCTGAGTTAAAAAGTGCCAAACATTGTAATATTTACTTATAGGTCATTTGCTTCAAGTTTCTTGATCATTTTGGTTGCATTTTTCTGGACCTTTTTCAGTTCTATAATATCCTTTTAAGGAGATGACCAGAACTGTGTACAGTATTCCAGATGTGTTTGCACCATGGATTTGTGCAAGCATGAGCAATCACAATAGGCCCAGGGTCACTTACATGTCTCTAGGCTCCTCTGGAGGGGGCATGGGCTGCCATAAAATAAAACAGAAAACCCCAAAGGGGCCAAAGATCCACTTCTGGTTCTCATAAATGGGTATTCTTTGATGTTAAACAGTGCAGGGAGGCCTTTCTATCTGTTTAAAAGGTAAATTATCTTTTCCTAGATGCTGCCAGGAGTAGCAATTCATCCTCTTTTTAGCTAAACAAAAGGGCAGTCTGGGGATTCTAGAGGTGTTGAGGGCCACAAAAGTATCCATGGTGGCCAGAGCCCCACCTTGTCCATCCCTGGTGTAAGAGCAGTATGATTCACAGACACTTGAGTACTTCAATTCAGTGCTTCTTAAGATGTCTAATATGGCAGAATACCATGTTTTTCCCCAGAGTACCAGAGATTGGCAGCATATTTGTGCCTATTGCCTACAACTGTTTTCTTCTTGGAAACATGCTTGGGGGGGGGGACTGTCAGTTTACTGCAGGGTGTTCTTTTTGACAGTAGAAAGAAAGTGCCTCCAATAATCACCTTAATCCCACTTTAGTCTGTGATAAAATTACTGCATTATCTGTGTACAAGATTAAGATTTTCTTTTTAGCTGTCTTTGGGCAATGAAAGGCTTAAGGCTGATATTTTTTTTTTTAAATCAACATTATCATGTACAGTTAAACGATGGGGCCAGATTACATTCTTGCTTGACTCCATTGGTAGAAGGTTCTGGATTTTTGAAATAACCGTTCATTCTGTATCTTATCCACAGCCGTGTGTGGTGTACTGATTTTTGATTTTTAAAAGAGAAGTCTATAGATGTTGAAGTTGCTTTCCCCCCAAAGTTTCATCAAATGTCTCCAAAATCTCATAGAAATTGAGTCAAATGTTCCCATTAAACCAATGAAGGCTGCATATAAAAAACCTTTGGTATATTTATCAGTAAGAAGGTTCAAAATTAAGCAATGATCTGTGGTTGTCCTGCTCTTTCTGAACCCTGCTTGTTCTTTCAGCAAAGCATTTTCTTCAGAAAGTTGATTAGCTCGCTGTACAGTTGTTTCACATCCAGTTTACTGATTACACATAATACGTTATTTTGACAATCATTTGCTGGATCCGTTAATCAGCCTTTCTTATGTATGGGGACAATTACTGCAGTATCCCAGCTTTCAGGCTTTTCCTTCTTAAGCTGATACAACAGGCAGATACAACAGAGTTCTGCCAGTTAAGTTTAAGTTTAGATTTTTAAAATTCTGGTGACCTGCTGTACTCTGTTCCTGGTGTTTTATTGCTCTTTGAGAAATGAGATCCTTTACCTCAGATATAGAAACAGGAAGCCATTGAGGTAAAATACCCAAAGCTCCCAGAATTTGCTTCATCATCTCTACTATCAAAAACTGCTTAATAGTCCTGGTGAATGGACACTTTTCTAATACACATGGGGTCAGTACAGACATTGTCCAATGGGTCTGTCACTGTGTGCAAAAAAGATGTATTTCTGTCATAAGAAGTTTTTACCAGCATTTGCTAAGCCTTTGCTCCATGTTGCCACTTTTTCTCTTCAATCAAAGTTTTATACTTTTGTCTACAAAGTATGTACCTCTTTAACCAAAGATCTCTTTAACCAAAGATCAGAGTAGATATTTGATACTTCCTATAAATTCTGTTCATGTAGACTTCAGCCTGTTTTAGATTCTCTGACAAATCAACTCATGGTTGTAAATGTCTTTCTTGACCCAGAATTAACTTTTGTTTTTAGATATACCTGTATTAATATATCATTTATGTGCTGAAATAAATATATCATTTTAATAGGCAATTTTGCTCATTATATATATTTGAAATAAATATATAACTTTAATGGGCAATTTTGCTGAGAGAATTTCAGCATGTAAAATGATGAAATCCTCTGAGCACATAGCTGGCTCATGGCCAGATCCACTGTGAGAGTCCACTTTATTCTCATGTTGCCAATCACACCTGGATCTTTATTAGATAAAAACTGAGATTGTAGGTATGTGTTACTAGCTATTAAACTTTATAGCTAATGACAGAGGGTCACTTTCTACACAGATGCCATTCTCAAAGTTGTTGAGAAATCTATTGACTGAGCTTGAAATTAGAATATAAAAAATTATATTGTCACAGTGATGGGGAAAATGGGCATGTTTCCCTTCTTGATCTTCATTGGTAGTCCATTTAATATCTGCAAATCTCTTTAATCAGTATGATATTGGCAGTTTTATTTTTAGTTTCATTTTTAATTATGCCCAATGTGGAACTCCCTCTCCCACCTTTTTAGTAGCTATATCCTGGGTTGGCATTTTTCACTGAGCCATCTGTCACAACTCCAGGATCCCATTCTTAGTCATTTGCTGCCAGCTCAGATCTCATCAGTCTATAGAATCATAGAATTGCAGAGTTGGAAGAGACCACGAGGGCCATCCAGTCCAACCCCCCTGCCATGCAGGAAATCACAATCAAAGCATCCCCGATTCCACCCCTTCTCTAGCTGTGCTGAGTGTCTGGGTGAAAGCAGAAGGTGCCATACGTTTTGCCCACTGGCTGCACAATACAAAAGGACCAGCTGTGATCCTTTATCTCTGGTGTTCTCTTCTTACACAGTGGAAGTTGGGGTTTTATTTTATTTTATTTTCATTATTTTGGCATCAGTGTGCATCATTTTACTCTGGTTTACATTGAATCTTAGTTGCCAGTTTAGCCCTTTCTCTCAGCTTGATGAAATCCTTTTGGAGCTTTTTGCTACCTACCTTTAATTCCAAATTATTTATGAACATGTTACCAACACAAAACAACAACCACATCATCCCCACCCCCAGGATTGGTCCCACTGTACATCAACACTCTGCTGCTAAGATTATCTTTTTGGCCTGTCATTTTGATCATGTTACCCCACTTTTGATATCTCTTCATTGATTACCCATTCCTTCTAAGATTCAGTATAAGCTTCTTGTTTTAACTTTCTTTTCTTTTTTAAAAAATATATATTTATTCAGACAGACAATTGCACTCAAAAACAAAGAGAAATAGGGGAAAGGAATAAAATAATAACCATAAACAGCAATGGGAGGTGGAAACAACACTACTTAACATAACTAAACATGGTTAAACACAATAACTAAACTTAGTTGTTTTAACTTTCAAAGCTGTACACACACAACCTGGCTCCCCCCTATCTTTCAGCCCTCATTTCTTTTTGCAGGCATGTTCAAGATCTGCATTCCGGGAACTCTAGGCTTCTCACCCAACCAAGGGTTCCTTCTTCCCTGGTTTGGCTTGGTCCTTTCTCACACACTGCCCCACATTCTTGGAATTCCCTCCTTGAACATTTGAGGACTGCTCTTTCTCTTGGTGCTTTTAAATCTCAATTGAAAACTTCTGTTTTCCAAAACTTTTGAAATTTTAGTTTGATACTGTTTGTAATCTTGTATATTTTGATTACATATATTGATCTGTTTTTTAATATTATATATACATATATATTGCTGTTTGATGTTTGATCACATGTATTGGTCAGTTTGTTTTATTTTTTATATTTTATTGTTGTTTCATAGTATATTATTGTTAGCTTTTTTGGTATTGTCTGGATTTCTTTTTTACAATTGTATTTTATAGTCTTATGTTTATTATTCCTTCCTTCCCTCTGTGTGTGCTTAAGTATACAGTCATTCCTTCACATTCGCAGCTTTGACTTTCACAGTTTGTCCTCACTTTCCTCCCCCTCCCCGGGGACTGCAGCAATGAGAGTGCTGGAAGAGGAGCAGCCGCCGCAGCCGCCTTGGTTGCCTCTTCCACTCGGAGGCATTGGCAGTGCTGCTGTGGTACTGATGGGGAGGAGGAGGAAGAGGAGGAAGGAGAAGAGGCAGTGGAGGCGGGCAGAGGGAGGTCTGGTGGGGCAGAGAACTCCAGTTGCCTAAGGAATGATGCCTCCTTTGGCCTGGCACGGGGGGGGGTGAGGGTGAGACAGAGCCTCTAAAATCGCCCCTCTCCTGGGCCTTCGCTCCCTTTGGGGAGGGGGAAGCGAGAGCCCTGGAGAGGGTCGATTTGAGTGGGTTTGCCTCACCTGCCGTCCCTCTCCTGGGCCTTCGCTTCCCTTCACAAAGGGAGCAAAGACCCAGGCAAGAACCGGGGGGGGGGTAAGGCAAAGCCTCTTAAATCGCCCCTCTCTTGGGTCTTCGCTCCCTTTGGGGAGGAGTGAAAGCCCATGAAAGGGTCGATTTGAGCGGGTTTGCCTCACCCACTGCCGCTCTCTTGGGGCTTTGCTTCCCTTCGCAAAGGGAGCGAAGACCCAGGCAAGCAAGGGGAGTGAGGCAAAGCCTCTTAAATCTCCCCTCTCCTGGGCCTTTGCTCCTTTTGGGGGCGAAGCGAAAGCCCTGGAGAGGGTCATTTTGAGCGGGTTTGCCTCACCTGCCATCCCTCTCCTGGGCCTTTGCTTCCTTTCGCAAAGGGAGAGAAGACCCAGGCTAGCATGGGGGGTGAGGCAAAGCTGCTTAAATCATCCCTCTCCTGGGTCTTCGCTCTCTTGTGGGGGGGGGAGCAAAAGCCCAGGAGAGGGTTAATTTGGGTGGGTTTGCCTCACCCGCCGCCGCTCTCCTGGGCCTTCGCTTCCCTTCACAAAGGGAGAGAAGACCCAGGCAAGCACGGGGAGTGAGGCAAAGCCTCTTATATCACCCCTCTCCTGGGCATTCGCTCCCTTTGGGGGGGAAGCAAGAGCCCTGGAGAGGGGCAATTTGAGCGGATTCGCCTCACCTGCTGCCACTCTCCTGGGCCTTCACTTCCCTTTGCAAAGAGAGCGAAGACCCAGGCAAGCACTGGGGGGTGAGGCAAAGCCTCTTAAATCATCCCTCTCCTGGGCCTTCACTCCCTGGTGGGGGGGGAAAGCAAAACCCCAGGAGAGGGGCGATTTTAGAGGTTTGCCTCACCCGACGCTGCCCTCCTGGGCCTTCGCTTACCTTTGCAAAGGGAGCAAAGACAAAGGCAAGCGCAGAGGGTGAGGCAAAGCCTCTTAAATCGCCCTTCTCCTGGGCCTTTGCTCCCTTTGGGGGGAAGCGAGAGCCCAGGAGAGGGGCGATTTGAGCAGGTTTGCCTCACCTGCCGCCGCTCTCCTGGGCCTTCGCTTCCCTACGTAAAGGGAGTGAAGACCCAGGCAAGCACTGGGGAGTGAGGCAAAGCCAATGTTTTGTTTGCTTGTTTAATATAACGCTTGTTTTAATGTAAAGCTCCATGTACATAGGTGGCACTATATAAATAAATGATCATCACTATTATCTCTGAGGAATCTTGGTGCTCACATCCTTTAATTGCAATGACTGTACAGTTGTCCCTCCACAATCGCGGCTTCGACTTTCGTGGTTTCATCAATTTGCAGAAAGCTGCCGGAGGGTTGCTCCTCCTTTCCCCCTCCCCAGGGAACATACGGCTTTGCTTCAAGCACCATGGGTTGCTTAGTATTTGCTTTAATCGCCCCACTTTAATCTGCTTTTGACCCTCACATACAAGAGACGAAAACCAATTAAAGCGGGGCGCTCACTGAGGAAACCAGCTTTAATAGGCTTTCATTCCTTGTGTGTGAAGGACGAAAGCTGATTAAAGCGGGGCACTCACTGAGGAAACTGCTGGGGCAGTTTGCTCAGTGAGCGCCCCACTTTAATTGGCTTTCGTTCCTTGTGCGGGGGGGGGGACAAAGGCCGAGGAAAACCACACGTTTGCCTAGGAAACAGTCGCTGAGCTGCTGAGCCACAAAGCCTTCAATTGGTTGTCGGTGGGGGCATGGTAGTGGCGGTGGCGGCAGCATGGTGGACGCAGTGGCAGAGGCCCCAGATGTATGGTGGCAGGGGCATGGTGATGGGGCAAGTGACGGTGATGGTGGCGGCAGCGGTGGAGGAGGCCTGGGAGGCCTAGGTGGGCTGGGTTATGGCAGCGGCTGCCTTGGCCACAAGCCTCTCTCCCTCCTCCTTCAGTTTTTCCATCTGCACTCCCCATCTTTGCATAATTTTTTATTTGTGGTTTTTTTTCACATTTGCAGGGGTCTTTTTTATTTTTATTTATTTAGTTATTTATACCCTGCTCTTCAGCTACAAGGCTATCAGTCTTGCGCCACAACCCCCACGAATGTGGAGGGATGACTGTAATTCCTTTTACCTGCTTCCTGTTCTTTAACAAGGATCTCCTTTTATCACATGAGCTAAATTTGCTCAGGAGTCCAAGTTCACAGTGCCTACTGAACCAGTCCTGTCCATGTGTTGGGACATGACACTTCAGAGAACACTAAATGGTTGGTGATACAGCACTTACCTTTACAGAAGCCATGTTGATTCTGTTTCAGCAGTTTTGTCCTTCAATATGCTTGATGAGTCTACCCTTACTTTCTAACTGATTTACCTGGAACAGCTATTTAACTGATCTATAGTTGCCTGGATCTGCCTTCAAACTCTTTTTTAAAGCTGGTATTACATTGGCCATTCTCCATTTCTTTGGTACAGAGACTAATCTTTGGGGTATGTTACATATTCTAGTTAGAAGATTACTAATTTCACTTTTGAGGTATTTTTTTTAAACCTCTTGGTTGGATACCATTGGATCTGAAGATTTATTTCTTTGCATTTTGTCAGTGAGGTCTTCAGTGTCCTCTTTTACTGCTGTTTGCCTGAGCTCCTCCTGTAAAACTTAATCCAGGCATGAATATTTCCCCTGTATCTTCAGATTCTGTTACATGAGATCTAAGAGAATTGATATTACAAATTACTCATAAATTGTGTTATTGAATATTCTGAACATTTTTTCTTCCTAGGTTATTGTTTCTGTATAGTTAAAGAAGGTTACTAAGCATCAAATCACTTCAATTTAGTCAATGAAATGTGTTCAACTTAGGAAAAGGGCTTTGAACACAGACAATTCTGTTTGATATGTTTTCTGTATAATAAATGAATGGACCTATAGTGGCCTGGCTAAAATCCCAAAGTCCTAACTTCCCGGCTTTGTACAGATAATATGTAACAAATACTTGGGATTTTCATTTTGTGCCTTTTGTATAAAGTACAAGAAAAGGACAGAGACTACTGATAGCTTGCTTGATACTACAGCCATGGAATAGCAGCTATAGAACCAGCTGTGTAAGGAAACCCATTTGTGGCTCTTGGAAGGCTTCCTGCAACTTTCTCTACCTTCTGATTCTGATATTAAATACTTTCCATATGTTTTCAGGCTTATGAAGCATTGGTGTTATATTAACATTGTTGATTGCCATTCTAAGGGTTTGCCTTGCTAAGGGTTTGCCATTTGTGAAATACCAGTGAAAATGCAGTAAACTATTTACCCAAAGTAATAACTAGACTGAGCGGGCAGGATTGTTTTTAATTTCAGTGCTATGCAAAGTGGTGGTCTGTGGATTGGTGCCAGTCCCTGAGCCATATGCTACTGGATAGGAATAAATATATTACTGCTCTGTTCTGTTTCATATGCATGGTAGATGACTCTGCCCAAATATATGTGCAGATTGATATTGAACCAGTACTGATAACACTCAGTGCTATGCTGTGCTGAAGCTGGATATGGCTAATGCCTGTCTTTCATGCCTTCTCTTCTGGCAATCTCAGCACAGTCCCTCAGCAATAGGTAGTATGAAAGTATTTTGTTTTAAGATATGCTGCATCTTTTTTTCTTATATTGCTCAGGAAGTAGAAGTTGTTTACTTGATAAGCATGTAGGGGAGTCCTCAAAATATATCAGTCTCCATTTTGCCACTAAGCAACCTTACATATATTTTACAGCAAAGCAAGGGTCATTTTTCCCAGCACAGCATTGCTGCATCTGGCTTCTTGACAGCAACAGAGAGCAAAGGAAGATCAGAGGGTCTGATGTGATATGCATATAGGCGGATCAATAGATAAAGCTACAGGTAAGGTAGTTGTATAGTCTAGTGTGGTGGAGAGTATGATATTGGCATTAAGTAGATGTGCAGGCACAGTTGTCCACTGAGTTCTGGAGTCTGAAACATTTTATAAGCCAGGTGGATAAGAAGATAGTTAAATTACTTCCAGATCTAATCTATGTATGCTAAATCCGTTTTGGTTGGGCCTTTACGTTGTTTGAATTAGTTCTGATTATCTGATTAACTATTTCAGATGGAGTTTTGCTCATGGAACGTAGCTCTGTTCTTCCTAATGCAAGTTCCCTTCTCAGTTGTTTCCAAGGATTTTCTGACTGCTAGAAGAGCATGGGGTTGATAAGCTGATGGAAGGTGGAATTAGCAGATCAGGGACCCCCCTTCCCTTTTATATGAAGGGAAAATGTATTTTCTAAGCTTCTGTTGAGTCCCTTCACTGTGTGCTGCATTCTCATACAGATCATAGAGTAAATGTGATGAGGGATGGGAACAGTATTCCTTGCCCTGTCAAAGCATGTCCTGGGAAGGCACAGAAAGACAGTCTCCACACTGTTCACAATAGGGAAGCTGAAATACATTGTGACAATATTTGTTTAGACCTAAAGCCCCTCTTCCCAAAGGGCTGACGATAAATAATCCTGTTAGGGACAGATGTTAATACCAGATGCATTCCATCACTGTTATAATAGCTATAAGTGACAACAGCACTCTTATTCAAGGATTTGTATTATCCTTATACGTATATGTTCCTTTTCTTATTTCTCTGTCTTGCCAGTTGGTAGCATTTAATGGTTCTTGCTTTAAATATCAAGAGATGATTGCTGAAAGTGCTACTTTCAGGAGTGTATTCCTGCATGGCAGAGGTTGGACTAGATGGTCCTTGGAGTCTGTTCCAACTCTGTGATTTTATGAAAGCATAAACCTTTTAATTTTGCTCTGTTTGATTTTTTTTTTAATGCAAGGAAAATCTAACTGTCTAGAGTAGAAATTGCTTCCTAGTAACTAAAAGGGGTCTTTTCCCAGTGGGGAAGATTACAGGGCATCCACTTGCTTGGGGGTAGTTCCTCCCACTTGCTCCTAGTAGGCAGGGAACAAACTTTTTTAGGACTGCCCACCGGTGAGGTCATCTGGGAGAGATGACCCCCCCCCTGGCTAGCCAGTCTTGTTTCCTGCCTACGCTCCTGGTAGGATGTGTGGTCTTAGCTCTCTCTTTGTCTTCTTCCACGTGGCCAGGAGGCATCTTGGATCCTTTGTTCAACAACAACAACAGTATTACAAAGGATCCTAGTGGAGGAAGACTGGAGACAGAGGTCCCCATGGAAGGGCAGCAGGATGAGAATCAGCAACGTGGATGATACTAAGAAGTCGAATAAGGGGGAGAAGCCCCCCACCTCGACCACTGTGAATCCCTCCCGGCTCCACTCCACCTGAGGGGCTAGGAGCCAGCCGGGAGTCGGCCACCGGCAGTGACCTCCAGGAGGAGGGCTCGCGGAACTCCCGCAACAGCGGGGAGTTGATGGATGCCCCGGTGGCCGCTGGCCATACCCCAGCCCACGACGCGGACCCGGGAACCAGACTTGATCATCTGCTGCCCCTTTTGGGGGCAGATGTGAGTGCTGATGGGCCCCTCTGGGGAGAGGATGGGCGGGGGCGGACAGGCGGCACCCGTGTCAGCCTGGATCTGGGACATGGTGGCCAGAGAAGCTGTGCACTGGCGAATCGCGAGTCTAGTCCAGCCTGACCTGCTAGTTTTAGCCGGCTTTTACAGGGACGGGGTTCCCAACGGGGACATTTCAAGATACCTTAAACCCCTCCCCGTCCTCCCTCCTCTGCCCCAGCCGATCCTCTCATCCCCTCCCCTCCACATCATCGGGGACAGGGGTGAGGAGGGGTAAATTAGAGGCGAAGAGGATGCAACCGGGAGACCGATTGCCGTCTGTGGAGGGAGGGGAGCCGCAGAGGCACTTGGCTTCAGCCGGGCCAGCGGCTCACAATCTGCTGGCGGTATATGCGCCCACTCACAGCCGATGGCCAGAAGTTTTCGCATAGCCATGTTACTGCCTTGGCCCGCACCGCACGTGCAGGCATACACACTGGGAAGCCGCGGAGGTGCTTGGCTGTAGCCGGGCCAGTGGTTTGCAATTTGCTGGTGACATACGTGCCCACTCACTGCCAGTGACCGGCAGTTTTCGCGCAGCCATGTGACTGCCCTGGCTGGCAGCGTGCGTGCAGGTACACACCCCCTTACCCAGCCACCACAGTGGGTCGAGGAGGAGGGAGATTGGGTCTCGGGTGCACAGGATGGATCCCCTCCACTTCCCACCATCAATACCCTTCCTAAGCAGCAGCAGGGCAGCCCAAAGGCATTCAGGGCAAATAGCATGCCCAACGTGTTTTTTTCCAGAACCCTCCTGCCCCCGCTCCAAAGGTCAATAGAGAGGCTAGAATAGTTCACACACACACACAGGATGTGGACCTAACACCATGATGGGGCTGTTGTTCAGCCATCACTGTTTTTCTCCCACTGGAGAGGGCATTTGAGGTACCCTCTTGTACACATATACGAGTCTTTCTGCAGGGTTTTGAGCAATCTTGCACCTCCACCGGTTCATAGGGTCATAGGTACCCATCCTGCATTTTTTCCATACGGTCCTGAAGGCATTAACAGTGGCCCCCTTTGAGCCCCTGGGAGTGGTTCCACTGAAATTCTTATCTTGGAAAGTCCTTTTCTTGGTTGTGATTGCACTGGCAAGAAAGATATCTAAGTTCCTGAAGCATTAACAGTGCCCATGTTTGAGCCCCTGGAAGTGTTGCCACTGAAGTTTTCATCTGGGAAAGTTCCTTTCTCAGTGCTGATTACACCGGCAAGAAAGGTATCAGAGTTGGCATTATCGGCTTGGATGCTCCCCTCCTTTACAAGACCAGACTCAGTAGTTTTTTCGTCTTCGACTAAATTTCAGACTGAAGGTCAACTCCCTGTTGCACAGAGCCAGGAGGTGGTCTTGCCATGGTCTGCCCACATCCTACGAGGGACCTGGTGTAGATATGGCACACCTTGGAGGTCTGCCGAGCCTTCCAGATATATTTGAAGAGAACTAGTCCCTTCAGACTTTCAGAGGCAATGTTCTTCTCAGTACATCATAAGTTTTCTTAGCGGGCATCGCAGCATGCTATGAGTCTCTAAGTATCCCAGTGCCAGATGTTATTGTGGTAGGCTTCACCAGGAATGCAGCAGCGAAGGCAGCCTGCAAGACACCTCCAAGACACCCTGAAGAGATTTCTAGGGCGGCCGCCTGAAGGCCGTTCTCAATTCTCATCAGACATTATAGATGGGACACACCGCAGTCTGACAAAGCAGTGTTTGGTAGAAGAGTACTGCAGCATGTCGTGAGTCCCTAATGGATTAAGCCACTGCCAAGCCCACCCTTGAAATATTGCTTTCATACATCCCAAGCAAGTGGATGCTCTGTAGTCCTCCCCACTGGGAAAAGGAACGTTGGTCTTACCTGTGATACGTTCTTTTCCAGGGGAAGGACAGAGAGCATCCAGACCCACCCGAGGTGCTGGCGATAGAGGAACCCCTTGTTCCAGAACAGTCTGCGGGTCACTGAGCAGAGACTTGATTTCTTACTGTTTCTCTGGGCATAAGTACTCATTATCTTTGTAGTGAAACTGTTTTTTTAAAAGTTTCTCTACTCCTGTTTCTTCTCTCTCTGCAGAGGATAGGTAGCGAGGCTGTGACATTGACTGGCTAGCCGGGGGGTCGTCCCTCCCAAATGACCTCACTGGTGGGCCGTCCTAAAAAAGTTTGTTCCCTGCCTACTAGGAGCAAGTGGGAGGAACTGTCCCCAAACAAGTGGATGCTCTTTGTCCTTCCCCTGGAAAAGAACTTATCACAGGTAAGACCAAGGTTCCTTTCTTTGCCACTGCCCCCAGGGTGAATATGTTTCAGATGTTCAAGGGGGGAAACAGGATCAAAGAAGTCATTCAATTCTGAAAAGGTTAAAGTATCAGGTAGTCCGACAAGCAGCAGGTAGGACCAGAGAAGAAATCTGTTGAAGTATAACTCCATAGAGAAGTGCATTGATTACAAGGGATGGCCAAACACAATGGATTTGGGTTTGGAATTAGGCTGAGAACCTTTCAGCCACATTTCCAATAGTTTGAGTGTACAAAAAATATAGGTCACATTCTGGTGTTCAAGCGGTGACAACCCTGTTTTTCTTGCACTAGTTGAATCTCTTTTGTTGGCTCATTCCTTC
Organism: Gambelia wislizenii; assembly: GCA_030847615.1. Lineage (NCBI taxonomy): Eukaryota > Metazoa > Chordata > Lepidosauria > Squamata > Crotaphytidae > Gambelia > Gambelia wislizenii. The sequence continues at coordinate 52,051,201 of JAUMIR010000001.1, read as the reverse complement.
TGGCTGATTACACCTACTTTCCCATTCTGTGGTTGTGACCTCCTAAGTCCTTGGCTCTTGTAAAAGGGATTTTGCTTCTTGATTTTGCTTCTTGATTCTGTTGTACTTGGCTGTAAAAAGTCATTAAAATCTTGTTTTGTGGAAAGCTAGTAATATATTAAAATATACGTACAGCTGTAAACTTACAAAAGAATAGTTTAATTAATGACTTAAGCCTCTAACAAAGCAGAATTCCAGTTCGACTATAAACTCTTGTACAAGAGCTCTATAATATATTTCTGTTACCACAATCATTGCTTGCACAGCATAGCTGATGGTTAATGTATCCAGTAGTGGTTATACACTCTTCTAAGAGCCTATTTTAACATCAGCTGGATGTGAGGATCCTCGCTGGCAGAGCATTTTAGTAACTTTAATGTGTTTACTGAAGTGCTAAATATTTTCATTGCTGAAAAATGAAGCAATTTGCTGGAGATAATAATACTTGGGGAAAATACTGGCTGTGTCCAGCTGAAGTGTATTGTTTCTTTCTTTTTTTAAACTTCTGCATTGGGTGTGGTTCCTGAGAAACAGTTATGAATAATGCTTGCTGGTATCTTGCCACCATTCAATAAACGTCTTCTAGCGTTGTTTTTTTTAAACCTATTTCTTGCAACTCCAAATCTCTCCCGAGCAAATATCTTCTGAGTGCATTATCATTCTTCAACTCTCAAATGTCTTCAAACATTGTTTCAAAGCTTTCTGCTTCCCAACAAAGAGCAGCTGGCAAGTTCCAGCTGTTGTAATGCTCTAATTTCAGGAGAGGAAATATGGCTCTAAGCATAGCTATTCAGCCAGGAAAGAAAAGCAGGCTGATATCTCACTTACCTCTGGCACACTGCAGCAGGGGATCAGAAAAAAATGTAGATGGAGAGAAAAGGACAGAACCTCTTTATCCTTTTACATCACACTGTATTAGGGAAGCTTCTCATATTTGCTTTTAATACATAATTTCACAGTTGCTTCTCTATGTTGTAGTTCATAGCATCAGAAGGGACCGGAAAGGTTATCTAGCCCAACCCCCTGATATGCAGGAATACAGAACTAAAGCATTCTTCCAACTCTATGATTCTATGATTCATTCCCAAATGATGGCTATTCAGTCTTTGTTCTAAAAATCTCCAATGAAGGAGAGTCCACTATTGTCCAAGGCAGTCCATTCCCTTGTTGAACAGTTCTTACTTTAAAGAATTTCCTCCTGATGTTTAGATAGAATTTCATTTTCCTTTCCATTTGGATCCATTGGTTCATGTTCTAGTCTCTGGAGCAGCTGAAAACAAGCTTGCTCCTTCTTCTACAGGACATCTCTTCATATATTTAAAGACGGCTGATAAGTTACCTCTCAATCATCTCTTCTCCAAGCTACTGTAAATATACCCAGCATCCTAAGCCAGTCCTCATAGGGCTTGGATTCCAGATCTTTTACCATTTTGGTCAGTCTTCTCTGGACACTTTCGTGCCTGCCAGTATCCTTCTTGTACTCTGGGTACCCAGAACTGGGCACAGTATTCTGGGTAAGGTTTGACTAAAGCAGAATAGAGTGGTACTGTTTTCTCCCTTGATCTGGGCAGTGTGCTTTTATTGATGCACCCTAGAATTACATTGGCTTTTTTGGCTTCTACATTATCCTATGAATCATGCTTAGCTGAGGCAAACCTATCAAGGATTTTCTGAGACTGAGAGTATGTGACTTACCCAAGGTCACCCAGTGGGTTTCCATGGCTGAGTGAGGATTTGAATCCAGGTCTCCAGAGTCGTTGCCCAATACTCAAACCACTATGCTGCACTGGCTCCCTAAATGTGGAACCTTACATTTATCTCTGTTGAAATTTATTTTGTTAGTTAATTTTTAAAATTTTATTGTTAGTTAATAACAGCTCTCCACTCTGTTAAGGTCATTTTGTATCCCAATTCTGTCCTCTGGGGTGTTAGTTACCCCTCCTGATCTGGTGTTATCTGCAACCTGGATAAGCATACCTCCTATTCTGTCATCCAAGTTATTTATAAAGGTACTGCACAGCATTGGGCCTAGGACAAAAGCCTGGAGCACCCCACATCCTCTAGGATGAAGAGGAGCCATTAATGAGCACTCTTTGGATTCAGTCAATTAGTAAAAACCCTTACCCAACAATAATATGATCTAGACCGATTTTACTAGCTTGTCTGCAAAAATATTGTGGGGCACCTTGTATATGATGGTCATTCTGCTTCCAGACCACAGGTGTTGCACAGCTGAACTCTCATGACAAAATATATGTGATTTTGTGCAGGTCTGTGGCCACATATACAAAATTGTAATATGGCAAGCCACTCTTGGAAACATAAACCTATCTTCTTGCTTACTATTGCCTCTATAATTGTAATTGGCATAGTGCTATCTCTTACACAAGACTAGATTGCTGATTGCAATCCAGTGCATAGCCTAGAAAAGATTACTGTTCATGTTTATAGGCATTATTCTAATGGAAGAACATTGAATTAGCTTTCCTGTCTCTTTTGCAGAAAACCTTAGCAAAGATTGCAACATGCTTGGAACTCAGGAGTGCAGCATTGCAGGTACAATTGTTTGGTTTTCACCTTCGTATTTTCCGGTTTCTTTATGTATTTTTATAAGTTTCAAAAAACCCTCAACTTCTGCAGGGGTTAGGGGCGCAGGACCCCTGAGAAAGTGGGAAAACTGTAAATAACTCTTAAGCCCCCAAACTGTATTTAACACACACAAAGGAGTACCTGTACTGGTGGGGTGGCTAGGCCTGGCCACGTGCGTGTTCCCTCACTCACTCATGTGCTCACTCACTCACTTGGGCAGGATGGGGGAAAGGTATGGGACAAGACACAGAGTGGGAGGAGGGAGAAAGGGGACATCCATCCCATCCCCTTTCCCCCTGCCCGTTTGCGTAAGTAAGTGAGGAAATGCGTGCACCCTCCCTCCTTGCGCTCACACAAGCGTGAGTGAGGGAATGTGCACATGACTGGGCCCAGTCACCCCACCAGTTTGATTTTCTCCCATTGTCACCAGTATTATTGAGGTCCCCGTTAAAAGTGGTACAGGGCAGCAGCAGCAGCAAATACTGTACAGTAATTCACTAATGCTTAATCAGCAAATGTGGAGGGATGACTGTATTTATGAGAAGTGGCCATATACAGATATCGTATACTAGTTTGTTTAGTTCTCAGAACATGAAATGATTCTATGCTTCTATGAAAGGCCTCGGAAAGAAGAGAATAAATAAAATAAGTACCGTATATTCTGGTGTATAAGACGACTTTTGACCCCTGAAAAATAGGCTCCAAAATCACGGGTCGTCTTATACGGCAGATACAATTTTCTTCACCCCGCCGTCTGAACTCCTGCCTCTTTGCTCCCTTCGCAAATGGAATGAAGAGGCAGGAGATCAGGCCGGGGGGGGGGTGAGGCAAAGTGCTTACGGTTCATTCGCCCCCCCTCCTCTGCCTTCACCCCCTTTGGGGAACAACCGAAGACAGAGAAGGGGGGCAAATGTTGCTGGAAAGCCCCCCCTCCAGCCCCCCTTCCACCCTCCCCGAAGCTGCGATTGGGCTCCCGATTGTGCCTTCGGGGAGGGGGTGGGTGGCTGGGAGCCCACCCTTCCAGCCACCCTTCCACCCTCCGCGAAGCCCCCTCCCTCCCCAAAACCGCGATTGGGCTCCCGATCGCGGCTTTGGGGAGGGGGTGGATGGCTGAGAAGCCCCCCTCCCTCTAGCCACCCTTCCACCCTCCGCGAAGCCCCTCCCTCCAGCCCCCCTTCCAGCCCCCCACCCCCTCCCCGAAGCCGCGATCCGGCTCCCGATCATGGCTTCGGGGAGGGGGTGGGTGGCTCGGAAGCCCCCTCCCTCCAGCCACCCTTCCACCCTCCGCGAAGCCCCCTCCCTCCAGCGTCCTCCCTCCAGCCACCCACCCCCTCCCCAAAGCCGCAATCTGGCTCCTGATTGTGGCTTCGGGGAGGGGGTGGGTGGCCGGGAAGCCCCCTCCCTCCAGGCAAATGATTGATAATGTTAAATCCCAAGTAATTTGCAGATTACTCCAGAAGGATCCACTCAAACTGGGAAACTGCCTGACAACTGAATTACAGATTAGGTTCATCATAAGTGTAAAGTGGTGCTGGGGAGGACGAGCGAGACAGAGATTAGAAATCCTTCTTCTTGTTGCTGTATGCCTTCAAGTTGTTTCCAATTTATGGCAACCCTAAGGCAAACCTTTCATGGGTTTTTTGGGGGGCAAGATTTGTTCAGAGGGGGTTTACCTTTGCCTTCCTCTGAGGCTGAGAGAATGTGACTTGCCCAAGGACACCTGGACTTTATCACACTATACTATTATAGTGCTATCATTCCACTTTAACTGCTATGGCTTCCTCCTTTGGAATTCTGGGGTTTGTAGTTCAGTGAGGCCTAAGAGCTTTCTGGCTGACAGTTCTAATTGTCCCTCCCTAAACTGCAAATCCCAAGATTCCACAGGAGGCAGCCATAGTAGTTAAAGTGGAATAATAACGCTATAACAGTGTAATGTGATAACCAGGAAGAGGAGAGCTACATACAGTATATTCCCTTGAGTTCATTGGAAGAAAGAAAAGGTAAAAATCAATATTTTTTATTCAATTGATCAATTTTTTGTCCAGTTGACTAAACCCATGCCCTGGTTAATTGGTAAGCTAATTTTTACGAAAATGTTGTTTTGAATATTATTATTTTTTTTAACCTGAACTTTGCAAATAATGGGGCTTCCAGTTTAAAATACCATAGAGTTGCCTTGGGGAATGTAGAAAATGGCTAGAGAGGACACATTTTCTAGGGATACTCTATGGTGTGCCATTTTGTGTCCCGTGGATGATTGAATCAGTGGATACGGGGGTCCTACTCTCTCTCTCTCTCTCTCTCTCTCTCTCTCTCTCTGGCTTTTCTTCGCAAACGCAGATTCAGGGTCCTACTGTACGACAAAAGTAATTCTATGATCTTTTTTTATTTAGGTTTTTAACATTCGTATTATAGAATCATAGAATCATAGAATTGTAGAGATGGAAGAGACCACAAGGGCCATCCAGTCCAACCCCTACCACACAGGAAATCACGATCAAAGCACCCGACAGATGGCCATCCAGCCTCTGTTTAAAGACCTCCAAGGAAGGAGACCCCACCATGCTCTGAGGGAGTGTGTTCCACTGCCAAACAGCTCTTACTGTCAGAAAGTTCCTCCTAATGTTGAGGTGGAATCTCTGTTCCTGGAGTTTGCATCCATTGTTCTGTGTTCTAGTCTCTGGAGCAGCAGAAAACAAGCTTGTTCCATCCTCAATGTGACACCCCTTCAAATACTTAAACAGGGTATCATATCGCCCCTTAACCGTCTTTTTTCCAGGCTAAACATAGCCAGCTCCCTATTATATTTAAAGTATTTAAAGTGTGAAGTTATTTATAATAATAGAAATTGTTTTAATGGTGCTGTTTTAATATTTGTATGGGATTGTTCTGATGTTTGTATGTTTGCTGCCCCGATCCTGATGGGAGAGGTGGGATACAAATAATAATAATAATAATAATGCCGCAATCAAGCTCCCGATTGTGGCTTCGGGGAGGGGGTGGGTACCTGGGAAGACCCCCCCCTTCAGCCACCCTTCTGCCCATCCCCTCAGTCTTCATTCCCTTTGCAAAGGGAATGAAGACGGAGGGAATGGGCAGTGGTCGAGGCAAACCAGGGTCATTCGGCCTCCTCCTCTGCCTTCACCCCCTTTAGGGAGCAATCGAAGGTGGAAGAGAGGGGTGAATTTTGTGGCTGGCTGGCTGGGAGAGCCCTGCCAGCTGATCCTATTTGCTTTCCCAACTCACGAGGAGATCATAGTGAGCTGGGAAACAAAGAGGATCAGCTGGCAAGGCTCCCCCAGCCAGCCAGCCAAATTGGGGGTGGTGGTGGTGGTGGTCTTATACGGCGAATATATGCCAAACCCTAGATTTTTAGTTGACAATTGGGGGGGTCGTCTTATACACCGGAATATACGGTAGTAGGTAATCTGCAGGTCCAAAAAAGGAACATTTTGGTATAGAAGATGATAGTGGTTTTAAACCAGTCTTCTGTCCTCAGTGGAATAATTGCATCATGCCATTTTCAAAACTTCCTGTCAAATGACATGCAGGTCTTACTAGAAAGACTGTGTGGGATTCATACCAATGTACACTTGTGACCTGCATCCAACATTTTTTTAAAAATGCTGCTGAGTAAAGATGTGTTTTATAGGTGGTCCAGGATGAGCATGAAATCTGACTGTATTTGTGTCTTTTCATCACCATTTCAGTTGCTTCCTACAGAAATTGTGGTGGAAAGAGCAAAATCATCATTCAAATATACACTTGAGAGAAGCTTTGTTGGTTTCCTACAGCTATGCTAGAGCATGCTAGGAGTGCTGGACACTCCTACATAATAGTAATAGTTTCACACAACAGTAAGATCAGTTGTGGTTTTTGAGCTTGTGCTGGAATTTTTAGATATGAAGCTACCTTATACTGCTATAGGCCTGTCAGGTCCAGTATTGTCTGCTGTGCTTAAGGCTGGAGACTAAACAATGGGCCTTCTGTGTGCAAATGTACATTGTGCTTTTAGAATGCTCAATTAGTCTGGGAGAGGAGTGGAACATGAGAGAGTGTGGCAGTATGCTTCCCTTATCACAAGGGATAGTAGGAGCCCTTTCTGAGCGTTCTGAAGATTTATTGCCAACAGTTGAGGAAAGCTGGAGGTGTTTGCATTGATGTAATCCTAAGAAGGAAAGAGTTGGTGGACTTTTATCTAGCATGCTTTCAACTCTAGCTATCTCACTTCACTAATATCTCATGCTTATTGAAATGAAAAGTAGAGATAAAAGCTTTCTGGCCTGCAGTATCTGTTTACTTCTCTGTGTGACAGGGCGCACACCTCCAGTGTTCCTTTGAGAGTCTTTGGAACCTGGCTGGTTTTGCTCATGTTTGATGAGTGTAATGTTTAGCTAGGCTCTGACTGAAACTAAAAAATAAAGCTGAAGTAGTTGTAACTGAAAATAGCTTAACATGAAGGCTCTCTACCCCCAGGGCCCATCAGAGAAGGCTGGACATTACTGGCACTCACCAGTCACAAAATGGTAGCCCAAAGGCAGAGCTTGATATAGAATGGTGGTGGATAGAGACAGTTTGCCATAATCAGCTGGCAATTACAGGCATAATTTTCTATTGACATATAATGAAACTTAATGATTTGGAAATTACTTCTTTGCCACAGAAATTTCCTTATGGCAGAAATTTCCATAGTGTACCTTGTCTCAAGCTACATACAGCCATTGGCTTTGGAAATATTGAGATTTGGCCTATATGGGTTAGGCAGAATTCACTGATGCTTAGTTAACTAAATGCTTAAAACTGAGTTGTTAAAAATGCTAATTGGATGTTTAGATGAGAGGATATTTGATTAATGAAATGTAATGAAAAGCCTGTATAGAATTGTTGATTTCCTAGCTTTAACTTTTGTTTCTTCCTGTTCCTATATACTGGTGTGCTCTCTGTGATCTGTGTGCTACTTCCTCCTTGCTTAGCACAAGGCCCCACCTTTCTCTGTTTTGATTTTCATTATCCTCTAGCCTGAACTCAGACTATACCAGCCCTTTTAAATAATGCGTAGTTTGTCCTTCTGCCTTGTTCTAGTAAATAAAAAACAGCTCTTATCTTGAATGTTTTTAGCATGATTCTAAACCTATGAAGCCCACCCTGAATCTTGCCTTCCCAGCCAATAAACTGCTTTCCTCTTTGTTTAGTGGGACCATTGTGTGTATGAGAAATAGATGGATAAGTCAAATATGGAAAATGATCTGATTTTAATACATCCATCAGCAAAGGTTGACTTATTTATTAGAGGATACTGTTTTCTCTTTTTCTAATGCATTAAAGAATAGTTAAAAATGGGAGAAAATGATTTTCTCTTGGATATATTTGTTATATGTTAATCTGTTTTGTGCCCTGCCTCGATCCATAGGGAGAGGCAGGTAAGAAATACAGTTGTCCCTCCGTATCCATGGGTTTGAGTATTCATGGCTTGAAAATATTCTTTAAAAAATTATAATCCAAAAAGCAAACCTTGATTTTGCCATTTTATACAAGGGGCACCATTGCTATGCCATTGCATATAATGGGACTTGAGTATTCATAGATTTTGGTATCCATGAGGGGGTCCTGGAACCAGACCCCAGAGAATATGAAGGAACAACTGTAAATATTATTATTGTTATTGTTATTCAAGTTGCAATAAAAGGATTTGGTCAGCTTTTCCAGATTTCTGAGGAAAGTAGTTATCATTAACATCATTAGGATTTTGTGTTTCAGTAGTCTTTTCCCTTTAGATAAACAATTCACTTAAAAGGGACTAACCATTACTTCAAAATAGAGGACCCTATCAGAAACATCAGGTAGAAGAAAACAGCTGTTATCTTTGTAGCTGGCTATAGCAGTTACTCTCTCTGGCTTTTCTTCGCAAACGAAGATTCAGGAAGGACTCATCCCGCACTTTCTGCAAGCGCGCTGATGACTAAAAAGGCCAATCCAATATAAACAAGTCCGGTTGCAGAAAGCACAGCAGAAGGTCTCCTTGCGTGATGTTTTTGGGTTGTGATTCTTTCTGCATTGTCGTTTCTCTTCAAGACTTGTTCGGCGTGAGTTCTCAAATAAGGCTGCAGCATTGTGGATTGTGCGTCTCCATGCCTCCCAATGTGAGGCCAGGGCGGACCACTGTTGGTGATCAATTTGGCCGAGCCTGAGATGTTGTTTCAGGGAGTCTTTGTATCGCTTTTTTGGAGTGCCCCTCTTACACTGACCCATGGCGAGTTCACCGTAGAGTAGTATTTTTGGGAGGCGATGGTCCTCCATCCTAGAAACGTGCCTTGCCCAGTGCAACTGTGTTCTCAATATCATGGCCTCAATGCTGGTGATCCCTGCTTGCTCAACATAGCAGTTACTACTACATACAGATATATAACACTATTTTCTTTTTAGTCTACACAGTCCCAGGAAGAATTTAAGCTAGAGGATCTGAAGAAGCTAGAGCCAAGTAAGTATCTTTCTTTTAATTACAAGGGATACCTTTAAACAAGTGTCAGTGTGGGGGGAACACAACATTGGGATGTTGTCTTGTGGGTGAGTTGCCCAGCTTCTCTTAGGCTACTGCCATACTACAGAAATAATTCAGTTTGACATCGCTTTAACTACCATGGCTCCATCCTATGGAATCCTGGGATTTGTAGTTGTTGTGGCACCAGAGCGCTTTGGCAGAGAAGGCTAAATAACTCAAAAAACTACAAATTTCAGAATTCCATAGCATTGAACCATGGCAGTTATTTCTGCAGTGTGGCAGCAGCCTCACTGTGCATTTTGGTATACCATCCAGAGTAACTTACAGGCCTAAGAGACACATGCATTAAGAATGGGCTTGTTTTCATATCTGTCAGCTTAGACTTTTACATTTATTTTCTTGGGTTCCTGATTGCTAAAATGTACTAAGGAAATAAGAAACATGTTTATGATGCTTTTGATTCAAATAATAGAAATAGACTGTGGGAAAAATTACAGAGTTCTGATATTGATGTAGATTTTTAAGACTGATACAGGAATTATACAGCCACACAGAAATGAGGGTTAGAGTTGGCTTAAATGGTTCTCTGACAGAAGCTTTGTCAACTACATGGGGAGTGAAACAAGGATGCCTGTTGGCCTCAACTTTTTGTAACATCTATGTGAATGATTTGGTGCTGGTCTGGCTCAAGTTGATTCTCCTTCTCCAGTAATCAGCAATAGAAATGTTTTAATTCTGATATATGCAGATGATTTAGTGCTCATCTCCCTATCTTGTTTGGGTCCCAGAAAACTTTTGATTTCATTTAGCGTTTATTGTTAACAGGAACACCTGTCAGTAAATTATCTCAAGACCAAGGTAATGGTATTTGGTAGAAATTTTCCAAGGTGCAAATGGATTTTAGATCAACATGCCATAGAATAAACCCACCTATTCAGATACCTGGGCATTGTTTTCAGTGCGTCTCTTTCTTGGAAATGGCATATGGAGGCAGTGAAGCTGAAAACCGAGAAAATGATAGGAGCACTGAAATTTATTACAATCAGGATGGTTTGTTGATTGAACTTGCCCTTAAAATAGTTAGTAGCAAAATGATTGCATAGATGCTTTATGGTGTAGAAATCTGGGGGCTAGATATCAGTCAGTACCTGCAAAGCCTTGGAAGCTTTACAGAACAAATTTATCTGAAAACTTTATTCTCTTCCAACTGGAACTCCTGCAGTTTTTTGCGTACTGAATCTGATTGGCTGTCAGTTAAAATGAGAGTAGAGAGTAGATTGTGGCCAGTTAAGTACTTCAAACAAATTGCCACTTTACCAACTGACCATCTTCCAGCATTGTGTTACATGGAAATGGGTAACAATGAATATTGGAAACCAAACTTATAAGATTGTCTACGTAGTTATTACTGTACTTCCCTGAGCTAAACTCTGTCTTGGCTATAAATAAGAGGCAATTAAGGGACTGGCTATTTTTTGATAGATTCAAGAAGGGATTTACAGTCAATTATGATCTCAAAATTCTCTCTGTGGTTCTCCATTTTGGAAATAACATTTTAAAGCCAGATATTTGATCAAACTCAAAGCATTTACCTTAAGAATTGTCTTCACTGAACCGCAATTTCAAGTAATGCCAACTGCAGTTTTAGATGGACGCTATAACAAGGTGCTATTTGAAAAGAGACTATGTATTTGTAGCCAATGTTAAGTGGAAAACATTGTGCATTACATGTTAACTTGTCCCCTAGTGACCCCAGAGAGAGATTTCCAACACCCTTCTGACAAATGGAAGTGAAAACTCTCTTGCAGAATTTGTTCAATTTCTTTTGAGTGATACCAATGACTGTGTAACACTAAAGTGGACCTTTTTACCTTGCTTGCAAAAATCATTAAACTTATATAAAATTACGATGGAGACTCAAAGTAGTAAATTGATTTTTCATGTTGGCAACTCAGAAATTTACCTATCACGTGAAAGGGTTTTACCTTTTATAGTAGCTTGGCAATAACATTGGTTTCTGCATGCAAATTTATAGGGTGCCTTTTGTACTCTTGTATCTTAAATGTTTTGTGTATTTTAAGCTCTTTGTCATTGCCTTTGGCTAGCACAATAAACGTATTGATGATGATGATACACTGAACTCATCTGTAACCTTGATGGATTTTTATTTAGTATAAATTTATTTAACATTATTTGTCAATTGTTTAGGATCTTACAATGGGGACTTAATAGTATTAACTGAAAATGATACAGTAGTTTTTGAAAGTGCGGATATTTTAATTGCCTGTATTCAACCTAAGAGAAACAAGTTTAATTTGTGTTAGTGGACTAATTTATATAAAGGGATCCAGTCTTTTATTAGGTTTATAGTTAATCCTTTTAATTTGGCATAATAACCAGTTTCTTTAAATACTGCTTAGTAGTATTTAAGATTCTCTGAAGATGCCAGCCACAGATGCAGGCGAAATGTCAGGAATAAACTCTTCCAGAACACAGCCTCACAGCCCGGAACCCCCCCCCACAAAAAATCTATTTTGTATGATTTTTAGAAAAAATCGCATATGTTGTATTTCTCATGAACTCAAAAAAGAAAGGCCCACTCAAGATGGTCAATAGCCTTATAGGCATCTAACATGTATATGGTTTCCTGTGAAATTTATGGTGTGTCTCAGCATTAAGCATTTGCCTAATCGAGTCTGAAATACAGTGACTATGAATGGAACGATGAGGATATAATTGGGGATAATGTTATTCAGTCTCCCCACCAATATGACACCGAACAGCTTTTGGTCCTGATTTAGGAGGCAGAATCATAGATGATATGATTCTACTTCTGTATTGTCCTTTCTGGGTTTTGGAATTTCTTTACTGTATCAATTCACCAAGAGTCCAGAATGTTTTCACCCTGGAAAACTTTATTAATCAGTTTGGTTAGATTTTAACTTCCTGATTACTTACTTCATTTCCTCTTCAGTAATTTTTGCACTTAATTCTTCTCTACATATAGAATAAAAAAGGCTTAATCTGAATTTTACTAAGATAGTTTTAAGCTGAAAAGAGTGTTATGGTGACTCAGCTCTGTGCTTTTTTGAGACTTACAGTTGTCCCTCCATATCCACCGATTTGGTATCCACAGATTTAAGTATTCATGGCTTGAAAATATTCTTTAAAAAATAGTAATCCGAAAAACAAACCTTGATTTTGCCATCTTATATAAGGGACACCATTTTGCTATGCCATTGCATATAATGGGACTTGAATATCCACGTGTTTTATTATCCACCGAGGGTCCTGGAACCAAACCCCAGCAAATATGAATGGACAACTGTAATTCTATGGATGTATTTTGCTTTTCCAGCTGTCTGTTATAAGAGTGCAAAACAGGAAACCTCTGCCTCTTTGTTTCACTTAAACATCGATTTGGCTTTTGATGATGCTTGTCTTCTTTTACAGTCTTAAAGAATATTTTTACCTATAATAAAGAATTCCCCTTTGATGTTCAGCCTGTTCCACCAAGGTAAGGAAAAATTAAATCAGTAGTATACATGCAGAAGGGTTTAAGAATCAATGCAAGAAATGATGGAATACAGAATTATTTAGGATAGTCCTATTTTTTTGGCTTCAGTTTAGATAATAATCTATATGTTGGCTCAAACCATACTGTTCATGCAAGCATTCTCCTGAATTTGGCTGAGAATCATTAGATGATGAATATGCTTGTCTTATTGACCCTCAATTTTGTGGTGTTTGTGTGTTTTAAAGGAAGATCTTGGCACCTGGGGAAGAGGAAGACTTAGAATTTGAAGAAGATGAGGAGGAGGGTGGGGCTGGAGCAGGATCTCCAGAGACATTTTCTGCAAGAGTTCCAGGTAGGGGAAAATGTTTCATCAAATATTGTCTACCTAATGGAGGGTGGGAATGCAGGAATGAGGATTTGTTGTAGAGACATGCAAATGAACCTCAGTAATCATGAACAGAATTTCTGAATTGGATGAATGCACAATAACAGTTTTTAATTGTATTTTATTAACTTGGGTGAAACCAATTTTATGAGTCAGGAGTGGCAAAAATCTGCTACACACATAGTTCTTGCCTCTCTGAGGATCCTTTCCACATCCTTCAGCCAAATACACTTGCAGAGGAACTGTATCAACTATGGTATCAAAGTCAACTTAGAATATATCCAAGCAATTTTATCTGCAAAGTAGCGGACAGATTGTTCACAGTGGGCTGTCATATGATCTGAATTCTCTTTTCGCAGGCCAGATTGTAAAAGATATTCAGTCATTCAGAACAGCTTCACTGGATGGCTCTTTGCAGAAACAATGGTGGCAGAGAGATTATTTTGCTGCCTGCATTGTCATGGAGTAGGCAAGTCCCTTCAAATAGGCCTTAGCCCATGTTCAGTCAGACTTTCTTCTAGTTTTTTTGCTAATGTTGCTCTAGTTACCATTGCCTGTGAGCCATCTTGGGTCCCACCCCAGGAGAAATGCAACATATAAAATAAATAAATAAATAAATAAATACAGTTGTCCCTTCACATTCATGGCTCTCACTTTCGTGGTTCTGTCTATTCACGGAAATCCGCTGAGGCCCCGCCCCAGGGAATGCATTTGTGGGGTGGAGCCAAGCTGGAGGAAAGCCCTGCGTTTTCCGCTGAGCCACAAAGCCTTCAAGTGCTCAGTGGCGGGGGCATGGTGATGGCGGCAGAGGCCCCGGAGGTATGGTGGCATTCCGTTTGTGGGGGAGGCCAAGCCCGAGGAATGTTGCACATACGGCAGCTTTACCCTGAATGACATTCCTCAGGCTTGCCTTTCCCACCCCAACCACATTGAACCCCAGTTTGCAGGCAGCGCCCAAGTTTGCTGGGCATTTGTTCTGTGTGGAGGGGTGGAAATACAAAGGACAAGCAAACCTTGCTGGCTGCAAAGCCTTCGGAGGTTTGTTTGTCCATCAGATTTCCACCCCTCCACAGAGAACAAATGCCAGTTTGCGGGCAGTGCCAGGGTTTGCTGGGCGTGGAAATCCGATGGACAAACAAACCTCCGGAAGCTTTGCAGCCAGCAAGATTTCCTTGCTCTTCCACCCCTCCACAGAGAATAGACGCCCAGCAAAATCGGGCACTGCCCGCAAACTGGGGTTCAATGTGATCGGGGCGGCAAAGGGAAGCCCTAAGAATGGCTGGATTCAGTGGTTTTTGAAAGCCTTGTGGAAACCGGGGAAGAGGGAGTGAACAAAATCTGTTTAAAAAGTGGCTTTTGGGGCACAGGTGGCTGTTTAAATGGCTTCTTCTCCTGCCCCCCGGCCTCACTCTCGCTGCTGTCCCCGGCCTTCCCAAAGCGGCTCCGAGGCTTCAAAGCCCCAGAGCCCCCTCACAAAGGCCGAGGAGAGGCCGGCCAGCCTTCTTCCCTCCTGCCCGCTCGCTGCTGTTCCCGGCCTTCCCGAAGGGGCTCCGAGGCTTCAAAGCCCCGGAGCCCCCTCGCGAAGGCTGGGGAGAGGCCAGCAAGCCTCCCTCCCACCTCCCCGCCATCGTCCCCGGCCTTACCAAGGCAGCTCCAAGGCTTCAAAGCCCCAGAGCCTCCTCGCGAAGGCCGGGGAGAGGATGGCCAGCCTCCCAGCCGTGGCCACCCCGACCTTCCTGAAGTGCAGCAGGTGGCAGGGGGGGGGTAGTAGCCAGGCGGGCAGGAGGCTTTTTAGCCACCCCCACGCTTCCCCAAGTGGCGATGGGACTCGAAAAGCCCTGTCGCCACTTTGGAAGGGCAGGGGGGTTGTTGGCGGGCAGACAGGGGAGGCCTTTTTTATTCGTGTTTTTTTCACATTTGCGGGGGTCTTGAGAGCCTAACCCCCACGAACGTGGAGGGACGACTGTACTGCCTTTGAATGCAAGGAGTTATGTCTGGAGTGACCACGTCCACTGCGCCTTGGGCATTCCTCCATGCCACAAATCAACCAGAGCTTCAGCAGAATAACCTGCTAAGAAGAAAATCCCCAAGAGCCATCTGGAACCCAGCCTCACCTGTCTATTTCCTGGGGTGGGCTATCTAAATAGGTCATTCACTTCTACAGAGGCTCCACATCCTAGCAAGTGTAAAGCCTACCAGTATTTAGTATTCATTGTAGCAATTTGTATGGTGACCTTACAGTAAATTCTCAGAGTTCCTTACAAAGCAAAATCAAAAATACTGTGAAAACATTAGAAATATAAAAACACTTGATACCAAAACTAGAGTGATTCAAAACCCAAACAGATCAGCACAAGAGTTTCATAGTGCTATCATTGCTTAGATTTAAAGGCTTAGGAAAGTGAAAATGTTTTTTTTTCCCAGCACTGAAATTATTGTACTCAGTGTAAAAGCATAGTTGTATGTTCAATGTGAAGTCGAAGGCTTTCACGGCCGGTATCCATAGATTTTCCTTGGGTTTGTTTTCCGGGCTGTGAGGTCGAGCTATTCCAGAACACGGCCTCGCAGCCCGGAAAAAAAAGAAAAAAAAAGAAAAATCTATTGTTGTATGTTGCTTATCAGTGGTCATTTCTTACATTGAATTGGATATACATGTGTTAGTTTGTCGTCATACCATATGATAGCTATTTCCTATCTGAAATGGGTCCTGTGGTCACTAGCTTACAGTCTCAATAAGCTCAGTTTCTGCCTTTTGTGTGTCATGACAAAATGTATATGTACAGAGATGTAATGTTGAAATATCATTTAAAGAAGGTCTTTCACATGAAAGTTTGAGGTAGCCTGTGAATGCTGGATTTTAAAGACATGGGATACAACTAGTTTCAATCAACTACTTTATTGAATTTGTAACATCCATTGTACTTGCTTCCTGTGTACAACCTGCTTCTTTCCATTCATATTGCATTATTGTGCTCCCTAACTGTATGTGGTCTTGTCTTCTACATGCATGGCTCCATCGTGTAACCATGTACTGCATCATTCATCTAATCAAGGAGCCAATGAAGGTATGATAACATTTTAATGTGAACAGCAATTACTTGTGAATATATTCATATTCCTATGGCATTGTTTTTGTGCTTTAACTGTTAACACTCTTTTATTTTAAAATATGCAAGAAGCAGCCCCCCCCACCCCCGCAGTAAATGTTTAGTCTTTTCCTGTGTTCACAAAGAATTAAAAATAAAGGTTGAGACTCTCCCAAGTGACTGTATTGCTTTACCAGACTAAGATCACATGAAGTAAATCCACCTTTGCCGGGCAGGGAATAATTTGAAAACTGAGCCTTGCAGAGGAATATCCCGGTGTATTTATACTGGTTTGTAGTATTAGGACTAAAAACCAACACTGAAAACTATTACCTTGGAAAAAGTTGTATACAAAATATTGCTTCCAAATCTTCTAGGCTGTCATTGGGACCATAACTTTGCACAGTTAATGAAAGCTGATGTGCGTATCTGCATTACTGTGAAGTCTTTCAGATGGTCTCCAACTGTGCTTGTAATTAGTGGAATGAGTGAGTTTGTACTTTTCAGCTGCATAGTATGCATTTTCTTACTTACTGAGCTCTCATAGTAGCAACATACATGCTACTTAAAATATATTTTGGATATATGTTCTGAAAACGTGCTTCTCACCTGGTTAGAACAAAGGGTAATGGATACTGGAAAATTCTGAAGTAATAGGGAAGTATGTCATTAGTCCCTTGACAACTGCCCTGACTGGCTTAGAAATACACAATCTTCATATTCTTCTCCATCCCCAATGTGGCCTTGGTTGGTATTGGATGGCTGCTTATGCCCACCTGGTTTCTGAGGCTGGGTAATCCTCTCTCCCTCTCCAGCTTCTAAGTGACAGGAGTATGTCTTATTTGATAGATTAAACTTTCAGCCAGCCCTGCATCAAAAACATGTCTGTTTTTAAAACATGCCATTTTATTCTTAGGCCTAAATACCCTGAAGGCAACAGCTCCCACCTGATCCTGAAAGCTAAGCAGAGACAGGCCTGGTTAGTACTTGGATGGGGGGCTGCCAAGGAATAGCAGGTGCTGTGGGCTATATTTCAAGGGAACTGGCAAACCATCCCTGAATATTCCTTGCCTAAGAAAACTCTGTGAAATTCATGGGGTTGCCATAAGTCAGCAGGTGACTTGAAGTCACATACACACAGACACATTTTCTTTAGGTGGACTCTTATTTTTTGTGGCTTGTGTGGTAAGATGTTCATTTTACAGCAAGCTTCTCTTCCTTGAGTGTTCCAGCTTAGCCACTGTATTACTAAGTCAATCAGTGAGTTTATTGTGCTAGTCAAAAGCCATGACAACTTAGCCATTGTATTATGCTTCTCTATTAGTGACTTTTGTGCCAATTTAATTGTTATATAAAATTCTCTCTGTGTTGCACATCTACTTTTTCTTATAATGGAGATCATGCTTTTTATGGGTTGCTTCTTCCCTTATAGTAAGGAAGAACTTGGGCCTGTTTAACAGGCAGCAACAATCTATTCAGTCTATTCAAGGTAGTTCTTCTGAACTCAGTTCCAGCATCATCTATTTTTTCTTATGCTTCATCAAATCATTTTTTCCTCCCAGCTGCTCCATAATCTTCTCAAGTCTTTACGTCTTATCCACAAAACAAAAAGATTTAATCTTTCCTATTTTCCTCTGTCCATCTTCTCATCAACTTTTCTGGTGTTTTCCCTTGCTGCTTTGACTTAATACCCTTTCATGTTGTGTGGTGCCAGCTTTGTCAGCCTCCCAGCACCTTTCTTCCATTTAGGGCACAGCAAGACTTCCAGTGGGCTCTGTTCAAAAGGATGGAGAGACATCAATTAGAAGCTCCCAAGTGCTCAAGCATGCCCAATAGGAGCATTTTCTTTACAACATACTCTTTAGAATACCAGCCAGTGTGGTATCTGTGAACAAGAATGTATCAGTTCTCAGACTGCAGGGTTGAACCATCCACCAGTGGATTAATGCCCATTACTATTCAAGTCAGGGAGGGGTTATGTGATCCATAAATCAGATTTTAACTTGAAACTCGAGGATTTTCTTTCAGTTCTTCCTTTTCCCTGGTCTATATCAGACGTGATGGCTTTTCCTTGTCATCACTCACTTACTAACTGTTGTTTTTTAGGGGATAGGGCTTTGGTCTTCTTCCTTCCTTCTATTTCTTCTTTCTTGCAGGTTCAAAATAATAAGAAGTGTGTGTTTTAGTTCTCTACGTTTCAGTTTTATTTCTCCCCTTCCTAGTGTTCCTGAGCTCCACTGTTTACTGGAGTTAATTGGGGATTGGTTTTGCGGGGAGATCTTCTGGTGGGGGTGATTGGAATCTTTCTGGTTGATCCCTTGGCATCAAACTTTCTTTTCCTTCCTTTGCTGTGCTTGGTATTGTCCTGATAGGGAAAACCTCACATAAATTGTTTTAAATTGGCTAGGCATGAATCTAAAACCTCTGCTGCTAAATTGTTCAAGTGTGTTCTTTTAACATCAAGAGTACCTAGGGATTCTGCGCAATCCTGACGCTCTCCTGGGATTTGTTTAATCACCTGCAAGCCCTTATCTGCCTGCTGATGGATCCCTGGACCAAACTGCCATTCCTGCACTTCTCCTCCACCCTCAGTTGCACCAGGCAGCTCTAATGAAGCTGCAGCATTCATGGCCTTTGCATTTGACCCAGTGGGCAGTTCTGAGGGAATTGCTACAGAAGAAACTGCAGGTGTTAGGGCAGGGGGAGAGTGCTTCCTTTTCATCTAGGGCAATGTTTCTCAACCGGGGTTCCACGGAACCCTAGGGTTCCACTAGACATGCCTAGGGGTTCTGCAAGAAACAGTAATGAGAGTAAGGAGACCTGGGCTTCCCCTCCCCTTCCCTGATGGTCTCTCCGCCTGCGAGGAATGCCCTGATGGGACCGTCAAGAGGGGCAGGTAGGCTGTAGTCGTGGCTCCTCCTCGTGGGCCGGCCAAGGAAGCTGGGCAACAACTCCCGCATCCCCCACGGGAGGAAGGGATCTCAAAGCCTGGGCAAAGTCGGACGCTTTTCTTGCCTCGCTGGGCTGGAGCCCTGGAGCTGAAAACATGAGGCGGGAAGGAAGGAAGGCAATTATTCTTGCCAGTCCCACCCGGGAGCTCAGGGAGGGGCTTCCAGCCAAGGAGAGTCACTTCTCTTTCTGGGGGGAGGGGCGCCCAGAAAGTCTCTTCCTTCAAGCCCGAACAAGAAGAAGGAAGGAAAGAAAGAAAGAAAGAGGTAGTCTCCGCTTGCCTGCCTGCCTTCTTCTGTGGCTTTCTTTGCCCGAGATGTCTGGTTGGAGTAGCTGGAGGAGAAGCAGCGGTTCCTTCTGGCCGAGTAGCTTCTCCCGACTTTTCCCCAGGAGCCCCTCCAAGGAGCAGCAGGAGGAGAAAGAAGGGGGCAAAGCAGCCTGGCCGAGCCAAGGCAGAGGCAGAGAACATGGTCGTCAGCTGCGGTTACTCCTTTCTCCTTCTTTGTGGCTGAAGTGGCTACTTTCTTTCTTCCTTTCTTTTCCATGCTGGCTCCTCATGAGTCTTGTTGTCTCAGATCCCTTCTTCGCACCTCTCTCCTTTTCCCCCGCATCTCTCTTCCTCCTCCCACCCTTTGCCTTGTGGTTTCATGACTTCTCTGCCCTCCTGGCATCTTTTCTCCCCCGCTTTGCATCACTTTACAAGATCTTTTGAGAAGCAGTTGTTAGTTGCCCATAGTTAGGACCAGCTGGAGAAGTGTTTTTTCCCCTTCTAGGGGGTAAAACAGGATGGCCAGATTGTGTGGGAAGGGCACCTTTCGGCAGTTTGTGGTAGTGTGTGGAAGAAAGTGCCTGGATTCCTTCAGGGTCACCCAAGCTCAGTGGATTGTTTCCCCTTTAGCTGTTTCTTCTCTTTTTTCCCCCTCTCCCACGCCTGTGTAAAACTGATTTTAAGTACTTTTAGATAGCTGAAGCATTTGACAAAACCCCTTGGAAGCTGCAAGATACTGCAAGATCTAAAGATGTTTAGCCTGGAAAAAAGACGGTTAAGAGGCGATATGATAGCCCTGTTTAAGTATTTGAAGGGATGTCACGTTGACGATGGAGCAAGCTTGTTTTCTGCTGCTCCAGAGATTGGAACACGGAGCAATGGATGCAAGCTCCAGGAACAGAGATTCCACCTCAACATTAGGAGGAACTTTTTGACAGTAAGAGCTGTTCGGCAGTGGAACGCACTCCCTCGGAGCGTGGTGGGGTCTCCTTCCTTGGAGGTCTTTAAACAGAGGCTGGATGGCCATCTGTCAGGGATGCTTTGATTGTGATTTCCTGCATGGCAGGGGGTTGGACTGGATGGCCCTCCTGGTCTTTTCCAACTCTGCAATTCTATGATTCTGTGATTCTAATCCAGGGTTTCTCAACTAGGCTTCCACAAGAGGTTGCTAGAGGGGTTCCTCCAGATATTGTGATTGGGGGGGGGGCACATTTTTTTTTAGCTGTAGATTTAGGGCAGTTCCACACTACACATATAATCCAGTTTCAAACTGAGGTATTTGCCATGGCTCCTTCCTATGGAATCATGAAGCACCAGCACTCTTGGGCAGAGAAGACTAAAGACCTTTTAAAACTACAAATCCCAGGATTCAGCAGGAAAGAGCCATGGCAAATAATCCAGTTTCAAACTGTGTAATGTGGATTTGGCCATAATAATCATTTTTAGGCAGGGGTTCCCTGAGACCTGAAAATTATTTCAAGGGTTCCTCCAGGGTAAAAAGGTTGAGAAAGGCTGATCTAGGGTAACCTGATGCTTTCTGCTGGACATGCCTCCAGGTCCCAATTTTGCCATCTTCCGGTTTGCCATTTTCAGTTCAAAGCTAAACTGGGTTAGTGTCCTTTGGGTTAGTGTCTGTCACACAGATATACACCAAATTATTAATTGCTTTCGTGGTTATTTGTGCTTCCAGGAAATCTATATCCACCCTTATTTGGACAATCTCCTTATGAGATCTCCAGCATTGTGGGAGCTTTCAGGAGCCTCACCATTATGCTTGCCTACCTAGAGGTGCATGAATTTCTAGTAAATTTCCAAAAGAGTGCTCTGGATCCATTCCAAAAGTTGATATGTATACTTGTTGTCGTAGACACACAGGTAGGTAAGATCTTCTTGTTTGAGAAAGTGGAAAAGCTCATAATGGAAGCAAAGTCTTTTCAGAGAAAGAAATCTGGCCCATCTTTTAGGCCTATCACACATCCACATCATTCCATGGGTAATGTGCCAGTCCAGAACTGTGCAGTGGGCCTGTGAGAGTGGTTCTATTTGCTTTCACCAGGAACTACAAACTGTAGTGGGCCCTTTGACCTTGTTGTAAATTGCCATCAAGTCGACCAACTTATGACAGCCCTATGAGTGAGAGAACTCCAAGTCACCCTATCCTCAACAGCTCCGCTCAGGTCTTGCACACTCAGGGATGTGGCTTCCTTGACTGAGTCTATCCATCTGGAATGTGGTCTTCCTCTTTTTCTACTGCCTTCTACCTTACCAAGCATTATTGTCTTTTCTAGTGAGTCATGTCTCCTCATGATATGGCCGAAGTACAACAGTCTCAGTTTAGTCATCTCAGCTTCTAGGGTGAGTTCATTCTTGATTTGCTCTAGAGCCCATTGATTTGACTTTTTAACAGTCCACGGTGTCTGTAGAAGTCTTCTCCAGCACCATATTTAAAAGGAGTCGATTTTCTTCTTATCAGCTTTCTTCACTCTCCAGCTTTCACAACCATACATAGAAATTGGAAATATGGTGACATGGACAATCCCAAGTATTCAACAATATATCTTGACACTTCAGGATCTTATCGAGTTCCCTCATAGCTCCCCTTCCAAATCCTAGTCTTCTTTTGGTTTCTTGACTGCAGTCTCCATTCTGATTAATGACTGAACCAAAGTAAGGGAAATCCTGAACTATTTCAGTGTCTTCATTGTCGTCTTTAAAGTTATGTAAACCTTCTGAGGTCATTATTTTTGTTTTCTTCATGTTCAACTGTAAACCTGCCTTTGACCTTTTTTCTTCAACTTTCAGTAATTGTCCCAAGTCTTTGCTATTTTCTGCTAGTAGTATGGTGTCATCTGCATATAATAATAAATGTTTATTGCTTAGTCCAAAGACCATTGCAAAGAATAAAAATAACACAAAACAATATAAAGCATTAACTGATTAAAATATATATCTAAACTTGAAGTAAGTAACATATATTATAAAACGGATCATTAGCCCTGTTTAAGTATTTGAAAGGGTGTCACATTGAGGATGAAGCAAGCTTGTTTTCTCCTGCTCCAGAGACTAGAACACGGAGCAATGGATGCAGGCTCCAGGAACAGAGATTCCACCTCAACATTAGGAGGAACTTTCTGACAGTAAGAGCTGTTCGGTACTGGAACACACTCCCTCAGAGCGTGGTGGGGTCTCCTTCCTTGGAGGTCTTTAAACAGAGGCTGGATGGCCATCTGTCAGGGATGCTTTGATTGTGATTTCCTGCGTGGCAGGGGGTTGGACTGGATGGCCCTTGTGGTCTCTTCTAACTCTACAATTCTATGATTCTATGATTCTATATTACAGTCACAAAGGAAGAGCAACATTTAACCTTTTGTGTCATACAAAGATACTCCATACTCATATCTTCTGGTCCCCATGACAGTTAGCCAAAATGGACTCTAGAAATTTTTCTCTGCATCTGGCAGCCTTTGCCGCAAATGCAGTGACTCTCCGAATCACATATTGATTTGTTGGTTGTAACAGAAAACTAAGTCTCTCTTTTACCTCCCAGTATTTCATTTTTTTAAGGAAAGGCTCTAAATAACTTTTTCTAATGTCAGTATATATCTGACACTCGAATATATAATGAGCCAAATCTTCCAGAACTGGCTCACCACAAATACACAACCTATCTTGTACTGGGATACCATAGAATCTTCCCCATTTCATCATTGTATCCATTTGTTCAAAACGTAAGTGTGTAAAAGCTTTACGTAATTCTATTGGCAGGGGAAATGTCAGGTATTTTTCACATTTATGCTCCCTTTTCATACTGGCTAACCATTTTGTTGTTCCTACGGCTGGATGTTAGGGCAGTTATGTCAGTTCGTGCATCCACATCAGACACACTTTGTTTAAAGATCTTTTTAGTAGCAATCATTTTTTGATTCAGCGCCTCAGCAGAGAATCCAAACTTTGGTAGTAAATTTAAAAGTTTATGAAGCCAAAAATTTCCTTTATGGAGTGATCTCTGTTCCACTAGACAAATCTTAGTGAACCTTTCCTCTGTTAAATTATTTATTCTGCATCAAAAGTTTACCATCCTGACATATATTAACCCAGTAATCTTATCCATACCCAGTTCAGCTCTAATTAAATAAGCAGGAGTAGATTTTCAAATCCCTAAAATCATTTGCAGAAATTGAATTTGAATATTTTCAATTTTTGAAAGATCTGCAAAGCCCCAAATTTCAGCACCAGATGTTAACATTGGTATCACTTTTACTTTAAAGATATTTATAATTGGGCATAAAGAACCTGGGTATCTATAATTTAGTAATCTATTTAAGGCTTGTAAACTAGCAACAGATTTTATTTCATTTTTCTTTATTTGTAATGCCCCAGAACATGTAGATGAAAAGTCTACAGGTAATGCCAAGATAGCAGTAAGATTTTACTTGCTCTAGCTCTTTAGAATCGATAAACCATCTATATGATTTTCTCTTTCTACCAAAGACTACTACTTTAGATTTGTTATTGTTAATGACCAAGTCATTTTCTATACAGTAAGAACATATCTTAAATTGTTGGTGTTTGTTCCTCCAATTTGCCTTTGCCCTTACCAGAACAAAATTGCAGAGAAGAGGCACCCTCCCTGCTCTTTTGTACTTGGTGTTCACACACTCCTTCCTTTGGTGGACCCATCTGTCAAATCACAGAAGGGGCATGTCACTGAGGAACTCTGTCAGGGTGGTCCTCACTTCTGATGCCAGTCTTCTGGGGTGGGAAGCTCACTGTCAGAATCTAAGTGGTCAGGAAATCGGGTCTCTCTAGGAATGGCAGGAATTCATCTGTTGTTGTTGTTGTTGTTGTTGAAACTCAAGGCAGGCAGGATCTCACTCTTATACCAGAAAGTCTCTGGTTGTGAATTACCATGTGCTAATAAGAACAGATTGTGTGGTAGAAAAAGTGTACATCAGTCATCACAGAGGATTATGGTTCCACACAGGGAGGAAAGGGTCCTATTTTTTTTTAGGCAGTGAAAGACTTCCTTTCTATCACAGTCTGGCACATAAAGGTGACTGTGAACATAACTGCAGATTTCCTGAGACAGGTCAGGCTGGAGCCTGAGTTGGATGCTTCAGTTTTTCTATGGATCCAGGAACACTTCAGGCCAATGAGGGTGGACTAATTTGCTTTGACCCAGAAATCACAAACCACCTGGGTTCTTCTTGAAGTTTACAACCTGAAGAGTGAGTGTCTTGGGGGTCTTTTCTATACCTTCCCACCTGTCCCTCATTTTTAGGATCCTGTGGAAGATCCAGCTCAAGAGAGCATCAGTTATTCTGAACCCCTCCCCACTTGGCATAACTTCTCAGAGATTGTAGGCCTAGCTCAGGGCAAGCCATTCCACCCTGTTGATATCCATCTACTGTCTCAGGGCCCAGTGATTAGTAGCTGCCTGGCATCTGACAGGATGACCTATCTGAAAGCTGTATACAGTACTTTCCATTATTTCAAATGTCCTATGCAAATTACGACCATACTTAAATAATCAAAGGTAGTAAATGCCTTTATATGTACAGTACATTATTATAGTTTGGGATTTACTATTATTCAGCTATCCTTCTAATGTTTTCAGTTTTCCATTAGAATTTCTTTTGTTTACTTAAGGGTGAAGTGGCTTCTCCTAAATTAAACGAGGATGCAAGAAAGTGTTCAGCTCAGCTGCTTTTTATTAAATTTTTCCATTTCACTTTAAAACACTTCTTGTATTGGTGGGTTTTGGGGAGTGTGGCAGGGACTTCAAGGGAAAATTCTGTTCTTTCCATTGCTTCTTAAGTTGTTCGAAATTAGAGGCAGGCAGATCAGATCTCCAAGAATTTCTGACTTGCAACAGCAGATGTAAAATTGCAATCAAAAACCCTACAAGCCTATGTCATGGTTCACCTCCTGTTAATTATTTATTTCTCAGTCCTAGCCAATAAAACCAAGCATTCAGTGGTTGCCTTTGACCAAATCTTTATGAAACTTTATTGGCTAGTTTTAATCTTATTGTAATGGATTAAATCAAATGAAAGTTTGTACTTGTATCTACAGGTAAAATTCAGCCCATTTCACATGTAAATGAGAGCTTTTATGGGAAGATGTCTTTTTTTAAGTACAGAGTTGTATTATGTCTTGCTGTGTTAAGTGTACTTGTTCAGGGTTTATTTTGGGTCTTAGGTGTGCTCAGGCAGTACATCTTGCAAACATGCAGATACAATACATCAGGCAGTACATCTTGCAAACATGCAAACAAGCTTGTAAAATATGGGCTAGACAAGTTAACTGTTCAATGGATTTGTAATTGGTTGACCAGCCGAACCCAAAGGGTACTCAGCAGTGGCTGCTTTTCGTCTTGGAAAGATGTGACCAGTGGGGTGCCACAAGGTTCGGTCCTGGGCCCAGTGCTATTCAACATCTTTATCAATGACTTGGATGAGGGAATTAGGGGCATACTTATCAAATTTGCAGATGACACCAAATTGGGAGGAGTAGCCAATACCGTAGAGGACAGGATCAACATTCAAAATGACCTGGATAGACTGGAGAGCTGGGCCAAAGCTAACAAAATGAAATTCAATACGGAGAAGTGTAAGGTACTGCACTTACGGTGAAAAAAATGAAATGCATCGATATAGGATGGGGGAGACCTGGCTGAATGAGACTACATGCGAAAGGGATCTAGGAGTCCTAGTAGACCACAAGTTGAACATGAGTCAACAGTGTGATGCGGCAGCTAAAAAGGCCAATGCGATTTTGGGCTGCATCAATAGATGTATTGTGTCTAGATCAAGGGAAGTAATAGTACCTCTCTGTTCTGCCTTGGTCAGACCTCACCTAGAATACTGTGTCCAGTTCTGGGAACCACAATTTAAAAAGGATATTGACAAATTGGAGAGTGTGCAAAGAAGGGTGACTAAAATGGTGAAAGGTCTGGAAATGATGCCTTATGAGGAGAGACTTAGGGAGCTGGGTATGTTTAGCCTGGAAAAAAGACGGTTAAGAGGCGATATGATAGCCCTGTTTAAGTATTTGAAGGGGTGTCACACTGAGGATGGAGCAGGCTTGTTTTCTGCTGCTCCAGAGACTGGAACACGGAGCAATGGATGCAAGCTCCAGGAACAGAGATTCCACCTCAACATTAGGAGGAACTTTTTGACAGTCAGAGCTGTTAGGCAGTGGAACACACTCCCTCGGAGCGTGGTGGGGTCTCCTTCCTTGGAGGTGTTTAAACAGAGGCTGGATGGCCATTTGTCAGGGATGCTTTGATCAAGATTTCCTGCATGGCAGGGGGTTGGACTGGATGGCCCTCGTGGTCTCTTCCAACTCTGCAATTCTATGATTCTATCTGCTCCTTTGCAATCACAGTGTGCAAGGGATTTCAGCTGATTGTTTCTTGCGTACCTGCCTGGTGAACTTTGAGAAAGGAACTTGCCTTTCCCAGATATGCTTCTGGCTCTTGGGGATTACTGCCAGACCCAGCTGAATACATGTTTGTATCACTAGTGAAAACTATGCAGAAGGGTTGTAATTTGTTTGTTTTAATTTGTTTGTTTTATTTTCTTTCCAGGTACTTTATTACCCAGATTACCATCTGAACCCGGGATGACATTACTTACTATCAAAATAGAGAAAATTGGTCTTAAAGATGCAGGGCAATGCATCGATCCCTACATTACAGTTAGTGTGAAAGGTAGTTCCTCATTTTGTTGGGTTGACCAGGCATAAAGACTGTGATCCATGTGTAGTTCTGATTTGTGATCTGTGCCACTAGCATAGACTTGGCAATACTTATATTTCTGTAGCACATGGGTATTTATCTATGCCAGATCCAGGAACGCTCCATAAGACCTGGGAGGGCTATACCACATATCTGGGCTGAACACCCCCTCCCAGGGCAATTTCACCAAGTTTTTCCATCCCGACTTATTTTAGTCCCATCAGATCTTTTTGTTAACCGGGACGTGACAATGTGGATAAAACAGGCTGGAGGGTGGAATGTGGTAGACAGATGTCTACCACAGACCCCAGAGGTGGCTCTCTCAGCCAATTTTTACACAAATACACAAAGAGAAACTGCACTGCAGCCCCTAAAGGCCATATACAATTCACTGGGCTGCACTTTGCCTACCGTAAAGCATTCAAGTAGTTCCCCCATATGTACATATTTGCTGATAGTGGATATATTTACAATGATTTATTGCTCAAATCTGACCCTTTCTCCAACAAACAGGGTCATCCCAACATACTGTTTTTGAGAGCCATCCTATATTACTGCAAGAAGCCATGCAGCATCCAGGCTCTTGCAAGCCTTAAACATTAAAGGTCCTTTGTGCTTTCATACTTTGTATGGAGGATCATTTTCATATAATACACTGAGCCTTTCATATTTACTTGCCTTTGGACAGTAAATACTATACATTTACTTGCCTTTTAAGACATTCAAGCAACCCCTATTGGAATAACGGCCAGAATCCTCTATGGGATTTACATATATATAAGCACCGTAGTTACAGTACTGTGCAGTGAATCCCAGCCTAAGCCCTGCCACCCATCTCTTTACCAGGAAGCAGCTGCTGTGATCGATGGGGGTCTGATCCCTTGCTGCTCGGGAAGCAGCTGACTGCCGTTTCCATCCCCTCCCATGAGTGACTCCCATTGCGATAGGCAGAAACAGGTTTCCTGTCACAGTTTCCCCCTCACGCCAGAGAACGCTCACACACGGGGATGGGCAGGAACATCAGTCTGTTCCCAATTAACAGAGGAACACACCCCTGTTGATTGCAGCAGCTGCTGCCCAGTAAGTGGAGATTGGGGGACTTTCATGGTCCCTATGTAGCACCTAAACTAGAGGCTAGGTAGGAACTGTGAATATGTAATAGTCACGAGTGCATAACTCTAGTGTCTAACTGCCACAGGGGATTCCGGTCACTATTCTCTCATGGTGAAAATGTAAATACAAGTTTTATATCTGCATTTTATAAGATTTATTTTTTTCATGACACAGTGTTACCAAGAATAAATGGCTTTAAACTAATATTTCAAAATAATATACAGTCGTCCCTCCACATTTGTGGGCTAAGCATTTGCTGATTTGATTATTTGCAGATAAATATATTATCTCTAGACATTTCCTAGATCCTCCAGCACGATTCTGTGGTATGCTTCTGCTGAAAGTTGACCATGGAGTCATGCTGGAGGACCTAGAGCTTTCTAGAGAGAACACTTCTCTAGGTATTTGTAGGTCCTTCAGTGCAATTCTATATCAATGTCTGCCAGAAGTTGACCATACAATCGTCAGTAGGACCTACAAATGCCTAGAGAGGTTTCTCAGGTAAAAATATTAGCAGGCCTATATTTGGTATTTTTCCACTTTTGCAGGGGCCCTCTACTCCTGATCCCCACAAAAGCTGAGGCCAATTGTATTTGCGAGTGTTTTGGAAGTCCAAATTACTCAGCCTTACAGAAGGATGGCATATCTCTTTAAAATTTAGAGTCCCTTTTGAAGCAAAAATTGGTTTGATTTATACACAGTCCTTCTGGTTAATGAAAGTTCACTGGAACACTGTTGAGGGCTGACTTCACACATGACAGGCTGGAGGGTGGAATGTTCTATGGTGGAAATAATTTCTAGATAGAAAATACTATGTACTTTGAGCATATGGCATGTTTTGTTAGATGCCATAGCATGAAGTCATGATAGGTGACAAGTTTTTTTGGGGGACATGCATGTGGTGTAATATAAGAACAACAGTTACTCATGATGTGGTGTGTGTTGTTTTTTATTTGGCCTTGTTACATCCATCTTGGGTGAAAGTAGACTTTCAAAAAACTTGTCATAAGTTGCATTTGTTGAACTGTAGTGTTAAATTTTGAAAGCCTGGAAGTTTCAGAAATGTAATGCAGCACTCATTGCTTAAGTCAGGGGTGGAAAAACTACAGCCTCTGTAGCCACCTGTGACACCCTAAGTTTAGGGGCTCCAGACTTATTTTGTTCCAAAATGGCCTGTAGTGCCCCTTTAAACCTTTGGGGGTTTGTCTGGGGGAGGGGGAGAATCCTCCCCCTCTTTAGGTACCAACATACAGTGACTAAATAGTCATTTCCTGTTTTCAAAACAGGCCAATCTGGGCCTTAAAAAATAAAAATAAAAACTCCCCACACCTGAAATTGTGACAAATGGCCCATGGTACCAACCCCAGAAGGTTGCTGCAAGACACTAGAGGTGATTTTTTGGGTAGACTCCTCAAATATGGGGCTTGGGAAGCATCCCTTCAGTGTCTGCAGGAGATCAATGCAATCTCTCATTCCCCAGCAAAGTTCAGTCCTGGCTTAAACTTTCTGAAAACTGTTGCAGCTTTTTTCTTTTGCTCAGAGTGCCAACTTCTTTCTCTTTCCCAACAGATCTCA
Organism: Gambelia wislizenii; assembly: GCA_030847615.1. Taxonomy (NCBI): domain Eukaryota; kingdom Metazoa; phylum Chordata; class Lepidosauria; order Squamata; family Crotaphytidae; genus Gambelia; species Gambelia wislizenii. The sequence continues at coordinate 52,021,440 of JAUMIR010000001.1, read as the reverse complement.
ATGGGATAGATCTGACTCCTGTGCAAGACACCCCAGTTGCTTCAAGGAAAGAGGATACATACATTCATTTCAGTGTGGACATTGAGATTCAGAGACACATTGAAAAATTAACAAAAGGCATGTATGATTCATAGCTGAAGATCACATCCAAGTATGACAAAATATCAAAGCTAAGTTTGGATTGGGAGTAGAAAACTCACTCAGCCTGAGGGCCATATTTCCTTATATAACCTTTCAGGGGCTAAAAGTGTGATGAAAACCAAATGTGGGTTGCTCCTCCCCCTCCTCCCCCTAAGTAGTTAGCTTTTCTTTTTAGTCATTGCTGGGCCGGGGGGCTGGGTGCCTCTGATTTCCAAAGGAGGTCCAGCAGTGTGCTTGGGAGGGTTATAAGCCCAGGTACCACCTCTCCCCCTACCATCACACAAAAATAATCATAGGAATTGTGCTTGGCAGTTAGCCTTTGGGAAAAAATGTCTCATTTGTGTTGGAGCAGAGTGTGCATGTCCAAAGACTCCATGGGTAGTACCTGCTTCTGTTTTAGATCCTCTGCAAAGGCTTAAAATCTAGGGTTGAGAGTAGAGAAGATTCTTTGTCTTGTCTTCATGGCAACTTGACAAATATAGCTCAATGTTTTCTTATATAGAGAAGAAGTTGCTGCCACTGCTGGTGGACAGCTTTGTGCCAGTCCTGAAAAGGTGCTGACATTGTAATTTGCCAAGTGTTGCTTAGATTGATTTCCTCCCTTCTTCAGGTGCAGCTATTTTCTTTGAATTTAAACACTATAAGCCTAAGAAGAGGTTCACCAGCACCAAATGCTTTGCCTTCATGGAAATGGATGAAATTAAACCTGGACCAATTGTTATAGAACTGTAAGTTGTCATGTATATCCCTTTATAATAACTTGTATGTAAAAGGGCCTATGTGGTAGTTCTGTGTTGAACTGGAGATTGCTACCCAGAGGATGATAGACAGAAAAAGATGCTGACCAATCTTCTCTGATAGTCGAGAGTGAATATAACTTTTCTCTTTACTGGTATTTCTTTGCAGTGCAGATTGTAATCTTTATTTGTGTAGACTGAAGTAGATGTTCTGACTTTCCTTTAGTCACTGGGGTTGTCTATACAAGGCAAAAATGTGGATTGCTATGCAGTAATGGCAGTTTGCAACAGCTGCTATTTGTCTTAACAGGTTTTTTTTGGCAGATCGTAGGAATGCAAAGCTATCCATGTTTGCTGTGCAAGCAGGCATGCCTGCGAATCAAGATGGCAGCTGTGAGTGAATTACTCACATTTTTACTTAACCTCAATTTGCTGCTGCTGGACAGTGTTTTTTTAAAAAACCATATCCAAGGTGTGAAAAAGCGACCTTTCACTTTAACAAAAAAAGCAAACAAAAGAAGCTGTTTTATCACCTTAATGCTTGCTTGTTAAGGCAAAAATCCAACATGGCAGCTCTGGGCACTTGCCTTGTTAGTAAGCCCCACCCAAACGCACATCTGATCAGTCAGCTTTCAATTTCCGCTTGTATAGGGAATCAAATCAAAACGCTTGTGCCAAAGAGCAGAAATGTGCATTTCCCTACTGTTTTAAAAAAACTTTGGGAAAAGCAACGAAGGCTTTTCCCACACAGTATATGGTGGTTTTTGAACTCCACCCCCCCTTTCCCAATATGTTGAAATGATGCAGAACCCCATTGGGACAGACTGTATTCTCGAGACAGATTGTGTTCTCCTCACATTCTGTGAGGAGTATTTTTTGTGGTTTAGACAACCCTACTATCTCCTAAACACTAGTATAAACAAATGCACTACATGGCTAGAAGGTCTGAAAATTGTTTCTTTAAAGCCCAGAAGATCATGGTTATGTGCTTGCGTGGCTTGTCGTAAACTAAACAGAAGTGGTTAAAAAGACAACAGCCTGCATTTTTTAAAAAGTGAAAATAACTTCCATACCCATTGATATTGATATTGTGGACCACAAGCTGAACGTGAGTCAGTAGTGTGATGCAGCAGCTAAAAAAGCCAATGCAATTGTAGGCTGCATTAATAGGTAGGGCCACTCTATTCTGCTTTGGTCTGATATCACCTGGAATACTGTGTCCAGTTCTGGGCACCACAATTCAAGAAGGATATTGAGAAGCTAGAATGTGTCCGGAGGGTGGCCAGGATGGTGGGAGGTCTGGAAGCCATGCTCTATGAGGAGCAGCTTAAGGAGCTGGGCATATTTAGTCTGGAGAAGAGAAGGTTGAGAGGTGACATGATAGCCATGTTTAAATATTTGAAGGGATGTCATACTGAGGATGGAGCAAGCTTGTTTTCTGCTGATCCAGAGACTAGGACATGGAGCAATGGGTTCAAACTGCAGGAAAGGAGATTCCACCTAGACATTAGGAATAACTTCCTGATAGTAAGAGCTGTTCGGAAGTGGAATGCACTGCCTCATAGTGTGGTGGAGTCTCCTTCGAAGATTTTTAAACAGAGGCTGGATGGCCATCTGTCAGGAATGATTTGATTGTGTATTCTGCGTAGCAGGGGGTTGGACTGGATGGGCCTTGTCGTCTCTTCCAACTCTATGATTCTATGATATTGACATACAATATTGACATGTAATCTGAAGCAGCTCTGCTCAGAAGGAAGTGACACTGCATTCAGTGATACTTAATGCTGCTATTGATATTCTATGTAAATAGCATGTTTTTCCTGATAACACTAATTTGCTACTAAAACAAAGCACAGGGCTGCCAAACGAGTGAAATCAGGACTCAGTTGACTGATTTCATAGAATCATAGAATTGTAGAGTTGGAAGAGACCACAAGGACCATCCAGTCCAACCCCTTGCCACGCAGGAAATCATGATCAAAGCATCCCTGACAGATGGCCATCCAGCCTGTTTAAAGACCTCCAAGGAAGGAGACCCCACCACGCTCTGAGGGAGTGTGTTCCACTGCCTAACAGCTCTTACTGTCAGAAAGTTCCTCCTAATGTTGAGGTGGAATCTCTGTTCCTGGAGCTTGCATCCATTGCTCCGTGTTCTAGTTTCTGGAGCAGCAGAAAACAAGCTTGTTCCATCTTCAGTGTGACACCCCTTCAAATACTTAAACAGGGCTATCATATCGCCCCTTAACTGTATTTTTTCTAGGGTAAACATACCCCACTCCCTAAACCTTTCCTCATAAGGCATGGTTTCCAGACCTTTCACCATTTTAGTCGCCCTCCTCTGGACACGCTCCAACTTGTCAATATCCTTTTTGAATTGCGGCGCCCAGAACTGGACACAGTATTCTAGGTGAGGCCTGACCAAGGCAGAATAGAATTGGCTTGGATAAGATGAAGAGGATTGTGTACGTGCTAGAAACAGTATCGTAAATGCATGTTTCTTGGTGAAAACCGATACCAGTTTCTCCAAAACCTTAAGTTGAGTAGCAGTATTAAACTTTTAATGGGCCAAACAATGAAGAGTGCTCCAGCTTTTACATATGTTCTCTCAAGGCCTATTTGACCTAATACGTCTTGAGAAAAGATGCTCCATAATGCTTGAAGTGTGTTTACTAAGTAGCATTAAAATCAGTTGTGACAATTTCATGATTACAGGTACAAAAAACCAACTGACTTCAAGAGGAAGAAACTTCAATTGCTGACGAAGAAGCCACTTTATCTTCACCTTCATCAAACACTGCACAAAGAATGACTTGTGAACTGAACCGCTTACCACAGAATCATAGTAGCTGCCTATGTAGCACTCATCCTTCAGGAGCTAGGAAGAATGGCTGCATTTTACCCAGCTGGTCAAAGGGGACCATCATGATGCTGCACAGCAATGGATCAGCAGCTATGCCCCAGCACTGAAGTCCAGTTTTCTTTGGAATGTATATTTTTTATCACAGATGTTCCAAAGTGTGTTGTGAATCCTCCCTAATTGGACTGGTTGTGTGAGTTCAGTTTTGTAATTCAGTTTCTACACCTGCATCAGAACCCTTAACTAAAGTGATTGGGAAGTCATCATCTGCCTAACCTGATACAGCAATAAAGATGTGCCAGTATCAAACTTTTAATTCTCCACTGTTTGTTAACTTTTTCTAATTGCATCTTTTCCACTGGTGGATTGATAAGTACACGGATTCTCTCTCTCTATAGGCATTTACATTTAAAAGTCACAGAAGAGTATTTCATCATGAAGGGTCTCCACATTAGGATGCTGCATAGATTCAACATGTAATACTTGTCAGCTCCTAGAAAGTTTTCTCTGAAATAGCATTTGCTTATCTGACTCTGGGATTTTCTTTAGCACTACCAAAGACCTTTGCCTACCTCTTCCTGAGAAATAAAAATAGATAACATAACAAAGTTTAGGCCAGCCTCCTAGAAAGCAACTGAGGGTATGAGGAAGGAAACAGTATTCAAGCCCTGGGAAAATTAACCTCAGTGATACAGGGGATTGGGGTGATAGTATAAAAACTCATCACTAGTGGGCAGAAAAAATAAGGAAGCAGTTGAAGATAATGGCCTATGATCTTAAACAACTCTTCACTAATACACAGAGCATGGGAAATAAAGATGTAGTTGAACTCTTAACACAGGAAAGCTAGTACAGTACAGTATGTTTTAGTAGGCATCACTGAAACCTGGTGGGGGGAGTCTCTTGATAGCAGTAACAGTGTAGTATAACTTATTCCAAAGAAACATACCAAATAGGAAGGAGAAGGAGTAGCCTTAAAGATGTATATACCTGTGAGAAGATATATAACTTAAAAGCATAGAAAAGAGGTTGCGAGCATTTGGGTAAAAAATAAAGGGGAGGGGAAAAATGAAATCACTGTGAGTCTGTAATAGACCCCCAATACAGGCTGAAGACTTGGTTGATGCTTTCCTAGAGCAAATATGCAAACATTCAAAAGAGAAAGATAGAATAGTAACAAGAGACTACAACCACCCTGATATTTGTTAAAAGTCAAACTGTGCCAAGAATGTAAGGTCCAATCAGTACCCCACTTTCCTTGGTGACAATTTCCCTTTCTAAAAGGTGGAAGTGGTGACAAGAACATTGACTTTGTTGGATTTCATCCTCATGGAAGATGAGGCAACAGGAAAGAACTGGTCAGAGAAATAGTGGGATCCTTTTGGTGGGGATGAGCATCTACTCTTGGGATTTGTTACATGGAGGAAAGAGAAAGCCAGGCATACACTTTAGATTCAGTAAGTTTAACAAAATACTTGGTCAGATATGCTCAAAGGAAAGAGAGTTCAATGAATGGGAGTTTCTTAAAAGTGAAATATTGAAGGCACAATTGCAAACAAATCCAAGAAACGAGGCGAGATTTCAAAGGGAAATGTGCAACAAATGGAAGAAGGGGGAAATAACCAAAGTGGAATACAAATGGCCAGTAATTCTGGGCAGAAAACCATCATCCACATGATCATCAAAAGCTCCACTTCATCCTGGAGAGAAGTGACTAGTGGGATGCCTTGGAATTCTGTCCAAGGCCTGGTGCTGTTGGACAGCTTTATTTTGTATTGATTGTTTGAATTTTTATCCTATTTTTCTCCTAGGGCAGGATGCGATCCAAGGCAGTTTTATAAAATTAGACCAGGGACCCCAAAATGGTTTTTTTTGAGGGGGGGAGTATTGTGCTATAAAATGCCCCCTAGGGTCAGTGGAGAGCACTTCCACCATGTTGGAGGGTTCCTACCTTCCCTTCCAGGGGTGAGACCATTTTTTCAAAAAAACCTTTTGGCCCAAATTAACCTCTGGGGGCATAGGGAACATTTCCACTATATTTTGCCACACTTGGGCCAATTTAAGCCTAGGAGAGGCCTTTAAAAAAAACAAAAAACAGGAAGTGACTTCCACTCAATTCCTGCTGTTTAAAAAAAGGCGTCTCATGTATCTAAAATGGGCCCATGCCTCTTAGAGGATGTATGGCAGCATGCAGAGGAGGGGAAGGTGATTTTTATTATTCTTTTTGTATGTGGGTGGCCCTTCAAGGTCTCCTGAGGGGCTAATGTGCCCCCCTACCCTTTTATAGTTGCCCACCCCTGACTTATGATGCTGGAATTCTCAATTTCTGTTTGTTCTCAGCTAAGCCATTTGATTAGACCTAGCATTGTTAAATGTGTATCTGCTTTCTCCATACCATGCTTAATTGAAAAAAAAACCCTCATCAAACCTCCCATGTGTAGGACTGGGGTGGAGAACCTGTGACCCTCTAGATGATTTTGGATTTAATAGATGTCTTATCTGCCTCAGGAAGCATGGCCAGGGAAGGAGACTAATTGAACATTTAGAAGGCTACAGGCTTCCTTCTGGTTTAGGAGAAAATTGCATTTCTATAGGATTAGCCTTTCTTGCATGCAAGGTACTTCACTCTCTTGATCATTTTGAAGTAGTAAAAGATCTACACCAGTGTCTTAACCTGTGGTCCACAGACCCCCCAGGAGGCCTGCGAAGGCTTGAAGGCTGCTTGGCCCACTTCTTCCCTCAGTGTAGCGGCCCATGTGACAGGAACCAAAGCAAAGGCTGGCTTGCTTGGCCTGCGCATTGCTCTTCGATCTGGTCCAGCCACAAACTTGCAGGAAGAAGCAGGAGGTCTCCCCTCTCCTCCAGTGCCTCTGAGGGAAAAGTTTAATGGATGGTGTAATTGTATCATCATCATCATCATCATCATCATCATAGTGTATTATTATTATTAGGGTTTTAAATCTTGAGTTAAGCCTTGGAGGTATGTGGCAAAAAAAAAAATATTTAAAGGGGGTCCCTGGTAAAAGGTTAAGAGCCACTGGTCTACACTATTCTTTAAGAATGGTACATGGACTGCAAACAATATTCCAACCAGGGCTACCTTGTAAATTTATATAGAACGACTGTCCTGTCTTTATTTGCTGTTCTCATAATACAGCTGGTACTTCGGCTTCTTGGCTTCTAATGATTTACTGAGCTATCCACCTTTATTGGGTACACCAACAATTCAGTCCCTATCATCCGTATGACATTAAGATTTTTATTATTTCCTTCAATAAATGTAGTGTAAATAACAGGTAACTGGGTATTTTGCAATTTTCTCCCTCCCCTGTAAATATTGTCAATTTACACCTATCCCACTTGCTACTGGAGAGCTGTATTGTCTTTCAGTGTTGGGCTGATGCAGAGGACCTACTGCACAGAACCATCTTGTAATACTCCTGCCCAAAATGAAGTTATAGACACTAGCTACTAAGATACCACAAATCCCAGAATGACTCGACTTTAGAAACTGAACCATCCATTCAAGCATGAAATACTTCCCTGCATAATATTTTAAGTGCTTAGCATCATGTAAGGCCTGTTCAGTCATTTGCAAGATGTGATGCTTCAACCAAATCTCTCTCTCTGTACATACACACACACTAGCTCTGCTCTGCTTCTCATACAGAGAACTGAAAGTCTGAACAGAAAAGCTTCTCTGCAGGAAGCCTCTTTATACAACTGGGACCCCATATTTTTAAGCAAAATATAACAAAATCCAAACTCCACAAAGCAGTGATACCTTTATTAGCCAACTCCAAAGCACAAAATACACCATGCAACCTTTTATTGTCTTTTGTTCCTACTCTTGCCTTAGCCAAGAAGGGGAGTGGTCTCTGCCTGCATTGAGATCCATCAATACCATCTTTACTGATAACGAAGTAATATCTTAGACAAAATGTAGGCCTGTGATTCTAGCATCATCACCTTTCCTATCCTGTACGATTTTCAGTATCTGCCTGATGTAGAAGCCAGTGAAGGTTCAAAAGCTTGCATGATGCTTTGGGGTTGGTCCAATAAAGGTATTCCTGGTTTGTGGAGTTTGGATTTTGCTGCATACCCAACATGACTACCACTGAACCTATTTTTTTTTAGGGTACTCAAATGCATGAAGAGCACCCACATGCCTGGGAAACAGTTCTGCTGAGACTTGCCATTCTGTGTGCAAAGGTGAGGGAACTAAAAAGTGTATGGAGTTACCATTCTCCTGTCTCTACATGTTGATTCAACATGCTTTGTAAATTCCTAAATAGGATCATATTATATTGAACAATGCAAGTTTACATTAGATTAAAAAGAAACTGAGAATTTTTATTTGAAGGCAAGCCATCTATTGAAGCCTTTATATGGGGGTGGCTAACTGGTGAATCTGGGGGCCAATTTTGGCCTTCTGGATCACATTGCAGGCTGCACTTCACCCCCACCACCAAATTTTGGTGGCTCATGACAACTGAAAGTGGTTTTTTTGGGGGGGGGTAGGGGAAGTGTATTTTTGTGTTAGAACAAAGTGTACAGCCTTTCCAAGGGCAATTGCATTTTCTCAAGTTTCAGAAGATATTAAATTTCTCTTTTTTGATGCTATGCATATACATGATGGGGGCAACCTACAGCCCTGGGCTCAATTTCAGAGGCCCACTGCAGGCAATCTGTCCCTTCCTAGGAGAGAGGGGATGTTCATTTTTGGTTCTGTCCCAACTCACTGCTCATATCTTGCCTTGAATAGATTTACCCTGAGGGAGTACAACATTTGCAGGGAAGTGTTTCTCCTCCCCGGTGCCCAGTGAAGTCACTTGTGTATCACTGCTCTCAAAAACTTGACCAGAGGATTCTTAACAGTACTACATTCATGGGCCTTTAGATCAACCTAATATGCTATTATAAAACCATTACCAAATGATTTAGGGTAAAATGGAACCATTTCAGGCTATGATTTGATCCTGTAATTATTTTTCAATCTGCACTTCAGTATGCAGATAAGGTTTCATCGTATGTGTTGATTTGGAATTTTCCAGGCAAGAGCTCTCTAAATCACATCCTTTTCTCTCATAAAAATCCACTAAGTCACTTACTAGACAAAAGTTGTTCTTCAAATGTAGCAAAAAGGGATCTTACTCTCTTTATTAGTAGGTGTGTCCTCCGAGTACAGTGTAGTCTGCCTCTGGTCTTTCCCACCAGATGTTTTAAAAAGATTTGCATTAGAACCTTTATGTAAACCACTTGTCTACAGTCACTGTAGGCTATATGTGAAGGGGTAGCATTTCTTACCAAAGGTATTTCCACAGGAAATGTTCAGATTATAATTTTGAAATCTTTCACCAACTGGTTACATAAGGCTACATTAATTAAAAACTAACCACACAGGTACTTTCGTATATTGCACGTTGAGAGCTGTGGGTCGGCCACAGCTGTTGAAGCAGGCTTCAGAGTCATCACAGAAAAAATATACTTGCATCCCAAGAGGATGAACAAGTCTTGATTCAAAGGTGATCAAAATGCGCATTGCTAGAGAAATTATTTCTGCAAAAAAAGCTACACTGAAACAAAGTCTTATGGAGGAATCAGCTAGTCCTGCTGAAGCCATTGAAATCCTCACCACATGAAACGTGGTAGAGATCAGTTCAGAAATATAAAGTCATGGTTTTTGTTCAGGAGGATGTGCTGAGTTCCGTGAGCTAGCTGGAGAGGCGGGACAAGGAGGACCTCCTTGGTAGTCACTGGGTCCTGAAGGTGGCAAGTCTTTGATGGAGGAAGAGGGATAGTCCCTTAATCCTTGTGGAGGTAGCCGAGGGCCTGGAGGAAAATCTCTTGGTGGTGGAGGCCGGAAAGGAGGTGGGCCACGGAGATATCCCCTCTGTTCAGGAGGTGGAACTGGGCCAGGAGGGAAGTCTCTCATTCCAAATGGAGGGCCAGGTGGATAGTCTCTTGGAAGGGGTGGTGGAGGACCACCACGCACTGGAAGGAAAAGCAAAAAGAACAGTGAAGTTAGTACTCTTTTTTAAAAAAGTTACCCTTCTTCACCACTTCGGCAGAAATGCAACAAAAGGTATGCAATCACATGGTTTTTGACAAGCTTTTATGCCTACAGATAAATTTCAAAAACAGGCAATAACAAGGTTTCACTGCCAGAGGATGAAATGACTGTCCTCTTGTCACTTCCTAGCTATAAATGGAACTTTCATGTTATTGGAAAGCTAATATATTTATTCAAGTTATATTTAGCTGGAATAATTCAGCCAACGATTCAAAGAAGCCTATGTCTCTCAAAATGATATTGTCCAAAACCTTCAAAATTCTGCAGAAGGCAGGAATACTAACAACCATATTTTAATGTAATAAAAGGGAAAAAGTGGGGGCAGGGGAAAAAATCTAGCAGCACCTTTAAGATGAGAGATGTAAAATTTCCAGAAATGCTGAAGCCATGGAAAAAAACTTGTTTTTTTCCCAGAAAAAATGAAAAATGCAACATTAGCACTTTTTACAGCTTGAAAGTCACTCTGTTACTTTAGAAACATAAAATATGACTACCGTATATTCCGGCGTATAAGACAACTGGGCGTATAAGACCACCCCCCAACCTCCAGCCAAAAATCTAGGCTTAGGCATATATTCGCCATATAAGACCACCACCCCAATTTGGCTGGCTGACTGACTGGCTGGGGGAGCCTTGCTAGCTGATCCTCTTTGTTTCCCAACTCACGAGGATCTCCTCGTGAGTTGGGAAAGCGAACAGGATCAGCTGGCAGGGCTCCCCCATACAGCCAGCCGCAACATTCGCCCCTCTCTTCAACCTTCAAGTCAAACTTGACTTGAAGGTGGAGGAAAGGGGCGAAAATGCCCAGTTTGCCTCAGCAACCCCCTTCCCTCCGTCTTGGCTCTTCCCAAGGGGACCAAGGCAGGGGAAGCGGGGGTTGCCGCAGCAAACCCCTAGATTCGCCCCCTCTCCCCACCTTGAAGGAAGAGGGAGCAAATCTAGGGGTTTAACTCCGCAGCCCCGAGGCCTCCTTCTGGGGGGGGCTGGAGGGAGGGTGGACGGGTGGCTGGAGAGAGGGGGCTTCGCAGCTACCCCCCCTCCCCGAAGCCACGATCTCAAGTGGGATTGTGGCTTTGGGGAGGGGGGGGTGGATGGAGGGAGAGTGGACGGGCGGCTGGAGGGGGGGCTTCTCTGCCAACCCCCCTCCCCAAGCTGCGATCTCGAGCCAGATCGTGGCTTTGGGGAGGGGGGTGGCTGGAGGGAGGACGCTGGATGGAGGGGCTTTGGGGAGGGTGGAAGGGTGGCTGGAGGGGGGGGCTTCCCAGCCACTCACCCCCTCCCCAAAGCCACGATCAGGAGCTGGATCGTGGCTTCGGGGAGGGTGGAAGGGTGGCTGGAGGGTGGGGGCTTTCCAGCAACATTTGCCCCCCTCCTCTGTCCTCGGTTGCTCCCCAAAGGGGGAGAAGGCGGGGGGGGGGTGAATGAACTGTAAGCACTTTGCCCCCCCCCCGCCTTATCTCCTGCCTCTTCTCCATTTGGGAAGGGAGTGAAGAGGCAGGAGTTCAGACGGCGGGGGTGAAGCAAAGTGTATCCGGCGTATAAGACGAGCCCTGATTTTGGAGCCTATTTTTCAGGGCTCAAGCCTCGTCTTATATGCTGGAACATACGGTATGTACAATTTGATTTGGCATAAAAATTATCACAATTGGTTAATTAAAAATACAATGTATTCAAACAATTATTACAAATGGAATTTACTTTATTTATTTATTTATTATTTGTAACAAATAGAGCAACAATCTCCTGAACTGTACGGAATCTCTTCGGTTTTGCTAGTTTATGTGGAGCAGGCCAAAAACAAACAAACAAACAAACAAACAAACAAAACAAAAAACACAGAAGAAACCATCATTAGTAACAAAAGAAAATTATTTATATTTCCCCACCACCACAGTATCAAATAGACATAAAACACCCATTCCCAAAAAAAGAACTAAGGGGGAAGTGTGTGGAAGTGGAGGGAAGGACTAAGATTCAATGGACAGGCCTGAAATTTAATCAGACTCATTTTTTGAGCTATAGTTATCAGTAGCAGTTTCAGTCTCTCCTTCATTAACAGTTCCACCCAAAAGCAAAAACAAAGCTGAAACCTTTTTCTTCTCTTGTGACAATAGCAGTGTCCCCAAAGGAAGAAATGTATCTTGCTCTTGCATTGGAGAGTTCAAGTTTGTAACCTGGGACATGTTTATCTTCAGTGCACAGGAATTAGAATAATCTCATACTGTACATAGTTTTTAGAAATGATTTGGAAAATATATGAACACCTTGTCTTAAAGATTTTATTCATCATGCTAAAATAAAACATTCCATAATTAATTTTCTTCTTTTTGGAAAGAAACCAAAAAAGGCTTCAGAAAAAAATGGGAGAAGACTTTTTTTCTAAATTTTTCCATTTTTTTCCCCTGGGCCTTCACATCTCTGTTTAAGACTGATAGATCTATTTCAGCATGAACTTTTTTGGACATCAATCTACTTCTTCAGTCTGTTGCAACAGACTAATATGGCTATTTCTTTGAAAAATAGTCTTTAATGGGCAGCTTAAGGTTGCAAAAAGATTTTGGAACTGGTAATGCCATCAAAATTACTCACCAATTGTTTTTAGCACAATGTAAAAAATAGCAATCCTACCTAGAGGAAGAGGCCGAGGTCCATAGGGTGCCCGATGTTGAAGTCCAAATCGAACTGGAGGTGGCAAAGGTCCAGTTCCTGGGGATGGCATCATGGGACCCCCTGGGAAGGATGGTGGGCCTCTAGGACCTATGTTAACCTGTACAAGATTGCCACATTAGCCTTCTACACACATCTGTGCAACATTTGTCAAAATTTTGACGTAAAACTACTTTGAGATGTAATGCTGGTTAGCTGTGGACTTTCCAAAATCAATTTCACTGCACACTGGAGATTTTCCTTCTCCTTAATGCTACAGCTTCAAGTATCAAACAGGTCCTATCCTAAAAAGATCTTTCAGTTGTGTTACAAACCTAAAATACTTCAACTGTTAAAAAATCTGTAATATGTCTACAACAGATATATTTGTATAGCATATACCTTCAAAATATCAGGAAACCCAAACATATAAATAGCTTCACCACACAGAAAACAAGAAAGTACCCAAGGGGTTAAAAAAGCCTCAAGTGTTAGGAACCACCACAGAGTTTTATAAACGTAATTCAGTTATGTTGTCCTTAAGGCAACTGAAGAAGTATGTTTTTTCCAAATGCAGTGTTATGAGATATTAGTTGTCCCAACAATGCATGTAACCAATTAAGAAGCCTAAGAATGAGGGGTCCAGCTTCAAATGTGCTTTATACCACACATTTTGTGCCAAGACAGGAAGCACCATGCTCCTAACTTATCCTCTCCCTCAAACCAGGGAGAAGCCAAAGCACCACTCCCAGCCTTTTGGTACTCACTGGAGTTGCTTCAGCAGATGAAGGTGGGGCATCAGAAACACAGGCTTCATGATCTTTGGGAGGGTTTTGCTTTATTTGCCCCCCAGCAACATATTGACAATGACATGATAGACAAAACAGAACATGAGACATAAGTAAAAGATAATATGGCATATAGAATGGAAGTAGTAAAGCAAAGATTCTGCCTAGTATCATTTTAGCAGAAGAAAAAGAGCTCAGTGCTCCTTACTTACCATTCCATCCAGGCTAGTAGAAGGAGAAGATGTTCTTGGCCCACAGTTAACTAGGGCTGCTACAGCCGGACCAAGATCTAGAAAGAGGAGAGAATGCATATTTTATGCTGCTTTGGAAGTGCTAGTATACTCTTTCAGTGGAATAGCTGCAATCTCTGGTCTCTCACCTGGAGCAGACATTCTTCCGGATAGCTCAGGATGCCTTCTTGGGACTGGAGGGCCGTCAACCATAGCAGCACCTGAAGAAGATTGAATGCAAACCTTGGTAAGCAATTATTTTTAGCACAGTTTAGAGACTGGGGCCATGCCCTCTATTTACACACACACACACCACAAACACTGCTTTTCCATTTAAAAAGGGATGCTTGAAGTGGCTTACATAATAGAAAAACAGGCATTAAACAATCAATCATTAAAAACTCAGTTACTAGATTAAAGACAGCATTGACACTCAAGCACACACAGCCAAAAGAAACCACCAATAAAGTTAATTAAGCAACAGACTCAAAACAGAATAAAAGGCTTATGCCTTCAATTGCCTGTGGAACATGGAAAGGAAGATAAATTGATTTCCTGAGAGTGAATTCCACACGCAGGGCCCAGCCACAGAGAAAAATGTTTTTCCACTTAATCTAGTGACAACAGTTTCAGTATTGGACTGAGACCAGAGAGACATAGATTCAAATACACATTATAGTGATATCTTTATTCAGTCAATTAAAAGTCAAAAATACATCACTGTAGCTTCTTCGTCAGGCAAAGATTTTAAAAAACCGTTACCAGGAGGAAGGCAAGTGAGTGTGTTAGAATCATAAGGGCTGCATCTTGCCTGAGGTTTGTTTAAGGTGTTTAAGGAAGGGTTGATCTAAACAAGTCACATAACCTCATAGCCCTGAAGGGAGTGGAAACAAAGGCAATAAAAGAAACACCATAAAACTTTCCTTCTCAACTGGTGGCAACAAAGCACCTCCTTTTAAAAACTGAGTCTGGGAGACCCAGGACAGAGACAGAATGTAGTGAGACAGAATGCAGGGAGTTTCTTAGGAAGCCTCTGTATTGTACCGTCAGGTCTGGAGATTAACTTAGGCATTGAAACAAGCAAATGCTTATATCCTGTTGTTATTCCTGGCTAGAGTAAACCCAATGAATTAATGGAATTTACCTATGTGTGGACTCACCATTCAACAATTGATTCAGTGGGTCTGCTCTAGTTGGGACTAACCAACAAAATGCCAGCCAAAGCATATCAATGGGAACCAAGTTAAGGTTGCTTTACCTTACACTGAAGAGAACAACCCATAGAAAAGTCCTAGTGTTCAGTCTAGAAAAGTCCTAGTGTTCAGTCTAGAAAAGTCCTAGTGTTCAGTCCACTCCCCCGTCATCTGTTTCTGCATCAACCTCAAGACTGCTTTACACAAACATCAAGCAACACACAGACTCTAATAGCGTTACATTCCTTCCCCTACATGATTTTTTACCATCACTGCTTGATGAAGAAGCCAGTGAGCATCGAAGGCAATGTGGTATAGTTTATGCCTTTTGTTCATCTTAATAAAAGTATGACCATAATTTGTACTTTGGATTTTGTTTTATGATCAACACAGCCATCACTGCATTACTTCTAGATTCAAGTACACACTGAGCCAGAAGGTTGCTGGGTAAGCTTAGGCCAGTAACTCACTTTCTGATTCAACTGCCTCCTACATTTGCTAAAAGATAATATAGGGAGGATAGGCGACCATGAATCACACTCTGAACTGAACTCCTTGGAATAATAATCAAATGCCTGCCTAGGACTACAGCCTTAGATATGATCTCAACTCCTCCACCAAGGAAACAGTAGCATAATATTATAACATTAGGGTTTACCCACCTACAACCTAAGGATTGTACAACCTAAGCATCCAAAAATCAAAGTGCATGGTCATCTTATCAAAATCAAGGGAACAGGGAAAAGATATGTCATCTAGATTGTAAACCAGTGGCTTAAGACTCAGTGTTAAAGGTGGCTTTCATTTTTTCATTCTTCACCCACTAAAGGAAAATCCAGGTAACAGTTGCAGATGGACACATTTAACCATCAGATTAAAGTCACACATGCATAACTGAAATAATTCTTTGAACGCTGCAGGCTTATGTGTAATAGTCTGTAACGTCCAAAGAGTTCTTTCAGTTACTTTCAGTTTCAGTCTGTCAGGATGCAATTCTTCAAATTCATACATTTCAACAATTTTCTGGGCTGTTTCTCAACATAAGAGCACACAGAGTAAACTATTCAAATGGCAATGGTCTTTGTAGGGCATGGTCTGCATTTTTCTTAACCACAAGTTGTTTGTATTACTTCTAGTCAGAAACAAACAATAATGATTTATTTCAGCATTTACTGATCAAGCTACCATTAATTGTATTGGGAAGCTGATAACACAAGTTAATGCCAAACAACAACCCCATCTCATTACAGCCACATCCAAGATACACAGAGAGGTGATGGCAGGTGCAGAACAACAGCAATTTATGAAATGATCAATGAAATGTATCCAACTGTGTCTGTTCAACAAACAAAAACATCATAGGTGAAATGGATTTCCCTTTTCTCTACAGCTGCCTTCCCCTCTACCTTGCAACTTGCTCTAAAGGTTGGTAAGGAGTGGATTGAGAAAAAGAGGAAGGAGAGTCCTGTTGTACAACTAGAAACTACATGCAGATGTTGCCCAGTGATTTAGATGGGATTTCTTCCAGGAGGGAAAAAAATCAGTTTCTTACTAAGTTCACCTCTTGACCCATCCCTTGGATTGGCAGAAAGGGGTCGTCCAGGGGGTTCCATCATCAGTGGGGGTGAAGGAGCTCCACCACTCACGGGTGAAGGCCCGAAAGATCCATCGCGACTTAATGGACCTGTAATTTAGTAGGAATAATGAACAGTCACTGGTGTAGAATATTTATTTCCTCTTCAAAAAGGCTAGCCTGGTACTTCATCGTACTAGTAAAAAGGTGGCCTTATTTACCTCTGCGAGGGGGGACTTGATGGTCTGGCCAGCCAGCAGTTGGCTTCACAATTATTGGTCTCTGAAGTGCAGATATTTTTTGATTCACCTCAATTAGCCTAGTTAAAAAATTTAACAGTTAAGCTCAAAATTCTATAATGCTTGTACTATACAGTGTTGAAGAATTTGCCTCACAAAAACACATATTCATAAAGTATGTGTCTCTCAATATTGCCTGTTACTGATATTTAAAACTCTTCTACTTTTGGAATCACATACAGAGAACATGCTTACTTTTGTCTCAGGTTGGCAGCTTCCCTTTTTTCTTCAACTAGTGCTCTCTCTGCAGAACGTGCTATGAGCTATAAGAGAAAAAACTGTACAAGTCAGGCATTGCTAGGAAAATATACATTCAAATATAGGGCTGACTACTACTGCTCTAATAACATGATCCTGTCCTGCAAGCAGAGCTCACATTAAATAAATACAATACTGCAAAATGCTTGAAAACTACAGTGTGATTACTAAGAAACAAAACACAACCTTACCCAATTGTCATGAGCCTTCTTTTCATGGGCAGCAATCTTCAAGCATTGAGGAAACAAAAAAATAAAAATAAA
The DNA here is from genome assembly GCA_030847615.1 of Gambelia wislizenii. Taxonomy (NCBI): domain Eukaryota; kingdom Metazoa; phylum Chordata; class Lepidosauria; order Squamata; family Crotaphytidae; genus Gambelia; species Gambelia wislizenii. The sequence goes on along the minus strand of JAUMIR010000001.1, from coordinate 52,004,382 downwards.
ATAAAATAATACTTTAGTTTCCATACTAGCTCCTGTTTCACAGCTATTTTTCTTATCATCTCATGGGATAACAGCATACCTGATTTTTGTAAGACCGCTCTGTTTTTTGCAATTCTTCTTCCATTTCCTGAATTCTCTGTCTGTCAAAGAGGTTGAGAAATTAATTCTGCTTGCAATCCAAAAATACAAGACATTAATTTTTCACATGTTATAATTACTTGTAAACTTTCACTTCTTCAACAGCCAGGATCGCTTTTTCATCTGCAGCAGACAGTTTCTGCTCCTTCTCTTGACGCTCATACTCTTCCTGTGTCAACTTCCTAGGAGAGAACAGGAGGAGGTATAATTAGTCAAACAAAGAGATGCTCAATATGGATTGGTCAGTTGTCAACCGCAAATCAGGCAAGCATATCAAAAGGGTGGTGAGTAAAGGAACTGGCTAGGACAGAGTCAAGGGATCCTTAGAAAAAGATATGAGAGAGTTGTCCTTCAACATGTTAATGTAAGGCAGGGATGGGTAAACTGAAGCCTGTGGATTATATGGGGCCCCCAGAAGTCCCTTAGGACCCCCCAAGCCAATTTTCAGGCAGTTTTTCTGCCCCCGAACTGGCTAAAATCTTCCAAAACCACCTAAAAATGTAGCAATCTGCTTCTACTAGCCCCCCCCAAACCTCCCAAAAACACCTCTAAAAAGGAAAAAAAAAATCAGCTCAAAACCAGTCAAAATGGCATCACTGGTTTGCCAAAATATGCCAGTGTGACCTGTCAGGTGGGTGCAGGGCCCCCACCCCCTGCACAGTTCCCCACCCCTGATGTAAGGGGTGGAGGTACATCATTTTCATCTATGGTACAAGGTACACTTGTACTCCTAGAGAAGAACTCACTTAAAATATAAACTAAAGGTGAAGGGTGTGTGTGGGAAGGGGTGTCTCAGCTCACTGCCAGAAAATGTAAGTGTCCAAAACTAAAATGTGAAAATTATGATTACCATTTCAAGACCATTACATGCTTGACATCACATTCAAGACAGATTTTTAGCTCTGATTAGCATGTTTATCTTGAGGACAAACCTAGCAACATTTCCTTGCTATGTCACCCTTTTATTGATTCTACCACTTTTTTTTTTATGAAGCTATAATGTGTATGGAAACCACAATAGTTCAAAAACAGCTGTATTTCTGGAAGCCTTTCAAACAAATTCATATAATGTAATGCAATGTGAAAACACATGGAGTACACTGAAACAGTAATCTGCAATACAATCAAAGAACTCTCAAATCCATTTTTAAAACTGTCTTTTTCTGACTTGACTGACTAGCCTTACAGTTATATTTCATTGCTCCAAGGGCATTAAAGACGGTTTTGTTTTATGTTTATTATCACTTAGTACATGTCTCTATAAATATGGTTCAAGGAAAAGAAGTCATACATGAAAAAGTTTCATTTTTGTCTCAAAAGAGCAACTAAGCATATTGGAACATATTGTTCTACTTGTGCTTTGCTAAACTATTCATATAAAGACCTCTCTCTTGCTTTTAATGTTAAAGCTATTATTGTTATTGAAGTTGCTGCTGATGATGATACTACCGGTGTGCCTATTTCCAGGAAGCAATCTGAATTTGCCAGAGTACCATATAGAACAGAAGCTAGTAAGGGGAGGAGATGCAGACATACACTTAAATACAACTCCCCAAATCCTCACATGCCCACTAATCCTGTTTAGTGAAGGATTTTGTAAGTACATTTGGCTGAATATGCCTACAGAGCTCTCCCAGGAACCTTTATAAAGCTGAGTTCAGCAGGTGTAACAACATTTGGTCACGAGAAACTAGAAGGCAGCAGGGCATGGTTTGGGTACGTGCCTACATCCCCTTCCTTCTTTAGCTCTATTTGTGTACAAGTGTAACCTGCATAAGACTTAAAACTATCCAGATCAGGGTTTGATTTCCATACAATCCTTCTAAGAGATCTTAACATGGCATCTTTAGATAAATCCCTTTTGGTTTAGTTGATTTTACTGAACAATTTTAATGCTACTTCCTTTAGATTAGGGGTGGAGAACTGAGAGCAGTATTAACCTTCATACCCCCGTCCCTGGCAGCTCAACCAGCAGTACACCAGAACGGAGATCATAGCACTTCCAGTTTTTTGTCTAGGCCCCCTTTTTTTATGGGTCAGGGTGTTGCAGGGGTTGAGGATTTTACATTTTGAGACAGCTTTTAAACATTTGGGGCAGCCTGGGGGGAAAACTTGCCAATTTTTTTCATGCGAGGGTCAAGGGGCTTCGGGGGAAGCAAAACCCAGGTTGAGCAGCATTTCCCATCCCTGCCTTAGAATATTTAAACATTATTTCTTATATTGTACAGTACCCCTGAAGACAGACCATCTGTGTGCGAAGGAGGGGAAGCTTGCCACCACAATGTCTGTTTCATCTGCTACCTCTTCCTTCATTCTAGGACTCCTTCAGCTACAGCTGCAAAAGTGCCTCTTTGCAGAACTGAGGCCTGGAGTCAGAAGTCCCCCAGCTATATTGTTCAGCTCCCTGTGTTGGAGGATATAAGTAGGACTTTTGTCAGGATGGTATTATTTCTTATTTCTTATTTTTTGACCAGGAAGCAGGTTTTAATAGGTATCACAGTTGTGACTGTAATCGTACACTGCTACTGAATAAGACATATAAGGACGGGATGGCAACTCAAGGAAGCCTCCACCTTTACAACTACTTACAGATACTATTCAGCAAGAGCAATGAAAAAAAAATTGATTGAAAGGTTATTTAGTATTTATTTCTAATGCTCCTTCATGTGGTGTAGTGGTTTGAGCATTGCACTATGACTCTGGAGATCAGGGTATGAATCTCCACTCAGTCATGGAAACTCAGTGGATGATCACCGGCAAGTCATACTCTCTCAGACTCAGAGGCAAGCAAAGGCAAACCTCTTCTGAACAAATCTTGCCAAGAAAACCCTGTGATAGTTTCACCTTAAGGTTGCCAAAAGTCAGAAACAACTTAAAGGCACACAGCAACTATATTCCTTCAGGTATTGGGACAATAATAAAATACCAGAGGCCAATTGCAAAACTTGAGGAAAGTGGTGACTTTCATTTATAAAGTACTCAAATTGTCTAGTGTTATAGCCAATATGGATGAAATACAGATTTATTCATTGGAAGCAGTGACACTTTTGTGACACCTAATGAGGAAGCCTTCTGAAGACCATCAAACAGCTAAGATGAGCATCAATGCAGTCCCACTGCTAAACAGAGTTAGGACCTGTCCCACATCTTAAATGAGGGATCAGACAGCAGCCCAGGAATATTATCTGTGAGCCTTTTACAAGAAGCCTTTTAGGGACAATTTTTCACAAGATTTAGAGTGGCTGTGACAATCTTGTACCATGCTTTAGGGTGCTGTTTCTTTTTTTAAAAAACCCGCAGTACTTACTTTTGAAGTGCCATCTCCTTCTGCTGATAAAGCTCATTCAGAATCTCTACTTTCTGTTGCAGAGTTTTACATTCACTTTCTAGCTGTGATTTTGCAGTCTGTAAGGAACAGGATTCATGCTCCATCTTCTTGATTTGTTCTGCAATAAAAACAAATCCACATCGTATCCCATCTGTGACAGCAAAGCCTCCAACATTTCTTAGCTGAACTGGATGGTGGCAAAGAACGTTGAATTACTTGGGGAACAAAGCAGTTTGCAGACCAGCGTCTGCAACAGAAGGGAGAGTTTTGAATTTTTCTAGCATGAAACATCAGGTGGAGCAGACCAGTGATAGCGAAGAGGTTCCAAGAGAAATGGATGCTCCGAAACATGGAACGCAGAGGTAAAAATGCTAAAAGAAGGACAGCGGGAGAAGAAGGAAAGAATCAAAAGACTCTGAAGTGAGGGAATGAGGAGTTTGTCAGAGAGGACTCTAAAGAAACTGTACAAGTTAAGGCTAGAAGATACTGTAAGCTCCAGAATGAAAAAGAAAGGACACACGGGATGCTACTTAGGAGATAACATAGCTTGAAGAAGCAGGGCTCAAAATAAGCAAAGATCAAAAATGAACGGACCTGAAATTCAAGGTACTGTTCGGTCCTTAAAGGCTCTACACAGCTTGTCTCAACAGTTTCTAAGACTGTATCTCCCTGTACAAGCCAGCCAAAATTTTAAGATTTTTGTGGGAGGGCTGTCTCTTGGTCCCAACCACTATCATAGGCACATTTGATGAGAACATGGGAAGGACCCTTCTCACCGTTTGCTTCCAGGCTGTGGAATTCCTTGTCATGAGAAGTTCAGTTGGACCTCTCTGCTCTCTTTATGTCAGCAGGCAAAGACTTTGATTCTTAAATTATTTGGCAGAAGGGCATTTGAAAGTGGTGTGCTGTGCTTTTAGCTTTTCAATTGTGTTTTAAACTTCTTAACCCTGTGCTTTTAAAATAGAATTGTTATTTAATAGTGGCTTTAACTTTTGCGGAATAAGATATTAGTTGCATTTTTGTTTTAAATGATTGCAAGCTGCTTTGGATCCCATGCCGACAGGAAAGCATAGTATAAATTAAATAAATAATATTCCAGAAGCTGAAGACAAAGGATTGACTGGCTATCCCAAATCAATCTGTGAAATATATCCTTTCCACCCTGCTTTCTGGCCCCAACTTCCCCCTTATCAGTCCACAATACTGCAGTGACAGTCAAAGCTATAACTGGCATTATCTTAACTCTAGATCCAGCACTCGTGTGCCCTCTGGATTCTGTGTCTCAGCTTTGAAGGTATCTTTTGGCTAGTTATTTCCATATTGTGAATAGAGCACAAGACCCAGAAAACAGAGTCTGTGTACAGTTTTCCAATTCTACTTTTTCACTAATTCATATTCCACACCACATTACTACCTCATGTACTTCTGCCCAGAAATGGACCAATAGCCAGTGAAGCTGTTTCAAAAGAGCAAGTGAGCAACTTGGCCATAGCATTTTGGACCTGCTGACGTTTCCAAGCAGTTTCCAAAGGCAGCCCCTCATAGAATGTGTTGCAGTAATCCAAACTGGATGCAATCAAGGCATGTGTCCACATGGCCAGATCTGACATTTCCAGGAACAGTCAATTAGCATAATAGTTTTGTCTTTGCAAATTTACTCCAGGCCACTGTCAAAACCTGGGCATTTAGGCTTAACTCTCTGAGTCTAGGAGTACACCCAAGCTGTAAACCCGAGATTTCAGGGAGAGTATAAACCAGTGGGTTTAGATAACTCAGCACAGGCTGACCTTCTGACTGACCAGGAAACACTTCTGTCTTGTCTGGATTAAGTTTTAATTTGTTCACCCTCATCCAGTCCATTACTGGCAGCAGACACTGGTTTAGTCCAGAAATGGCTTCCTTGGAGTTAGGTGGAAAGGGGAGATAGAGTTGGGTGTCACCTGCATACTAGTGACACTGAACCCTAAAACTCTAGATGATCTCTCCTAGCAGTTTCACATAGATATAAACAGCATGGGGGATAGAACTGAGCCCTGAAAGACCCTTCTGGCCAATGCCCAGGGTGTCAAACAGGCACCCCTCACTCCCACCTTCTCAGTCTGTCTCTCCAAGAAGAACCACAACCAATGTAGAACAGTGCCCCCAAGCCCCATCCCAGAGAGGTGGCCAAGAAGGACACCATGGTCAACAGTATCAAAAGCTGCAGACAGGTTCAAGAGAATCAACAAGGATTCTAGCTCCTGGTGTATGAAACCCACTAAGGCAACCAAAGCTTTCTCTGTGCCATAGCTAGGCCTGAGGGTAGACTGAAATGGGTCTAGATGATCACATGTATCCAAGAACTGCTGGAGCTAGGAGATCACCACACAGTTTAGAACATTATCCAAGAAAGGGTGAGCTGATCAGCCTCATCATAGCCTCTTTTAGGTAAGATCAAAACCTATTTGCTACAGTGAGGCATTCACTACTCCACTTATCCACTTGGCCAATCTCCCTCTGGCTGCTCTTAAGAACCAGGAAGGCTATGAGTCCAGTATGAACATGGTGGCCCTCACATCTCCAAGGATCCTGTCCACATCCTCAGGTTGCACAGACTGAAATGTATTCAGTAACATAGGACAAGCAGGAGCCAAGCCTACATTCATCAGACAAAAATGAACTATAGCATTCAAGTCAAAGTGGATCCAAGCAATTTTATCTACAATGTGTTGTGTAAACTCTTCACAGTGAGCTGCCAAGTGGCTTACATGCTGCTCTTCAGGGACAGAGCAAAAAAGGCCTCATACCACTTGAGACAGCTTTGCTGGATGTCACTATGCAGATGCAATGGTAGCAGTGATTTCTTCACTGCCACCTGTCACAGCATCGGCTTTCCAACAGCTCTAGCCTGTGTTCAGTTAGACCCGCTCCAAGTCTTTCACCATCATCCTAAGAAACGTAAACCTGAACCAGATTAATTTCTAAACCACTACAGTGGTATCTTTACAGAACATTTAATTCTACTGTATTCCTTTTGCCACACACCTTCTAATTCATGCCTTGATGCTACTTCATCATTTAGTTTGGAACGTAAATTATCTCTTTCTTCTTCAATGATAGATAATGTTGTTTTTACCTGCAAAAGGTAACAAAATGCAAGTGATAACACAACACTGTAGGCCAAACATGCCTGAAAACAGCCTGCCAAAAGCCCCACTTCTGAAATAAGGGGAGATGCCCCTATATTTTGTACACCCAGAAGCTTCCAGATGCTGCAATTCTTCGTTTTAAGGCTGGAGGGGGACCTCTTTCAGCCCACAAAGTTTTTTTTTGGTTCTGGAAAAGTGGGGCAAGTGTGGTACACAGGGGGCTAGGAAATGGGCAGGTATAGCCCTTGTACCCCTCTTAACTACACTCAGATTTGCCATGGGTGCCCATCATTACATTAGGTAAATTCAAGTGTCATACCCTTGAAACATCCATCATCTGCTTAATCTGATTCTTCATCTTTTCATTCCTGATATCTAGGAAAATGAAAGAAAATGGTGTTGTCTTTAATATTCAAGCAAATTTTTCAAAACTGATAGATAAAGGCTTCATAGATAATTTCTTAGAATTGTACAGATCATAAGAATTTCAACAAAAAGTTTTTCAAAAACAAATATTCATTAGGAATTGCTCATCAATCCATAATTAATCCAAGAAAGGAAGTCTCACAACAGCAATCCAAACCTGTTATTTGTCTTATGAATTATTCACGTGAGGATACCATCCACAACTCAAGAAATTTATCTAGCATAAGGCAAGATAAACTTCATAAATTGTGATGCCTGTGACTGGGCCATATATTAGAAGTTTCTATTCTCATCTGCACTTAGGATATTCAAATTTCCATTTGCTTCTTGAAAGATGTAACGCACCCTGCCAAAGATAGTGTAACCCACCATTATTTCCATCACTGATGTTCTAAGCAGACTGTTTCAGCTTTTGCTTCCTCAAAACTGAGTGCTCACATTCACAAATCTGTTCTGCTATCCAAGATTTTAGTACCTGATATCTCTCCATTGGCCATGTCATTTCCTTCATCCCTCTTGCCTTCTGACTCAGAATCTGCATCAAGCTGCTTCAGTTGCATAATGCAGTTGGTCAAAACCTAGAACAGTAGCCAAAACAAACAAACTGAAATCAATATTTCTGCCAAGGGACATCAGTATTTGGTGCAATAATTCAGTCACAAAAAAAATAGAAGAAACTTCTTAGAAGTGAATTTACTTCAATTTCATTTTCCTTATAGGCAAGTGCTTCTTCAATGTCTTTCTGAGACTTCTGATACAGCTTTATCTGTTCACTGAGCTCAGCATGCCTCTCACTCCAGCCTTCTGCTTCTTGTAACAACTGAAAAAATAAGCACAATGGTATTACTACTACTTCCATGACTAACATCCAGATCAGAACTTCAGGTTAAAACTACACTTTAGTAGCTAGATGAGCAGTATGCCTAAAAGGCTATGACTTATTAACTTAAGTCTTCTGGTCCCTTCAATACTGATGGCAGTCCCTTCCCCGTCCCCTGAAAAAACAAAAACTTTGCCATTCTTTATTTTTAAAAAGGCATCCATCTGCTCACTCAAATACTGGAGGAAGGAGAGTGGGCAATAAATGTAGCCAACATCTATATATGCATAAGGCTTAAACTGAAGTCACAACTCTAAAAGTATTGATTTATCAATACATTAACTGATAGTACTTGCATACCACTTGCTAACAGTAAAATCACTAAGCTATCATTTAAATATCATATTCCTAGCCAAGGAAGAGCTTTACCTAAGGTTCTATCCTCTATAACATGTCAACGTTATACTGTCATTGTTGGAAAGCCAAAGAAACACAAAACATTCCTCAATAACCACAGCCATTCTTCAGTATCATAAAATTAGCAAATCTGACCCAGAGTTCTCATGAGTATACCCCCCAAGTAGCAAGTGTTAAGCCAGGATTTCACCCAATACCTTCTGATCCGGCACCACTTTTCCATATGTACCTATTAGTAGGCTAGCCTGGTCAAAAATGACCTCCCAGATACTATGCTGCACATGGGAAGAAAGTTAATCATTGCTGAAAGGAAGGTGGGAGGAGATGGGTCCTTTTGCCAATCATGAAGTCACACTATTATCAAGTTTCATTCTCACAAAAAAAATACAAACTGGTGCTGAGTCTTTTTGAGCTGGTCACCCTATTAGCATTTCTCTTGGATGAGTTTTGCCATAACCAGATTTAAACATATTACAATGAATTACTCATGATAAAAGCAAAAGATTTTACATAAAGATGATGTCTGAAAGGATCAGGCATATGTGGACTGGTGCTAAAAGACAAGTTCTTGCTTCCTGTGAGTAAAGCTATGTGTAAGGTCAGGGGCACAAACCAATTACCAACTGCAAATGATATCCTTCTCTTTACCTTTTCTTTAACTTCAAGGCCCACCATTTCCCCTAAATTTCACTTTGGCTTTGTCACACCTAAGTGTTCATCACAACCACTGTCTCAGGTGTTCTTCAGCTGTGACCACCTGCTGTCTAATTCTCCTTACAGCTTGTGTCTCCTATTTGTATTTGCAGAAAAGCAGAGTCATACCTTTCTACAAATATAAATGGGAGGCACAAGCTGTAAGGAGAATTGGACAGCAGGTGGGCAGGGCTGAAGAATACCCGAGACAGTAGTTGTGATGATCTGCAGCATACCTAACTTGGAGAATAATATTTTTAAGGCAAAGGTTAAATTAAGAACATAAGTTATTTACAACACTCACTTGCTCCTTACTCTTCTTGAGTCTTACATTCTCTTCTTGCACACGACGCAGGTCAGACTTCACTTTCTCTTCACTTAATTTAGCTTCATTGAGTGCTACCTGAACCTAAAAAATGTCAATGATTCGCATCTTAAATTTCAAATCATATTAAAGTATAAAACTATACCAAAACAAAGAAGAGTTTTGCCTGCATGAAACTTTAGATCTTAGATTGGGGTGAGCAATCTGATAGTACAGCGAGTACAGGAGCCAATTTTCCCTGCATGAACTACCAAAAATAAGAAAGAAAGAAAAGAAAGGAAGGAAGGAAGGAAGGAGGATAAAAGGAACTAGAAGAGACTGGAAATCCACTTTTGGTTGTGAAAAACTGGGTTGGGTTTTTTTTAGCATGAAATAGAGTACGCTGAGCTGTGGCTTATTTAAACAGTGAACTGTCACACGCTTTCAGAAGTGGCAAATCACCTCTTTTGCCTGGCAAAATCAGGAATCCAGGAGTTTGGAAGGGGGAAGGCCATAAAGACAGGCTAGTGGGCTGCATGAGGCTCTTAGGCCTTACTTGCCCACCTTGATTTAGATCTGGTTTCCCATTATCTTTATAGCTCAGACATAAAAATACTGTACTTTTGTATTCAAGATTCAGATACTTTACCTCAGAAAGCTCTACAGAATGCAATGTGATGGTTTCTTGGAGCTTCTCCAAAGAGTTCTGTGCTTCTATGATCTGTGTAATAGAAAGGAAAAGGTAGTATGTTGCCTTCAAAACTTGATTAATCTGAGTTACTCTAACAGAACCAGAGTCCTCCAGATGTTTCGTACTACAACTTCAATCAGTCCCAGCCATCATTAACCAATGGTTCGGGATGATGGGAGCTTTGGTTCAAATCTTCTTGAAGGCACAAGATTGCCTATCCTGCTGTAACATCACCTCTGCCAATATATATCATGAAACTACTAGACAGTTACACTGTCCCTGAGGTTAACAGCAATCCACACATTTTGAACAATTTTACCAAGAAATCAGAACTGAACTATAGAGTACTAAAAGTGGTTTACTTCATAAAGTTTCCTTAGCTTCTTCAAGAAGGGAAGAGCTCAACAGGGATATCTAAAAATGTATAACTGTCAGCTCAGTTGAGCTGCAGAGCAAGATGAAAATTGTCTGATTCATCCTGGTTTAGCAGTACAGTCACTTTAGGCAAGCAAGCTCCTACTCTTTTAGCTTCATTCCACAACATGAAGCTAATATTTGCCAAATTTACAGCACTGTGGTAAGGGCCAGATAAGCTGCTTGGAGTACTGTACTTTGAATATTAAAGTACTGGGGCAGACATTGCCCACTTGGAACTACCCAGGGTAGAAATGTCTTTGGGAGAGCTCAAGTAAATTTTGTGCTTGCATCCACAAAAAAAGCATGAACTCAGGAACCATCCTTTCTCTAAATTAAACTCAACTGGGTTTGCTGCCAAGAGAATAACAGATAAGGTACAGTTCCTCTACATTAAAAATAATGAGAAAAGGGAACTGGGCAATAGGGTCCACAGCTGGTACAACAAATCCTGAGTGAGTGCAGGCCATGTCTACATAGTTCACATAAGGGACATTGGACCAATTCGCCTAGCCATCTGCATTCACGTATTAATCATGCCAACAGACATTTATAACCTGGCATAAGAGACAAGAATATACATCAAAGGATTATTATTAAGCAATGAAAAGTGGGCTTTGGGGACTGTCAAAGCTAGGGACATATCAATTTGAAGTCTATAAAGCTATGCACATGTATGGTGGCTACCTTAAGGCATAACCAGAACACAGAAGATCAGTTTTTCCTTGTTGGGAAATCTGTATTTAACATTAGGTGCAGATTTGGTTGGTAGACAGCCTAAGAAATATAACTTTGCTTCACTTACATTTTTGCTATAACTTGCATAAGGAATGTAACTTTGCTATATTTGCAATTTGTTATATGGACATAAAGAGATATACATACATAACAATTATGTCCTGGTATGAATACCTATGCTTAATGGCATTACTTATAACTTTGTATCCCTCTTTTTGAAATTAATTTTATATACTCAAACAATATTGAGAGTCTTGATTTCTGTGCTACCTTACATACTAAAACACTGAAAACTTACCACAAAAAAATATGCGTATATTTGTGTGTATGCGTGCACGCCTTCAAGACGCCTGTCGACTTATGGCAACCCCATGAATTTCATAGGGTTTTCTTAGGCAAGGAATACTCAGAGGTGGTTTTGCCAGCTCCTTCCTCTGAAAAATAGCATACAGCACCTAGTATTCACTGCTGGTTTCCCATCTAAGTACTAACTAGGGCTGATCAGCTTCCAGGATCAGACAGGATCTGGTGCCTTTAGGGTATTTGAGTTCTTCAATTACTCTTGGTTAAAACAACCTATGACAAACATGAACTCAACAAATACTATCTGAAATAATTACTGTATACATATTCTAGATCTGAACCTAAAAATAAAAAATATTCATTAGAAATAATTTGGTTTCACTGTATGTTACTTGTAACTAATGAGTAAACATTTTCTCTTTCTTTTTCTGCAAGTATGTCCTCTTCAGGGGCCTTTCAAGGACCCCCCCCCCACCAAGATCTCTGCAGACGCCTGTCCTAGTATGTCCAGCTACAGTAAAATATATACATGATAAATTAGCATTATTGCAAAGAAAGAAGTTGTTAGCATAACTTAAGGAAAACATATGCTACCAACTTCTCTCAATTAGTCTCCAAGGTGCTACAGGATCCCTTTTGCGTACTGATCCAGACTAAAATGACCGTGTCTTTGAATCTGAGCATAATTACAGTACTAATCCTGTTGATTGGTGTAACTATGCTAGAATTCCTTTGAACAGGAGTACAAAGAGTGCAACAATGGTAACAATAACAATAACAATAATAATAATAAAATTTATTTATACCCTGCCCCTCTGCTAAAAACAATCATGGTGGCTTCCAACAATTAAAACATTATAATAATGACTAAAAGCACCACCCACACCCATAAAAAGACATTAAACACTATAAAATTAAAACCATTTAACAAAAAACACATTAAAAACAAATATATACATAATTAAAAAAAAGCCAGGAGATGCAGCTCCTGAGGCCGGGATCTAATCAGGAAAGGCCTGCCAAAAGAGATATGTCTTTAGTGCTTTTTTAAAGCTACTCAAGCTCGTCAGCTGATGGATCTTGTTCAGCAGGCCATTCCATAAATTGGGGGCGATTACCGAAAAGGCCCTCTGGGAGGCTGCAGACAGCCTAGATTTTTGTGGCTGAAGCAAATTCCTCCCAGAGGACCGGAGTGCGCAGGGAGGATTGTATGGGAGGAGGTGGTTCCGGAGATAAGTTGGACCCAAGCCATTTAGGGCTTTAAAGGTAATAACCAACACCTTATACTGGGCCCGGAAACTGATAGGCAGCCAGTGGAGAGATTTTAATACTGGAGTTATATGGTCTCTCCGAGATGTTCCCGAGACCACTCTGGCTGCCATATTTTGTACCAACTGAAGTTTCCTGACCAAGCACGAGGGTAGCCCCATGTAGAGCGCATTGCAGAAATCTAGACGAGAGGTTACCAGCGTGTGCACCACAGTCTCGAGGTCCCTTACTTCCAGGAAAGGGCGCAACTGGCGTATCAGCCGAAGCTGATAACAAGTGCTCCTGACCGTCGCATTCCCTTGACTCGTCATCTGAAGCGATGAATCAAGGAGCACCCCCAAACTGCGAACACAGTCCTTAACGGAGAGCATGACCCCATTCAGGACTGGAGGTTGCAACCCAACTCCTGGTTTCGGGGCTGCTACCGTGAGCACCTCCGTTTTGTCCGGATTTAATCTCAATCTGTTTTTCCTCATCCAGCCCATTACTGCTTTAAGACAGTCATTAAGAGGAGAGATACCACTGGAATTTGAGGCCAATGATCGGGAGAAGGAGAAATAGATCTGGGTGTCATCAGCGTACTGCGGAACACCACAAGTAAGCTCCTTTCTGCTGGAGCAGCTGTCCCTGAGCCGCACCCTCTGGGACCTGCCCGAGAGGAAGGACCGGAACCACTGGAGCACAGTGCCTCCGATTCCTAACCTACTCAGGCGATCCAGGAGAATGCCATGATCTATCGTATAGAAAGCCGCTGAGAGGTCCAGAAGCACCAACAGGGACACATTACCCCTGTCGATGCTTAGACACAGATCCTCGGTCAAGGCAACCATGGCAATCTCAACTCCAAATCCCGGTCCTGAAGCCAGTTTGAAATGGTTCTAGATAATCAGTTTCATCCAAGACCACTTGGAGTTGAAGAGCAACTGCCCTCTCCATCATTTTGCTCAAGAATGGTAACATAGAAACCAGCCTATAGTTGTTTATTTCCAGGGGTCTAGGGAAGGTTTTTTCAGGAGCGGCCTAACCGCCGCTTCCTTTAAACAGGATGGAACACACCCTTCCCTGAGGGATACACTGATGATGTCCTTAAGGAACACCATCAAGGCACCACCACCCCCCGGATGGCCAGCCATGAAGGGAAGGATCAAGAGGGCCGGTCGTCTTCCTCACTCTACCAAGTAGCTTGTCCACGTCCTCGGTACTCACGGATTGAAATTGATCCACTAAACTTACATCAACGGAATTGCTGGACACCTCAATTGTTTCTGTCAAAATACTGGCATCTAAGTCGGCTCTTATCCGAGAGATTTTATCTGCAAAGTAGTTGTTAAATGCATCACAGCAGGCTGTTGTTGGGTTAAGCAATGGGTTCTGCGCAGGTATAACCTGCGTCATCTCCCTTACCACCCTAAACAGCTTTGCTGGACGGGACTTTGCAGACACAATACGTGCAGAGGAGAAGGATCTCTGCGCTGCAAGTATTGCCTCTCGACAGGACTGAAGAAAGTTCCTATGTCGAGTCCTGTCGGATAAGAGTCAAGTTTTCCGCCAGTTGTGCTCTAGTCGTTGTCCAACCCACTTCATTTTCCTAAGCTCTGAAGTATACCATGGCTTACAATTTGGAGTGGGTTGGACAGGATGCTTGGGAGCGATCGTGTCAATAACCTTGGTAAGATCGGTGTTCCAAGTATTAACCAAAGCTTCGACAGGGTCACCAGCGTTACCAACCATTAAACCCTCCAAGGCTTTCTGGAATCCTATTGGTTCCATTAGCCTTCAGGGGCAGACCATGCTAATGGTTCCACCACCCCCAGTGGGGCGGGAAGAGACTCTTAGTTTAGTCTTGACCAGGAAATGATCCATCCATGATAATGCGGTGGTTTTAATAACTGCCGCCCACGGATATTCCTGTTCCGTACTGAAGACCGCATCGATAGTATGACCCGCACAATGTGTAGGCCCAATGACCAATTGGGATAGGCCCATGTTTGTCATGGTTTCCATGAACTCCCGAGCCACACCAGTCAGATTTGTCAAGCTGGTCTCGAGTGGAATGTTGAAGTCGCCCAGAACTAAAAGTCTGGGCGACTCCAACAACAACTCTGAGACCAGCTGTGTCAGCTCAGTTAGGGAGTCTGCTAGACAACGGGGTGGTTGGTATACTAGCAGAATCCCCAAACTATCCCTGGTCCTCAGGCTAAGGTACATACACTCAAAGTGGACTGTGTTTCAGACAGGTATCCTGGTCAAGGTCAGATTGTTCTTATAAACCAGAGCCACTCCACCCCACCCCACCCCGCCCACTTCCCCTCACCTGCTCACTGACAGAATACCTGGCTGGGAGGGCCTGCGTCCACGTGACAGCACTATCCTCTCCCAGCCAGGTTTCTGTGAAGCAAGCCAGGTCGGCATCCTCATCCAAAAGAAGATCGTAAATAATGTGAGTTTTATTCTTAACTGACCTGGCATTGCAGAGGAGCAAAGTAAGGTTCTGTGGAATGGTTGGTATGCTCTCCAATCCATTCCGGGAAACAGGGTGAACTGAAGGTGGGATAGCTAACAGAGATCCCGTCTTCTTTTGTAACATCTGTTCACCATACCTCCCTTTCCCCAGCACAACTCCAATTTCCGCCCCCACTCCATTCCCAGCCTCAGCTAACTCCAATTGCAGGCTTGGAGTCCTTGTGGCTTGCTGGCTGGTGTTCCTGAGGGGTGTGAGAGTGGCTTAAAACGCCAGCCACTCCTGGCCACGCCCCCTCTTGCTGCTGCCCTGCTGCCAAAGTCCTCAGGGCCCACTACAGCCTTCTGGCCCAATGGAGTGGGGAGAAAGACTGCTGCAGGCTTGGAGTCCTTGTGGCTTGCTGGTGTTCCTGAGGGGTGTGAGAGTGGCTTAAAATGCCAGCCACTCCTGGCCACACCCCCTCTTGCTGTTGCCCTGCTGCCAAAGTCCTCAGTGCCCACTACAGCCTTCTGGCCCGATGGAGTGGGGTGAAAGGCTGCTGCAGGTGGCAGGAAGGCAGAGAAAGCTCTTCCCATTAGTCTCCAGATAGAAAGGCAGTCTTTGCAGAGCACCTACCCAGAATCCAGGCACTGAAGAAACAGGTTGTTCAGGAGCCAAACGTCTCCTCTCTGGATAGTGATAGAGAATGCAACTGTGCAGCACCCCCCAAAAAGGGCACTGTGCTGGCATACTGGACCATAATAAACCTATATGCACGACACTGTACCAACAGGATTTAAAGCTACAAATTTACTATGAACTGTCTCTTCTAGCCAGGTAAAATCTGAAGCCATACATTTTTTTAGAAGAATCAGCAGCCATAGCAGATAGGTATTTTCTTCCAGAGCACTAAAGGCTGATAAGCTCTTCAAAATGCAAACTATAGGTAGCAAATATGAAGAAGTGCTTACTTGTTCCTGTTTTCTTGAGTTGTACTCTCTCTCCATTTCTAACATGGTGTTTAAGTTTTTCACTCTATCATCTAGAAGATGATTTGTTTCTTTAAGCCCCTTGACAGTGTCCTATAACAGGTAATAGCAAGAAGTTAATTTTGTTTAAATATCTTAATGTCTTTGGGGGAGGGGGAATCCTAGTTTCATACCTTAAGCACTGCAGCTTCATCTGAGAGATTTGTGTTTTGTTTCTGAGCCTCTTTCACAGACTCCTTTGCCTCCTTTATCTGTTTTAAAAAGGAAACACAAAAAAGAAATACTGTAAAAACATTAGGTGCTACTAACATTATAATTTCATTTTCAATGTTACAAATGGTAACCTCCCCTTTACACCACTAAGGGAAATAAGACAGGCAACACACACATTTTAGATTATATAATGGTAAATGTTTATTTGCATAAGGCAAAGATATGCAGACAGTATAATACCTTTTGATCATATTCTGACATCTTCTCCAAGATTTCTGTCTTTTCCTTGAGAAGGGTCTTAATTTTTTCTACAAGTTGTTTTTCTGTCACTTGAAAAAAGAAAATAAGTGACAAACATTGAATATATCCTGTATAATTGGCTTCTTTGATAACCCTTAAGCATTACAAGTACCTCCACAACTACAAATGAAGAATTTCTAGTGACATTCCCCACCACTGAACTTATGAGCTTAGAAATCAAAGTAGATCACATAAATATCACTAAGCTCAAGTTGTCAACTCTGATGTGTATGTTGCAGTGACAAAGCGTGCAGCACAGAAGGCTCTTCCTACTGTGGAGCACAAGAAGGTGCTCCTCACACTGTGAAGAGGTGAAGATATGACATTCAGGATATGCCTTGGCAAGAGTGAGACGGACAGTCAACAGCCAATTCAAAGGCCTGCATGCCAGCTAGGACTCTTCCGGCCTCCTCTTCCCATTGCAACCCCCCCTCCACCAATCTCTGCAAAGCCTCTGCTATGGCTTGAGGAATGTGTGTTCAGGGACACATTTGAGATATAAGCACAGTCCAGCCATCCACAACATGTATCTACAACATACATGAAATACAGAGTCCACAGAAGACCATGGTGCCCAAGTGACTTCTTATATAATAATAATACTTAGTTATTTAGTTATATAGATAACAACATCAGACAACCTATGTCATTAAGTGATCTAAAAATATTAAGCAAGCACTTCTCCCAAAACTATTCAAAATATATAGACAAAAAAAAATCATACCTTGATACATTCTACTTTTTACCTAAAAACCGAAAGGGAAAGGAAAAAAGATGTAGTGTTTAGGCCATTTTATTAATGCTGTACAACAATGAGCAGTAAAAATTAGTCACCAAATCATTTATTTGGCTTTACTTTATTGGAATACCAAAACATGTATTGCTTCCAATGCAGGCATCAAGTGACATTACACAAGCAAGCTTAAAGCAAATTCTAATAAAAGCTTCTTAGGTCAATGTTCCACTTCAAAAGCAGGCCAAAGGTTTGTTTACTCAGCCTCTATGAGGATAGAATTAATTCAGCTACACTTCCAAACAGAAATAAAAGATTATCTCTGTCGAAGTACGTAAGATCAATAATTCTCCTTAGCACAGCTCATTTCAATCAACAATCTATCCTGAATTTGGAGAGTTAAATAGACACCCATAATTTTACTCTTTCAGTTTAAAGTTTAGTTGCCTTTCATGTTAATTTGTTATTAACTTGTTGTAATATCAAGCCAAGTATCTTCAAGGATAAAATACATATGTTGTTTTTAGCACATCACTACATTCCCAGACTCTTTTGCTACATTAGTTTACTTTATAAATAGTAGATAGATTATTTTTGTTGTATGTTTAAAGTGATGCCACTTTTTCTTTTCTGATGAGATAAAAATGTTTTCTGAACTTCCATTAAAATTATCTACTAGCACCCAAAATCCAATTTGCAATCTAATGAACAAAGCAGTCCTATGCATGTTTACTGAGAAGTCTTACTGAGCTCAATGAAGCTTTTTCCCATATAAGTAGGTATAGGACTGTCCATAAGCTCTATGGAACTCAATAAACTTACTTCTTAGTAGACACAAAGAGGATTGCTCTGTAAAAGACCTAAAATGCAGTATGCAGGGTTTACACTATGTCAGAAAGGAATTATTTTATTTATACCCCATTTTTTCCACCTGGGATTTACAAAACATTATATTAAAACACAACTGAAACAATTAGCCCTCGTGGTCTCTTCCAACTCTACAATTCTATGATAATTACCCAATTTATAATATTAAAACACATATTTAAATTTAAATATGCCAGGAAGCTGGCATATGACCAATACTGTTGTTGATCCTGGCTCTCCAGGCTTTCAGACTGAGGGACTTTGCAGGAGGTGTCAAAGGCTGAACTGGGGCCCTCTGTATACAAATCATTGGTTTTCCACTGAGTTATAGCACTTACCATAGTTTGAGAAGGACCGGCATATCAAACAAGTAACAGAAAACTAGATGAAGAAGCGAAGTATACAGCATTGTTTCTGTTCTGTTACTCTAAGCAAGTGTGTGCTAAATCTCAGTTGTTATACATAAGCTGAGAATATCCCAACTCTTTCAAAATAAACAAATATGTTTATGGAATAGCTTAAATAAACTGCTTGGATTTGTTTAGCCTTTATAGTGCACCCAATATAACAATATCAAATGTGAGTAACCATACTCCATACACCCTGACATCACCTTGATTAAATTTAAACTTCAAATTAGGCTTAAATCAGCCTTCCCCGGACATGTTGGACCACAATTCCTACCATCCCTGATCACTAGGCACACTTGCTGAAAATGATGGGAATTGTATTCTAAAACATTTGAAGAGAATTATTTTGGAAGGCTGGTTTAAGTCTTGACAGAAAAAATAACCACTGCACACATTTTTAACCATTGCTGTTTTTCTTTTTATTCTGGAAATGCAAACTGTTATCTGCAAAACTGAAGGAATTAAAACCTTACTGATGGCATTAAAATCTTATCAAAACTGAAAGTACTAATCAAAGATACATCTTTGACTGCTATGTTCTTTACTGCAAACTGTATAAAGATCTGAAACCAACTGATCTGTAAAGATGTTATTATTGGCATAAGACTCTAACCAAGCAATAATATATCAGTGTAGAAAGCTTACTTACAGATAGACAAGTTCTCCAGAAGAAAATGGCAAGTGTAGAAATTCCCACAAAAGCAGTGATAATAATGGGCTCCCAAGGAAGTCCATGGAAGTCAGGGCCAGGTCGCATGTCTTCAGGTAATGTTGACATCAGCTACAACAAAGGATGACTAATTTTTAAAATGTTTCTTTTCTTTATCAGTGGAGGACACATTTTAAAAATTATGGCCAACTCTACACAGAAGGCAAATTTACATAGAAGAAAGTCTACTGAGTTCAGTAAAGTCTATTCTCAATTGTGCATCCTGTGTCTGGCAAACTTCCTCAACAAATGCAGAGACTATTTTTTATACACATGTAAAAGAAAAATGTTGACACAGATTACAGCAGAATCAACAAGAGGGGTCTCCCTCTGAAACAAAAGCTAACGAGAAGAAACAACAGCTATTCAAGCAATTTCCATCTAATCTGAATTTTCTTAGAAAAATCTATTACTTTTTTCATTTTTTTCACCATTCCTACCTATACATACTTATCTTTCTTTTTAGAATAATGACTACAAGCTAAAACGCAGAAAGTCAAACTTCATTATCTTGCCTTGTTTATTCATGAATGTTAAGTTTTTTCTTAAAAAATCAGCTAGAACTTCAAAATTTATTATTATTATTTTGTATATTCAATTTATATTCCAAGGTGGCTTGCAAACATATAAAAAAGGTAAAGTTTTAAAAAATGTCATATAAAAGTTCAAAAACAAATTACAACTCAGTTGAAAAACAAAAGACTAAAACATTGTAGGAAAAATACAGTAGAAACAGATAAAAACACCACCCTATTTAAAGCTCTTTTAAGACACATAAAATATAAGCCAAATGCCTGTTTGATTAAAAAGTTATTTGCCTGCTGGCAAAAGAACAGAACAGAGATGCCAACTGAACCTTCCGTGGGAGGCAACTGAAAAACCTGGGTGTAACCATATCCTTAGCAAACATGCCTGTGATGTTGGTGGGACCAAGAGAAAGCCTCCCCTCAAACATCTTAAAACTCTGGCAGGGTCATACAGGGAGATACAGTCTTTCAGTGCAGACCCAAGCTGTATAGGGCTTTAAAGGTCACTGTTGGTAAGTGCCATCAAGTCAACTTTGACTTATGGGGACCCTATGAACGAGAGACCTCCAAGTCACCTATCACCAACAGCTCCTGCTCCAGTCTTGCAGACTCTGGGCTGTGGCTTCATTGATTGAGTCTATCCATCTGGAATGTGATCACCCTCTTTTCCTACAATACATAACCTTTGTTGTTATGTGCCTTCAAGTAATTTCTGACTTAAGGCAACCCTATCACAGGGTTGGTCAGAGGGGGTTGCCTTTGCCTTCCTCGAGGCTGAGAGAAGGTGACTTGCCTGAGTTGACTCAGAGGGTTTCCACGGAGAAGCGGGCATTCAAACCCTGGTCTCCAGGGTCCTACTCCAATGCTCAAACCACTACACCACACAACAGTAAAATTCATGAAAATAAAGAAAAATCCTCTATCAAAATACTTTTAAAGTTTCAATATACTTCACATGAAAAAGGGTTACTTACTTTCACACCCACTCACCAAGAAATCTAAGAAGAAATCTATTCTATAACCCTAATTCTTTCCTTCATGAAAGATGTTAAAAATTAAAAGGCCCCGTGCAAAAATAATTCATCCTCTATGTAAATTATCTTAACTACTTTGATAAAGAGAATGACAAATCAGCACACCATAGATCACTAAGCAAATCTGTATTTGAACGACAATTAATTTTGTGTCTTCCAATAGCCAAGAAGATATAGAAGAAAACAATCTGATCTCCAGATCCAACATTTTATTTTTAGAAAATTAAATCATGCACTATGACGAAAGTAGTTGGATTCTCGAAAGCATGTTACTACACCAAAAACTTAGAACCTCTTGTTATCCAAGATTACACAAGCTTTCCATTTCACTCCTAGCTGTTAAACTACAATTACATATTGCAAATACTTGTCCACTACAACTTCCCATGCACCTCAGATCAGAAATGTATTCTAGACCTACATAATCTCTTCACTACCACCAAAGAATACCAAGACTACAGCTACCATATGGTTTCTAGTTTATGGCTTCTAGAGACTTTAGAAGGAAAAAGGTGAAATGAGGTCCACCAACTGTTCAGAAGAGACAGATGTTATTTCATACAGGAACCCGCAATTTCAACACAATTCATAAGCAACTCACTAAAACATTTGAGAGTAGCAACGTATGACTCATCTTTTAAAGCCAACCACATACAATCACATTTAAAACTACCTGACCTTCTTTCTCTCCATGAACAGAAGACAAAAACAAGAGCCAACAAATCAGATCTAGGCTTTCTGTAGCCACTGTCAACCAACTGAGGGAACGATCTTTGCTTTTTATTCGGTCCTATGCTTCTTAAAGCCAAAGGATCACCCACCCCCCTTTCGCCAGCAAGGGAGCAAATCTACAATACACAAATAATCCTGTTTGAAACGGGATTATTCTCCACGGGCCCCTTCCTATGGAATCCTGGGATCTGTAGTTTTACGTGGTCTTTAGCCTTCTTTGCCAAAGGGTGCTGGTGCCACACCAAACTACAATTCCCAGGATTCCATGGGAACGGGCCATGGCAAATAATCCATTTTAAACTGGATTATTTGTGTAGTGTTGGAATGGGTTTATAGTTCGCTCAGTCTTCCTTCAGTCGAAAGGAGCGTCCTACACGTTGATGATGAGGAAAAAAACGCGGAGGGAGCATAGATATCCTCTCAGGTCCTCCCACAGACGGCCAGCTGAGGAAAACCCGGTTGCTTTCTCGCCTCCGTTTCGGCCTCAGTTCGCCTCCGCCCGGCCTCAGGGGTGGCTTCGCTTCCCTTCCCTTCCCTCGCCCTCCCTCCTGGGACAGCCTCGGTCGCCTTCGCTCTCCTACACCGGCGGCAAGGACCGGGCGGCCCGGCTTCCTGAGGGGAAAGGACCGCCGCCGCCTCGGGGCTGAGCCTTTGACTCGAGAACTCTGCCCTTCGGTCGCCGCCGCCTTCTCCTCACCTGCAGGAGGCGGCCCGTGAGGGAAGCATAGCCCCGGGAGAGCGGCCCCAGGAACAAAGCGGTAGCGCCGCCCCCGGGGCCGCCGGAGGGAGTGACGGGCTCCATTGGCAGAGCGAGCGGACGGGGGGCGTTTGGGAGCCGTTGGCTTCTCCCGCCGCCCCTCCCCCGCTTCGATATTCCCTCAGGGACACGTCAACTCGCGCTGACCCCGTGACCCCTCCCACGTCATCGGCCCGTGCCGGCAAGCTCGAAGAGACGGTTGGAGAGTCCGGAAGGAGAAGCGGCCGGAAGCGGCGCACGAGAGAAGGAGGAGGAGGAGGAGGAGGAGGCAAACCCTGACACCGGTTTTTAAAGGCGGGTTCTTAAGACCAGCCTTGGGAAGAGGATGTAGATGCTTTTAACTATTTTTAAGATATAAAAATAGAGACATCCCTACCCTGTTATAGTACAGTTGTCCCTCCATATTCACGGATTTGGCATTCACGGATTTAAGTATTCACGGCTTGAAAATATTCTTTAAAAAATAATAACCCAAAAAGCAAACCTTGATTTTGCCATCTTATATCAGGGACACCATTTGGCTATGCCATTGCATATGATGGGACTTGAGTATTCACGGATTTGGGTATTCATGGGGAGGTCCTGGAACCAAACCCCAGAAAATATGAAGGAACAACTGTAGTATTATTTCACTAGAACTGCTCTGGCTGCCTCCTGTGGTTTCCTGGGATTTGTAGTTTAGGGAGGGGCATTTAGAACTCTCAGCCAGGGAGCTCTTAGGCCTCACTAAACTACAAACCCCAGAATCCCACAGGAGGCAACCAGAGCAGTTAAAGGGGAATACAGTACGACCCGCATATCCGCCAGGGATTGGTCCCAGGCCCCATCGTAGATAACAAAATCCGCAGATAATAGCAGATTGAAAATCTCTGGCTTTTCTTCACAAACGAAGATTCAGGAAGGACTCATCCCGCGCTTTCTGAAAGCACGCTGATGACTAAAAAGGCCAATCCGAGATAAACAAGTCCGGTTGCAAAAAGCACAGCAGAAGGTCTCCTTGGGTGATGTTTTTGGGTTGTGTTTCTTTCTGCGTTGTTGTTTCTCTTCAAGACTTCTTCGTCGTAAGTTCTCAAATAAGGCTGCAGCATTGTGGATAGTGCGTCTCCATGCCTCCCGATGTGAGGCCAGGGCGGACCACTGTTGGTGATCAATTTGGCCGAGCCTGAGATGTTGTTTCAGGAAGTCTTTGTATCACTTTTTTGGAGCGCCCCTCTTATGCTGACCCGTGGCGAGTTCACCGTAGAGTAGTATTTTTGGGAGGCGATGGTCCTCCATCCTAGAAACGTGCCCTGCCCAGCGCAGCTGCGTTCTCAATATAATGGCCTCAATGCTGGTGATCCCTGCTTGCTCAAGGACAGCAACATTCGTCACATAGTCAATCCAGTGTATATTTAGGATTGTGCGTAGACAGCGCTGATGAAAGCGCTCGAGGAGTCGTAGGTGGTGGCGACAGGTGACCCATGTTTCAGATCCATAAAGGAGAATAGACAGTACGATGGCTCTATACACACTGATTTTTGTGCTTTGCCTCAGGTGTTTATTGCTCTAGACTCTTTTGTGAAGTCTTCCAAATGCACTATATGCCTTTGCTAATCTGTGATCGATCTCTTTATCAATCTTGGCATCTGAAGAGATGATGCTTCCCAGGTAGGTGAACTGCTGAACGGACTTGAGCATAGATTTGCCGACAGCAATGTGGGGATGGTGGTGTTCGTCCTGTGGTGCAGGCTGGTAAAGAACTTCCATTTTCTTCAGGTTGACTTCTAGCCCAAACAGCTCTGCAGCTGTTGCAAAGCAGGACGTTAGGCGCTGCAGAGCTGCTTCTGTGTGGGCAACAAGGGCAGCATCATCGGCGAAGAGCAGCTCACGGACTAGATAGTTTAGAGTCTTAGTGTGAGCCCTCAGACGACTTAAGTTAAACAAGCTACCATCAGTACGGTAACATATATAGATGCCGTCGTCTTCTTCAAGCTCTGCCATAGCCCTTTGGAGCATCGTGCTAAAGAAGATTGTAAATAAAGTTGGTGCAAGAACACAACCTTGCTTCACTCCATTAGTTATTAGAAAGGGCTCTGAAAGAGCATCGCCATATCTGACTTGTCCACACTGGCCCTCGTGTAGCAAGATAATCATTTTAAGGAATTTGGGGGGACATCCTAGTCTTTCCAGGATCTGCCACAGACCTTTTCTACTTACAGTGTTGAAGGCTTTGGTGAGGTCGACAAATGTTACATAGAGACCCTTGTTCTGCTCCCTACATTTTTCTTGCAGTTGCCAAAGGGCAAATACCATGTCTGTAGTACTCCTATTGGCTCTGAAGCCACATTGGCTTTCAGGGAGAAGTTCTTCTGCAATAGCAGGAACTAATCTGTTCAGGAGTATCCTTGCAAGGATTTTTCCAGCAATAAAGAGCAGTGTTATGCCTCGATAGTTTGAGCAGTCGGATTTTGCTCCTTTTTTCTTGTACAGGGTGATGATGACTGCATCTCGGAGATCTGATGGCAGTGCCCCTTTTTCCCAGCAATTCACAAGGAATTCGTGGAATTTTTCGTGGAGTGCATGACCTCCGTGTTTCCAAACCTCAGGTGGGATTCCATCAATCCCAGCTGCCTTGCCGTTTTTCATCTGCTGTATGGCCTTAAGGGTCTCTTCCAAAGTGGGAGCTATGTCCAATTCATTTTTCATGGGTTTTTGTGTCATATGTTGGATAGCTGAGCCTTGGACTACTCGGTTGGCGCTAAAGAGACTTTGAAAGTGTTCAGCCCATCGATTCAGGATGGAGGCTTTATCAGTAATTCATGTTTGACCATCTGTACTGTATAAGGAGCTTTGGACCTGATAAGTAGGTCCAAACACTGCTTTAAGAGCTTCATAAAATCCTCTATGATCACCCAGATCTGCACAGCGTTGTGTCTTTTCTGCTATATTGATCCACCACTTGTTCTGCATGTCTCGGAGTTTTTGTTGTAGTTTCCTGCATGTGAGGCGGAAAGCTGCTTTTCTTACATGGCAGGCTGGCTGGGCGAGGTATACCTGGTGAGCAGCTCTCTGCCAACAGCTCCTGGATCTCTTGGTTGTTTTCATCAAACCAGTCTTGATTTTTCTTGTGGGAAAACCCGAGGGATTCTTCTGCAGACTGGAGGGTACTGTTTTTGATATGTTGCCAAAGCACTGTAAGAGAAGGATCTGTAGGATGGTCTTCAAGTTTTGTTTGCAGATTTGCCTGGAAGTTGTCTCTCATGGTAGCTTGTTGAAGATTGTTGACTTGGAGTCTCTTCTTTAAGATGCCACCCCTCTTAGGTTTGAACTTGAGATGAAGATTTAGTTTACATCTGACGAGGCGATGATCTGTTTGGCATTCTGCACTGGGCATCACTCACGTATGACGGACATCACGAATATCTCTCTGATGGACTAGAACATAGTCAATGAGGTGCCAATATTTGGATCGGGGATGCATCCAGGTTGTCTTCAAGCTATCTTTCTGCTGAAAGATAGTGTTTGTAATAGTCAGCTGTTGTTCTGCACAGAACTCTAGCAGGAGGCGTCCGTTATCATTGCAATTTCCAACACCATGCTTGCCTAAGACACCTTTCCATGCTTCGGAGTTCTTTCCTACTCTGGCATTGAAGTCACCAAGGATAATAATGTTATCTTCTACAGGGACTTTTAGTATGAGTTGGCGTAGGTCTGTGTAGAATTTGTCTTTCTCTACAGGGTCGGCTTGCATAGTTGGGGCATATATACTAAAGAGAACAACATGTGGGAGGCGTAAGGAAATAATGCGATCAGAGTGTCCTGTTGGCAAGGTTTCGAGTTTGGAGGCAATGGAGTTTTTAATCATAAAGCCTACTCCTGAAAGATGTTTTTCGGTTTTCGGTTTGCCTGACAAGTAAAGTGTGTAGCCGGCGCCATGTTCTTTAAGGCTGCCTTCCTCATGGAAGCAAACTTCGCTAAGTGCAGCAATGTCAATATTAAGCCGTGATAGTTCATGGGCTATTAGGGCAGAATGACGCTCAGGCCATCCACTATCTTCAGAGTCTTGCATGGTTCTGATGTTCCAGCATGCAAGTGTCAGTTTATTTACACCTTTGGAGGCTGGTGTGTGCCTTTGTTTCTTTGCCTTGGTTTGACCGAATCAGAAGATTCCCGTTGGCCACGGCTAGCCAACCAGGTAGTTGGGGATGAGCTTTCGTTAGGCCACCTTTTCTAGGCCCCTCTCCATATGGAGCAAGCAGTGCTCTCCTTAAAAAAGGCTGCTTGGTCATTCAGGATGCTTCCGAACAAGACTGTCATCTCCCGGGTCAGCCTCGAGTGACCAATGTCCTGAACCACCTGCATGCAGGGTTGGGGCTGCAGCTTCCAGTGCATCTTTACACCTGCCAGTTTCGTCCCTCGCCTGTCGCTACAGGGCTTTTTTGGAACTGGATTTGTCCTTCGAGCCTGTGCAATGGATTTTTCTGGTGGAGCGCAGCGTGCACAGAACTGGCCTCACCCTTTAAACCAGAGATTCATCTGCCGTGGCCTTGCAAGCATGGACGTGGCAGCGAGGTCCTCGGGCTGTAGGTTTGATTAGAGTTTCCTTCTCTTAGATGGTTGACCTTACAGGGTTGGACGAGCACCATCTGCCCGGGTTTGGGATTAGAGTTTTCCTTCTCCTAGGACGGTTGCCACAAGGCTAGAGAGCCCATCCTGCCCTTTGACGCTCTTTGTCAGACCCTTCGGTTTTGACCTGTCCTGCATGGGAGACCCTACCAGTGGCTATTATGCCACCGCCAGCATAGCTCAAAACATCATTAGGGTACGCAAGCCTCTCTCCCACGACAAGGCGGCGTCAATGGGACTTCCAGTTTAAAATACCATAGTGTTGCCCTGCAGGACCTAGAAAATGGCTAGAGAATGCCTTTTCTAGGAAGCCAATATAGTATCTGTGCTGAAACTGAAACCGTGGATAAGTGAATCAGTAGATAATGAATCAGTGGCTATGGGGGTCCTACTGTAATAGTGTAGTGTGATAAATTATGTCTGACTGACAGTAATGATAGGGAGAGTAGTTTTTAGACACTGTGTGGAGTTGTACATTCTGAAGTAGAGGTGGGAAAGTGTTGGCCTTCCAAGTAATTTTAGACTACAAATCCCACAATCCCATACCCTGGGGCTGATGGGCTTTGTAGGTGAAGACACACAGAAAGCAAGAGGTTCCCCACTTCTGTTCTACCTACTCTCTTTTAATTGGAGAAGCACAATCTATAACTATTTCCCTCCCTCCTTATTATCATTCAGCAGAGAGGGGGGGAGGGATACAGGGAGAGGATAGTTCAAAGCCTGCAGGTGAGAGCTGGCTGCCAGCATTCAAACAACACAAGTTTGTTAAGAGCAATTAAGCAAAGTCCTGTTAGATACAAGCTATGTATGGTTCACTCAAGAAAACATCAAAATCTGAGTTAAGGCTGAAGTTACGTGTGTGGGTGACCATTTTACATTCTTCAGTTTTGAAGCTCATAGCTGTGTCACCATCATTACTTTTGTTCCACTGCATCGTTACAGGACTGGGTAACATTTACCTGAATAGAAGGGTGAAACCTTCAAGAAGCATGAACTACTGAACTCAATGGAACATGCTTCTGAATACAAATAGTTTGAATTACACTGCAAACATGCTTGGCATGCAATTCAAGGCAGCAATCCTAGGTATGCTGACATGGGAGTGAATTCCAAGAAGTCATGTTGGGATTTCTATACAGAATTAAAATAGATCAAGATCTTTTAATTTTTAAATCAAACATGGTTTGATTTTTAAATTAAACATGGCTAAAAAGTACTACAGTAGCACCCCTGCATCTGCGGGGGATTAGTTCCGGGGACCCCTGTGGATGGTGAACTACGTGGATAATAGCAAATGCCCTGGAGGAGGAAGGAGGGAGGCTCGTGGCACAGGCTGCCACCACCACCACGACCCACACCGCCTATGCCGCAGCCTCCCAGGCTTCTGCTGCCTCCACCACCATCACCCCGCTGCTGTCGTCTCCCAGACCGCCTCCACCACCACTGCTGCATGCCCTGCCGCCGCCATGCACCCTGCCGCCGCCATCACCCCTGCTGCCACCTAGCCTCCTCCGCCATCACTCTGCTGCCACCGCCACCTCCCAAGCCTCTGCCACAGCCACACACGCCACCACTGCCATCACCTCTGCCACCCACGCCACCTCCTCCCAGGCCTCCACCACTGCGCGCCGCACAACTGCCACAGGAGCCATCCCCTCCCTCCCCACCACTGTCACCATCTGTGGATAATTGAATCAGTGGATGGTGGGTGCGGGGGTGCTACTGGATCCATATAGTACATTATATAAAAAAGTAGGTAAAATACTTACAATGTCTGTGAATGGTCGCATATTTTCCTTGGCTAATAGCACTGCATCATCCAAGGAGCCAAGAGTATATGGAGCACCAGAATCTCCTTCAAAGGAACTGCTACCCTTCTCCATTACATCATCCTTCACATCAAGCTGACCTTATGTTAAAAACAAAGTTTCATAAATTATTTTGACTAAACTTTGTATTTTCATTTTTGAAGTGTTCTTACGGCACCTTAAGGGAATAACAAATTATCTGACAATGGTAACCATTTTAGTAAAAAAAAACTTTTGATGTAGAGCAGTGCTTCTCAGGCGGATATGGGAGAATGGCGATTATTTTTGTCCAATGTGTCAGGGACTGGCACTAAACTTGTGCCTGTTGGGTACAATTGTTTCTTTTTTCCTGGAAATTTGCCAGGGACCAAAACTGGTCCAGGAATCACCACTTTGAGTAGCACTGGTTTAGACCTCTGAATTTGACCCCAACCCCCACCCCCAGGAGACAATTTTAACATGGTTTTGGACTTCTGGACATTTCAGATCCAGGAAAGTCTTGGTTTACAAAAGAAAGTAAACTAGAATTCGATTTCAATTTGACTTCCTGTTGCAAAAAAGGCCTTTCCAAAAATGGCCTCTTGGGGAAGAAGGGGAAAGAAATTTCCCACACACACCCTATGAGGTCTGGGCAGGGGGCATTTTCTGCAACACAAAATTGGAAGAGATGCTGAAGGCTTCAGCAATGGCTGGGAGGCTAATATGCAGCCTGCAGTGTGTGCACTTTGGTGTGTATATGTTTGTATTATGTACATACAAGTGTACAGGAAAAATATAGCGATGGCTTTAAGTCAAGAAAGACAGAGTTCCATTCATGAATTAACATAGATAATTAATTTTTTAAACTTATTTATTTATATCCCACCTTTTTCATGGTTTGGGACTCAAAGCAGCTTATAACAAGAGACATAGCTTTAAAATATAAACTATAAAATTAAAATCAGTTTTAAAACACATAACTGTTAAACAACAAATAAACAAAACATAGACAGTACAGGACAATTTTGGAGGGCCCAGTCTCCTTGAGCAATCAGCCTTCAAAGGCCTGCTGAAATTTTTAAAAAGTCTTAACCTACTTGCAGAAAGATAGCAGGGAGGGTGCCAGTCTAACCTCTCTGGGAAGGCAGTTCAAATTATATTATAAACAGTATTCAAATTATAAACAGTATTTAAATTATAAACAAATTGTAAACAGTAATTTGTAAGTATACACATTTATTTAAAAGCCCTAGGGCACTGGATTTAAGCACATTTTTTTTAACAAAAATAGTTCAACAGCAATGCATTTTCTATATAACCTGCCTAAAGTTTTGAATCACTTTCCTTTTAACTACCTTGGATTAAATCTAACATGATGCTAGCAATAGCATTGGATATTCTCCGCCCCCCCTTCACAGCCGGACCAAAAATTTGCTCCAGTGGGTCTCCCAACCCAACTCATTCTGAGGGGGCTGCACAATGAAGAGGGCCATCCCCATCCTGCCACTGGCAGCAGTTTCCACCACAGAAGTGCACCATTCGATACTGTCCTTTGATTCCCACGCCCCTCCTAAGAAACCACTTAAGTAAGAACAAAGCTATCAAGAAACTTACCTCCCATGAAATCTTTCACATTTCCTGAATCAACCAGTTGAAGGGGTATATCCATATCTGGCTTTTCTTTGTCACTATCAAAGGCATCCTTGACCACCATTTCATCCAATGTTCCAGTTCCTTCCAAAATGTCACCCTCTCCTTTTGGTTGATCCAGCTGAAGAATTTCTTTTTTTGATGTCTGCTCTGTATCATGTGGAGGTTTTTGATCTATGCTCTCATCAGGGTGTTCTACATGTTGTCTGTCATGGTCAATTTGTTTTCCATTCACTATGGTGAACAGAAGTATATATTATAGTTAGGTTATAATTACCAGGACATTGTGTACTTTTTGAACTATATTATGCATATTCATCCTTCTTTGTCTGAAAATAATTCAGTTTAATTTCAGTTATACTGAATCAGATACTTATCGAGTACAAACACCACATTTGTCTGCAAAGATGTAAAATATGTACTGCAATGACTTGTGAGTACTTAACTTTTCAAAATTACTTTTATTCTCCCTTTCTTCAGGCATGGAACTCAAAGTGACATGGTCTATCAATTCACTGTCCTACTTAACTTCAGAAAACTTGCATAAACTTTCAGCCTTCCCAAAGTTGAAGAAGTATAGTTTCTATTTTTTTTAAAGAAAACAAGCTTCTGAGCCTGGAAAAGTTACTTTTTTGGACTACATGCAAATGTGAAATCAGGGTTCAGAACCATGTGCAAGGCTCTTTGCTCCAGAATTGTCACTTTGTAAGGCAACATTAGTGATGATTGAGGGAACAAGGCTAGTATATTTCCCTCCTTGTGTTTCTAGTGAACCCTTATAGAGAGCAATTGAAAACAGCTTCAGAAGTTCTTACTGATGTGATAAACCTGTGTCTGTATCGTACCACTATAGGCAGTGGCTCACATGATGGGATGCACAGTAAGTAACTACTCTCACATAGAAAAGTACAGATTGGGCAAAATATCTTTTAACCCAAACTGCTTTCTGTTATCCTGGTTTCTTATGTGGAGGAATGATTCCATTATGCATTTCAAAACAGATCAGGTGCAGTTTTACCATTTTAGGATTTAATCAGATGGCTTAGTTCTCCAACCGGGGTAGAGGTTGGCTGGAACAGCATAGTAGTTAAAAGCATAGCAGGAAACCAAGATTTTTCTACAGAGGTGTCAAACATGCTTTCTTAGATAAACTATTGTAGCTTTGTCAGTGTTTTCAGAATTGGGGTGAAAATTTAGAACAATATTATATTTATTTATTTAAGTATTTTATACTTTGCCTTTCTCCTAAGATGGGACTCAAGAGACAACATCTTTCCTGAAGCCAAAATATCTGACATCATGATGTTTGCCCCAAGACTTCCATGAGTGGAGTCCATGCATCTGACAAAATAGGCTGGAGTTCATAAATGCCTGTGCCAAATTCAACATTTTCATCTTAGAGGTTTCATAAGATTCTTTATTGTTGTTTTTGCAAGGCTAACCCATGGAACTGTTATCAGCTAATTATTTCATTTTGATTTGGAGCCCACTAACTATCTTAAAATGTTTCTTCAACAATTATCTCAGTCAAGATCTAGTGGAACTTGAAATTTCTTTCTAGGTTAGTATGCACTTAAGTAACTGAGGTATCAGGCATTTTTTTCAGTCTTATTACCAACTCAGTATACAGTATAATCCTGTCTATTCAACAGTTAAGTCCCTCAGTGGGGTTTACTTCCAAGTAAGTATGTACAGGATTGCAATCTGAAAATCTTACCTGTGGTGGATTCGCTGGGGTCCATCTCAGATTTGAGAAGAGATGCAAGTGGAGTACTCTCACTAACTGGAGAGTATTTTTGCCTTAATGAATACATCAGCTCTTGAATGTCATCCATTAAGGCAGCTTCCTCATCAAACAAGTCAACTTCCTTGATCACCTCTTCTTTATTTTCTGCCTCCCTTGAATCTAAAGCTTTGTTCAAAACATCCAAAATGTTAGACTCTGATGATTCAAGGATCTGGTCCAAAGCTTTTTCAGTGTTCTCATAGCTGTCACTATGTTTTTGAGCAAGCAGCAGCTCCAACTGCATGTCATGAAATAAAGATTCTATCTTGAAGACATGTTGTTGCCCAACATACTTCTGTAAACGTGCAATACGTTTTTCATCAAGGAATTCTTTTATTATAATGAGCTGCCTAACAGACTCACTGTATTTTGACTCTATGGCTTCAGTTGTTTTTTCCAAGACATCCTGAGGATCATGGGAATGATGGTGTTCATCTTCGGTTTCCTCTGTTGAAGTTTCTAGCTCTTTAAGGCCCTTCTGTGAAAAATCTTTAAGGAGATGCTCCTTGGTTTGATTAAAGTCATATTTGCCTTCCAGTTCAGATATATTTAAACTGGTTGGTGTTTTTTCATCATGTATATGCTTTATTTGATTATTCTTCTCAAGCAGAGAATTTTCTATTTCAGACAATACTGTTCTTTCCACTTCCTCTTGTCTTTCCTCTTTGCTTCCCTTCAGCTGAGAATCTTTACTTATGTGCATTCCTCCATGCTCCTTATTAAAATCTCCCATGTCAATGTCATTCTTGGCCTGCTCAAATGATGTACTTGCTTCTCCCATTTCATCAACAGGATTAGCAGCTCTTGAAATAGCATCATTTGGCATTTGCGGCAGAGGGTCTACACTTTCAGCATCTAATGTGAAACCTTGTTCATCTGTATGTCTCTCTTTTGACAACTTTGCACTAACTGCATTTTCATCTTGTAGTAACTCCTCTTCTGGTTCTTCTGTGAAATCATCTTCTGCTTCTGTCTCCAGAGACAGTTCTTCTGTGGGTGATTTCTCTCCTCCCATATCAGTTCCAATAACTTTGTCCAAGTGTTCCGCTTCATTGTTAACAGTATTTTGCTGAGTAAAGTTTTTACGTTGTATTGCTATCTTGGATTCTTCAAAATTATACTTTTTCTCTATTGTTTTCTTGCTGCTTGTATGGTCATCCTCCTCTTCTTCATCTTTGTTGTCTTCTGAATCCTGTGTTACAGTTTCTTGCTGAGACTGTTCGGAAAGCACTTCAGGATCTTTCTCAGTGGATATGTTTTTCATAGTAGAATCATTTAATTGCTTCTTACTGCCAAATATCTTTTTTAGTTCAAAATCTTCTCCATCTTGCTTTGTATCATAGTTTGTTTTGTCTTCCAAGACATCATCATTGTCTAGATTGCTTTGAGAACCATTTGTCAATTCCTCCAATACATCTGGCATAATGTGTACTGGCTGTCTATCCTCCTTATCTTTTTTTACTTTTCTCCCCCATAAGGTTTTCTGTTTTGTATCATTTTCCGAACTATCATCCACATTTCTCTCGTCTCCTGTTTCCTTATCTTTCCTTACCTTATGAAGGGGGAAACCTTCTGGGTCATTGCTGATGTCATCTAGAGGAGGCTTTAATGTATTTTTATTTGTTTCGATGAATGCTTTAGGTTGCTGGTCATCCTCATAATTGGAAAATGCACCAAAATCATGTGTAGAAGTCCTGTGCGCTTGTTCTTCTGTAGTAGGTTTCTCCTCAGTTTGTGCATGCTCTTCCTCATAGTCCTGAGTGTTATACTTTTTTTCCTTAGGGTTTCCAGTATCTACATTATGTATCTGCTTTGTAATAAAATCATGTTCTGATGTAAAGGAATCACCTTCTGATGAAGATTCTGAATTAGCTAACATATCTTCTGTATCTTCCTTCTTGTTGATTGGGGCTTCCTCTTCCTCCTCCTCCTCCTCCTCCTCTTCTTCTTCTTCCTCCTCCTCCTCTTCTTCTTCCTCCTCCTCATTTTGTTCCTTGAAATCAACCTTGTTGCTTTCAGTTTCATCTGCTGTTCTTTCACCTCCACTGACAATTGCAAAAAATTTGTCCCCTAAATGTGTTAATAAACCAGAGTTGTCCTTTTTTTCATGAATTAATTGTGCAGCATCTTTCCCAGTGTTATCATAATCAAACTCAGTTGTTTCTGAGTCAGATGATATCTTTCTAGACTCAGTGACTTCTGAAGATTTTATTTCTCCTTCTTTAAAAGGCAGTAAAGGAATTTCTTCTGACTGCTGCTTTGGTTCATCTAGCTGCTCTGTTTCATAAGAATCAGGGTCCAGATCTTCCTCCAAATCACCATCAAGTGATGTAATAAGACTGGTGGTCTCATCATCAGATACAATGGCATCTGCAGTTGAGCCAAATGTTGTTTTCAGATCCACTGATACATCTTGATGTAGAAGCATGTAAGCTCCATCATCTTTGCCTCCATAATCTGATTGGTTAGTTTTTCCCTGAGATATATTAGAGGTTTTGGCACTTTCGTGTTTTGGCACTTTTAATGTTTCTTGCAGCATTTCTTCAAAAGGCTGATGTGCACTTTGGTCTCCCTGAGAATTATCTGTGTCACTATTTACAATGAGGTCTTCACTCTTGGAATCAAGAGTTTCCTCTACATTCTTTTTATTACCAAATAGAACATTGTCTTTTTCACCCATGTTGGCATAGTCTTCTTTTTCTTCTTCTGGGCCTACTTCAAAACCATCACTGTCCAGATCAGTAGACTCTATAGAGTCCATAGCATTAGCCCCTTCAATCTCTTCTTCCTTTTCACTTCCCAGTTCATTTTTATCATCACTAGCTACTATATCTTCTGATACTTTTAAGAGCTCATCCACATTATAGTTATCAAAATCATCTTTGCCTCCATCAAAGCAAACAAAATCTGTTTCCTGAAAGGAGATGAAATCAATTTCAGTAACTAAAGGAAAACAGCTTTTCCACATAAAATTTGCCACATCATAATTTCTCTTTTAATTTAGGTGGAATTAGTTTTATTTTCCTACTAAAATCTGCAAGTGAGCTATCAGATTAAAAGTGGTAGCAAGGACCAGCCTAGATTTTCAAAAAGATTTACACTGCAAATCTATGACTGCTTATGTGAGAGAAAAGCATATTTAACAGAGCCAGATATACATACAGGTGTTCCTCAATTAACGAACTAAATGTGTTCCTGGATATTACTTCTTTAACAACAACACACAAAAAAAATTGGTATGAGAGACAAAAATAACATCCAAAGAATAGGGATAGGTTCCGACACCACAAAAAAATAGAGCACTTCAACATGTTTCAGCAAACTTTTTATTCAAAACTAACAATGGATGTGTGAAATGAACAAGCAGGTCAGGCTTATGTAAGTAAACAAAAATATTTTGAACCTTCTACAGACCACTTTAAGGTTTCTTGCAAAATGCATCCAGGAATGACTTACTTTCTTTAACCAGGTCTAATTTTCTTATGATTTCCATTTTGGTGGTGAAACTTATAGAGCTGGGGGGGGGTTTGGTTTTTTTTTTTAATATGCTGCAGGTAGCTGGTGAAGCAGGCTTATCTGCTCTCCCCCTTTACCTTTCATTTTGCTGTTCATCCATGCTCATTAAAGAGTTCTGGGGGCAGCTGCTGTTTAACTTTCCTGTTGTAGATAGGCACAGGGCTATTGTTAGGAGCAGCTAGAATCCTGCTCTTTCCCAGATCAAATTTAATTGCATTCTTTACTGCAGACACACTGCTGCAACCTGACACTGAAAGTGTGCGTTTCTCCAGGCCTCTTTCAATATCCTCCTAATGCTAATGCTGTGAAAAAATGTGTAGCCAGACAGAGGATGAGGAGGAAAGGAGGGGGGACTTTATAAAAAGGAACTGCACTGTTAGAAGGCTTGTTAACTGAGTTATGCCTGTACTATCACCATCATCATCTTTTATATCCCACCCTTTTTCAAGAACCAAGACTCAAGGCTAAATATGTACAAGATCAAGATGCACAAAGCATAAAAATGCTATAAAGACTTACATACTACTTCTACTGGCATTTAGCAAGAAAGAGGATATGAATGCAATCACATGTACCTTTAAGAAGTTGCTTAAAAGTGGGTCCAACTATTGGTCCATCTAGCTTTCTATGGTCTGAACTGTCAGGGCTATACATTGGGCAAAGGCTGCTCCTGTGTTTTGTACCTGCTCTATTGGGCACAGGTTTCTTTTTTTACATGATCTGCTACAACTCCAGAACAAACCAAGAGATACTGAGGATTGGACCTATACCTTCTGCATAGAAAGCTTGTGCTCCTTCCCCTAAGCCACAGACCCTGCACTTACTGGAAAGTTAGCCCCACTGAGCACAATGGGATTTACTTCTGAGTAAATGTACACAGTTCTGCACTCTAAGCAGACAAAGGTACTATTTAGCATATGCCTGTATAATATGACTAACAAAACCTTATACTGTGGCTTGCAAGGTGTTTGACTGACAGGTCCTCTATATTGCAAGCTTTGCTTGGGAGAACAAGAAAAAGTTTAATGAACCACCAGCAACTTTTCATACATGGCTGGCAGACTGCATACATGGCAGGTCACAAGGTGCATGGGCCTGATCAGCTACAAGTTGGCTCTCCTGCAGCCTCACTCCAAATAGTCAGAGAAACCAAGTTCTCAATCAATTGGTCTGAAACATTAGACAAGTATTTTAAAGAATGTTTTTCTCCCTCTTCCTTGCAAGACTTTCTTATATTGTCTGGCTGTTGTTTTTATTGTGAACCATTTAGAAGTCATGGACTCATCCATAATACTGTATTCCCAAGCCCTCAGAAAAAATGTTATATAGATCAAAACAAATGAATAAATAACTTACATCTGTTGGCAATTCTAGCTCATCATGGGTATAAATATGATTTATTTCAAGTAAGTCCTTTGGAAAATATCCAAATTCATTTCCAACCTGTCAGGAAGGAAAAACAGGAGAGAAAGATCAACATAAGAAAAACTATTTTATTTTTTAGAAATAAAAATGTTATTTCAGCTCCTTCTTAGAGCCAACTGTGCAACAGGGACTATGCAGAAGTGGCACTGTCTCTTCCCAGAGCCCTGACCTAGCAGATCCACTCTAAAGGTACACCCAGTAAAATTCATTTCCACCACAGTGGTTTAATGTACTATTTCTTTTAAAAACGACCTGGCCTGCAACTACTTATATGACAATTCTGCTGCCGATTTCATCCTAATTCCCACTTCTAGGCATTTTTTTAAAGAATTATATGAACCAGAACCATAGAATTAAACATTTAATGTATCTGAATGAACTGAGAGCTACTATTAAAATGACACTACTGGAAAAGTGTCTAAATATTATCTCTCTCTCTGGCTTTTCTTCACAAACGAAGATTCAGGAAGGACTCATCCTGTGCTTTCTGCAAATTCACTGATGACTAAAAAGGCCAATCCGAGATAAACAAGTCCGGTTGCAGAAAGCACAGCAGAAGGTCTCCTTGGGTGATGTTTTCGGGTTGTGATTCTTTCTGCCTTGTCATTTCCCTTCAAGACTTGTTCGGCTTGAGTTCTCAAATAAGGCTGCAGCATTGTGGATAGTGCATCTCCATGCCTCCCGATGTGAGGCCAGGCAGACCATTGTTGGTGATCAATTTGGCCAAGCCTGAGATGTTGTTTCAGGCAGTCCTTATATCGCTTTTTTGGAGCGCCCCTCTTACGCTGACCCATGGCGAGTTCACCGTAGAGTACTATTTTTGGGAGGCGATGGTCCTCCATCCTAGAAACATGCCCTGCCCAGTGCAGCTGTGTTCTCAATATCATGGCCTCAATGCTGGTGATCCCTGCTTGCTCAAGGACAGCAACATTCGTCACATAGTCAGTCCAGTGTATATTTAGGATTGTGCGTATACAGCGCTGATGAAAGCATTTGAGTAGTTGTAAGTGGTGGCGATAGGTGACCCATGTTTCAGACCCATAAAGGAGATCTAAGGCACAGTAGAATGCTACATATCCTACAGAAATTCATGTAAAGTATAGAATGTATATAAACCTGAATCTTGTTTCTATTGTGAATTAGTAACACCTTATGGCATCCAGAACTATCAACTGTTCTGCCTCAACTTCACTGAACATCTAAACAAAGGGTGGGCAACTGTGGAAGGCTAGGGGGATGCGTTAACCCCTCAGAAAACCTTGGAGGATTGTACCCCCAGACACAAAATAATCAATTTTTGCTCCCAAATGTTCTTAACGAAATACAGGGACATTTTTGCCAAATTTTTGCCTCTCTGTGCCAATTTAGATCCAATAGAAGCCATCTTAACAACAGGAAGCAAGCTGGACTCATTTCCTGTTTCAAAAAAAAAGGCCTTCTGTGGGCTGAAATTGGCACGGAGGGGCAAAAATGTGGCAGAAATGTCCCTATGCCCCATAAAGAGCATTTGGGGACAAAAATGGGGCTCTGGGGGCTGCATGTGGCCTGTAGGTCACACTTTACTCACTCATGATCTAAATACCTTGCCTACCTCTGATCTAAGCAAATCTTTAGAGAAATCAGAAAGGAAACGAAACATATCAAGAAGCGAAATTTCACCACTTCAGTATTGAGCACTGCAAAACAATATCTGACAGTATCAGGCAAACTCCTTCTAAGTCTTTGTGAAATCAATGGGAGTGACGCCATCACCTATGCATATTTACTCTAAAGTTTCCTTTAATGGAAATTATTTTCAGCTAATGGCACTTAGTGTGACATCTGATGCACAGTTTTAACATCTGGTGGGACATAGGTGTGCACAGCTCTTTGCTGGATTGCACTCTTGTTAGCTAGAAGGTGACGTTTATTGCTAGATTTCTTATGCTCCACTCTGCTTTGTTTGTTCAGTACACATACTCTTCACGATATAAAATGAAATCCAAAAGAAACATTATTACAGAATGTAAGAAGAGCCATGTTGGATCAATCAAAAGGCCTATCTAGTCCAAAATTCTGTTCATGCCAGTGTCAATCAGGTGCCCATAGGAATCGCACCAGTAGGATATGAATGTAACTGCACTGTCTATCTTGTGCTCCTGGCATCAAAGACTTAGAGGTACGCTGCCTCTGATACTGGAAACAACATATAGCCATTTTTATTTGTAGCCACTGATTGCCCATCTCCTGTGAATTTATCCAATCCCCTTTTAATGGGAACGGTAACTGTCTCTATATCTTGCAGCAGGAGTTCTGCTATTTGACTAATTATTGTGTGAAGAAGTACTTCCCCTTTTATTGGCCCTGAATCTTCTCCCACCATTCAGTTTCAGTGGATGACCTTGGATTTTAGTATTATGAGAGAGGGAGAAAAGCTTCTCTTTCTCCATACCATGCTTAATTTTATACATCTCTGTCATGTTACCCCTTGCTTGCATTTCCCCCCGTAAGCTGAAAACCCCAAATAGACCATTTCCTTATACAGGAGTTATTCAAGTCCCTTGATCATTTTGGTTGCCCTTATACTTTTTCCAGCTGTACAATATACTTCTTAAAGTTTCAGTTGCCATAACGATACACAGTATTCCAAATGTGGTTGCACCACGGGTTTGTATAAAGGCAATATAAGGTTGACAGATTTATTTTAATACCCTTACTGCCAATGAGAAATTTGCCTCTTTTTAAAACAACATTTACAAAATTTTTACAACATTTTCACTGAACTATAAAACACATTGAACCCCAAGATCCCTTCCTTGGTCAGTCACTTCCAGCTCAAATTCCATCAGTGTATATGTGAGGTTGCGCGGTCAAGTCAGATATGGCGATGTTCTTTCAGAGCCCTTTCTAATAACTAATGGAGTGAAGCAAGGTTGTGTTCTTGCTCCAACTTTATTTACAATCTTCTTCAGCATGATGCTCCAAAGGGCTACGGCAGAGCTTGAAGAAGACGACAGCATCTATACACATTACCGTACTGATGGTAGCTTGCTTAACTTAAGCTGTCTGAGGGCTCACACTAAGACTCTAAGCTATCTAGTCCGTGAGCTGCTCTTCGCTGATGATGATGCCCTTGTTGCCCACACAGAAGCAGCTCTGCAGCGCCTAACATCCTGCTTTGCAACAGCTCCAGATCTGTTTGGGCTGGAAGTCAACCTGAAGAAAATGAAAGTTCTTTACCAGCCTGCACCACAGGACGAACACCACCATCCCCACATTGCCGTCGGCAAATCTGTGCTCAAGTCTGTTCAGCAGTTCACCTACCCGGGAAGCATCATCTCCTCAGATGCCAAGATTGACAAAGAGATCGATCACAGATTAGCAAAGGCATATAGCGCATTTGGAAGACTTTACAAAAGCGTCTGGAGTAAAAAACACCTGAGGCAAAGCACAAAAATCAGTGTGTATAGAGCCATTGTACTGTCTATTCGATCTGAAACATGGGTCACCTATCGCCACCACCTACGACTCCTCGAACGCTTTCATCAGCGCTGTATATCCTAAATATACACTGGACTGACTATATGACGAACGTTGCTATGTTTGAGCAAGCAGGGATCACCAGCATTGAGGCCATGATATTGAGAACGCAGCTGCGCTGGGCAGGGCACATTTCTAGGATGGAGGACCATCGCCTCCCCAAAATAGTACTCTACGGTGAACTCGCCACAGGTCAGCATAAGAGGGGCGCTCCAAAAAAAAGATACAAGGACTCTCTGAAACAACATCTCAGGCTTGGCCAAATTGATCACCAACAATGGTCCACCCTGGCCTCACATCGGGAGGCATGGAGACGCGCTATCCACAATGCTGCAGCCTTATTTGAGAACTCACGCCGAACAAGTCTTGAAGAGAAACGACAACGCAGAAAGAATCACAACCCGGAAACATCACCCAAGGAGACCTTCTGCTGTGCTTTCTGCAACCGGACTTGTTTATCTTGGATTGGCCTTTTTAGTCATCAGCACGCTTGTAGAAAGCGCGGAACGAGTCCTTCCTGAATCTTCATTTGCAAAGAAAAGCCAAAGAGCGAGAGATTTTTTGCCCCATTATGCATCACTTCACTCTTGCTTATGTACATTGCATCTCTGCCATTTAATGACCCCTTCTCCCAGTTCAGTGATATCCAGACTGTTTCTTTGGAGCTAAACAGTTAAGCCCCAGTCCCAATAGAGGTCTTAAGGGACTCTGCTGCTTACATGCTCCATTGTGAAAAATGAACTTTTATTCCTACCTTGCTTCCTATTCTTTAGCTGATTTAAAGCCTGTAACAGCAAAGACTGCCACACACTCTCCTACCCATTCTCAGAAGATGCCAGCCACAGATGCTGGTGAAACATCAGAAGTAAACTCTTCCAAAACGCAGCCCTACAGCCCGGAAAAAACACCCAAGGAAAATCTATAGACTGTCACATTAAGGCAGTCACAGCCCTAGTGGAATTCTAAAAACAAGGGCCCAATTCATAAAATGAACGAATTCCTACATTGGAGAGCCAGCTTTGCACTGCAGCAAATTGAGCTTAGTGGTACTGCTTTGTTGTTGTGTGCCTTCAAGTAATTTCTGACTTATGACAGCCCTATGGTGACCCTATCACAGGGTTTTCTTGGCAGAATTTGTTCATAGGGGGGTTGCCCTCACCTTCCTTTGAGGCCGAGAGAGTGTGAATTGCCTAAGGTCATCCAGTTTCCATGGCTGAGCAGGGATTTGAACTTTGGTCTCCCAGTGTCCTAGTTCAACACTCAAACCACACCATGTGGGTACTGCTAGGTAGGCAGAAATCCTCCAGTGGTTCTGAGCAATCACTCTGGGTCTAAGGGAAGGGGTAGCTTTGAGAATTCCTGTGGCTTTTCTCCCAAAAGTAGCAAAAACAAATGTTTTTCAGATTATGTGACAGTAATTTTAGAATTAAAACAAATGTTTTTCATGGCTTAGGATTGTATGGCTGGTACAGTGATTGTGGTGTTGGTGTGGGAAGGGGCCACTACGCCCCCACATGATACTTGAGCCCCACTTATGCTATCTAACTGTAATCTGTGTTAATGCCTTCTAGAAAATAATTCACACTACATCCTTACCCACAGGTTTTTATTACTGTTGTCAAGAAGCCAATATTAATAGTGGAGAATTGTGACAGAGATAAGATAACCTAGGCAATTAGAAACTGTCAAAACACGTTAAAAGTAAACAGACTCTCTAGAGATACAACACTCAGAATATGCTCTATGGGTGTTACCCCTTTCCTAGGTATCCTGAGACTTTCACTAGAGAAGAAGAAACAATATAACTTACTACATGGAAAAACTTCCCTGAGGTTTACAAATAAATAGATGAACCAAATTCCTATAGCAGTTAATTTATTAAAAACTGCAAGCAGTTTCATAAGCATTAGAGGTCTCTTTTTAGGTCTTAAAATATATTTCAAATTCCTAGGTGCTTGATTTAATTTTTTAAAAGAGTGAACATCAAATTTTTAGAGACTAAAGAAAATCACATTTCTTAGGTGGGGTGACTGATTTTCTTCTAGAATTATTTGCTTGGCATAACAGTTTGATCAAGACAATAAAAACCAATCCAAGAGATATTTTGCAAGTATGAACAAACAGAATTCATGGCAGGTGGATATGTCATTCTTTTTGCTCAATATTTACTGTTAAACATTCAGGCAAACTAGTTATAGACAACGTTGTGTTTGCATTGCTGATGTTATTTGCCTTAGCAATTGCCATATTAAAAGTAGCCAAATGTATCTATCATTGTTATGTTATAACCTAGAAAATGAATTGCTCATAGTGCTCAATTAGTCTGAAAAACTTTTCATTTGCTTGCCCATTCCCTAAAGGATTTTAGGGGAGTGCTCCTACCTTTAGGTCCCTATAAATCATTGGATTTCAACTCCAAGAAGCCCCAGTTAACATGTGCACTATGGTGAGGGATAGGGATTGTAGGAGTTGTAATCTGACATTTGGGGACCCACAGGTTGAAAACTAGGGAACACAATATAGTTTCCTAAAGGGGTTTAGCTCAGTGACAAAGCATATGATATACAATATACGCAGAGGGTCCTGACATCTCCAAATAGGAATGTGGAAGACTTGTAAATTGAGTCCCGCCAAACCAAAGACTACTTGTTCAGCAAACTCTAGGATCAACCAGGATGGGTAGAAATGTATGGCTCTGTGTAACTTTTGTCTTAAAGGGACACTGAATGGCACCCTGGCTGATAAGATGAAAATGGCATCCAGTAGGTTTGTGCTTCTCAGTATTCAATCCTCCAGATTTTTTGGACTTCAACTCCTAGAAGTTGGTACCAACATGGCCAATGATCAGGAATTCTGGGAGATGAAGCCCCAAACATCTGGAGGACCATAGTTTAACAATCACTGAAATAGCTGGGAAGCTATAGTAAAGTTGGGAGAGATGCCACTTGATTATGAAGCAAAGGCTGGAACTTGTGTTTTCCCCTTAAAAACTAAGTAAGCAGAGGGTAGAAGAGTTTTCATCCATCTCTGATCAGTATAAAAGGCCACGGGGACTTTCAGAATTTACTAATTTCTCTTTCTTTCCCTGTAAAACTCTGTTATGCCTTCCCTTTTGTTTTGTTCTTCCTTCCTACCCTGTTCTCTTCTCTCTGATGATGGAGGGGGAAAGTCTTCTTGTCTTAGTTGATTGGTAACTGTAACTGCTTTTGTGATTTAGAATGCTTTACAACTTAGAATATTTTCAGAATTTACCCACAATACATTTTTGTGATGTGTTAATGCCATTTTGATAGCCATGGCTCCATCTTATGAAATTCTGGA
Source organism: Gambelia wislizenii (assembly GCA_030847615.1). NCBI lineage: Eukaryota > Metazoa > Chordata > Lepidosauria > Squamata > Crotaphytidae > Gambelia > Gambelia wislizenii. The sequence continues at coordinate 51,960,393 of JAUMIR010000001.1, read as the reverse complement.
TTATTAATTTTGTGGAGTACCTAGAATTCTCTTCCACAGAATTCTAATGTTGCAGTTCAGGGAAACAGACTAGAGAATTCAAACTAATTCAGCAAAGAAAGTCCCAGGGTATAGAGCCATGGCTGTTAAAAGTGCTATAATTGGTTGGTGTGGATATACCCTAGCTGGAATGCTTTCAAATGCTTTAGTTAGTAGTTAGTTAGTTAGTAGTTATTTGTCAATTATTAATAAGATAGTCAATTTATCCATCTCAACATCCATCTTATCCATCCAAATACCTTCTCTTTCTTATCTGGATTTACAACTCATGTCTAAAACCCCAGAAAACCATGACCCGTCAGTGTAAACAATGTTCTGTTTGATGGAATGATGGCTTGACTTAGTAATAATGCTTCTTATGCTCCCAATCAGAACATTCCAAGTGAGAAAAGACACCACAGCTTTCTTATGGATTATTCTTAGTGACCAGCATTACAATTTACAACATTGTGAGAAAGTTTCTGCCAGGTACAAATTTTTAAATTTACTCTTTTATAGAGCACTGTAAGTCTGTGTTAGTACAGCAATTTCTATAGATGGCTTTTCTTTAATCCAAGTCCCTGTATACGCACATAAAACCTCTGAAAAGATCTTGTTTACAATTTAAACACTATTGGTAAGTAGCTCTCATATTACCTTTGCATATGCAAGTAGTTCAGATTTAGCCCATTTTTACTATTCAACTATCTACTGACAATCTAAAATAAAATGTAAAAATATATACTGTTGTCTCTTCCCTTTGCTCTGAAGGCTATAGCAGTTTGATTTTTAGCGAGCTGTCTCCTTCTGTCACAAAAGCTATGTGTTCAAATACACTGTAAATCAAACCTTGATTTTAAACTGCTATGAAACACTGAAACCCATCAGCAACTTAAGTAATTTACATTTCACCTACCACTTCTTTCAAATTTGACACATGCTACTCATGCTGGCAAAAGGTAGACTGCTAGATATTTGCTGGTCTCTACATTTCTCCACACACTCCACATAGACCTGTCTGGAAGTAGTTTCACTATTGCTAGGTCATAGCCAGAAAAACATAAGGATCCTTTCTCAAGCCACCTTTTCTTCCACTCACCCCTGGCCAAAATAGTTACAAAATTCAGTAAAATCAGATCTGTGTGGTTCATGAAGTTTTCCCATGATAGATGTATCATCTAGCAGTATCTCCTTGAGATTCACTTAGCGTACAACTCTTCAGTTAAACAGGCTACATTTTACTAGGGCTGAGCATGTATTAATATCATTTTAATTTTGCAATTTTGTATACTCAAAGTATACAGAAACTGAAGCTGTTCTGCTATTTTTGATCTGACCTAGGATTTAATTATTTGGGCCCAAATGTTCAAGATGTCTAAATGTACACATTGGCTTGTTTATAATAAATCCATTAGCCTGTAAGGTACCACCAAGCTCTTTGTTGTTTTTGCTGCATGCCTAATCCGCTGGAAACTGTACTGTTTATTTCAAGCAACAGGGGAAAACATGGTGTAATGGGTAGAATGCTGGGTTTGGTCTTATAAACACAGCAACTCACCATCTCTTAACCATGGTGGAAATGCTGAATGTGACTAGAATTACATAGTACTTTCAACAATAAAAGTACTATTAAAAAAAACTCCTAGATCTACAAATCCCCATAAATGTTACCGTAATATATTCTGTTCAGAGAGCTGCAAATGCATACCTTCATGTACAGATCCAAAGACTAATTAAACCTGGATTAAAAATACCAACTGTCTGGTTTATAGAGCTTGTATTCGAGCATGATCCAGTATAGAATATCACATCTGTATGCCAAGGAGCAGAGGATCAAACCTGGAGGACCAAGACAATCTAAAGTGTTTCTGCATGGGAGAGTGTCTTCTCTGAACCGGGATAAGTCCATGATCTTAAATGACAATATGTTTTTCACCTTTCTTCTAAAGTGTTTACATCAGACAACTCTAGTAATTGATCTACAACTGAGATCCAAAGCATGAAATTCTGTGATCCGAGGAAGTATATAGTACAATGTTTTTCAAGCTATCTGATGTGGTAGACCAGTGTTTCGTTTTTTTTTTCTGAAGGTGGGACTGCAACTGTATTTTACCATATTATCATTATCGTTTTTACATAGTTTCCTGGAAACTTGTCACAAACTGGTAGCTGATGGACCAGCACCAGTTTCCATGTAACACTGGACTAGTAGACTCTCTAAAATCCACACAGAGAGTACAGTGTTACCTGGAGAAAACAGAGATTGGAGCACTGTTGCATATATTTTTTAAAAAAAATCATAGGAAACATTTATAACCCAGAGAAAGAATAGCAAATCTCATGCTTATTTACATGCTTTGCACCATTTTTGTCATAGAGAAGGACAATTATTTTGTACTTTATCAAAATATTTTGATAATCTGGTCTTATTACTGGAGTAATTAAGATTACAGTATCCTCAGCTTGAACTTTTTATCAGTGATCTTAAATTTATTGTCTGTGCACAAAATAATTTGTGTAATGTGAACATTAACTATTTGACCTCTTGTTTAAAAACTTGAGTGTCTAATTATCTAGCTCCATGTTTCAGAGCTGGTTTAATGATTCTCTATGTTTTGTGTTTATAAAGAACTTGCAGCCCAGGAAACAGATGCCAACTAATTATCCAGGTTATTTGTGGCACAGTAGATGCCAGAAGGGAATTACTAGCAGGATACAGCGGTTCCATTCTGCCACTTTCACTGCAGGCAGTGCTCTCCACACTTGATCTGTGCAACTATAATTGGACTCTGTTGCTGCTGAGAGGCTGTTGTGTTGTAACTTCACTCACATATTCTAGTGAAAGCAGCACCTCTTGGCAGCCTATAGTGTTAGAATGGCTCACACCAGCAAATATTTCTTTGCAAGGAAAAAAAAATCTGCTCAGCAGGAAGACCTGACAACAAGAATACCCATCATTAAGTGTCTGTTGCCATGTAACCTACCAGTGAGAAACTGCAGACTTTTGATATCTTGTTACAACAAGAAAGTAACATTTGATATAAGATGTTATCGGTGAAGTGAAAGCAGCATTTCCTTGACAGGGATCCCAATCCAGAGTAAGTGAGTTCTACTTGACATCCATTGATTTCACAGATATTTACATTTGTTGCAACTAACTAGTTCCATTAATTTCACCTGCATCTGAGCTAGGGTGCCACAACTTTAGAAAGCACAATTAATGGATCCAATACAGTATATTGATATTCTTTAGCATGCCACAGAATATGATTTTTTGTTGTTGTTGTTTTGTAACATGAACACTGCCTCTACTCCCACTTTTCCATGTGTATTATCAGACTGGTATCTTTTGCCATCAATATTAGCTCTGCTAATTCCCCCTCCTTGCTGGAGCTCCACACCACAACCGAAATATGTGCTGGACAGTTGGGAACATGGGGGCAGGGAGAAAAATTCGCAATGCCTAAGTGAAAAGTCTATTTACATTTCATTAGGTATCATCCCACATTTCTACGCGCCACACTACGAGTTGCACAAAATTATTATTTTTTTCACTCTAAATTTCCCTTCATAAAGTTGCATTTCTTCCCTTATGAGAAAAAATAAAACACAGGAATTCCTATCTTTTCCACCACAAGGAACCAGAGGGATTTTTTAGTGGGCTAAAGAGAGGCAGTGTGATGTAGTGGTTTGAATGTTGGACTATGACTCTAGAGACCAGGATCTGAATCCTCACTCAGCCATGGAAACCCACTGGGTGACCTTGGGCAAGTAACTCTCTCATCCTCAGAGTAAAGCAAACGCAACCCCCCACTGAACAAATCTTGCCAAGAAACCCCTGTGACATGTTCACCTTAGTGCTGCCATAAGTCAGAAACAAGTTGCAAGCAAACAACAACAGCAGCAGCAAGAAAGGGAAATTTTAAGCAGTCTCTTCATCTCATACTGTTCATAGCCTCAAAGGATTATTTTTTTTCAATATAAAAAGAAAACAGAAATTGCCAGGCAAAGGAAACACAAACTTATGGGTAATGTATGGTCAAGCCCTCAAACAGCTTTCAAAAGAAATGTCAAGAACATTTTTAAATCTGGAAAGATGGTTAATTTCATGTGCAATACTGGCATAGCACTTTTAAAAAAAAGCTCCTAGGAATATAGCAGTTCCATTTGGGTGATTAATCTTAATTAGGTGTTGTCTTCTGATGGAGGTAGAAACTATAATCAGTTGCTCTTTCCCCCACAAAGAGGACAGCAGTATGAAAGCCTTCTGCCTCAAGACATAATCTTGTCATCAGTATATGGTGAGAGTGCTGCTTCTGATTTGTTTGGTGCTGTCCTTCTACCAGAGTGGCACCCAAGGTGGCTCACAAAAGGAATTTAGTAGTACAGTTGGCCCTCCATATCCATGGGTTCTACATCTATGGATTCAACCAACCACGGCTCAAAAATATTCGGGGGAGGGTGGGAATTCCAAAAAGCAACTGTTTGCTGTTTGCCATTTTATATAAGGGACACCATTTTACTACACCATTGTATCTAATGGGACTTGAGGATCTACATTTTGGTATCCATGAGAGGTCCTGGAACCAAACCATAGCAGATACGGAGGGCACACTGTACTGGTTTCTAGTAGTACTACAAATATATATATATTGTTAGAGTGGCTGGCTTAACAGCTTTTATTAAAAGCTGATAGGCTGATGTTTCCCCAAAGGGGTCTGAATGCCAAGATGTTCTCATGGAAGGGAAAATCAATCACAGGAAAATGATCTAGGATCACTATGTGCATGAAGGTAGGAGGGGGCAGGCAATTATTAAATTTAGAAAAAGAAAGGAATAGAGGCGATGTTTGGATGATAATATCTCAGCTGAATAAGCTAAGATATGAACAAGGCTTTCATACATGCAGGCATGCATTTGCTTCTCCTTTCATGAAGCAATCATTCAAAATGAAGAACACTTAATAATACAATCTTACTGAACTGAGAAAGGAAATTCTAAAACCCATAAGGATTGTTGGCGAAAGCAGCCAGAGAAGAAATATTAATTAAAATGTTATTAGAAGAGAGATTAGTTTTCCCAGTGTGTATAAAACCAAATATAGTATTTAAAAACTCACACTTCCAGCCCATAGATCATTTGTTCTTCCGGTTAACTTATAATACACGTATATCGATTCACCTTCTTTAAAATCTAAAAACCGACAATCTGGAGCTTTAAAGTCCTTTACTGCCTTCCCGCGACACATTAGCACTGTTGGAAGAAAGTAAGAAAAAACATTGTGAATAACAGAACATTATCTGAATGGGAAAGGAAATCTACTGGCGATGTGCATTTAGTCCAGGAATTAGAAATTATGACTGGTACATAGATGGTATTAAAATTATTTTATGCTTTAATTGTTTATAAAGACAATGAAATCACATAATGAAGTTAGAGTCAACATTTCATTGCAACTGATGGCAAAACTTCCAGCTTCACTTCATAGCCTGGGAATGTATCCTGAAGTCCAAATACTACATTTATTCGAAATGTCAAATTTAAAGGCACATTTATGCATAAAGGTACAAGATTGTAAGCAATATTCCTGAGCACAAAATGTCTGAATTGTTCTGAAGTCAAAACTGTTTCCAGATTAAATTGTCTTCATAACTAAGGTGCCAGAAAATGATCTCACATTTTCCAGTGTTTTTCTCCATGGATGTCAATTACTTTTTGGATGATTGTATTTCAGTTTTTGCAGTCAAATGATAATTGTAGTTCTTCAGAATATGCTCGACTTGCTTGTTTCTGACTTAGATTTGCATTTGTTTTAAAAAGGAAAGCTGATAGTGTGTGTATGTGTGTGTGTTTATGTTTGTTTTATTTATTAAAATATATTTGTCCTGCCTTTCTTTCAAAAACATATCAAAATAGCTAACAAGCACTATATGTGTATATGTGTTTGTGTGTGTGTGTGTACATATATATATATATATAGAGAGAGAGAGAGAAAGAGAGTGCTTGTTAGCTATTTTGATATATTTTTGAAAGAAAAGCAGGACAAATATGTTTTAATAAATAAAACAAACATAAATACAGATCAAGCAGCCCGCATAAGCATGATGTACAGTTTTCAAAACAGGTGCATCTCAAATACATTTAGCTCAACTATATATCAAAGTCTGCAAGATCTGAGCAGGGCTGTCGATGATAGGGTGACTTGGAGGTCTCTCATTCATAGGGTTGCCATAAGTTGAAGTCAACTTGACAGCAGTTAGCAAATACTGTATAACAAAGTCTTGTTTGTAGCCCAAAATTTTCAAACAACACACATGTATGCATGCCTACTTGAAACTAGGTCCAAGTGAGTGCAATAGGCTTTATTCCCAAGTATGTCTGGCTAGGATTACAACCTAAGGCTCCAATCCCATGCCCAGTTACCCAGAAGAAACCTTATTGAACTTAATAGGATTCACTTCCAAGGAAGCATGCCTTATATTGGATTGCATAACTGCAATCCTAAACACATTTACTAGGTACTAGGTAAACAAACTCTTTGACAGCCAGCCTGGTGTTGTGATTTGAACATTAGACTATGACTCTGGAGACCAGGGTTCGAATTCCTGCTTGGCCATGGAAACCCACTGGGTGACCTTAAGCAAGGCACACTCTCTCAGCCTCAGAAGGAAGCAAAGGCACCCCCCCCTGAACAAATCTTGCCAAGAAAACCACAAGATAGATTTGCTTTAGGATCACCATAAGTTGAAACAACTTGAAGGCACACAACAACAACCTCTTTCAAATGAGAATGTAAACCGTGGGTTGCTAGTGACACAAGGTAAACATACTGAACCTTAATCTATAAATCTGAAACATTTGAGACCTGTGGGCTGTGGATCAGAAGAGTAAATCTGAAACAAACAGATGCAGCTAGAGGAGTAGTCAAAAGAACCATTAACTTATTTATTTCCAACAAGAGAACAAATTTGACATACATTAAGTTACTTGGAGTAATTTAATACCAGAAAGAGAAAGTAGGAAAGAAGAATGAGGTCAACATTTGCTGCTCATCAGAACCAATATCTAAAATCTAGAATTCAGCAGATGCAATTTGCTAACAAGCAAAGACAACAGGGTAGCAAATGCTTTATGCTTATTAAAACAACATCCGATTGAGAACAATGTTAGTTCAAGCATTAACACAAATACAAGCCCATCACCTGGTGCATTTTCCTCATAGAATCATAAAGAGTTGGAAGAGACCACAAGTGCCATCTGGTCCAACCTCCTGCTATGCAGGAAGACCCAATCAAAGTGTTCCCAGCAGATGGCTATCCAGCCTCTGTTTAAACACCTCCAAAGAAGGAGACTCCACCACACTTGGAGACAGTGCGTTCCACTGCCAAACAGCTCTTACTGTCAAGATGTTCTTCCTAATGTTTAGGTGGAATCTCTTTTCCTGTAGTTTGAACCCATTGCTCCGTGTCTTAGTCTCTGGAGCCGCATAAAACAAGCTTCCTCAGTATGACATCCCTTCAAATATCTAAACATGGCTATCATGTCACCTCTTAATCTTCTCCAGGCTAAGCATACCCAGCTCCCTAAGCCACTCCTCAAAGGGCATGGCTTCCAGACCTCCCACCATTTTGGTCGCCTTCCTCTCCACGTGATCCAGCTTGTCCATATCCTTCTGGAATTGTGGTGCCCAGAACTAGGCACAGTATTCCAGGTGAGGATGGACCAAAGCAGAACAGAGTGGCACTATTACTTCCCTTGATCTAGACACTATACTCCTATTGATCAGGCCCTATCCTAGGCATGGCAAAATACACAAGTTCCCCATGTGATCACTTTGGGCCATTAGTATTTTAGGGCTCCTACTAAACCAAGGGGTGAGCCAAAAGAGGCAACTTATGATGCCTAGCAAGACAGAGTGTGTGGTGCAGCTGCCTGGAGTGGCAAAATATCCTGGAGAATCCCTGAGCCTCCAGTCCATGTGAAATATACATATACTGTACACACACATACACACACACACAGTGTATATGTATGTATGTATGTATGTATATGTATACACACATACATGACAGGATGAGGATGCTGACAAAGATAATCTCCACCACTAATTGAGGAAGGGAAGGGTGGGGGATGTGTGTGTTTATATATCAGTGATAGATCCTGAACATCACCCAAAGTGCTGTCCAAAGCAAAGAGGACCTTTTGCTGCCTGGCAGAGCTTACAAAGGAACATGCCAGAGAGGAGACAATGTAGGGAACCAGAGGCAACATTTCCCTAGACCGAACCCCAATCTTCAACAAGGCCTTCATAGCTCTTCTCTTTTTTAAAAAATGAACAAACCCAGAAGTGGATCCCATTTAACTCAACGACGCCTACTGCTCGCTAGCCGGTCTTTACACCGGCAGAATTGAAGGAGCTGTTGCTTTAATGCCTGTATGCCCCCAAGAAAGCAGAAGCATTTTTAAAATAAAGTTTGCCTGTAGAAACGAGTCGCTAGCCTTGAGTGGGCCTAAAGCGGAGGGCGGTGCAAGGGCGGCAATCTCCCCAGAGCAGCATCTCTTCCTTCTGGCAAAGTGAGGAGGGAGGACTGAGGGGGGACGGCTGCCCTCCGTCTCCCCTCCACCCTGGAAAAGAAAGAGGACCCCACGGCCTCTTTCCCCCTCCCTAAAGCGAGAGAAGCCCTCAGCTCAGAGAGAGCAGAAGGCGAGGCATCGCCCTCCTCTTCCCTGCGTGGCCTTGGAGATGCCAACAGGTCCTGCCTGCCTGCCCGGCTGGCTGGCTGAGGCACTCGGGCTGCCGAGGGGCAGTCGCAGGGTCGCGGCGGATTCCCTCCTCCTCCGGCCCGGACTTACTGCTGCACTCGGGGTCGGCGCACCGCTTGTATTCGGCGAAGCGGCGGTCCGGCGGCTCCCGGCCGTGGCAGGAGGAAGGCTGGGCGCAAAGGAGCCCGGCGAGGAGAGCCAGGGCGAAAGGCAGGCGCCGCGCCGCAGCCATGTTGAGCCAGGAAGGCGGCCGGCCGGGCTGGCGGGCTGCAAAAACAGGGGAAGGAGGGGGGGGAGAGCAGACACGTCAGCAGAAAGCCGGGTGGAGAAGGATATGAGGGGAGGAGGAAGAGGAGGAGGAGGAGGAGACTCACCCGCTGCCCCAAAGGAGCAGCAAGAGGAGGAGGAGGAGGGAGGAACACCACACCCTGCGCCCCGTCTCTGGATAGCAAGAGGGACGGGTGCCTGCCTCCCCCTCCCTCCCTTGGGAAGAGACGCCTCTGAGGGTCTTGTCTGGCCAAGAGGCTTTCGTTTCCCCCTCCATTCCTTCCCTCCCTCTCGCCAGTTCTTTTTCGAAATGCTGCCACAATAATACCTGATACCAGTAATACAGATTACACCATCCAGGAAAGCTTCCCTCAGAAGCACTGGAGGAAGAGGGAAGACTTTTCTTCTCCTTCTTCCTGCAAGTTTGTGGCAGGAGCAAATTGAATGGCAATGTGCAGGCCAAGCCAGCCTGCCTGCCTGCCTTTGCCTTGGCTCCTGTCACGTGGCCACTCCACTGCAGGGAGGAGGTGGGCCAAGCAGCCTTCAAGCCATTGCAGACCCCCTGTGAAGGACATCGCAGACCCCAGGTTAAGAACCATTGCTCTATGGGATTTAGGATAAAAATTAAAAGTCAGTTTAAATTATGACACCAAAGTAATATTTATATGTATTTTAAAAAAAACCAAATGGATTTACATAATAAAAACTTACAATATTATCACACTGGACCCCCAGGCTAGAGCCCTGTCAGCCTTGTGGGGGCCATGGATGGGTGCTTGCCTCCCCATCCATCCCCTGGGAAGAGACGCCTCAGAGGTTCTTGTCTGGCCAAGAGGCCTTCGTTTCTTCCTCTGTTCCTCAATCCTGACCTTCCCTCTCTCTCACAGTTCTTTTTCTTGCTTCTGCGTGTCCCTTTTCTTTTAAACTCTGCCAGGGCTTGCTCTTCCCCTTACTAGCTGCTTGACAACCAGAGGAAAACAATTGGTTAAAGCTCTCACCCACCCTCACTTACATTCTATCCTGGTGATTCTTAACCTTTTCTTTACCTGGGAACCCCTTTAAATATCTTTTGTTGCCACAGACCCCCCAAGACTTAACTCAAGATTTTAAACAACAACAATAATAATACAATTACACCATCCATTAAACTTTCCCTCAGAGGCACTGGAGAAAGGAGGGAAGACTTCTCCTGCTTTTTCCTGAAAGTTTGTGGCTCGATTGAATGGCAATGCACAGGCCCAGCCAGCCTTTGCCTTGGCTCCTGTCACGTGGCAGCTCCACTGCAGGGAGGAGGTGGGCCAAGCAACATTCAAGTCTTCACAGACCCCCTGTGAGGACATCATGGACCCCTGGGGGTTCCCAGACCCCAGGTTAAAAACCACTGATCTATCCTGATGAACAGTTTTGGAGCACTCAAAAGCATGCATGCTTCTGTGTCGTTTGTGCAGCCCGAAAGCTAGGCCCAGTTGTGATTTTTGTTTTTAACTCATGGATCACATCAGTGACTTTTGCTTCTTTTTCACTCTGACTTTCTTTACTTCTCCTGCAGCTTAGCACTTAAGGTTGTGATCTCTCTGAGTGTATGGCACCTTGGTTGTTCCATGTACAACAGATGAGTGGACTGGAAGTTATCTTTTTCTTCAACGATTTAACACCTTTTTTGCTTCAGTCTTCTCTCAAAGGGGAAACAGTGCTCAACTTGGGGAAGATGGAGCAGTTGATACAGTAGGAGAAATACAGCACAGAATTGGTAAAGAGGTAGTTCAGGAACACCTGGCCAGTATAAATGAGTTCAGGTCTCCAGGGCCAGATGAACTTCATCCAAGGGTATTAAAAGAACTGGCAGAAGTAATCTCAGAACCACTGTCAATAATCTTTTAGAATTCCTGGAGAACAGGAGAGGTCCCAGCAGACTGGAGGAGGGCAAATGTTGTCCCCATCTTTAAAGAGGGGGAAAAGAAGACCCAAATAATTACTGCCCAGTCAGCCTGACATCAATACTAGGAAAGATTCTAGAGCAGATCATTAAACAGACAGTCTGTAAAGCTCTTAGAAAGGAATGCTGTAATCACTAAAAGTCAACATGGATTTCTGAAAAACAAGTCATGCCAGACTAATCTTATCTCTTTTTTTTTTTTGGAGAGTTACAAACTTGATAGATGAAGGGAATGCTGTGGATGTAGTGTATCTTGATTTCAGTAAGGCTTTTGACAAGGTCCCCCATGATATTCTTTCAAAAAAGTTAATAACCTGTGGGCTAGACAATGCAACTGTTAGGTGGATTTGTAATTGGTTGACTGACCAAATCCAAAGGGCAGTCACCAATGGGTCCTCTTCATCCTGGAGAGAAGTGACTAATGGGGTGCCACAGAGTTCTGTCCTGGGCCCAGTGCTATTCAACATCTTTATCAATGACTTGGTTGAGGGAATAAAGGGTATGCTTATTAAGTTTGCAGATGACACCAAATTAGGAGGGGTAGCTAATACTCCAGAGGACAGGATCAGAATCCAAAATGGCCTCAACAGATTAGAAAGCTGGGCCAAAACTAACCAAATGAATTTCAACAAGGAGAAATGTAGGCTACTACAGTTGGGCAGTAAAAATGAAATGCACAGATGTAGGTTGGGTGACTCCTGGCTTGATGGCAGTACATGTAAAAGGGATTTAGGAGTCTTAGTGGACCACAAGCTGAACATGAGTCAGCAGTGTGATACAGCAGCTAAAAAAGCCAATGCGATTCTAGGCTGCATTAATAGGAGCATACTATAGTGTCTAGATCAAGGGAAGTAATAATGCCACTGTATTCTGCTTTGGTCAAATCTCACCTGGAATACTGTGTCCAGTTCTGGGCATCACAATTCATGAAGGAAATTGAGAAGCTAGAACGTGTCCAGAGGAGGGTGACCAGGATGGTGGGAGGTCTGGAAGCCATGCCCTATGAGGAGCGGATTAGGGAGCTGGGCATGTTTAGTCTGGAGAAGAGAAGGTTGAGAGAGGACATGATAGCCATGTTTAAATATTTGAAGGAACGTCATACTGAGGATGGGGCAAGCTTGTTTTCTGCTGCTCCAGAGACGAGAACACGGAGCAATGGATTCAAACTACAGGAAAACAGATTCCACCTAAGTATTAAGAAGAACTTCCTGACAGTAAGAGCTGTTTGGAAGTGGAATACACTGCCTCGGAGTGTGGTGGAATCTCCTTCCTTGGAGGTTTTAAAGCAGAGGCTAGACGGCTATCTGTCAGGAATGCTTTGATTGTGTATTCCTGCATGGCCTGGATGACCCTTGTGGTCTCTTCCAACTCTGATTCTATGATTCATCTATAGAGATGGGAGAACCTCCACAGCACCCTGAAGGAAGGGAGCTTGTTTAGGGGCCATAGGGCAGCCTGCCTGGCACTTATACAAGTCTCTTCTTCAATAGCTTGCTGCCACCTCCATGTATTTGCTGCTTTGCAACTTTGCCTAATGGTTGAACCAGACCTGTGGAGTTACTCGGTTTTTGTTGTTAACTGACCTCACAGGGAAGGTCATTCGGTTTGCAATCTGAAAGACAAGAGGAGCAATGCTAGAAAATGTATTGGGAGGGGGTACAAACATTGCAACTATCTCAGGTTGGGTGTGAGGTCTAAACTTGCTGCAGAATGAAGTGGCAGAGCCCTGAGGTCTTAGAATGACAAGTATCGTTTTATTCTGCAAGTATTAGACTGCAGGAGTAGATTCACATTTCAAATCTTTTCCTTATGCGGGGGAATAAAGCACTCTGCAGACAAGAAGAGAAGTTTGTAGATACCGTGGATCACCAAAAATGCTAATGAATGGTCCCTTGGGCAAATTAAGCCTGCACTAGTAGCCAAAATGACTGAACTGAGGCTAAAGTACTTTGGACATATCATGAGATAACATGACTCATTGGAGCTTGGTGAGGCAGTAGGAAAAGAGGAAGACCATATTACAGATGGATTGATTCAGTTAAGGAAGCCAAGGCTGAATTTGCATGGCCTGAGCAAGCTGTTGCTGATGACCTTTCTGGAAATCTCTCATTCAGAGGGTCACAATAAGTTGACACCTGCTTGACAATAAATAAAAATAAGTCAGAAATCTACCACAGTGTGGAGCAGCATCGGATAGGCACCTACTACACAATACTGTAGGTTTTTGTTTTGCTGTTTTGCATTCCTAAGAATCTGAAGTGGTGTAGCCTTTTGCTTATTTCTGTTAAGCAAACTTCAGTTTGAACACATCAAATTTACATGCTCAGCAGGACTTTTCTTATGATTTATGTCACCCCTTTGGTTAAAATTGCTGTACCATCTTGTTCAGCTTCACATCCTCACTGCTGTATTAATACCAATGTTATCTGTATTAATATGTATGTATTAAGGTAGGACTTAAAAACAAAACAAAACACAATGTTATCTATAGGAAACTTTTAAATCTGGTAGCACACCCCGCCCCCCCATGGCTAACATCGCTTTCATTTGCTTGTGCTACTATAAAATGCTGACAAAATGTTCAAAGGCCTCTTGCCAGCATGTGCTTAGCTGAACCATTTGCAGCATCCATACCTAGGTCTGCTCTCAGACCTACCCAGGTTACATACTTATTATTATATTGTAGTGGTTACTGCAGATCATGGATACAATATGAAACAAATTATGACTGCTTTACAGGGAAAGGTATGTTCATCCAGGATATTAGCAAAAGGTTCATTGGATTTTGTTTCCTCGCAAGAGAAAAAAAAAATGAGTAGAACATGCTAATGACTGAGATCCAAATGCTTTTCTCTTTGCACATTTGGCAGAAGAACCCTTTTAAAAACCATTAAAATGTCTCAAGCACACAGAGTTCCTTGTATCAAATTGCACAAAGAATAATAATAGTGATCTAGTTGGACTCACAGCATGACTGCACAAGTAGGAGCCTTCTGTGCTTTTCCAGTTATAACTGCTTTCTTCTCTGAAATTGTTAACAGTAATTTCCACTACTAATTGCAGCAGAAGTGAGACTGATATACTGTACTTACAATTATTGATTTTTTTTGTTTTGTTTTGTACTATTCTCTTAGGTACTCTCTGAATGTGGAGCCTGCAAAAGAAAAACAAACCCACTTAATTGCCATACAGGGACGGGCACAGCTGGAAACTGAAATGCTAATCTTCTCTCTGTATTCTGCCCTATTCTTTAAATGAAGGATAGCAAGCCCTTTTCACCCAGAAAGCAACAGTTCCATAATCTTCTGGGGCCAAATATTAGTGGTGGGTAGGAGTAAAATAACACCTACCTTGCAACAGTATTGAAGGTATACGCAAACGTACAGAGCATCCCAACCTTGGACTATAGTTAGGTTTTTATAAGCTTCCCATTGGGAGCTTTTAGTCCTCCCTATATTTGTACAGGGGACTAATTGAGGGGATTCATAGGACATGAGAATGGAGGTTTACCCTTTCCTTTTCCAACTGCTACCCCTCCAAATTTGTGTAAAAACACACATAAAAACTAGGGTTGCTAGGCTAAAGACTGGAGAGGGCTCCTGTGCCTCTCACCTCTGAGTATTTTTACCTAAGAAAACCCTATGAAATTCATGGGATCACCATAAGTTAGAATCATAGAGTTGGAAGAAACAATGAGGGACATCCAGTCCAACCCCATGCCATGCAGGAATAAGCAATCAAAGCAATCCTGACAGATGGCCATCCAGCCTCTGTTTAAAAACTTCCAAAGAAGGAGACTCCACCACACTCCAAGGCAGTGTATTCCACCGTTGAACAGCTCTTACTGTCAAAAAGTTCTTCTTAATGCTTAGGTGGAATCTGTTTTCCTGTAGTTTGAATCCATTGCTCCGTGTCCTAGTCTCTGGAGCAGCAGAAAGCAATCTTGCTCCCTCTTTTTCAAGTATTTAAACATGGCTATCATGTCACCTTTCAACCTTCTCTTCTCCAGACTAAACATGCCCAGCTCCCTAATCCGCTCCTCATAGGGCATGGCTTCCAGACCTCCCACCATCCTGGTTGCCCTCCTCTGGACATGTTCCAGCTTCTCAATATCCTTCCTGAATTGTGGTGCCCAGAACTGGACACAGTATTCCAGGTGAGATCTGACCAAAGCAGAATAGAGTGGCACCATTACTTCCCTTGATCTAGACACTATACTCCTATTGATGCAGCCCAGAATCATATTGGCTTTTTTAGCTACCACATCACACTGTTCACTCATGTTCAGCTTGTAATCTACTAAGACTCCTAGTTCCCTTTCACATGTACTGTTGTCAGGCCAGGTGTCACCCATCTGATATCTGTGCATTTCATTTTTTCTGCCTAAATGTAGTACCTTACATTTCTCATTGTTGAAATGCATTTTGTTAGTTTTGGCCGAGCTTTCTAATCTGTTGAGGCCATTTTGGATTCTGATTCTGTCCTCTGGAGTATTAGCTACCCCTCCTAATTTGGTGTCACCTGCAAATTTGATAACCATGCCCTCTATTCCATCATCCACATCATTGACAGGTGACTGAAGGCACATACAGACGCATAGAGAGAAGAGGGAATTTTAGCTGGTATTGTATGTTATCTGGTTGTATGACAAGGAGCAGTGCTGAAATTCCCACTTCTCTCTCTCTCTCTGGCTTTTCTTCGCAAACGAAGATTCAGGAAGGACTCATCCCATGCTTTCTGCAAGCGCACTGATGACTAAAAAGGCCAATCCAAGATAAACAGGTCCGGTTGCAGAAAGCACAGCAGAAGGTCTCCTTTGGTGATGTTTCCGTGTTGCGATTCTTTCTGCGTTGTCGTTTCTCTACTTCTGCACACTCATTAAAGGTACAGGAGCCCCCATCAGTTTTGAATCTGACAACACAAATACAACAGAGAGAGAGACCCTCCCTAAGTTATGTGCCTGAAAGAAATTGCTATCCTAATGGCCAGTGGCAGGCACATCCTTTTAACATTTAAGGATTAATTGAAGTATGAGAGATAGATTTTCTGTGGTTTTTTTCCAGGCTGTGAGTCCGTGTTGTGGAAGAGTTTAATCCTGATGTTTCTTCCAGAACGCGGCCTCACAGCCCGGGAAAAAAAACCCACAGAAAACATATGGATGCTGGCTGTGAAAATCTTCGACTTCACATATGATAGATAGACGTTCCCTCACTTGTCTTATTTGGAATTTCAAACTGAGTTTGGCCTCCTCATGAATAAATGATGTCTAACCATCGCAACAGGTTGCCATTTAGAACTGATAGGGGTCAAATTAAGAGAACATAAGAAGAGCCCTGTTGGATCAGACTAAAAGCCTGTCTAGTCCAGCATTCTGTCTGTATATTAGCCAAACAGGATTTTTGCTGAGGCTGCTCTGAGCATGTGCAAAGAAGCCAGCAAGCAGTGTTGGAAGTGTCAGAGTTGCAACTGAGCATCTGAAGATCTGAGTGTTTGCATGGCTAACAACAGACAGAGAGTTACACCTGTGCAGGTCCTTTAGCATACAAAGAAAAGACAGTTCTTTGATAAACCTATGGCTTCTTCCTTCTGATCTAGGGCCCTTTCACACTAAGCAATTGTAACTCCACAATTCCACTACCTGCCATATCAACAACCTATGGAATTGTGGGATCTGCAGTGCAGGGAAGGATATTTAGAATTCTCAGACAGATTACTCTAGTGCTTCACCAAGGATCCCATAGGATGGAACTACGGAACATAGTGCTATAACCATGGAGTGTGAAAGGGCCCCTAGACCAATACTTTTAGAGCTGCTGAGGTCACTTTTCCTTCTTCTTCTCAAGTTATTCTGTCCTCAAAGCGGGAGAAGATACCTTGGTTAGTTAGATTGCCCCCACCTTTCTAACTCAATGTATTTCTCTGAATAAATTAGCATTCTTACTTAACAAGAAAGCAGCCTCAGTGTGATTATACTCCAGAGACACAGTAGACTAAGCAACTAAGCATCTTGTTGTTCTACCCTGGCTTCCACCAGCATCACAGACATGGACAAGGAGAGCAAGAGGTGAATGACACAGACAAGAGGCAGCACTAAATCTAGTCCCTGTTACGGATCCACTCAACAACCAGGGATTCCCACAACTATCCTTGGACTCAGAGACAGTAGACTCTGAAACACATTATGTTGCTAGGCTGGCATCCTCACCCAAAGGCTTTGTATTCACCTGACCCATTTCTCTAACACAGGCAACATACCTGGCAAGTGATCATGGAGTGTTACTCAGTACTAGCTTGCAGGACAGGGTCATGTCCAACCACTTCTCTAACAGAACCACTTTCCCAGAACTAAATGAGATCTCTGAAGAAAAGGAGGACTCTACTGCTAGCTCTAATACTGACAGACATCAATACGAGTTAGGTGAGACCAATAATTTTCCTGAAACTACCACCCTGGAAAATATTCTGCTTTAAGAGGTTTCCAGGTTCAGAGTAAATCACACTCTCAGGTCTGGGTGAGAGACCCCCCATCTCTGTCTCTGTCTCTGTCTCTGTCTCTCTCTCTGTCTCTGTGTGTGTGTGTGAGAGAGAGAGAGAGAGAGAGAGAGTTGCCTCTTTTTGGAAGTTTCTAAGAGAAGCAATTCTTTTAAAAATGTGTAGTCCTCCCCCCCCCTATTTAGTATTTTTTAAATGCCTGTTTTTTTTAAAAAAAAACAGATATGGACTTCAGGCCCTGTCTTGTTTTGTGTTTCTGGCAGTCCATGAGGCCATTGTAGGGTCATAGGAGAAGAAATTTAGCCCCTGGACCATTACCCTTAAGATCTAGGAGCAGAGGTGTCAGGGTATCCAACTGGAAACTCAGAGATGGAATGTCCATCTGACCACACAAGGTCATCTCTCCCTGAGTTCTTTTTGTAAGGAGAAAACACTGGACTCCTCATATTTTCTGGATTGCAGGCCCAATGGCAGGCCAGGAAGGTGTGGAGCCGGCAACACTAGATGCCTTCTAACCTCTGCTGATGTGACATAAATATTGTTAGGTTGCCTGCAGTTTTGTGGTTGACAGTTTGCCCCTTAACCTGAATTGTCTGATCTTTGACTCACTGAACCTCCTGGTTAGGCAGAATTTAGGGACACGGTGGGTGTGAGATAGGCAGGGTTGGGGCAGGTCTTCTAGAACCCTGATAGGTTCCAGGGAGCACAAGAGGTTGCTTTAAAGCAGAAGTGGGCAACTGTGGCTTTCTAGACGATGATGATGATAATAATAATAATAATAATAATAATAATTTATTTATATACTGCCCTTTGGTAATCCAACCAGGGTGGTTCACAACATTAAAAAACCATACAAGTAAAACAATATACTCCCTTCCCCCCACTTAAAAAGTTATTAAATCAATTTACAAATTAAAACAACAATTAAAACATTTGATAAAAACACATATCTACATTTGGCAATAACAGTAGGTCCCCAGCAATATTCAGTTCTGTTAACAAAGGAGGCTGTGGGGACTCTCCAGAAGGAGGGGGGTTCCCGAGGCCAGGATAATCTATTCTGGAAAGGCCTGCCGGAAGAGTTCCATCTTGACAGCCTTTTTGAAGCTGTCCAAAGATGTCAATTGACAGATCTCATCCGGCAGGCCATTCCATAGTCTGGGGGCGACAACAGAAAAAGCCCTCTGGGAGGTAGCTGAAAGCCTTGACTTTTGAGGCTGCAGCAAATTCCTCCCAGAGGATCGGAGTGCGCGCGCGGGGGGGGGATTATAAGAGAGGAGATGGTCCCTGAGATAGCTTGGACCCAAGCCATTTAGGGCTTTAAAGGTGATAACCAACACCTTATACTGGGCCCGGAAACCAATAGGCAGCCAGTGGAGGGACCTCAAAACTGGAGTGATGTGGTCCCTCCTAGATGTTTCTGAAACAAGTCTGGCTGCCATATTTTGTACTAACTGTAGTTTCTGAACCAAGCACAAGGGTAGCCCCACGTAAAGTGTATTACAGAAGTCTAGGCGTGAGATTACCAGCGCGTGAACGATGGTCTCGAGGTCTCTTGCTTCCAGAAAAGGGCGCAGTTGGCATATCAGCCGAAGCTGATAACAGGCGCTCCTGACTGTCGCATTTGCCTGATTTATCATCATGAGCGACGAATCAAGGAGCACCCCCAGACTGCGAACACAATCACTGGAGGAGAGTGTGACCCCATCCAGGATTGGAGATTGCAACCCAATTCTTGGTTTTGGGGCCGCTACCGTGAGCACCTCTGTCTTGTCCGGATTCAGTTTCAATCTGTTTTTCCTCATTCAGCCCATTACCGCCCGAAGACATTAATTGAGAGAAGTCATTGGAATTGGAGACCGATGAACGAGATACGGAGAAATAGATCTGAGTGTCATCAGCATAGTGATAATACCCAGCTCCACAACTCTGAATAATCTCACCCAGCGGCTTCATATA
This sequence comes from Gambelia wislizenii, assembly GCA_030847615.1. Taxonomy (NCBI): domain Eukaryota; kingdom Metazoa; phylum Chordata; class Lepidosauria; order Squamata; family Crotaphytidae; genus Gambelia; species Gambelia wislizenii. The sequence continues at coordinate 51,940,958 of JAUMIR010000001.1, read as the reverse complement.
GATGTTAAATAACATCAGGGACAGGATAGCTCCCTGTGGAACTCCCCAGGTGAGCTCTCTTTTGCTTGAACAACTAGATGTTTTTGGACTGCACTTCTCATAATTCTTGATCATTGCCTATGCTGTATGGGAACTGTAGGCAAAGAAGGGAGCACATTTGCCAACCCCTGGTCCAAACTCTTATATTTCTGGGAGCTGATTATTCTTTTCAGGCTCTGCAGTGCCTCAAAGCATCAGGCTTTTGTCTGTCCCATTCCTAACACTCTGGCCAGCAGCCAGAGGGACTCTAAGCCTGCAGCAGCCTCTTCTCCCCATTCCACTGGGCCAGAGGGCTGTGGAGGGCCCTGAGGACTTCTGGAAGCAGAGCAGCAGCAGGAGGGGGCGTGGCCAGGAGTGGCTGGCATTTTAAGCCACTCCCACACCCCTCAGGAACACCAGCCAGCAGCCAGAGGGACTCTAAGCCTGGAGCAGCCTCTTCTCCCCATTCCACCGGGCCAGAGGGCTGTGGAGGGCCCTGAGGACTTCTGGAAGCAGAGCAGCAGCAGGAGGGGGCGTGGCCAGGAGTGGCTGGCGTTTTAAGCCACTCCCACACCCCTCAGGAACACCAGCCAGCAGCCAGAGGGACTCCAAGCTTGCAATTGGCGTCAGCTGAGGCCGGGGATGGAGTGGGGGCGGAAATTGGAGTTGTGCTGGGGAAAGGGAGGTATGGTCGGAACAGAGTGAACAGATGGTACAAAAGAAGGCGGGATCGCTGTTTGTTAGCTATCCCACCTTCAGTTCACCCTGTTTCCCGGAATGGATTGGAGAGCGTACCAACCATTCCACAGAACCTTACTTTGCTCCTCTGCAATGCCAGGTCGGTTAAGAATAAAACTCATATTATTTACGATCTACTCTTGGATGAGGATGCCGACCTGGCTTGCTTCACAGAAACCTGGCTGGGAGAGGATAGCGCAGTCACGTGGGCGCAGGCCCTCCCAGCCGGGTATTCTGTTAGTGAGCAGGTGAGGGGAAGTAGGCGGGGGGGCGGAGTGGCTCTGGTTTATAAGAACAATCTGACCTTGACCAGGATACCTGTCCGAAACACAGTCCACTTTGAGTGTATGTACCTTAGTCTGAGGACCAGGGATAGTTTGGGGATTCTGCTAGTATACCGACCACCCCATTGTCTAGCAGACTCCCTAACCGAGCTGACACAGCTGGTCTCAGAGTTGCTGTTGGAGTCTCCCAGACTTTTAGTTTTGGGGGACTTCAACATTCCACTTGAGAACAGCTTGACAAATTTGACTGGTGCAGCTCGGGAGTTCATGGAAACCATGACAAACATGGGCCTATCCCAAATGGTCATCGGGCCCACACATTGTGCGGGTCATACCCTCGATGCGGTCTTCAGTACGGAGCAGGAATATCCGTGGGCGGAGGTTATAAAAACCACCGCGTTGTCATGGACGGATCATTTCCTGGTCAAGATGGAGCTAAGAGCCACTGTCTGCCCCACCGGGGGTGGTGGACCTATTAGAATGGTCCGCCCTCGAAGGCTAATGGAACCAATAGGATTCCAGAAAGCGTTGGAGGGTTTAATGGTTGGTAACGCCGGTGACCCTGTCGAAACTTTGGTTAATACCTGGAACAACGATCTTACCAAGGCTATCGACACGATCGCTCCCAAGCGTCCTTTCCAACCCGCTTCAAACCGTAAGCCATGGTATACAGCAGAGCTTAGGAAAATGAAGCGGGTTGGACAACGACTAGAGCGCAACTGGCGGAAAACTCGACTCTTATCCGACAGGACTCGTCATAGGAACTTTCTTTGGTCCTATCGAGAGGCAATACGTGCAGCACAGCGATCCTTCTCCTCTGCACGTATTGCGTCTGCAGAGTCCCGTCCAGCAGAGCTGTTTAGGGTGGTAAGGGAGATGACGCAGGTTATTCCTGCGCAGAACCCGTTGCTTAACCCAACGACGGCCTGCTGTGACGCGTTTAACAATTTCTTTGCAGATAAAATCTCTCAGATAAGAGCCGACTTAGATACCAGTAATTTGGCAGAAACAATTGACGAGGTGTCCAGCAACTCCGTTGATGTCAGTTTACTGGATCAATTTCAATCTGTGAGTACTGAGGACGTGGACAAGCTACTTGGTAGGGTTAGGAAGACGACCTGCCCTCTTGATCCTTGCCCTTCATGGCTGGCCATCCAGGGGAGGACTGCCTTGATGATGTTCCTTAAGGACATCATCAATGCATCCCTCAGAGAAGGGTGTGTTCCATCTTGTTTAAAGGAAGCAGCCGTTAGGCCGCTCCTGAAAAAATCTTCCCTGGACCCCCTGGACATGAACAACTATAGGCCGGTTTCTATGTTACCATTCTTGAGCAAAGTGATCGAGAGGGCAGTTGCGCTTCAACTCCAAGTGGTCTTGGATGAAACAGATTATCTAGACCCATTTCAAACTGGCTTTAGGACGGGATTTGGAGTTGAGACTGCCATGGTTGCCTTGACTGATGACCTGCGTCTAAGCATTGACAGGGGTAGTGTGACCCTGTTGGTGCTTTTAGACATCTCAGCGGCTTTCGATACGATAGATCATAGCATCCTCTTGGATCGCTTGAGGGGGTTAGGAATCGGAGGCACTGCGCTCCAGTGGTTCCGGTTCTTCCTCTCGGGCATGTCCCAGAGGGTGTTGCTCGGGGACATGCTGCTCCAGCAGAAAGGAGCTTACTTGTGGTGTTCCACAGGGCGCCATCCTGTCCCCGATGCTGTTTAACATTTATATGAAGCCGCTGGGTGAGATTATTCGCAGTTATGGGGCTGGGTGTTATCAGTACGCTGATGACACCCAGATCTATTTCTCCTTGCCCCGATCATCGGCCTCGAATTCCGATGGCGTCTCTCCTCTTAATGATTGTCTTAAAGCAGTAATGGGCTGGATGAGGAAAAACAAATTGAGATTAAATCCAGATAAAACGGAGGTGCTCACGGTAGCGGCCCCCAAACCAGGAGTTGGGTTGCAACCTCCAGTCCTGGACGGGGTCACGCTCTCCGTTAAGGACTGTGTTCGCAGTCTGGGGGTGCTCCTTGATTCATCGCTTCAGATGACGAGTCAAGTGAATGCGACAGTCAGGAGCGCCTGTTATCAGCTTCGGCTGATACGCCAGCTGCGCCATTTCCTGGAAGTAAGGGACCTTGAGACTGTGGTGCACGCGCTGGTAACCTCCCGTCTAGATTTCTGCAATGCGCTCTACATGGGGCTGCCCTCATGCTTGGTCCGGAAACTTCAGTTGGTACAAAATATGGCAGCCAGAGTGGTCTCGGGAACATCTCGGAGAGACCATATAACTCCAGTATTAAAATCTCTCCACTGGCTGCCAATCAGTTTCCGGGCCCAGTATAAGGTGTTGGTTATTACCTTTAAAGCCCTAAATGGCTTGGGTCCAACTTATCTCCAGAACCGCCTCCTCCCATACAATCCTCCCCGTGCACTCCGGTCCTCTGGGAGGAATTTGCTTCAGCCCCAAAAATCTAGGCTGTCTGCAACCTCCCAGAGGGCCTTTTCGGTAATCGCCCCCAAATTGTGGAATGACCTGCCGAATGAGATCCGTCAGATAACAAGCCTGAGTGGCTTTAAAAAAGCACTAAAGATGGATCTCTTTCGGCAGGCCTTTCCTAATTAGATCCCGGCCTCAGGGGATCCTGGCCTCTTCTAGGCTGCTGGCCATTTATTATATTTATTGTATTTATAGTTTTAAAAGTGATTTTAGATTAGTTGTTTTAATTTATATTTGTTTAATGTTTTTTTATGGGGGAGGGTGGGAGTGGGGGTGTTTAGGGATTTTATTTGTATTGTATTTTAAATTTTGTAAGCCGCCCCGATTGTTTTAACAGAGGGGCGGGGTATAAATAAATTTTATTATTATTATTATTATTTGTTGTGTGGCTCCAAATTCTGCCCCACCAAAGCAAATAAACTATCCTAAGGATCAAGAAGTTCTGGACCGCAAGGGGATGAGGTGTAGGATCCTCACTGGCCAGTCCCCAACTAAGCAGTCCTTATAGTTGGCTCTACCACTCCATCCCTTCCAGGCATGTCTTGCGGTCTTAGAATCATAGAATCATAGAATCATAGAATTGCAGAGTTGGAAGAGACCACGAGGGCCATCCAGTCCAACCCCCTGCCACGCAGGAAATCACGATCAAAGCATTCCCAACAGATGGCCATCCAGCCTCTGTTTGAAAGAAGGAGACCCCACCATGCTCTGAGGGAGTGTGTTCCACTGCCGAACAGCTCCCACCATCAAAAAGTTCCTCCTAATGTTGAGGTGGAATCTCTGTTCATGGAGCGTGCATCCACTGCTCCGTGTTCCAGTCTCTGGAGCAGCAGAAAACAAGCCTGCTCCATCATCAACGTGACAACCCTTCAAATACTCAAACAGGGCCACCATATCGCCTGTCAACCGTCTTCTCTCCAGGCGAAACATACGCAGCTCCCTCAGTCTCTCCTCATAAGGCATCATTTCCAGACCTTTCACCACTCCAGTCGCCCCTCCCCGGACACGCTCCAATTTGTCAACATCCTTTTTGAATTGCGGTGCCCAGAACCGGACACAGTATTCCAGGTGAGGTCTGACCAAGGCAGAATAGAGCGGCACTATTACTTCCCTTGATCTAGACACTATACTTCTATTGATGCAGCCCAAAATCGCATTGGCCTTTTTAGCTGCCACATCACACTGTTGACTCATGTTCAACTTGTGGTCTGCTAGGACCCCCAGATCCCTTTCGCACGTAGTCTCACCCAGCCAGGTCTCCCCCATCCCACATCTATGCATTTTACCTGTTCGCCCCAAGTGCCGTACCTTACATTTCTTCGCATTGAATTTCACCCTGTTAGCTTTGGCCCAGCTCTCCAGTTTATCCAGGTCACCTTGAATTTTGATCCTGTCCTCTAGGGTATTACGGTAGCTACTCCTCCTAATTTGGTGTCATCTGCAAACCTGGCAAGTACGCCCCTAATTCCCTCATCCAAGTCACCAACAAAGATGCTTGATGCGGAACATGTGAAATCTGTTTTCCTCTTCGTGAGTAGGGCTCTGGGATGGGGATGCCTTGTTGTCAGAGGGGCATTAAGCCTTTGATTTTGGGCTTCACCTCAGTTGTGCTGCCAACTCTGCTCCTAGGGTTATCTTGGAAGCACTGGAGAAAATGAGTGGGGGCAGTGCATGGATATTTCCCTCTTCCCCCACACACATTGAGAGAAGGGCATTTAATGTAGTGACACCCACTTTCTCAAATACCTTTCCCTCAGTACTGAATTGTTGCTGCTGTGTGCCTTCAAGTTGTTTCTGACTTATGGGGACGCTAAGGCAAACCTAGCACAGGGTTTTCTTGGCAAGATTTGTTCAGGGGAGGGGGCTGCTTTGCCTTCCTCTGAGGCTGAGAGAGTGTGACTTGAACAAGGTCACCCAATGGGTTCCCATGGCTGAGCAGGTATTTGAACCCTGGTCTCCAACAACTCAAACAACTACACCACACTGGCTCTCTTGATATTATTCTCTGATGTTTCTAATTTTCAGGAGCACTTTGAAAGCATTTTTGCAAACCTTTCTGGTGTAGTTCAACCAACCTATTATGTATTTTGCATTAAAATGAAAACAGCTAAACTGTACTTTCTATTCCTGTTTCTATGTAGTATTTATTTTTATTTTTATTTAGTTATTTATACCCCGCTCTTCAGCCACAAGGCTATCAGAGCGGCTTACAAATTGTTTTAAGCAATAGCTATTTACACATCTACACTGCATTAAACAGTTTCCAATGTGTGTTAGCTAATTGCCCCCACAAACTGGGTACTCAATTTATTTAAAAAATAGCTGTAAGCCGGAGACTTTTAGTAGCATATAGCACTGCGTAAGAAGATTTCAGAAACTCTGAAAAGCGAAAGTGTCTCCTATTCCATCCATACGCTGCCCCAAAAAGCACTACATCTATGATTCTATGATTCTACATCTCCCCTTTCCTAGGCTGGCTGGAGTTCTGTATAAGAGCACTCCTGTTCAAAGCTGGGGAAATGCTGAAATAACTATGTTGAAAGTCCCCGCTTACATTTAAAAAGCAGTTCATTGCTAATCCACATACTTTAAAGTAAATTAAGATATTCAGAAAGTTTGGCAGAACTCTTGTTTTAATCTTTCAAGGCCATACATACAGAAAGTTGCTTGGGCAGACTTTCAGCAATGCGACTCAGTAACGTCTTAGTAGGTTTCTCAGCAACACTCCTTTCAAAGCTCTGTCTTTACTGCCCTCTTTTTTATCATCTCCTTCTTTCGTTTTTTTTTTTTCATTGTCAGTATGTAATCATATACAGTCGTGAAAACTGAGATTCTTGGAAAATCCTCACTTGATCTGGCTGATGGAGGGTGGATGATCAGATGACTCCCTTCCTCACACCAGACGGAAAACAGCACTGGCATGGGTCGCCCTTTTATTTAACCCAAATCCACGTCTCTTGTCCTTCTGTTTTGTTTTAAGAATGTCCATACCATATTTCAATGTAAAGCTTTTTAGGGAGATAAAACACACATGCACTCTATACCAAGGTATAGATTTATTTTATATTATATTTCATTTATTTATTTCATTTGTATGCCGCCTTTCTCCCAAGATGGGACCCACAGCAACTTCCATAAAACAGATTAAAAATACAATACATACAATTAAAACATTATAAAACCAAGATAAAATAAGCCCTGCTGCTTATATATTAAAAGCCTGTTTGAAATAGACTAGAGGCACAGTTTGTAGAGCCTTTTTGGCAAAGCTCAAGCAATTCAGAAACACAAGCAACCGCTCTCCGTGGCCACTAGGGGGCAGAATGCAGGAAAGAAGAAATTGAAACTTCAAACCATAACATTCTGGCCACGCTTTACCTCCCGAAGTTCGCGCACGCGCAAATGACTGAAAAGGATTTCCTCCCTTAAAGTCCTGCGTGTCACGTGGTGTGAATGACGAAGAGGTTTGTGATGCCAGGAAGAAAGATGGCGCCCGCTTTGATGGCCTGTCAGAAGAAAAAGAAAAAGGCCTTTTAGGAGTTCGGGGCCACTCTTTTTGTGGTAGCGCGTGTACGTCCTCTTATCAGGAGCGGGCAAGGACTGACTGACTGAAAGGAAGAAGGTCGGCCTTCAGGTAAGGTGGATGGGAAAGCGGGAGGAAACGGTTAGAAGCGATATTGCTTCTGTTTCCCGGACTTGTGCGTCACCCGTCGTCTTCAGTCCATACCCATAGAAATAGGAAACGGTTAGACTGACAACCCAGTGGTTTCAGTTTCAGCCTGAGAAACTAGTGGTTCTTCATCTTTTCTTTACCAGGGACTCGCTTTAAATATCTTTTGTTGCCGTGGCCTCTCAATACTTAACTCAAGATTTAAAACCCTAACAACAACACCTCATAATAATAGTAATACAATTACACCAATGGTGTCCAACCTGTGGCCCTCCAGATGTTTTGGACTACAGCTCCCAGAACTCCTGACCATTGGAACAGCTGGCTCAGGCTGCTGGGATTTGGAGTCCAAAACACCTGGAGGGCCACAGGTTGGACATCACTGAATTACACCATCCATTAAACCTTCCCTCAGAGGCGCTGGAGGGGAAAGGAAGACTTTTCTCCTGCTGCTTCTTGCAAGTTTGTGGCTGGAGTGGATTGAATGGCAATGTGCAGCCAAGCCAGCCAGCCTTTGCCTTGGCTCCTGTCACTTGTCACTCCCTCCACTGCAGGGAGGAGGTAGGCCAAGCAGCCTTCAAGCCTTCACAGACCCCCTGTGAAGACATTGTGGACGCTTGGGGGTCCCTGGACCACAGGTTAAGAACCACTGTGATAAATAATATGTTGCAGCAAAAATAAAAGAGTTTTGTGGTGCCTAAAATATGACAGAGTCATTGTGCTATCAGCTGTTGTGGAGTTTCCTGTTCTGATGTTTGCATTTCCTCTGCTGTGAAGCTCTCAAGGTGAGAAATGGCCACTATGTTCCATGCTGGATTACTGCAATGAGTTATACATAGGACTGCCATTGAAGACTGTTAAGAAGCTTGTACTGAGGCAGTGTGTGGTTGTCAGGACTTTGATTGGCTTGCCCATGTCACAACACTTTTAAACGAGCTTCCTGCTTACTTTGTTGAGCCAATGGTTCTTAACGTAGAAGCCCAGCACAGCTTGGGATCTAAAAACCCGAAGCGAAGTGTCTTTTGCTCTCCTATCTTTAAGATCTTTTTATCTAAGTTCTTTTCCATACATCTCCACATCAGAGATATGAAGATGATCTACAAGGGACAGAGATTTCTTGGCAGGGGCATCCAGAAAGGTTTGCCTCTGGTACCAACACTGTTGTCATTTGGGTGCTATGTGAAAAATCACTTATATACAGTGTATATATATATATGTGTGTGTGTGTGTGTAAATAATTTTTAATAAGTTTACCAGTGTAATTCAGTAAATGTAGACTCTTTTAAAAGTTGCTATCTATTATTCTCTTTTTTTATGGCTAGTTAGTGTATTGTACAGTATTTAACTCCTGTCGTGCCTCCAGCATACATTTCCCCCCTCCTTTCATTTTATCCTCAAAACAGCTGTAAGGTAGGTTTGGCTGAGACATGTTGATTAACCCAAAGTCACCCAATATGCTTCATGATTGAGTGTGGACCTAAATTCAAGTACCATTCTTCATCCTTTACCAACGCTTTAACTGCTGTGCTACACATTACCCAGAAATCTGATATGTTAGAGGGTGGCATAAAAATATTTTTTAATAAATACAGTAGGATCCTTGTATCCACTGATTCATTATCCACTGATTCAATTATCCACAGGACACAAAACAGCACACCTACCTTAGAGTCTTCCTAGAAAATGTGTCCTCTCTAGCCATTTTCTAGGTCCTCCAGGACAACTCTATGGTATTTTAAACCAGAAGTCCCATTATTTTAAATGGTGTTTGCTATTATCCACAGTTTTCGGTATCCATGCCCCCACCAACCAGTCCCTAGCAGATACGGGGGTTCTACTGTACTCTGAATCTTTTATTTTCAGCTTGTTTGGTGAGGACTTGAGAGAGAGCCTTCTCAGCGGCTGCTCTCACCCTTTAGAATGCCCTTCCACGGTGGGGGGGGGGCTAGGCTGCCCCCCTCCCTGCTTTCATTTCGCTGCTTTTATTTTTAAGCAGGCTTTTAATGTATAAACAGCAGGGCTTGTTTAATTTTGTATGTTTTAGTTTTTAATATGTTTTATAATACTTTTAACCTGATTTTGTAATGTTTTAATTGCATATATTGTATTTTTAATCTGTTTTATGGAAGCCGCCTTGAGTCCCATTTAGGGACAAAGGTGGCATACAGATGAAATAAATAAATAAATAAAACATAAATAAATCTTGGGGAGGGGATCAGATGAAGACTTTTCCTTAATGTATACAAGCACAATATGGTAACCAACTGCAAAATAATTCAGGAAAGCCCTGGATAGCACTCAGAAATACAGAAGCAACCTGGTACAAGCACAGTATGTGCTTGTTGTATGTTTGCTTCTTGTTGTATGTTTGCCTCTTATTTTTTTTAATGCTTCTGCCTATTCTTGTTGACTAGTTAGACTGCCCCATTAGACTACCTCCTTGTGAAAATCGCATGCTCAGTTTCAAGGAGACATGCTATGCTTCATTTATCTGTATGCAAGATGTACTGTACTTTTAAACATCTCATAAGAAAAAATATGTTCCACCACCAAATATGGTCTAAATTAGAGCATGAACACCTTTGATTTCTGTGGCCTTTGGGAGGTCATCATAACATGCTAGGAAATGTGCCAATCATAGCTTCATAAAAATCCTGGCTTTTAAAAAAATGGTTTTCTACTGAGTGCTCTCACGTCTGCCTAGAGCTTGGAAAAGTTACATGTTTTGACTGCCAGAATCTGCTTTTGCTTCCAGAACCTCCTGCTAGTTTGGCCAGTGAGAGTTGTAGTCCACATAGCAACCCTCCCCCCATTCCTATTGAAGCTCTGCTGCTGCTTAGGGAATGGAGCAGAAAATAGCATTCAAAATAAACATGGTAATTGAGTACTTCACAGGAGTCTACTTATAAGTGTGCTGTTACTATAGCTGCTTGACAGGTTGGAAGTACAGTATTTGAGAAAAATCAGTTCTCTGATGCCATCTGGTGGTTTCATGGACAGATGATAATTACAAATAAAAATGCATAGGTTGCTGTGTTTTGTTTTTTTAGAAAGAACCCCCCCAAAAAAACATAACATAGGAGACCAATCAAAGTGCCACTTAATAGTGAGCAAGCATTTCTTTTTAATGTCATTGCTGTGTGCCTTCAGGTCATTTCCAACTTGTGGTAAGATCTCTTCAGAGGAGGTTTGCCACTGCCTTCCTCTGAGGCTGAGAGTGTGTGACTTGACCAGTGTCACCCTGTGGGTTTCCATGGCTGAGTGAGGATTTGAACCCTGGTCTCCAGAGTCATAGTCCAGTTCCCAAACTACTACACCACGCTGGCTCTCCTTAAAGGATAAATGTATTTTTAAAAATTCCCCCTTCACAGAAATGGATAGCTTTGCTGAAGACCTGGAAGATGAGAGAGAGGAAGGGTTCACAGAAGAAACAGAGGAACTGTCTGCTCAAAGAGCAATGAATGCTCCAGTTGCTGGAATTTATTTACCTTCCCTCCCAAGGTATTTTCGCCGCCCAAGTAAGTCCTTAATTGATGCAGTGAATTGCTGGCTATATGATTATTGTTGCTTTACATAAGGTGATAGAGCTAGCTGGCAACAATGAAAGTGAGAAGTGTCTTCCCCCCGCCCCATTAATCCTTCATTAGCCTACAGTAGGAGGCAGTGTCACCATTTATAGTAGAACTTCTGCAGCCCATTTATATGTTCTTGAGAACTGCACAACTTATCCCTGATGTCCCACTTCAAAAGGGAGTGGCAGAGACTGAACCTCGCCAACATTAGAAAGAAAGAAAAACCCTTCTGCCTGTGGAAAACCTAGCCCAGAGATAGAGGATAACAGAAGGTCCAGGGGGCCAGGCTTTGGCCTCTGGGATCCTCAAGGGCTGTACTTGGGTGAAAATGGGGGAAAACACCAAAGAAGTTAAATCTGGCAGTGGCTTCCTGCCTACTTCTGGTTTCTTCTCCCCTTTTTTTCTAGGATGGGTATTCTAGGACTTTTGGGGGCACGTTAGTCTTGACCACTCCAAAAGGCACAAACCCACCATTCCTGGTCACTCCACAAATGCCAAAACAACTATTTTAGTTATTTCTTTTCTGATAGGAGCCCTCAGGGCATGGCAGGATGGCTTATGAGTTGCAGAAAAGGCCATGGGTTAGTCTATGAGCTGCTGGTTGCCCATTCCTGAGTTAGCATGTCAGGGGAAAGGGTTCTAGCTCAGTCTTTGCCCTGTGAAAGAAAACATCAGAAGTTGACAGGCCAAAATAAGGAAGAGTTATGTTAATGGAAGAGTATTCTGAAACATGGAAAAATTCTGAAGGTGCCGAATTATAAAGCTCATAGGAATCTCAAGGAAAAACATTAAGTCAGAGCATTCTGACCCATTGATAAACTGGCACTTTCTGCTAAGAACAGTAACAGTCTGAAAAATAAGGAAAAGTTGAATAGTTTTATTTGGTGTTTGCTTGGTTATTTTGCATTATAGCTTAATGACTGCTATTTTATTATTGGGTAAATGTCTTCAGTATCCCCCTATGTTTTGCTATTTGATGTTGTATGGTGTTGTTAGGTAGATTTTCCAAAATGGCTATAATTGTTAAGTTGTATGTTTGCTTCTGTACCAGATTGCCCATTATTATATGCTGATATCTGGACTGGCACTGTGTTGTTAAATAGACAGCTCTCTTCAGTTCACTTATGCCTCCATTCTTGAAAGCCAAACTGGGCAGGTTTCCCTTTTTGCCTGTCAAGGTAGTCTTCACATGGGAAAATAAATACAGTTGTGCAATCCTTGCTGGCATGTTCTGATGTAGTACGGTTCTAGATTGGCAGCACTGATGCTTCTGAAAATAGGGACTGACAATTCAAGGGTGCTTTTTCAGAATCTTGCAGCTTCCTGTTGTGTGTCAGCATCCAGAGAAAAGGCCTTGTAGTTCATAGTACACTTGTAATATAGCAAGCAGGGTTACAGCTGTTGCATCTTATGTCCTGTTCCTCTGCTTGCCCTTTTTCCAACTTTCCCTCTTGCCTGATGTGGGGTAAAATGTGAGTCCTGCTAGCAACCACAGGCAGGGAAAGGAAGATGGGCAGAAGAAGCATCAGAGGACAACAGTAACAGCTATATCTTTGTCAGGGGAGTTATACATCTGTTTCTGATGTATAAACACTGTATGTAATAATGATATTGTATATATAAGATTCTATAATCAGTAATTGATTTAAAGACAAACACATATTCTTTGGGCAAAGACGTGACATGTATAGTTCAGACAGTGTCTTATTCTGGCTTATGGAAACATATTTCAGATTCCCAGTACCTGGCATGAGCATTTTAGGGTTCAGTCCTGCAGAGAGAAGAGAAATCAGAAAACTAGACACCAAAATTAAATGTATTTTTCATTTCTGCTTTAAAGGTCTGTCTTAACACTTAACACAAAACACTTTATGAAGAAGGCAGCTTTGCCTTAAGGCCCTGCATACTCAAATTAGATTGATTTTACCGAAGAAAAAAGATACGGTACTTCTTTTTAATGTTCATGCACTGGACAGAAATAGAACTGATTGTTTTTCCTTTTCAGTTATGTGTATGACAAACCCCCCGCCCCACAAAACCTTGGCAGATGAATGCTGCAGTATTTACAGTAGAAGAAGTTATAAACGCAGTTAGAGTATTTTCAATTATGCTGTCAAAATTTATATTTGGAGCCAATGAAATGCAAATTTAATTTTGCCATTTACATCCGTGCAACATCTAGCCTTGAACTGATAGGCTTACATGCTGTTCTTGTGTAAAATGCCACCTAAGTCCATCATTGCATTAAAACATGTATTTTTGACATCAAACTTATTTTTTTCCATTGTAGCAATTGTGTTCTATGAGGCCTCAGAATTTCATAAGTCAAAAGAAAATTGTCTGAGGTGCATACAGGATGCCCTCTTACAGTCTCAATGGCAAAGGGCTGCAGAATTAATGGTAAGCTATCTAGAGATGCTGGAAAGTACCAATGTGGGCAGACAGCAGGAAGCTTCTGAGGTAAGCAAACTAATACTCTTGACTCTCAAATGGGGTGGGCAGCTGTGAAGGGGGCCATTATTCAGACCTGCAGGCTGCATATCATTGCTGATGTGATGAGAAGTGACATTATGTCACTTCCTGTTTCATTTTCAGCCAATTTATGTTTGTTTTTGCGAGTTGAGAGCGTTTAGGGTACTTGTGTGTCTTGGTGAAGGGTGTCTTAATGAGGGGTTCTGTCAGACTTGGCAGTGGTTTTGAGTCGTTTTGGTGAATTAGGGTGAATAATAGCTGGTAAAAAAATTGGGGGGGGGTTGGGGTAATGGGTGGCTTCTGGAGGATTTCAGGGGCAGCTGAACAGGGCCAGAGACTGCATACACCCTTAGGCTGCACTTTTCCTACCCCTACTCTAGAATGTTACACAAAGAGATGTTGCATTGATTTTTCTAGTCTTGATTTCTACATAAACTGAGGTGATGAATGTGTGGCTCCCATGCTGTTCCCATTGTCTTCACCATTGGCTATGTTGGTTAAGGCTGATGGGAGGTACAGTCCAACAATTCCTACAGGACTACCTTTTCCCCATTCCTGGTGTAATATGTTTAGAAACGGGCTGAACTTTTTTCTGTAGCACAGTAGACCCTTTAACCCTATCCAGTTAAAATGACTCTTTCCTTGTTGCAAATTTGTTAAAGATGTGTTTGTATTCACTTCAGTGGTCACAGCTTCCAATATGTTTTTATTTTCTGTGGTAGGTGATCTGGAGAATAGGAACTGAAATTGTGCAGCAGCACCCACAGAGCAATATAGATGAGGCCAATCACTTTGCAGATCGGATGAAAAATTTAGGGGTAAAAAAATATTTAAAGGTGAGGATAGTTTTATGTGACTATGTTTTCTTTTAAAATCCAGCCTGCTAATGTTGAGGTAGTGCTGTTAGTTCTTGATCTGTAGCTATAAATGATGCTCACTTTTCTTCTTCAGCAGTATTTACTTTAAAAAAATTCCTAGCAGAAAGACATTTAGTGAAACACATAGCTTTGTACTTTTAAAACTGGAGCAGCTTGACATTTATGGCCCTCTTGTTTGAAGCAAGACATGCTGATATAACTTGTGTGATTCTGATTCATTACTGGGCTAAATCCAATGTTAGTTTTACCTAGAGTAGACCCATGCTGACAGGCATGATTTAGTAGGGAATTGGGAAAAGGATTTGCAAATAGATAAACAAGATATCCAATATGGATCAAAGAAATAAAGAGTAATAAAAATACCAGGATAAGAGAACAACAGATGAAATTAATTGGGAGATGGTATAGAATATCTAATCAGTTATCATTTGTAAGAGGAAATCTGTCGCCAAAGTGCTGGCATAATTGTGGGGCTAAAGGTTTGTGTGTGTGTGTATATATATATATATATATATGTGTGTGTGTGTGTGTGTGTGTGGTGGGAATACCCCTTTGTCTGGGAATTTTGGTGCAAGGTTATAAGCAAAATTAATAGAATAATAGGGAAGGATATACAGTTGAATAAAGAAAATTGTATTATGTTACATTTGAAGAAGGGGCTGAAAAATAATGAAGAAAATGTAGTGAAATAAACATTAAAAGCAGCACATGAGGTAATTGCTCTAGAATAGAAGGAGAAAGCAACCTGGAAAATGGATAAGGTGGATAAATATTTAACAGAATTTTTATTCTTTTAATTTCTTAGGGAAATGAGATTAAATTTTTGCTAGAAAAAGTTAACGCAGTATAAAGAAGTAAATAATGTAATTAAATCAATGACTCACATTCTTCAAGATGGTTTTTGACTGTAGTAGGAATATTCAGACCTCTGGAAAGCCGTGGAAGCAGGAGAGGGGAAGGTGGAGGGTAGGATGGGAAACATTGTACTGTATAATAATTTACAGAATACTATGCAACATTTTTGTATGGAAGTAATAATGTAAAAAAGCCAAAAAAAGAAGATAAGCAGGAAAAAGAGTACAGTAGGACCCTGTACCCGCTGATTCATTATTCACTGATTCAGTTATCCATGGGACACAAAACAGAACACACTACCATACAGTCTTCCTAGAAAATGCCTAGAGAGGCATCCTCTTTAGACCTTTTTTAGGTCATCCAAGGCAACTCTATGGTATTTTAAAGCATTATTATCAGTGGTGTTTGTTGTTTGTGGTATCCACCCCGCCCCCCGCTGGAACCAGTCCTCCACAGATATGGGGGTCCTGCTGTAGACCCACTGAAATCAGTGAGGCTCAAATTAGTTACGACTTAGAATCATAGAATCATAGAATTGCAGAGTTGGAAGAGACCATGAGGGCCATCCAATCAAACCCCCTGCCATACAGGAAATCACGATCAAAGCATCCCCAACAGATGACCATCCAGCCTCTTTTTAAAGACCTCCAAGGAAGGAGACCCCACCACGCTCCGAGGGAGTGTGTTCCACTGCTGAACAGCTCTTACTGTCAAAAAGTTCCTCCTAATGTTGAGGTGGAATCTCTGTTCCTGGAGCTTGCATCCATTGCTCCGTGTTCCAATCTCTGGAGCAGCAGAAAACAAGCTTGCTCCATCCTCAACGTGACACCCGTTCAAACACTTAAACAGGGCTATCATATCACCTCTTAACCGTCTTTTTTCCAGGCTAAACATACCCAGCTCCCTAAGTCTATCCTCATAAGGCATCATTTCCAGACCTTTCACCTTAGCAAGTCCCATTCATTTAAGTGGGCCTGCAGTAGGTGGGACTAACAGTGGATGTAGCCCATTGCAAGGATGTATGTATGCAGCTCCAAAATATATACTACTGCCTGCATCCTCAAGCGCTTCCCTATTTGTTGTAGTGTTAGAATTCATTCTGAAGGCACCTCCCTCTGCTGCAGGTAGAACTGCCACTTGGCACTGAAATTAGCTGGGAGGTCTGGTGATAGAGGGCTGTGCACATAGAATTGTATTATAGCATTATTTTCAGAATTCTTGCTGCTAATAAGGAATGTAAACTAGATTTAAAATTATTATAGGTTTCTTTGGAGCATGCCTTCCACCTTTTGTGCAATGGCTTTCTGGACGAAGCCTATCAAAACTTATCCTTGGCAGAAAGCTGGCGCTACGGAGAACTCACAGTTGTTCAGGAAAAAGACCAGAAACTCATTCAAGGCTATAGAGGACTGCTGGATTATTATAAGTGGTTAAAAAGGAAGACAGACATATTGGAGCTTGGTGAGTTTGTACCTTCAGGTAAGCTGGTACTGCCTAGAACTTCTTGCAGCTGACCATTGTTTTCACATCCAAATCTTGAAATCTGAAATTAAGGTAAGAAACTTGGGCTGCCATCTACATTTTACTAGGAAATAAGTTGTACCAAGCTTGATGAGACTAAGTAAACATCCTTAGGACTGTGGTATCAGCCTACCTTCTTGTTCAGCATAAGAGAAGGTTGGCGTGTTTGATTATATTGTAGAAGTTCTGCCAAGATCTTAATGGGACACTATGCTAATGTCGTGATTTGTTATGCCAGTGGTTTAACTCACTTCATGCTCATGAAGAGAGAGAAGCCTGATAAATCTATGCCCCAAGTTTCTTAAATGCTTGGCTACTTGGAGGCTGGGAGGAATCGCTCAGCCAAAGTAGTATGAAAGGAGTGGCTTGGGTAATAACCTGTCCTGTGGCACAGGCAGTTCTCCAAGACACCCCCCCCACACACACTTTAGCTTGGCAGACTTTCCCTTCCCTGGAAACCAGGCATTCATACAAGAAACAGGCAGCATGCAAGCAACAGCCTTCTTATCCTGTCACTGTTCCTGCCATGTTTTTCCTCCTTTCTCTGATGTCTTCCCCCTTTTGACACCACCTTCAGTTATGCCACCAGTAGTGCCAACAGGAGCTCAAACTTCCTCTTTATCACTGCATCACTATTGGATCTTACACAAGGGACTGGGGACTACAGACCTCAAAACTTATTGACTATCTTGTTAAAGAAAAAACAACCAGTGCTGTTATTTAACTGATGTTGCTGATCATCTTGGTCAGATTGATTGCCATTGGGTAAACATAATGCTTAATCATGGTTTGTTATCTTAACCTTCATTAAGATCCTCAAAGTGACATCACAGTTTAGCTTCTCAAGCTAATCCTATCTTCTGGAAGGAATTCTAGAGAGAGACCTATCTGACCCATTTATCAGCTTGCAGGCACACAGGATGGAGAAGTGAAAAACTATGGTTGCTCAGTACAGATGTTGCATTTAAACAGTGCATGTGGAACAGTTTCCAAATCCACTTCACAGCTGTACTTGTGGCCAGATCTTAACTATTGTTTAGGACAGGGCCTGGAGTCATGTTGCTCTCCAGAAGTTGCTGGACTGTAGCTCCCAGTATTCTGCACCATTCTCTGGCTAGAGCTCATGGGCATTGCAGTCCAACAACACCTGAAGGTCACAATGATTGTCAGCTCCAGTTTAGGTAGTCCAAAGTAATGTTTAATTATCCATTATGTCTGCATAAGGCTCTTAAGTCTTACGCAAAGCAACGGTGTGAGTAACAATATCTCTTTCGGTTGAACAAAAGTAATGTCGATTCTTTTAGCTTGATATCATAGAATCATTAAACAAGGCCAGTCTTATCTGTAAGCAAAGTGAATCAGACACATCAGGCAGCTGATTTCAAGTGTCATAAAAGGAGGACTGATTATACATTATTTAATTTATCTCGGTATTTTTATGCTGCTAATGCCTTTTTAAAGATTTTCTCCCTTGATGCCAACATAACTTAGCTGGCCTTGGATTTTATGCACCTTGATTTGAGTGGTAAGGGGGGTGCCATTTGCTGATCAGCTTCAGGCAGCAAAAAATGGCCCATTCCTGGCATGAACTATTGGTACATAACCTCACAGATTAGTCTGTGGTTCAGTTTGTTTTGGACCATAAAGACTCCAGAAAAGTGATGGACAACTGTTCCAAAGACTAACTTCGTGCCCCTGGGACCTTATGGGAGCTGAGTGAATTGTCCAAAGTGTGCACCCCCCCAAAAATTGTGATTTTCAAAATCAGAAACCTAGTTTCGAAAAGTAGTTATTTTTTAAATATCAAATAGAGTAGGGGAACTCTACAGCTTATTTAGAAGGTGTATTGTCACACAAGGAGGCTTCCAAGAGAGGCAGCTTATCATTTTGAGACCAGAAAAAGGTGGTCCAGAAAGTCTGGAGGAGTCAAGAGTGCAGGTACAGCCCTGCATATACTGTCTCAGGGCTGCACTTTGTCTGCCTCTGCTTTAAAAGTCTAAAATGGAGAATATAGGTACTATATTACACATTAGATATTTTCTCTTTGTATCTTCAGTTATGATTTAGCATCCTTTTTGTTTCTTCTCACTTTCTAAACTTCTTTTGTGGGTACTAGAAAAGCTCTTTTTGAAACTGAGGCTAGTGACTAGCACATAATTAGCTCAGTTTCTCATCACTGAATTTAACATAAGAGATTAATGTCTTGTCTTCCACAGGTGAAGACAGCTATGCAGGAACTTCTGTTCAACAGGAAATGCACAGACTGTATCAGCAGGCTAAAGGCAGTCTTAAAGAGATAATTAAAACCCCTGGAGTTTGGGATCCTTTTGTAATCTGTTATGTAGATGTAAGTGCACACTCTATGGATACAACTAACATACCACTTTTTTGATCTAAGTAATGTTGACAGTTCCAGATTTTGTGATCTGGGGAATAATTTTGTCCATAATACTTAATGAAAATTGGACAGTCTTTGCAGTTCTTTGTCACACAGTGCTGTGATGGCTCCTAGCTTTGATTTCAAATAGTATTAGATAATTTCCACGCCACTTAATTTCCAACCTACTTAAGGCCATGATATTTCTTAGGACAATTGACAAACGACCCCTTGGCACCTCCACAAAATGGCTGCCAAGGGCGATGGCTAATCACAGCATGACTGTAGCAGGGAACAGGAGGACCAGTCTATGGCGAAGGAAGTAATTTGTCCAAGAAATAAAGTACAAAGCAGAGACTAGATATGAACTCTAAATGCCAAGTCATATCTTTGACTCCACACACCACAACCAAGTATTGGAAGTACCAGCTGTATGGAGTAAGCAGTGGTTAAAAGAGAGAATAATTATACAAATGATACAAAGGCAAGCACAAATTACAGTTCACTGATTCAAATGTAATGGCAAACTGTGGCTTATCTGAGGCAGGAGAGAAGGAAATCAGAAGAGGAAAAGAATTAGAGCCAGAGTCTCAGACCTGATTATCAAATCACATTTTGGCACTTTTATTCAAACCATCCTATATACACACACACCCCACTAATTTATCCATGTGTTTGTTCTACCTAGGTTTTCTACCCAAAGCTGCTCTTTCTGACCCACTGTCTCAGTCTCCTTCAATTGTAACTTCTATTTTTTATTTATATATTTAATAATATATATTATTAAATATATGAATTAATATATATATTATATATATATTCATATTAAATATATATTTATATATTTTAGTGTATATTCTGGCACAAAAGTAAAGTACCTGTAGATGAAAATGTGGTCAATAGCTTTAAATAATCAGCTATGCATTTGTATTTCCCTCAGTTGCTGGAACATTATGAGGAGTATGAAGAAGCAAGAGAAATATTGAATGAGTATGCGTATAATTCCAGATTTCCTTCTAACCCTAATGCGCACGTCTTTTTCTATCAGTTCCTTAAGAGAAGGGGTGAATCAAGGAAGACACAGATATCTGCACTTCAGGTATGAGCTCTAGGTCTTATTTAATGACTGTTCTGATTACCTGACAATTAACAAAGAACACAAACCAGGCAGTCTGAATTAAGAACATTTGTTCTGTTGAAATAAATTTGGGAGTATGTTTGATTTGTGCATTGTAATCAAAAGGGGTTATAACTATTTTAATGGAAGTTTTAAGTTGAATGAAGTAAGAACATAAGTAGTGTCTTGCTAAATTGGATTGAAGGCCCACCTGGTCCAACATTGTATTTCCATTTTCCAAGAGTGGCCTGGAATGCCTGGACATTGGTGCATTTTATAAGTGAATATCTCCCACAACAGGCATGTAAAATACATAACTAAATGATCTGTGTAGTCACAGGTAGATGAGAAATACACTTCATTTTCTAAATATGTTCAAAGTGTTTCACAGAAAATATACAGTTGACCCTCTGTATCTACGGGCTCTGCATCCGCAGATTCAACCAACCACCACTTAAAAATATTTGGAGGGTGGAATTCCCCAAAGGGAACCTTTTATATAAATGTTTGCTACTTTCTATAAGGGATGCCATTTTATTATGCCATTGTATGTAATGGGACTTTTGGTATCCATGGGGGGATTCTGGAACCAAACCCCAGAGGATACCAAGGACCCACTGTACAGCTTAAGTACAGCAATGGCACAGTAATCATAGTGCATGTCTGGGAAATCTGAGTGTAATGCCAGTGCTCCCTGGTGTAACTTGGATGTGTGTAGTGCTGCCTTCAGTGTTCATGTACCATACTACAGAAATCCAGTTGATCTCTCGGGGGGGGGGGGGGAGAAAAGCATGTGAATTTGTCTGAGTATCTTTGTCTATATTTTTTGGTTAATTTCAATTGCGTCTGCATTTACTGCATAGTTCTTCTCCCTTCTCTTTGGTGGCATTGTATCTGATGCCCTTTGGAAAAATGTGTTTGTTCTTCTCCTTGCAGAAATGGGAGTTTTTAATACTTACATATACAGCTGCCCCTCCACATTCGCGAACTCAGCATTCACGGTTTGGGGAGGGCCCCACCGCCCTCCCAAAACCGTGACATGGGGCCTCCGCAAGCCTTGTGAAGGCCCGGGGAGGGAGGGGGGAGAGCCGGGGAGGCCTCCACGGGGCCGTCGGAGACCCTCCGGAGGCCCCATGAAGGCCCTGGGAGGGAGGGGGTAGGGCTGGGGAGGCCTCCACAGGGCCTTCGGAGACCCTCCGGAGGCCCTGTGAAGGCCTTGGGGGGGGAGGGGGAGGGGGAGGGCCAGGGAGGCCTTCACGGAGCCTTCGAAGGCCTTGCGACGCCCTGGGTGGGAGGGGATAGGGCAGGGGAGGCCTCCATGTGGCCTTGCGAGGCCCTGTGAAGGCCCTGGGAGGGAGGGGGGAGGGCCGGGGAGGCATCCACGAGGCCTTGGGAGGGTCTCCTGAGGCCCTGTGAAGGCCTAGGAAGGGACTGGGGAGTCCGGAGAAAGCGACTATGGGGCCTCCGGAGGCCCCATGGTCGCTTTGGCGGGGGAGGGGGAGGGCAATCATTATTCGCAGATTTTTCACATTCGCGGGGGTCTGGGGAACCTAACCCCCGCGAATGTGAAGGGACGACTGTTTTTGGGTTGCACAGTGAAACTGGCAACTCAGTCCTCTCCCATGCTATAATTAACTCTGGCATAAGCTTCTGTTAATGATTATTTTGTTGAAATCAGTGAGGTATGAAACTGCATAACTCTCCCCCCCACCAATGTTGACATTTGTCTGTTTCTTCCTAGATTTTGCATGAACTTGTTCCTTCCCATGAACTAATGTTGGAATTTTACATCATGCTGAGCAAGTCAAGTAAGACTTTCCAACTACCATATTTCTTTCTCTAACTTAGTAGCATCAGGGTCTGGCTGACAACTGTTTTCTGAGGGAGGATAGAATAAAAAAGCAACCTTAGACATAATTATATACAGTTGCCCCTCCACTTTCGCAGCTTTCACATTCATAGTTTTGACTATTTGTGGTTTGCTCAGGAAACACCTCATTTAAATCAGCTTCACTCCCTTGCACACAAGGGAGAGGAGCCTATTTAAATGGAGTGCACCCTGACCAAACCGTGCTGCCTAACTCCCCGCTCTCCTGGGGCTTGGCTCCATTTGGGGTGGAGAGGCAAGCCCTGAGAGAGGGGGGAGTTCAGGGCAGAGGTGCTTTTCAACCACCACCACCCCCACCCTTCCCAAAGCAGCGATTGGCTTCTTGTGAAGCCCATCGCTGCCTTGGAAAGGGTGTGTGAAAAGCCTCCCTCCCACCCCTCCCTTCCCTTCCCAAGGCAGATCGCTGCCTTAGGAAGAGGGGGTGAAAAGCCTCCCTCCCACCCCTCCTTTCCCTTCCTAAGGCAGATCACTGCCTTGGGAAGGGTCTGTGTGAAAAGCCTCCCACCCCCAGTTCATTTCTTATTCGTGTTTTTTTTCACATTCGCGGGGGTTGGCTGCCCCTAACCCCCGCGAATGTGAAGGGATGACTGTAGATCAAGCGTGAGGAACTTCTTTTAGCCTGAGGGTCAAATTTATTTTCAGAAAAGTTCTTGGTCTATGTGCTAGTGGTGGACAAGGCAAAAGAACAGACAAAAATACCATCCCATTTTAGCTTTACCATCCCATTTTAGCTTAAAGTGATTGCTGCTAGTAACTAAGCCTTAAGATATTTGTTTTAATCTTTTAGAATGGGGAAACAGATACACACACACAAAAGCTGGGAAACCACCAAACAATCTTGACATGGAGAAGGGTAGCATGGCTTTCTGGGGAATCCTGGGGGACCAGATTGGAATCCCAGAGTCTGACATAGGCAGTTAGTTACAAGTGACCCCTGGTATAAATAAACGCTTATAGAAGAAGAGCATTATTTTAACCACTTGGGCTGCTTTGCCAGCTGTGACATATCTGGAGAAAGCAAAGCTGATTTCAGTTACACCTGCTTTGGTTGCAGCAAGACCAAAAAACTGGAATGCATCCTGTCTTGGTTTGCCTTTGAAGGCAGTTCATATACTTTGGCTGGGATAGAAAATGTATGCCTGAACACTTGTAGACTTTAAACATTTTTGTCTTATCATGCCAGTATTGTACACTGGCTTCCTTTTTGTTTCCTGGCTCAGTGTAAAGGGCTGTTTTTCACCTTTTTAAAGCCTTGAGCAGTTTGGGGTAAAGTTACTTGAAGGACTGTCTGCAACCTTGTGAACTTGCCCAGGTTCTGAGATAGACCTTGGAGGTTTTGTCATCTTGCCCACTATCAAAGTCCCACAGACTGATAGGTACCAGAGATAGGACATTTTTTACCATGGCTTCATGTCTTTAGGATCCCCTACAACAAAAACATATCTGGCTACTTTTCTGGGGACTTCTAAGTGAATTTTGTTTCTCATTTGGCTTTTATTTTATACTAGCCTCACATTTTCACTGTTGCCACATTACCTGTGTGTGTGCATGCCTTCAAGTCACCCTGACTTGATTTTTCAAAATGTTTTATTGTTTAGCATATTTATTATTGGAATATGGGATGTATGTTAAATAATGAAACAAACACAGAGGCTGAGGCATCAAATGGATTTTAAAATGAATAGTTTAACATTTTAGCATGTCCTCCAGGCTGAATGTAATACAGGTCGACCCCCATATTCATGGTTTCATTATTCACATCCGAAAAAACAGGTTCCCTCTAGGCATATCTAGGTCCTCCAATGTGATTCGGTGGTCAACTTCCGGCATTTGCCTCATTGAAAATAATAGGGTTACCTATTATCCACAGTTTCAGGTATCCATGGGGGTGATGTTGGAACATACTCCCTGTGGATACGGGGGTCAATCTGCATGTGTAATAAAGCCAAATGAAGGCAAAAATACCTTATAAATAAGAGGGAAAATACAGCAAATTTAAGAAATGAAGTGGAAGCAAAATTAGGAGGACAAGAAATAATAAGGTTGAAGGAATGGATGGGGAAAATGAAAAATAAAAATTATATGGAAAAAATATTAAAGGAGCAAGGATTTACATGGTTTAAATTGATACAGTTAGAATGATGGACAAAAAAAATGGTTAAAGGAGGGAAGTTGTAGAAAAAATACAAAATTTGAGGAATTGATTATAAAAGCTACTCAAGAGAAAGAAATTTTATATAAAAGGTATTACAAGTAAAATATATAAAATGTTAATGGATAATGAAGAAGTACAATATTATCTTAAAGATGTTTGGAAAACAGATGTAGCAACTGTAACAGACAAATCTAAGTGGGGGAAAAATATGGAATATGCAACATTTGAAAACATTATCAGTAAGAATAAAAGAAAATTACTATAAGATTATATGGAGATGGTATTTAACCCCAATAAGATTGAATCAAATAGATAAAAAGTATTCAGCACAGTGTTGGAGGGGATGCCAAGAATTGGGAACGTATATTCATATGTGGTGGAATTGCAAATATGTGCAGAAATTTTGGAAAATAGTAATGAAGGAAATAAGTGAGATACTGGAGATAAATATACCTTTATGCCCTGAAATAGCATTATTATCATATTGTGAAAAAATACAAGAATCTCAAAGTGTTAAGGATTTATTAACAAATCTGCTGACAGCAGCAAGGTTAATAATAGCAAAGAAATGGAAAATACAAGGTGAATACCAAATAGAAGAATGGTATAATGAAGTATGGAATATAGCTATAAATGAGAATTTAACAAATATGGTTAAGAAAAAAAAAGAGGGTTAAATAAGAATGTTTTTGGTGAAAAATGGAGTAAATTTTTAGAATTTTTATTAATAAAGGGGAGAGGAAACAAACCTGAGTTGGAAACAATGGTATTTTGGAAAGAGGGATGAATGTAAAGGGAAGTTCATCGGTGGAGGGAATTACTGTTATATGTGTTTGTTAAGTTTAATGTATAAATTGTATGTTCTGTAATTTTAAAAATTAATATAAATAATTAAAAAAATAAGAGGGAAAATAAAGTTGCAAATATTTGATAAATTCCAGCTAATCTTTGCTGTGCTGGACTTAGCCTCTGAATATGGATTCTGAAGGAAACTTGCCCAAACAAAGTTCAGAATGGTAAAGAAGAACAGAAAGTCTGCAAGTGAAGAGAAACAGTACAAAAATAAAATCTGTATCTCTATCATAAAAATGGAAATTGGGGAAGGTAGTAGAGGAATCTAGTAGCACCTTAACACTAACTCATTTGTTTCAGCTGTTTGTGTTACAAGACAGAAGAGTTGTCTTTAATATAAGTCCATTGAAGCTTATATACTGGTAATTCTTTTGGAAAAGGTATCCAGTGTGGCCTAAATCCAATTTTTAGACCCAACTAGAATACTTCAACTTGAATCAGTGAGACTGACCAAAGTGCTGTCTTATGGTTCAGTTCTTGATTCAATGGGTCTGTTCTGGTTGGGACCAGCAAAGGGATACATTTTTGTATATGCAAATTTTGCTAATAGTCATATAATAGTTATATTTTATTTTGCCTTGAGTGCTGCTGAACAGGATTGAAGCTCTTACTTGTAGTATTATAGAGCAAATGGGTTTCCCCTTACTGATTAATATGTTAAATCGGAATGAAGCTAAGTGTCATTCAAATTTAGCCCAAGGTGAGCTCTCTCTCTCTCTCTACCTTACCCCAGAATAGCTTGGATTATCCTGCCAAATGGTAAGGAGAATTTGCTATGCATGTTAATGTGATGTGTGATCTTAGTGGTTGTTTGTACCCTCCTCTGAACATCTAGATCTTGTGGCTTACTAATTAATATGGGATGCCTTAAAGCATTATCTTCTAATTGCAGAAAAAAATAAACATCACGAACAGCGCCTAAAAGTAATTTTTGCTGCTTTGGACTTTGCTGGGTGGAAAGAAAATGTAAAAGCATGGAGCTGTTTGGCAAAACAGATTGTAGAAATTCTCCAGAAGTAAGTAAAGTTTTCCTGTCATCTGCCTCATGTGATTTCGTATCTATCCATTGTGTGTGTATATATAAATAGAATCTATTGTAGGCTATACTGTCTCTCACTACAGAGCAGAAAGCTGTATGTCAGCATGCATAAACCTCTCAGCATGTTCAAAATTAGTGGAGAAAGTTCTGGTCCCTTGCATCTACAGAGGTTCAGGGTAAAAGGAATGTATAAGACCTCTTTGAAAGACATGGCCCATATTTACAGAGCACAGCCAAGCCACTGACTTCATTTTCTAGAATAGTTTACTACAGTGCTTCTCAAAATGGCACTCTGTGGACTGGAACTGGTCCATGAGCCATTGTATCAAAGGCCGCTAAGAGGTCCAAGAGCACCAACAGGGTCACACTACGCCTATCGATCCCCAAGCAAAGGTCATCAGCCAGAGCAACCATGGCAGTCTCAACTCCATATCCTGTCCTAAAGCCAGTTTGAAATGGATCTAGATAATCAGTTTCATCCAAGACAACGTGGAGTTGGGAAGCAACTGCCCTCTCGATCACCTTCCTTAAAAAAGGGAGCAAGGAGTTATATAGAGGGGCAGGATAGAAATAAATATTATCATCATCATCATACTGAGATTGAAAGGGCATTGCGGAATCTCCTTTTTCAAGAAGGCTAACCCTTAGTGTCCAGATTTTCGTTGACTCACAGCCTGAGCCTCTATTACTCACTATTCTGCAGCATTTATAGATAACAGGAATAAAGACTTTGCTCCCACTATCAAAAAGCACACCACTGATATCTAATACTTAAATCCTTTGCTTATTGTGGTGTTTCACCCTATCAGCCATACAAGCAACAACTGCTGAAATTTCTTCTTCTACACAACCTTTAAAGGGACAGGAGCCTTGTCCCTTATTTTATTTTACCTGTCAGTTTGTGTGTTTGAGTGTGAGAGAGAGAGACAGAGATACACACACACACACACACACAGCTTTAACTTTGGTGCCATAGTAATAGACTTCTCAGTCTCTTCACACAAAAATCCTCCTGCTTATGCCCCTACACCATACTTTCTTAATTTTGGCAGCTTAATTTGGGATGAGGGTTGTTATTTTGTTGCTATTATTAAACAAAAGTTAGTAATCATTGCAAATCTACTTCCCATTGCCCAGAAAGTTAACATTAGATACTGATCTACCTTCTGTCTAGCCCTGGTACATATTCTAAGCTACCTCTGCAGTGTTCTGGAAAAGTACTGGATTCTCATTTATCTGCACATGAGTTAAAGTCTCTTTGGGCCTGGGCTTCATTTAGTCTTCTCTTATTTTTCTCCAGCTCTGACAAGCAGCTTGACTGGCTCAGAAAGGAATGGAGTACCCGAAAGGATTGGTGGCCAGCCTTCCATTTCAGCCTTTACTTGGCAAAAAGGGACTGGCAGGAAAATGAGGACCTGGCTTATGAAAAAGTACTGGTGGCTGGAATTCTTGTAGGAAAAGGTACGTCTCTAAAATAAAAGTTCTCTTTCTCTACACAGAGTATATGATCATTGGCATCCTGTTCGGTAATTTTTTAGTCATAAGTCTGACTTATAACATTGCAGTTCACCTTTACAGTCATTGCATCACACACACACCCTGCAAAGCGTACCTTTTACACTGCACAGCCCCTCCCCCCCAACATGGCCAGTTCCAAGTTGCCAGAGAGCAGGGGCTGAGTGATAATGCATCAAGCCCTCTTCCTGTAGCTGGATGTACTGTGACAGGGGATTACTGTGGCTGGCTGCTGCAGGGCGTCCCACTACTAGAAGGAAGCAGAACTCCTTGCTATTTGGCAACTTAGAAATGGCCTTGCTGGGGTTGCATGGCTTAAAATGTAGGTTTTTGGGGGTAGTATCTGTAGATTTAACAGGGGGATGTAGGATTTTGGCCAGAAATGAAAAAGATTAAAATTTGGAAAGTAGAAGATAGCCATCCAGATGGCTCACAGTCATTGCTAAGCTTTTCCTCCATGGATTTGACTCATACACTTTTAAAGGCACCTAAGTTTGTGGCTGTCATAACCAGAGCTTGGAAACGTTACTGTTTTGAACCACATCTCCTTGAACATACACACTGACAGCATAGTCAGTGGCCATGCTGGCTAGGGAGGTTTCAGGGAGTTATAGTCCAAAAAAAGAAAGTTTGCCAATTTCTGATCATTACATCAAGTAAATTCCATAGTTTAAAAGAAGAGTGGGAATTATGGGGATTACCAGATGTTTTTGGACTGCAGTTCCCATTATAGTCAATGGTGAGTTCTACAACATCTGGAGGGCCATAACAGTTCCCACCTTCTGGTTTAAAAGGCTAATGCTTTCCTTTCTGTGTGTCACAATTAGCACCCCTGCCCTGCATTGCACTCCATCCATTCAGAACAGTAAAGGGGGATATTTAACTTGTTGGAGCCTTTGGGCTTGGGATGTATGGCATTATTTGTTACCTCCTGGTTTGTTAGTATTTAAGCTCTACGTAGCTCTAAAACCCTTGTGCGGCTGTTTTAGATATTAAGGCTGCTTTATTTCCAGAAAATCACCACCACAAACTGTGCCCCCTCCACTTTTCAACTTGAAATGGTGCCATTAAACAAGTTGCTTCCAGATGTAGAGTAAGTTTTGTAGATTAGTTCTGTATTGTAAAGTGAGTACTACTTCCTATGTGTTTTACTGTAAAGGGACTAGAGAGAGAATTACTAAACCCTGAGGCTGGCACACTTGTGGTGATCTGCACATGCTGGCAAGATTTTTGATTTAGCCTGACCCTACCTCACAGGGTTGTTGTGAAGCTAAAGGGATGGTGGGGGAGATATAAAAAAGTCTCACCATCCCTTACCAATGGTTATACTGGCTAAGGCTGACAGGAGTAACAGTCCAATAACGCCATCACGGCCACAGTTGCCAAGCCCTTAGATTGCTTGGAAATAAGTACAGTAATAAGTATTTACTTTGCACATGCTTGTTAATGGTAATTAAAAAGAACAGATTTTGTGAGCAGGGATTACCATCTTTCCCTTGTGTAACCAAATACATGGGAGGATCTACTAGGTTATATTCAGATCGTGAAAATAAAATCTGAAAGATGAAATGGAAGCCAAGTGCCTGTTTCCTTCATATAACACTATAAATATGGAACAAATTAAATGGGCTTGCATCCAGTAGAACCTTATTTGCCTTATATTTTCTCCTTTTTAATCTCCCAGTCATCCTGACGTGGTTTCATTTTTGTGTTTTATATGTGTGTCTAGATTCCAAATATTTTAAATACATCATACAACAAGACTATAAAGTGAGGAAGAAAAAAATCAAACCATTGAAGACATTTGTGAAGGAACACAGCTGGGTCAATTTGAGATTGTCTGATGTTTGATTACTTTGAGGTCAAATGTCTTTTAAAAAGGATGCTAAATTATTTTTTCCAGATTGTATGAGTTTCAGATTTTATACAAATCTTCCCTGCAAATAGTTACTGCATTTGAAAAAGGTAATACAAAAATGAGAACCATTTTTTTGTTGGGGGGGCAGGAATCTACAAAAACCAACCAGGTTCCTGTCTTATAATAAATCTATTTGAAGATACACATTGTTTTACTTTGAATTATTGCTAAAATAAAAATCCAGGCTCAAAGCTTTATAGGAAACAGATTTTATCACTTACATTTCAAAGTCTTCATATTACGTATTTCAAATATGCTCTTGAACAGAGTCTGTGAGTAGTCGACATATACAGTGTATCAAACACATGCTGGGAATGTAGCTTGCATCCTACAATTAAAACTGTAAAATGAGTTGCCCCAAGAAATACCACCTCTCACTCCAAGGCTGTTGAAACTTGGAAGGATGGGCATAATCTGTTTCCTTCGTGACAAGCATAGTCCAGTGTGTTGGCTGCTTATATGTGGTGAATTTTGGACAAAAGACAAGTGTTCTGTTTTTACTATCCTCTGTCTGGAATCCTGTTGGTCAGTCCCAGCTAGAGTAGTCCCATTAAATCGATTGTTGAATGGTGTGTCAATGTATAGGTAAGTCCAACTGAGACAATGTGTCTACTCTAGTCAGGATGCCCTGGTTTCAGCAGTGACCAGGAGTGCATTTACACAGCTAAAACTAATGCGCCAACTGCGCCTGTTCCTTGAGACACCAGATCTGGCTATGGTGTCACATGCCTTGATTACATCTTGATTGGACTACTGTAATGCACTCTATGTGGGACTGTCTTTGGAAACTGTTTGGAAACTTCAGCAGGTCCAGAATGCTGTGGCCAGAATGCTGACCAGAGCTAGTTATAAGGAGTGTATAACTCCCTTATTAAAACAGCTTCACTGACTACCGATTCATTTCTGGGCACAATTCAGAGTGCTGGTCATGACCTATATGGCTTGGGTCCAAACTGTTTGAAAGACCCTGTCTCTTGATACAAACCTGTCAGAACTTTAAGATCATCAAGGGAAGGCTTACTCTTAGTCCTGCCATCATCACAGGCTCACTTGATGAGGACATGAGAGAGAGCCTTCTTGGTGGCTGCTCCCACCCTCTGGAACGCCTTCCCTTGGGAGGTTAGGCTGGCCCTTTCCCTGCTTTCCTTTTTCCAGCAGGCAAAGACATTTTTATTCAAGCAGGCTTTTAATACATAGCTTCTTTTTAAAAGCTTTTTTACATTATTACTTCCATACATAATATTGCATAGAATAATGCCTGCCTCAAGCTTCAAAATATGTTGCCTACTCTGATTGTAAAAGGAGCATTGGGAATGGATGTAAAGTTATAACAGAAGATGCAAGCAAGGGGAAAAGTCACCAGGGAGTCTGTAACTGGGGAAGCAGGAAAATTAACATAGCTTTGGTTGAGCCTCTTAAAAACTGAGATCTTGGTTTTACTACTTTTCATTCAGATTACTGATTTTTTAAAAAATGTATTATTACTACCTCTGTTTATAGTTATTGAATCAGTTTAGTATGCTGTCTAGATGCCTTTGGTTTTGCATTCTTGTGAAACCAAAGGACAGTGCATGTACGTCACAATGCTTGGATTATTTTGGTGTTTTAATATGCTGTGAGCCACCTTGTGGATTGTTTCTGGAATGGAGGGATGTGATAGAGATACTTTTAACAAATAAAAAGTATAAAAGCAATCCATTTAGCATCTTAGGCTTGCGAAAAATAGAGTATCAAAACTACAATGTTAGAATAAGAAAATAGGGAAGCTCTTGCTGGATCAAACCAAACCCCTATTTTGTAGACTGCTTAGAAATTACATTGGTCATTAGGGTTGCCAGTTGAGGATCATCCCAGGCCCTGAGGTTTCTGGGCCAAAACCTTAGACCTAGGGATGGCCCTTGGTGGTGGTCATTAAGTGTAATGCATTAAGTACCAACCATAGTTGTTCACAGCTTGTAATTGAAACACGTACTTACACAATAACCTTGCCCCATGTTTCCCTGTTTGGAAATTAGGACAGAAATCTTAGTGAAAGGACTGTTCCCAAATCTATGTGAAACAAGGGAATTATTTCTTCTCATTTACTTAGGGAAATGAGCTAAGGAACATTTAATCTAGCCTACTAGCCTCTGACCAGAAGATGGATACAGAGCAGAGTGGAAGGTTACACCTGGCACTGCAACAACTGGGAAGAAAGGAAGAAGCCAAGTAAATACACAGATCCCCCCACCCCACCCCAAGAGTCTTTGCAATTTGCAGTAGCAAGCTGCGGTTCTGTTAGCTGAACTGGACACTTGACACAGTCCTTGCCTCTTTCCTGGAGTTGAGCCCCCAAAACTGGAGAATTTGCACCCTTGTCTCCTGCCTGGAGATGATCCATAAAAACTGGGGACTTGGGGCAGGCCCTGAGATCTGGCAACCCAATTTATATTTCCTACCAGACAATACAGGGAGGCATAGTGTCTCTGGAACATGATGTGATGTAACAGCCATTCTGACTGTTAGCAATTGATAGCCCACTCCTTCCTGAATTAGTCCAATCCCTGTTTTTTGTTGTAGCTGTGTGCCTTCAAGTCATTTCTACTTTATGGCAACCCTATCACAGGTATTTCTTGGCAAGGTTTGTTCAATGGAGGTTTGCCATTGCCTTCCTCTGAGGCTGAAAGGGTGTGACTTGCCCAAGGTCACCCAGTGGGTTTTTACCAGTTCCTGTTTGGAGCTGATCAAATTGGCAGTTGTCTCTGCAATTTGCAGTAATAAATCCCACAGTGCTGTGGGAATCTTATCTTTTCTGAATCTTTCTCCAGTCAGCTCTCATAGATGATCCTAGGATCTATTATTATAAAAGTGGAAGAAAACTTCCTCCTGACCCAGTTCCCCATACTGTGCAAAGTTTTATACATCTTTATGTTTCCCTTTGCCTGCTTTGCTTCTAATCTAAGTAGGCCCAGATAGTGCGACCTCCCAATTCCTTCAGCGTTTTGTTTGTCTTTTTTGCACTTTTCTGATACAATCGACTCCTGACCCATGAGTTGTCTGGACTAAGGAGCCAGGCCAGGGGTGGTGGCTTTGATAGCAGGAGTAGGCAAAGTGCAGCCTGCTGGCTATATGAAGCCCTTCCATATAGGAAATTTAAATTCAAATTCAACCTCCTGAAAATTTAGTGGCAAACCATAATGTGTGATGTTGGCAATTGGAAAAGGAAGTATTTAATTGCCTCCAAATAAACAATCAAAATGTTTTTGTTGGTGATTCTTTTATCTTTTTGAGGTTTATACCATAGCATGGACTTCTCTTGATCACCTGATATCTGCTGGATCTGCAGTGTCACCTTTCGTCCGTCAGCAGGGGTGGCATTGCATCATCGCTGAGCGAAGCCAGAAACTCTCTCCCCTGGCAAACAGCCATGGTAGCACAGAGAGTCCACTGCTTGTTCTGTCCTTGGTTCAAGATCACATTGCCTGTCATAGAGCTGAGTCTCCTAGGCAAAAATTAAAGGTCATCTTAGATTAAGATCCCATCATGAAGGCTCTGGCACTTTCCTATTCCTAACAGTGCCTCATAACTGCTATGAACGATTGCGGTTGGAGGACAAATGGTAATTAAGATAAGGGTGCCAACTGAGAAATTACCCTCCCCAGAAGTGGTGGGCCTCTAGATTATGTTGGACTGCAACTCCCAGCATTCCTCACATTCCTTTGGCTTGCTGATAGGCCTGATAGGAGCTGCAGTCCAACAACATCTATTGGGCTACACTTTGCCCAGACTTCATATCTCTGAAATTGCTGATTAGTATGGCTTAGTTTCATAAATAAGGATTAGAACAGTGTTTCTTAAACTATCTAATATGGGGACCTGGCAATCTCTCTTCCCCCACCCCAGCCATGTGCCAGGGACCAATTTTCATGCTAAGTGGATACAACTGTTCCCTTTTTTCCTGGAAGCTCTCCAGGGACTGGCACTGGTCCACAGACTACCACTTTGAGTAGCCCTGGATGGTTTCAGTTGTAAAACCTGCATTGGCCTGAATGCTAATTTGCATTCTAAATACCACTCTTTTGCATGGTCAAATATTGGACCCAGTGTAGATTTAACTTTCCAAATTTCTTAATGGTGTTTAGGATTGTTGTGCCAATTTTTTTCTTCTCTAGCTGCAAACAAATTCTTCCATCCGTTCGCTTTTCACTGCTAATCATGCTGCATTATGTCTCAATTAATGGTGAGATCATCCATGATTAGCATTTTGGGGATGGTGACAAGCACAGAACAAGTATGAATGCAAACTGGGGAACAGACAGTTTGCATTCATCCTCTTTCTCCTTCTCCTTTTCTTCTTCATTATTAGAGTTATGCTGAACAGTCTCTCCTGTTTTGATTCTGGGATCAATGGTAGTGCTTTTGGTCTTGGGGAGAGAATATTTCCTGAAAGAAAATTATGAAAAGGTTCACCTTAAAAAACAACAACCCAACTTTGTCTGTCTTTCTCTGTTTATGGCTACCATCATCATCATCATCATCATCATCATCCTCTCCCCAAAAAGAAGGAAATTATAGCAATACTGATGTCTAATTCCCCATTTTACAGATCTTCTGAATAGCCTCTGGCAAACTGGTTTGTATGCCCCAGTTTCCAGTGGGTAAAGAGAGGACATCTGTTAAACTATAATTTTAAAATACTGTTGCAAGCATGAATACATTACATGACTATGAGCCCAAAGCTGTCGTAATGGGAAAAGTATTATTCTGCCCTGCTGATTATCAAAATCCTATTTTTATTTCAGCATACTTAGGAGTTGGGGGCAGGAGGAGGCAGGAGGAGAAAATCCTACTTCATTCCTTCACAACTTGATCTGAGTTTGACTAAGCTCAAGTCAATTAGAGTGGGTACGTAATGGATGAAAGTGATTCATCTTTGTTCCCAGCTATTTTGCTGAGCTGTGGTATCTTGACCTTTGTGAATGGGCAGAATAATCCTTTCCTATAGCTAGTCAACCAGATAATATAGAATGCCTGCTGTATTTGTAACGTTTGCATAATTTCTGTCTTGGCGCGCACACACACACACACACTTCCCTTCTCCCTACACACACACTGTTACTGAGTGACCTATACCTCCTTCTGTGCTCTTCAAGGGGCATATAGATTTGCAAAAGGGAAGGCGTGGAGGATTCTGCTGTGTGAGGCGTGGAATAGCAAAGAGGCGGGCTGGAGGGTTGCTTCTTAGCTTTCCAATAGTAAACTTAATGGGAGAGTCAAAGAGAGAAAGAGTGTAAGCAAAGCTGAGCAAACACTGATCTGTGCTAGCTGGGATGTTTCAAATATTCAGAAGATGAACAACCCTAACCTTCAAGGTGGTCACTTCTCAGAACCCTCTGCCCTTAGAAGGCCTCCAGTCAGCAAGATGACTGGAGGCTCTCATAGCTGTAGTTCTGGGATTTCTTTCTGTTCTTCCAGTTTTATTACTTGCTTCTCCTTTGTCCTGTTGTGTCAAGCTAGGGTCCTGCTGGGACATCCCCAGTGCCTTGACTATGGGCCTCCGTTCCAGCCACCTTTCCACCTGGAATTCTGCTCTGCCTATGAGACGTTTGGCTGTTGTGACCAAGACAAGGACAACACAATTGCAGCCAAATACTGGGAGGTCATGGATTATATTGATCCCCACGCCCACAAACTGTGTGGAAAATACATCAAAGATATCTTGTGCCAGGTAAGACAGTGGCTATGGGCCATTTGGTTGGACTTTTCATTGTAAACTATTGTGGCTTTTTTTTTTTAAGAACTAAAGGATTATTTTTTTGAACTGGCATATAGTAAAACTAAATGAGTTGTTTTGTGTCTGAGATTGCTGGAGAATACATCAAGGACATCTGCGTTACTCACATGTGAAACTTAAATTTTGGAACAATGCCAGAATTACACAGTAAGTAAGGACACTCCTGTTTACAGCCCCACACTATGAAAGAGCTTTTAAACTAAAACCCAAAAACATTATTTAACAGGATTTATATAATTATTAGAATACTATATATGGGTGAAGTTAATGCTTTGGGGTCCTCTTATACTTGACATAGTTTAAGGCCTCTGCATATTTGAATCTAGCCCTGGGATGGAGAGAGATGGTGGTTTGCTTTTTCTTATCATGGATATGAAGGCATCTTGAAGGAGAGATTATTGTTTGGGGTGCTTGCATTAATTAATCACTGGAAAACAGGTTTTGTGGACCTCTGAAGTGTTGGAAAACCTTTAAAACTTTTTTGAACAGTGATAGCCATGTGACAAAAGAAAATAAGTACATCATGAGACGTGAAACCTTTCTCAAACCGCTTTAAAATCTTTTAAATAATAGTGGCCAAGTCTTGTTGGCCAAGTCACTGTATATCAACAACTTAAGCTTCCACCTTTGCACAAGGTTCTTGTGATGCTTTTTACAAACTGTAAAATGTTGTGTCCTCAAGAAGTGCTACAGAAGCTATTCATGGTGACAATCTTATTTCAAATAAAGAAGCAGGTTTGCTGGAAAGGTGTTCTGTTGCTAGAAAGGTGAGGGAAGGAGCAGGTTTGTGCCTGGAAACAAAAGGATAATTGATTCTTCCATTTGTTTTGCAAATATAAACTGACTGGTTAACTCAGCAGCTATAGCAGACTGAGGGTTTTTGTTGTTGTTGTTAAAAGCAGCCCATGGACCTTAGTGTTTTGATTCTCAGATGCCATGAAGGATGTGTTTAGATTGCATTCCTACCTAGTGCCCAGCGAAGTCCTGAAAGCAACCTCAGATCTAACAGCTGGCACTCATGCCTCTGGAACAGTCTTGCTCCAAACTCAGCTGCTCCTTTCCCTCCCCGCTGTGTTTTCTGTCTGGCTAGTTAAGGCTGCCCATCTGGCTGAAGAGAATGGGCAGGGGAGGGAGTGGGAAGAACAATGAGTGAAGAAGGGGGAGCTCCTCTTGGCCTGCTGCCTACCAGGCCAAGAGAGTTCCCTTTTTAACATTTAGCAGTGAAGGTCTTTTTGAGGCCTGCCAGCACAAAGCAGCCAAAACACACACACCAGGCAAATGCTTAATATTTTCCCGGCTTAGCGTCCTTAGTCCTACAATATTATCTGTGCATACTGAATATTCTCTCTTTTAAACGGGGAAACACTCCTAAGACTGTGAAGTCAAAATAAACACTCAAAACAGACAAGTCAGGATTCACTTTTTCAGAATTTAAAAAAAACACAATTTTGTAGTCACAGAACCCTAAAATTCTTCATGAAAAGATACTGTGGGTAGGGGAAATTTGGAAAAGATCAGGTGAAGGGAATTAATTAACTATTTTGGTGGGGAATAAATTACCTTTTGGAAACACTGAATAGAGCTGGGGGCTGCTGGCACATGGTAGTTTTGACGAAGGTTTCTTTTAGAGCCAAACTAGGCATAATTTTAATGTGTTTTTGCATCTAGCATGCATTTTTTTAGGCATGTTAATGAGGAATTTCTTTCCAAATACTAGTTTCAGAGGAAAAGTTTCCTTCAGGATTGTCTGAACTGAGGAGGAAAGGATCAAATTCCTTCTCCCTCTCTGCTCTGATTCAGATCTCATTAAATATGACCTCTCTGAGCATTTAGCGGATATGATCTGCAGGATTTTTCTTTTACAATCTACCCATTAAAATCTAATGATTAGAAGCAAAGAAGATTTAACCACATACTGTATAGTCATGTCTGGTTTGGCCCTTAATCATGCTTTTTCTGTCTGAGCAGAACAGTCTTCATCAACCTGGCACTCTCCAGATGGGTTGGATTACTATTTCTACCATCTTCTGCTGTTGGTTGGGGATGATGGGAGTTGTTGTGCAGTAAATCTGGAGGATGTCTGGAGCACACTGTACAAATGCTGCATAGATCTGTATTAGTATGTTGCGGTTTTGGTAAAACCCATCAAGTCTCAGAAATTAGAAGTGCATCATTACATAATGCATAGTACTTACTGTACAGTTGTCCCTTCATATTTGCTGGAGTTTGGTTCCAGGACCCCCCGTGGATACCAAAATCCGTGAATACTCAAGTTCCATTATAAGCAATGGCATAGCAAAATGGTGTCCCTTATATAAGATGGCAAAATCAAGGTTTGCTTTTTGGATTATTATTTTTTAAAGAATATTTTCAAACCATGAATACTTAAATCTGTGGATACAGAGGGACAACTGTATGTGCCTTCCAGCTGCCTGTACTATTACTTATGGCGACCCTATGAATATCATAGGGTTTTCTTAGGCAAGGAATATGCAGAGATGACTGCCAGTTATTTCCTCTGAAATATAGCCTACAGTGCCTGGTATTTGTTGGTAATCTCCCATTCAAGTACTAATCAGATCTGACCCTGCTTAGCTTCTAAGATCAGATAGCACCTGGTGCCTTTAGAGTACTTGTATTATTTATTGATAAATAAAGTAGAGCAGTTAGCATTTCATAGGCCAGTCTGCATGTCAAAATGCTACAAAAATGCATAACAAAAATTGAGTCTTTACAGGACAGCCAGCTGATAATTTTTTAGCTTATTTAGCTTATTTATAAGCTGCTTTAAAAGATTTATTATCATCATCCATCATCATCATCATCATCATCACTACTACTGCTCCTGCTACTATTACTACTATTACTATTATATCCATTTATATCCCGCCTTTCTCCCAGTAATGGGACTTGAAGTGGCTTACGACATATTTTAAAATGATACAAATTAAAAACTGCACAAAAACTTCAATAAAAGTATAAATATACTCAAAAGCATTATTTAAAAGACAATTAAACAATTTATGAAGTTAAAAACATTAACATTCATTAAAATATTATATACAAACCATAAAACAGCAGAGCATACCATTAAAAGCCCACCCCAATTAGTTTCTAAAAGCCTGATGGCATAAGAATGCTTTAAACTGCTAGCAGAAGAAGTAGATAGATGGAGCCATCCTGGCATCTCTAGGGAGGGAGTTTCGAAGACTGGGAGCGGCCACCGAGAAAGCCCTCTCCTTTGTTCCCACCAAAGGAACCTGAGAAGGTGATGGAACAGAGAGAAGTGCTTCTCTAGAACTGCTTGGAACTCTAATGGGTTCATAAAGGGATATACAGACCTTTGAACAGCCTGGAACTAAGCCATGTCGAGCTTTATAGGTTGAATCACCAGCACTTGAATTGTGCCTGGAAATGAAGTGGCAGCCAATGGAACTGTTGCAACAAGGGAGTTGTGTGCTCCCTGTAGCTAGCCCCAGTTAACAACTTGGCTGAAGCTCTTTGGGCCAACTGAATTTTCTGAGCACTTTTCAAAGGCAGCTCCACATAGAGCACATTACAGTAATCCAAACAGGATGTAACCCATGTGGCCCGATCCAACTTCTCCAGGAACGAGTGCAGTTGGCACACTAGCTTTATCTGTGCAAAAGCACTCCTAGTGACTACTGAGACCTGGGCCTCTAGGCTCAGAGCTGAATCCAGGAGTACCCCCAAAATGCAAACCTGTGTTTTCAGGGGGAGTGTAACTGCATCTAACACAGGCTGAATCCCTATTCCCAGGTCTGTCTTTCAGCTGACCAGGAGCACCTCCGTCCTGTCTGGATTAAGCTTCAGTTTGTTTGCCAGGCACTAGTTTAGCATAGCAACAGCTTCCTTGAAATTAAGTGGAAAGGAGTAATATTGCTGGGTATCATCAGCATGCTGGTGACTCTGACCCCCAAACACCAGATGACCTCTCCCGGAAATTCATGTATATGTTGAACAGCGTAGGGAACAAGACAAAACCCCAAGGGACTCCAAAGGCCAAGGAATTAAACAGGGATTCTCCAGCACCACCCTCTGAGAGCACCCCTCCAGGATATAACGGAGCCACTGTAGAACAGTACCTACAAGCCTCATCCCAGAGAAGCAACTCATGGTCAATGGTATCGAAAGCTGCCAAAAGGTCCACCAGAACCAACAAAGATGCACTCTCCCTATCCAGCTCCTGGTGTAGGTTGTCCACCAAGACTACAATGGGACTAAATTAATCTATTAATTAAAAAAAATATGTATCACAGTCTAGACTTTTTTTTAGCTGCTCCGAACAACATCCAATTTAATAAGCAAAGCTGTAATAAATTGTTTGATGGAAAAACACTTTTACAGATTACTCTCATGTCCCAGATCCCTTAGTGCACAAACACACCAGAATTTAAGAGCTTGTAATACAAACCTCTTACTACTTTACAGCCTCAGTTGAGCCTCTGCTGTTGAATAATGGACAAAGCAACTAGGTAGCTGTGTGGTGATCTAGCACTTTCAAGATGTCCTATGTGGGTTGGTTTCTCTCAATAAAACTGATTGCAGATTTTGTCTCTAAACAATACTGCCAAAACAATAGGGAAAATTTTTACAATGTCAACTTCAGGTTGGCGTGGTTGATGGGTCTTTTCGGGAATGAAAGGAGTTTGCATCCGGTGAATCCTGTTCCTTGTCCAACCCATCTTGGACAAGCCTCTAGAAAGCCCCATTCTGGGGCTTGCTGCCAGATTAACACCTCATACCCTGGGACCCAGGAACAGTTTTTAAGGTGTGTGTTGTGTGTGAAGGGAGGGAGGCTTAACAGGTTGTTATTAATTTTGCCTACTTGTGGGGGTCAGGGAGGATTACTTTTCCCATCTATTATCATTTAAATATTCCTAAATATGAAGACTTACAATGTACTGTAATATGTACTTAGAAGTCCCCTCCATGTGTTCAGTGTAGCTTACTCCCAAGTAAGCATGTATAGGATAGATTGCTGGCAGCCTTGCTTATTCCTGGGAGTTCTCAAGAACAACAATAGTCTTAATATTTCTGTCAGAGGATGATAGGACACGCATCCCCAACAGAAGCCCCCAAACTGTCTCAGTAGACTCAGTAGCAATCTGCTCCCAAGAATACTCACACACAGAGTGTTTGACATCCAAATAAGCAGGAGGCACTTTTATCTTCAAACTCAAACAGTTGCAATACAGTATATACAAATATTTAAAATCCAAGGAGAAACTGCTTCACCAGGCCTCAGCATTCACAGGAAGAAGGAAATGAAGCTCTGTTCTGAGCTCTCATATATATATATATATATATATATATATATATATATATAAAACTTAGGGTTCAGTCACCAACCCCTGACAGTTTCTTAGTGTGATCATTTTTTACACTTGTGATTGATAATGCTGGAGGAAGCTCAACTATGTAGGAGTCTTCATGGTCCAATTTTGCCAGATCATGGGGGAAAGCTTCAGACCCCTGTGCCTTGTTTTAGGGGTGCTCCAGCCCTTCGTTCCCCTGTTTGAAGGGCTATCCTCATTCCCAGTACCATAGTTCCTTTTCATCAGCAAAGGGGAACTTCTGCTCAACCCTTATTCCCTCCAGCCAGCAGACATATGGCCTATAGGTCATATGAGAAATTACCCTACCCAGAAATTGTCAAAATGTGGCCTTCCATATGATGTTGAACTATAACTCCCAGAACTCTTCACCACTGTCTTGCTGATAGGCCTGATGGGAGTTGTTGTCCTGTCTCAGCTAGCACACACTCACAGACTGAACAAGGGAGGAAGCAATTAGCTTGAAGTTCTGAGATAGCTTGGCAAGGGCAATAAATCAACGGGGCTCAGAAAGTGTTCTTGCCTGTGGGGATCCCCTTGGCAAATGCGTAGTCAAGGCTGGTCAAGGTTCAGGGAAATGAGCAGTGTTTTCAGGCAGTTCAGGGTCTAAGAATCCAGCAAGGGTCGCTTGGTAGTCAGGGATCAGAGTCACGATCAAGAATGCCAGGTAGAAAGCAGACAAGTTACTTCCAGCAACCAGCCCTAGCCAGAGTCAGCTCTTAAAGGGGCTGGCACCAACTGGCTCTAATCCAGAGTCCCTCCCTTGCTGCTTGGCAAGGAGCCTCACTGAGTATCTCTGCTCTGCTCTCCGCTCCACACGCTGGGTCTGTGGACTTGGGGGCCATGCTGTTTCCCCAGCTGCATCTTCTGCTGAGTCAGCTGCAGGTGAATCCTGGCTCTGTTCCTCCTTAGGCTGAGGCTGCTCTTCAACTGGAAGAGCTGCATGACTCTCTCCCACAGACTTGGAGTCCGAATCCTGGCCCATGACACTTGCAGTCCAACAGGTCAGGAATGTTTAATTAATTAGTCATCTTAGTGTTCCCCAAACTGGTACTCTCCAGATACAGAACCAACCTTGCTGGTTGGGGGGTTCTGGGAGTTGTCTCCCACCCAAAGATATCTTTTCTATGCTCTGAGATCCAGTTGTGCTAGACTACATCTTCCGCCGCCTCAAGACAGCATGGGCAATTTGACTGGAGATTATGGAGAATGTATTTAAGAATCCTGGAGAACAACATATCTTTTTAACTGCTAACAAGCCTGCAGTTCTACGGGAACCTGAGCTTTTGGTAACTAATAGTGTATGCTTCTATAATGCTCTGAAATATAACAAAGGGACTTCTATAAACATTTCAGTGCAAAAAAATTGCTCGTGCAGGGAGAAAAAGAACAAGTTTTAATGGCCCATCTGTAATTTTCACTGGTAAATTGGGAAAGATTGCTAATTTTGTGTAGCTCTAGGTTAAAGATTCTGTGGAAGCAGCTTTTCCAAGAGGCAATGAGATCATTATACATTGGCAGACACGATAGTCATGGGAACCTAAAGACTTCATATTTCATCTGTTCTCTGATGTAAAAGTTGGATCAATTTACAGTGCACCCACTCACAATCTGACATAGATCATAATCTACTAGGTAATCTGTTTTGTTTTTGTAGGCCCAAAGGCAGTCTTCCTCAACCTGGTGCCCTCTAGATATTATATACTACAAATCCCAGAGGTCCACAGATAGCCTAGGCACTCCAGCACGTGTGGTAAGCACAAGGTTGCATAAGGCTGCCCTAAGAAACGTTTTAAGTAATATCTGCATCCCACAGCTATTGATACTACTTAATTGTCATGGCTCCATCATAAGGAATCCTGGGAATTATAGTTTTGTGAGGTACTAGGATCTGTAGCAAAGGATTCTAAGCACCTTTCCAAACTACAGATCCCAGGATACCTCAGGATGGACTCATGATGTTAGCTTTGAAGTGGTCTCAAAATGCTATAACTATATGATGCAGCTGCATCTTGCCTCAGGCATTTTTATCCCCAATGGATGTTAGCTGCTTTCTTTAAAACAGTGACAATGGACGGATGAGGTCTGGACCTTGGGAGATAGGATAGGATCCAAAGGAACCAGTGAGAGAAAGGTCCTCCTTTTGCCAAAAAGACAAATGGACCTTCTTTTGTTGCCTTGCCTTTCAAAGTAGCACACTGAGAATTTTGAGGACTCAGAGAATTTAGCTTATTTCTTGTTCTCAAAAGAAAAATGCATTCTCCCCACGTGTAAATGCTTGTAAAATTAAGCTGTGGCTTAAACAAGTCTGGAGGGCTGGTATCAAAATATCTTCTTGGGATCTGCATCTATCCTAACCCAAGACATTTTGCTATCTGAATCAGAACAGCAAATTATGTTTCCCCAAATCTATTATGATGAAGTGCATAATTCCCCAAACCAGCCAAATTATTTGGGCACAGGAGGCAGAAAACCGCATACAAATTAAACAAATTAAAAACTAACAACCGTCTGCCCTTTCATGGCACCCATAACTTTTGCCTTAGTTGGCTGCCTCATTCCGTCTAATAACAGGGCTGGACCTGACACTAGTAAACAATGGCTTCACTTATGACTCTTCGATTTGCATTAGACAAATTGAGGTGGCCACCTCAGGCAGCAGAACTTAGTCTGTTGGGAGCCATGAGCAGATGTTGGAGAAAAGAGCTATATAAGTCCCTCGATCCTCCCTGCACTCCAAAATTCCTTCAGCCAGCTTGAAGCTACAGAATCAATTTGAAGCTCTCTCTCTTTCCAAAGAAGAGGAAGAGCAGTAGTGCCAGGCCTCAGGGAGCATACAGGAAACCTTGGTAGATCCAGCACATGAAGTGGCCTCTGCCAAGACTGGAAGGAGGAGGAGGAGGGTGGTGGTGGTAGGGGATTCCCTGTTGTGAGGAACAGAAGCAGCAGTCTGCAGGCCTGACAAAATGTCTCGGGAGGCATGCTGTTTACCTGGGGCAAAAATTCCAGATGTAACAGCAAGGCTGACAAGACTCATCAAGCCTTCTGACCATTATCCCTTCCTTTTGGTCCATGTGGGAACCAATGATACCGCAAGGCATAGCCTTCAGAATATCACAAGGGATTATGAGGCTTTGGGTAGGAAGCTGAAGAAACTGGATGCACAGATAGTCATTTCGTCTGTCCTTCCAGTGAAAGGGCATGGCCCAGGAAGGGAGAGAAGAATAGTGGAGGTGAACAACTGGCTACACAGATGGTGCCACCGGGAACAATTTGGCTTCCTGGACCATGGGATGTGGTTTCAGGGAAGTGGACTTCTGGCAAGAGATGGGCTGCACCTCACAGCAGTTGGTAGGAATGTTTTTGCAAAGAATCTGAAAGATCTCATCAGGAGGGCTTTAAACTGAGTTGTTTGGGGGATGGAGACAGTACTCTTGAAGGCAGGAGTTCATCAAGTGCTAGAGATAATAGCCCAAATGTTATACAGAGAATAAGGCAAATAACACAACAACCCAACAATGGGAGGAATAAACCCTTTAAAAGGCAGATAGGGGAAATGGCCCATGGTCTCAGATGTCTCTATACAAAAAAGTGTGTCACTTACCTCGATGTCCCGATTGCACCTGGAAGTGTCCTGGCACAGACCTCCCACTGACGCTGGCATCGTGCCAGCATAACGGGGCACCTTTTCAGAGGCACATAATTCCATTACAGAAACAGAATGGGGGATCTATTCATGGCTTAGCCCGTGAATAAAAAGGAGCGCCAGCAGAACAGAAGCAGCACGGGAGTAT
Source organism: Gambelia wislizenii (assembly GCA_030847615.1). Classification (NCBI taxonomy): domain Eukaryota; kingdom Metazoa; phylum Chordata; class Lepidosauria; order Squamata; family Crotaphytidae; genus Gambelia; species Gambelia wislizenii. The sequence goes on along the minus strand of JAUMIR010000001.1, from coordinate 51,896,662 downwards.
AACGAAAGGGGAACAACGTCTAAAAGGGAAGCCCATTAGAGATCTTCTGGCGTTTGTGTAATGCCATATTTAGTCCATCTGATAATCTCCCTAGTCCAACTCTCTTGACTCGTATACTTTGGGTCAACCCAAGATGTTAGGCTGCCTGTAAAGGCAAGGATAAGTGGATACCTATCCCCCATCATTCTATGTACAAAAGCCAGTCGTATCTTGGCAATGGGAGCCTGAAGTGTGCGCAGCAGCTTAAGGGCTATAGGGCACAATCAGGTGGCACAAACAGTTCTGCCCTCTAATATGTTGCCACTGTGTGGAATTTTATATAAGAACCATACAAACTTTCCCTCATTGGGTCATTGTTATGCAGGGGGGGGGAAGGAGAAGAGCTTGCTACACATGCACCCCAAATTCCTTGGAAGATGAACAGGATTATTATTATGAACCAAACCAATAAAGAGCATTTCCTGTTACTTCATAGCCATGACAAAATTAGTCAGAGCCTGTGTAGCTCCCATGAAGCTGGCAACCCTAATGCCTGAGTTCTGGAACTCAGCTCTACCTGCACACACACCAGCCTCCCTCGAATGTCCTGATCTTTTCTTCTCATAATACAGTACGATATTCTCTTCCTGTTCTTAATACCTCAGAATGTGGCTCTTTTGCATACAATACGAGGTTGGCAACATGTTCTTTTTTGGAAATAACTCTGAATCCTGGGCAGTTTTAAGCTACCCTTAGGATTTGCACACATTTTCTTTTGGGAAGCTTTAAGCTCATTATTCCTTAGCAGAGATTCCAATTTGCATTAAGCCATCCTTTAAAAAAATTCTACCTGAAATAAGTGTTGTTTCTGTCTTATCCTTTCCTTTGGCTCTGTTCTAAATCTAGATATTCAATAGATATTCAATATGTACTGTTTATAATGTTTTTTTTTTTAAATTAACAGTTTAAATCTAACTCCCCACAGTATAAATACTTTTCTGTTACGTGAGGGTGATACATTCTAACTGTGTGTACATTGGGTTAGAGTCTAAATCAATGGGTTTTAAGTTAAGCAGGATGACTAAAGTAACTAAGTCTGGACTTAGCTCATTGTTTCCGCCTCCATATTCCCTGAAGAGTGCTGAAATAAAGACAATCTTTATTGCAGCAATAGACGACTTTTGGCACTTCAGATATTTTGGACTACAAATTCCCCAAGACCACTAGCCATGTTGGCTGGAGTCTCTGGTAATTAGAAATCCAGATGATCAAAGGATTCTCACCCTGCTTACAGAGGGTATGATTTCTGGAGGTTGGAGTGCATTGTTTATATGAAGTGTCTTTTTAGAAATTGGTCTGCAAATGAAGAAGCTCAGTAGATATTACAAGCAAAAGACAGGTAGGGGCGGTTTTACAGTCTGCTGATACAATGTTTTTAACCCCTTAACAGGAATGCTCACCTTATGCAGCTCATCTATATGATGCCGAAAACCCTCAGACGCCTCTTCGGAACCTCCCTGGCCTATGCTTTGACTACTGCTCAGAGTTCCACCTCTATTGCCGTTCTGTAATCACTTTGCTTACAGATGACAAGCACATCCAAGAATGCTGCGAGAAGAACAAGACCCGCTTCTGCAACCTCCTCAACATCCAAGATGAAGATTATTGCTTTCCTGACGTGCTGAAAAACACAGACCTTAACCGTAACCTGGGTTCTGTGGTGGCAGACAAGAAAGGCTGCCTTCATCTGTGCCTACGAGAAGTGGCCAATGGGTTGAGGAATCCGGTGCTGATGGTGCATGCTAATGACAACACCCACCGCATGTTTGTAGCTGAGCAGGTCGGCATCATCTGGGTCTATCTTCCAGATGGAAGTCGGCTAGAAGAGCCCTTTCTAGACATTAAAAACTTGGTGTTGGCAACCCCCTGGGTAGGGGATGAGAGGGGTTTCCTCGGCATGACCTTTCACCCCAAATACAAAGACAATGGGAAATTCTATGTTTACTACTCTTATCAGGACAAGAAAAAGGTGGAAAAGATCAGGATCAGTGAACTAAGAGTCTCTGCATCAGACATCAACAAAGCTGATGCGAACACAGAAAGGTAACAATTCTCCTTAGACTTGCTTCTTTGCTGAGATAGTTTCCCTGCTTTATCTCAAATGTTTCAGACACATCTTATCATTTTTATCCTCACAACCAACCTTTCAACCTTTTTAGCCTGGTGGAACCCTTGAAACAATTTTCAGGTCTCAGAGGACCCCTGCCTAAAGACTATTATATCTGCAGCTCAAAAAAAAAAAAAAAAAAAAGGTTTATTTTTTTCAATCTTAATATCTCGTAGAACCCCTAGCAACCTCTTGTGGAACCCTAGGATTCCAGGGAACCCTGGTTGAGAAACCCTGCTCACAACCAACCTGTGATATGGTTTGAGCTGAAATACAGGAATTGAGGCTCTGCATACCATGCGCTCAAACAAACAAACCCAACCCAGGCATTGAGAAAATGAGTCTATATGGTGTTGAACTCAAGTTCTCATTAGTCCCAGCCAGTCTGGCCAAGAGGTCAGGGATGATGGGAGTAATAGTTATTCATCTTGAGGGCCATAGTTTCCCCAGGTCTGGTTAAATCATACAAATGTGTATCAATTATTTTCTCTGCTGCTAAATAAGAAAAAAATATAAAATTTTATAGAAGTAGGTTGAAGGGTGTCCATGAAGTCCTACTCTGCTTCCTCACTGTGGCACAGAAGTGGCCCATGGCTCCTGAGGTCTGTGCCAGGAGAGCCAAAGCTTTGGCAGGTCTACCAAGCAAGCAAACCTTCGGGTGTGGACTCAATGCTGGACAGGATGTGTGCTGTCCAAGAAACACTCTCTGATTAGAGAAAGATACATGGATGAGAAGGGTAGCCTGGCTGTGACATCTATTACCCATTGATTGCCAGGGTTGATTCGGCTGATCTGGCTGGCTAGGTGAGTGTCCCCTTCCTCCCTCACTGCTCATGTGCATCTCTCCTGAAGTTGTGTGCTCGGTGGAAGAGGATGACCATCCCAGATAGAAGGAGTGTACCATTCTTCGATTAGAGAGAGGTTCATCTTGAAAAGGTTGGGAACTACATGACATATAGGCGTAACAACTATGAACTCAACAATGGTATGAACTCAAAAATAGTTGTGATCTGTGTTGGTGGATTGACTACCTTTGCCAGTGGTCCATGGCTTTCATATGTGCTCCCCCAAAGTCTTTTTTGCTATTTTGGGTCAAAGGAAAGGCTTCGCCCTAAAACAGGCCCAGCCACTCCCAAATAGTTGGGAATTGCCAATTATGCCAGAGAGCAAGTGTGGACAAAGGGTGGCCTGTGCCCTGCATGCAGCATCCCCAGGTGGTTTTTGTGTGTCAAGAACATTTTTTTTTAAATTTTGTTTTGCCTCCAGTGCCCTCTGGGGGCATGGTTGGCATTTTCACTATGTTTCCTCCCCCCCTTGGGCCATTTTAGATCCAGGAGGGCCCCTTTTCTCAAACAGGAAATGGCCTTTGGAAAAAGGACTTTCCTGGGCCCAAAATGGTCCAAGTTTTCCCCAAAATATCACAAAATGTTTCCACATCCCTTAGAGGGTGTTTGAGGACACTTGTGGGCAAAAATGATTTGTGTGTGTGTGTGTGTGTGTGTGTGTGTGTGTGTAAGTAAGTGTGGGCCTTCAGGTTCTTCTGTGGGGGAGGTTAATGCAGCTCTTTAGCCTCCGATAGTTGCCCACCCTTCTCCTAGAGGCTTCTGGGGGTGTGATCTGTCAAATGTTGGACCAATTTTTAGAAGGTTGGAGTAAGTTGTGGTCCTCCAGAGCCCCAGAGGGCTGGTGCAGCTCCCTTAAACCCTTGAAGCTGCCCACTCCTGCTCTAGAGTCTAGAGCCGAATGTGAAATCCACTGGATCCATGGCTCCTAAGAAAGGAGCTTCCTGAGATTCTATTATAAATATTTCTTCAACCATGTTCAACTGCTGAAGATGTACAAGGAAGCAGAAAGAGGTAGCACTGTATACTGTACATTACACACAGTACAATAGGAACTATTGGATGTAGAAGGAAATTACACTGAAAACTCTCCAGACCCATACAGACAGCCATGGTATGATTGTGCCCAGCAGTTGTTCTGATTGGCTATCTTGGTTTCGTTATCTTTTTTGGCTGTCGCTTGGTACTGCAGGATGTATAGTCTGTCAAGGGCAATGACCTGTCCACAGAAGAGCTATCAGACATAGGTACAAGCCTGTAATGGATTGTCCATCCCACAATCATTGCTACTTCCATCATGATAGAGGCAGTGTCCTGACCCATCTTATCTCCTGAAAGAACACCCTGTGGTGCCAGTGATGCACTCATGGCATCTCTATTCAGCCAACACATTTCAGCAGAAAGACAGATTTAGCAAAGGAATGCTAAGGTCCTTTTTTGCTTAGTCTAGGAAAAGTTAAACATCAAACAGTATGCAGATAAGGTATTTGCTTAATGAATATGTAATATCCTTTTGAACACAGAAAGACCTTGAAATGTATCCAAAAGATGCAACTGTCTGTTCCCTCATCTCCTTTCCATATTTTCTGAATTATTTTTCTCCCCCTCCACTTTAGGAACCTCTTAGAGATTGAAGAACCAGCTGCAAATCATAATGGGGGACAGATTCTTTTTGGCCTGGATGGTTATATGTACTTGTTTACAGGAGATGGAGGGAAAGCTGGCGACCCTTTTGGTAAATTTGGGAATGCTCAGAACAAGTAAGCCACACAACTACTGTTTGTTCTGTTTAAATATGTGTTTGTTACATGTAAAAAACAGCTGGGTTTGCTTTCAAAAGCAAATTACTGTATGTGATTTTTTAAAAAATACTCTTTTCTGGGAATTTTTGTTCAGTTCAATTATCTTATTTTGCATCTCTGTAATCATTTAGAAAACTATTTTTTATGTAAGCAGCCTGGAGTATCATCAAAAGGTGGGATGTAAAGCTTTTAAATCAGAGATGGGGAACCAATGGTCCTTCAGATTTATTTATTTGCTTTATATCCAGTATTTCTTTCAAAACCATGACTCAAGATGGCTCAAGGCCTCAGATATTGAGACTGCAATTCCCACCATCTCTCACCATTGGCTATCACTGGCTCAGTCTGATGGGAGTTGCAGTCCAATGACTTCTGGAGGGCCACAGGTTCCCAACCCCTGTTTTAAATAATAAATACTGACACATTATGGCCACTGACAAATTTTGGCTATTACATAGCTATATAATAAATGAAAGGTGCAATGCAATTTAGAAGGTACATATCTCATTCCATCTCCAAATATGATAATTTTAGTAGGATTGCTTCAAAACTCAGCACATGTTTGAAAAAATCACAAAGTCCACTTATCGAGTCAGGAAGGCCAAAATACACTTTGCCCCCAAGGGCTTGTAAGAAGGTGTATTTTGGGGGGTGTTCAGTTGCCCTTTTTGAAAAAGAAAAAGAAAGCAGCATCAGGAGGGTTCAATTTAGATGGTGAGGGGAAGAAACCATGGCTGACTCTTTCCGATCTGCTGCTTCTTCATGCCAAAGCATTCTCCCATTGGGCTTCAAACATGCATTTGCCCAAACAGGCATTTATAAAATCCATGGCAGGGAAGAATCTGGAGGGCAAAACAGTAGACAGAGGAAGAATGAAGTGCCCTCTCTGCTTTAAATTCCTCTTTCTTATAGCTTTTTTTTACAAAAAGAACAAAAACCCAAAGAACAATTTTAAGACCTGCTACATATTTTTGTTTGGACTATGATGTAATTAACTCCATAATTTTAGGCACACAGAAGAAGATGCATGTATATAGGCACTGTATATAGGTAAAATGCTTTAGATATTTTAAAGATCTATACTTACTATTTTCAGTGCTTTTTAAAAAATCCTGGCTGACACTCTTAGTTTGTCATCATTTATAATTTATAGTTATTTAGAACTCATCTGTTTTTACATATATTCTTTAAAAATATTTTATGCTGCTAAGCTGCTTTGAAAGACTTCAGCTTGATAAAGTGTGAGAACATTTTAAAACCAACAAATATGTGTGCTTTAACGTTTCACCCTACTGGTTACAAGCAATTTCATACACTAATTAGGAGGATTTTCCCCTTCTTCATATGCTATGGCAAACTTCTATTATCATCCTTAGCTATTTATTTATTTATTTATTTGAAGTATTTCTGTATCGCCTCCCAGCCCACAAGGGCTCCCGAGCTGATGAACAATTAAAAACCAACGAAAGCAATGCAAAGATAAAAAACATTTTAAAACACAATAAAATACTCTTAAAAACTCCTAAAAGCAGTCTAAAAACAATCCTAGAATACAGTTTTGAAACCGTTAAAACAGCAGTTTCAAACACCAAATGCCATGCAGGACAGCACTGTTTTGACAAAAAAATATTTTGAATTATAATATTTCAAATTAAAATAATAATTAAGAATTCTAATAGAAGTTTGCCATAGCATAGGGAGAAGGGAAATTGACAAGGATGGATCCAGTGCTGGGAGTGGCAATAGCTCCCAACTCCAATTTCTCTTGAATCAGCTGTTGGTCACTGCCCTAAGGTGCAGTAGAGAAAGTTGCCACGTTGAAGATTCAACTCCCAGTCTAACCTGATTCTGACTATGGGGTAGGATGCCATCTTGTTTTTGGTTTGGGGTTTGTTTTGCCTCATGCAGCCTTTAGTTAGCCAAGGTGATAAACTCTTTACCAGTGAAACAGTATGGGTATCTTCTAAGCCAGTTTAAACAAAGCAAAATGATTCTGTGTTTCTATTTCTTTGTTACTCTCATTCATCATGCTCCCACCCTGGGAATGTGCTTCCCTCAGATTTGTGGTCAGTTCCCCATCTTGCTGCTTTTAGGAAGTGTGCGAAGACACATCTTTTTTTCAGACTGTCCTTTGAAACTGTTTTGATACTTACTGGTTCTTGATTTTAAAGTTTTTATTGTTTAATTTCCTTTTAGCTGTTAGCTGCCCTGACTGCTACTTTTTTTCAGGATGAAAATATAATAACATGGAAATAAATAAATAAATAAAAATAATAATTGTTTTGTGCCTTGATTTTTCTCTCAGGAGTAGTTTATTAGGAAAAGTTTTGCGGATAGATGTGGATGGAAGAAGCTCCGATGGGAAGCCTTACCGCATTCCCCCTGACAATCCTTTTTCCTCTGACCCTAAAGCTCTACCAGAAGTCTATGCCTATGGGGTGAGGAACATGTGGCGGTGTTCTGTGGACAGAGGTGACCCACTCACTCATAAAGGAAGGGGAAGAATATTCTGTGGAGATGTTGGCCAGAACAAGTTTGAAGAAGTGGATATAATTGTTAAAGGTGGAAACTATGGCTGGAGAGCTAAAGAAGGCTTTGAGTGCTATGACATCAAGCTTTGTCAAAATTCATCCTTAGGTAAAGAAGTGACTGGTCATTTTTAAACAATTCCTTTAAAACACCTCTCTTATTTATAAAAGTATTCTGTCAGCTATTATACTGAAGCTGTAATTCTTTTACAGCTGTGTGCCTATGTGGGATGTATATAGGCAGTTAAAAAGAATATTGTTACGTGCACGCCAGTTTTCCAGCTAGCCAATTAACAGTTGAAAAATGGGGATGGGAAGAGATTTGGACTGAGGAAACCATGGCTGGAAAAGTGTTAAGCATTGTTTCCACTGCTTTTGAAGGGTTTTAAGTCCAAGCCATCTGGAAATGGCTTTGCAAAAAAAGGAGACAACCAAATAAGCACTCTAGGACACTGTGTGTGTCCATCCAGATGTTTTGGATATCAGCTCCCAGAATCCCCACCTAGTAAGGGGATGTGAGAGTTGTAGTCCCAACATGTCTAGAGAAGCCTAAAGTTTCTTATCCAGGTTCTTTGTGTTAGTATGTAATACAGGGGTGAGTAAGTGTAGCCCCCTCAAGTAATTCTGGACTGCAAGTCCCATGAGCCCTAGCCTCCATAGCCAATGGTGATGGATTATTGGAATTGAAATCCAAAGACCTGGAGGGCAACAGTTGTTCTTCCCACCCCCTCACTAGTATAATCTATATTTTTCCTCTTAGTCCTTATGGTTCTGGTGGCCTTGAGCTCTCTTGAATAAGAATCAAGTGCAGAATAAGTTTAGCAAATGTCAAATTTTAACATAAAGTCACACGAAAGCACTTTCCTCTTTTACTGGGCTAATAAAGATTCAGGAGCCTTGTCCTCTTTAGCATCTGGCAGTACTATATACTATGTCTTACATGGACTGAGATAGCAATTTTAGAAGCTGAGGAGCAAGCTGCTTAGAACAATCAACGTTCATGGAATATCTTGAAGCACAGTCTCCCTTTTTTTGGTGGGAGTGAGGCTGAAAATCTCTTCTCCTGATCTGTTTAGTAGCTCTATATTTCTGCACACTATTTCTAGGTCATCAAACAGTTTAACAGAGTAGACTGTGTTCTCTGTTGTAACAGATGATATACTTCCAATATTTGCCTATGGACACTCTGTGGGAAAATCAGTCACTGGAGGATATGTCTATAGAGGGTGTGAGTCTCCAAACCTCAATGGCCTCTACATTTTTGGTGATTTTATGAATGGGTAAGGATGACATTTAGTCCCATTTATATTTGAATACATTATATTGGGTTCTCATATGTGGTCAAGTAATTTTTTTCTTCTTCAATGAATGTCCCAAATATTTAGGCTTTTTAGACTGGTTCGGTATGTGCCATTACAGAGATTACACATGCCAAATTCTGTCCATTCCACCAAATGTCATGAATCAAGTATTTTTAAAATTAGGTTTTATTGATAGCTGCCTAGACTAGCGGAGCCTTCAACTTTTTGAAACCCACTTTTAATCCAAGCATGCATCTTGGGACCCATTTCTTACATTTTGTCACTTTATGTTTGTATGTTTGTGCTACAGCCCAATAGTGCAGGGACAATCTGCTGTCCTCCATATGTTTTGGACTGCAGGTCCTATAATTTCTAACCTACTGTCAATGCTGCCTGGTGCTAATGAGTTCTGGAGACCAAAACATCTAGAGGGCACCATATTGCCAACCCTTGCAGTACTGGGTTTCAACATACCACTTGAAAACCAGTGGCCTAATAGAGCATCTTATGGAGAAAAGTGACCATGGCAAATAAGCTTGGTGCTATTGCTCCTAAAGCCTCTCATTTATCTTTCCTCTTCTGATTGTTTAAATTAAGCCACATTGTTGTTCCTGACAACAATGATCATGTAGGAAAGTAGCCTTCATGTCCAGGTGCTCAGGCAGGCTCTTCTATAAAATATATAGATTTACTGGAGAGTGAATGACCTCACTGTGGAAGTATCTATGGTGGACCTCACTGTAGATGTTGATGTAGCCCTACCTTTCTGAACCCTTTTACACTAGAGGAAATCCTTGAAATAATTAACAGGTTCCAGGAAACTCCTGCATAAAAATTATTGTACCTACAGTTCAAAAAGTATTCATTTTTTTCCAGGCATGATCTATCATGGAACCCTAGGGTTCTAGGCAACCTTGGTTGAGAAGCTAGCCAGGCTAGTTAAAGAGCCACTTTCTATGGATAACTGTGTGTGTGTGTGTATGTGTGTGTGCCTTCAAGTAGCCTGCCAACTTATGGTGACCCCGTGAATTTCATAGGGTTATCTTAGGCAAGGAATACTCAGAGGTGGTTTTGCCAGTTCCTTCCTCTGAAATAGAGCCTACATCACCTGGTATTCATTGGCAGTCTCCCTGGTACTAACCAGGGCTGACCCTGCTTAGCTTCCAAGATCAGTTGGGACTGGGTGCTTTTAGGGTTGTAGGGGCAGAATATACTGAGGCAGAAAGGATGTACATGGTGTAGGGCAAGGGCAGAGAATCTCTGTAACTCTGGTTGTTGATGAACTCCAGCTCCTATTTGCCACAGTCAGTGGTCAGAGATTATTGGAGCTGTAGACTAACACCATTTGGTGGTCTATAGGTTTCCTATCTCTGGGTTAGTGGAATAGGGTGCAGGATTTAAACACTTCCTGGCAATGGGAATTAACAAAACACACTTTAAGGCTACTGTGGTTCAAGCTTACTTCTGCTGAAGGAAGACTTAAGTTGAGATAGAATCCAGGGAGGGATCCCTTGTTGCTCTTTCCTTACTAGGGATATACCAGCAATGTTTCTCCCCTAACACTTAAGCTCCATGGAACTATGAAACCATGAAACATAAAGTTTTGTTTTTTCATCCAGTCGACTTATGGCTTTGCAGGAAGATGAGAGAACAAACAAATGGAAGAAGCAAGACATTTGCATTGGTAGCACTGTAGCCTGTGCTTTTCCAGGGCTGGTCAGCTCTTATAGCAAATACATTATCTCCTTTGCTGAGGATGAAGCAGGTAATGTTTGCCGCTCTTAACTTTGCCTAATAAAATTGTTTGATGGAGAAGACTGTAAAAGTACCCCTACTGCAGGCAGTATAGCTTTATAGTGGTGGTAGTAGTGGTTCCATCTTTTAAACAAAACAAAACATAAACTCAGGTAAATTTAATACATGATTAAATGCTTTGATTGTGTATTCGTGCAGGGCAGGGGGTTGGACTAGATGGCCCTTTGTTGTCTCTTCCAACTCTATGATTCTATGAAAAGGCAATTCCAGGCCTATTTACTATGACACTAATGGTGTAATCATAAACAATCAAGTCCTGTTTCCCCCCTAAAAATAAATAAGTGTGGAGGTAAGTGGGATAGTCTTTGGCACTACAGCATGTGGGAATGGAGGAAGGTAAACTTCCCTTCCCATGTTGCGACCTCAGTAAAAATTGCCAAACCCTCCTGTCTGGCAATTAGTAATTAGGGTGGGAAAAAACCTCCCATTGATGCCAGTGGAAGGCTTTCCCCTCTATGCCAATTGCTGGTACTATTTCCATAAATAGTAACTGGAGAGAGAAATGTTACAGCTCCCTTCACCATGTCCATGCCCACAATGGTTATGCCGCTGAATACTAATTCTTGGGGAGAAATCATGGCAGAGAACTATTGTCTCTGAAAACACTTGTAGATATCCCTGAAGCATCTGGTTGCCCAGTGTGGGATACAGGAGATTGAACCTACTGGACCATTGGTCTAAGTAATTTGTTATTTCTGTGTGCCTTCAAGTCAACTCTGACGTAAGGCAACCCTATCACAGGGTTTCTTTGACAAAATTTATTCCGAGAAGGTGTACCATTAAGGCTGAGAGAGTGGGACTTGCCCAAGGTCATCCTGTAGGCTTGAGTGGGGATTCAACTACTGTAAGTCCAGTACTCAAGCCAGTATGCCACACTGGCTCTAGGGCTCTTCTAATGTGTTTATTAGATCAGGCCTGCTCAGCTTCTATCCCATCAAGCCAAATACAATTTACTAGCCATATAAAGTGGCCTACCACAAGCTCTAAGCCTCCTGTTTTTATGCTTGCCTAGAATTGTAGAAATGAGGGAATGACAAAGAAATAGGTGTTTGCAGGTTATAGTATATAGTTGCATTCACTTGGCAGGTCGCAACTTCTGCCAGCCTTGATTATGTAGAAAAGGGATGGGCAACAGGGTCGGTCTGAGAACCAATTTTCTGAAGCCCTACGGACTGCCAAAAATGGGGGGGGGGAACAAAAAATAGACTTTTGATTTTGAAAAAATAGTATTTTTAATAGTAAACAGTGCAGGGATTTGAGGTGGGAACTGCAACCTATTCCAAGGGTAAATTACTGCTCCCATAGGCTTCTATGAGAGACAATGAGTCCCTTTTGCAGGGCCAGAAAAAAAGCGGTCCAGGAAGTTTCGAAGGATCAAGGCCCACAAAAGCACCCCTGATGCACTTTGCCCACCTCCAATGTAGAATAATTACAACCTACTCAGCCATTGATTCCGGTTGTGCCTGAAACCATTCATGTCACTGGCTTACCCTCTCTCCTTCTATTGTCTCCAGGTGAACTATATTTTATGGCTACATCTTACCCCAGTGCCTATGCCCCACATGGCTCAATTTACAAATTTGTGGATCCTGCAAGGTTGGTATTTTTAATTCATGACATCCCTAAAAGGTAGGTTAGGCTGAATGTTGATAGGTGGCCCAGTGACACCCAGTAAGCTTCATGGCTGAGTGGAGATTTGCACTTGGGTCTCCTGAGCCTTATGCCCACTCACCACATTGTAGTGTGCCTTTGAAAAGGAAAGGAAAGGAAGAGCCACCCATGTACAAGGAACTAAATATATTCAGAAAATTGTTGTGGTAACATTCTTTCATAGCATAACAATATATTTATTTGAATAGCACTTAGGCTACGTCTAATTGTTAGTACTAACCAGAGTAGACTTACTGAATCAAGATAAACTTTGCACGTCAATGTTTATGTCAGTTCTATTGACTCAATGGAACCGCATTATTGGACCTTATTGGGCTTTAGGCTGCAATCCTATAACCAAATCCCTTGGAGTAAGCACCATGGAACTTGATGGTACTTAACTCTGGGTAGACATGTATAGGATTTCACTATTAGTTTATTAACTAAGTCAAGGCTGAACGTGTACATTTTACAATGAGCCTATACCAATGGATTCTGCCCTTTTGAATTACAATTACCATCCATGCCTTGCTTGATTCAAGCCCTACCTTTCTAACAAATCACTACATTCTGACCTTCAATGGAGAGAAGTTATTGTCTTCATTGTGGAACCATTATTAAAGCAACAGTATTTAAGCGGTTATGGGAGATTATTGGATGGGGACAAAAATAGCGTCCCCATCTCGCTATCTCCTCTCCTGCCCCACTCCCATCCCTATAACGTTTTAAAATAATTTTTTTTTCAGATGTACCTTGATCCCATGTAAAAAGTGCTACCCTTTCCTCCCTCCGGCAGTCTAGGAGTGAATGGAGCTCTCACGGAGCCCCATTCACTTCCTGGAAAGCAAATTCTGGCCGTACTTGTGAAAGAACGATTGCGTGGGAAATTAAAAAATTAAAATGAAACTAAACATTGAAAAGAAAAACTAAGCCCCAAAACACATTTAAAAAACCCCAAGTAACCCAGGGAAGGGAAAAAAACTGTGTCACTTACCTCAATGTCCCAATCTCAAATGGAACTGTTCGGCAGGGACCTCCCAGTGATGCTGGCATCACACCAGCATAACGAGCCACCTTCTCACACACCCATCATTCCATTATAGAAACGGAATGACGGGTCAATTCATGGCTTAAGCCATGAATAAAAAGGAGCACGGGGGGGGGGGCGGGGAAGGAAGAGGCACGGGGGCATAATGCCACAGGGATGACGTCGTTTGATATTCAAGCCCTTTAGTGGTGTCCTGTCGTCTCTGTGGTGGGATATTTCGCAAATCTGAAAATCTTCCACGGTCATAGCTCAAAAATGTTATCTTTTGGCTTACAGCTTCCAGGATTCCCCAACCAGCATGGTCACTTGCTGTGGGATTCTGGGAATTACAGCCCAAAAAGTAAAAAACAACAACACCAACAACAATCTCTGGTTAAGATGGTCTGCATGTAGTGCACAGAGTGATAAAGTGTACTTCTTTCTGGGGTTATATGGCACCAATTATAATTAAATATTGCAAGCACAATCACAATTTTAAGCCTATATTAAATCTGAAACGTATGCATCGTCCCAAAAGGTCTGTACATACAATGAGGTGATAGTACAGGACTTGACTGAAGGACTCTTCTGCCTGTGCTGCTCAGGAGTATTGCAACAGTTGGATGCAGTCTTAAAGCCCTAAATAAAAAGAATACAAATTAGATGCAATCTTTCTCTTTCTGAATTCAACTAGCAAGTACAGACCCTTTCCTAAGGCTCCCACACCCAATGGGCCAAATGAATAATTCATAGCAGTTACAAGATTACTGGGGAGCATGAGAGCATTTCCATATGCCAAGGGAGGATAACAGGAACTGCTACACCTAAGGCTGTATCTCTTCTGTATGTCCAGAACCACTGCTTACAATTATCAATGCTTGTCTTACCATTTTGGGGGCAATGAGGGAATCCTACCCAGGGTCCATCAAAATTCAGAGAAGGACATGGTCAGATGCCTGCTTTGCATCTCATTTACTCTGAGCAATCCTTATTTTCCTTATGCCTGTTTTTACATATACTGCCAGACATCCTTCACAAACTAGCACCCCTCCAGATATGTTGGGCTATAATTCCCATCACACCCAGCTTGCATGGTCAGTAGTGCTTATGAAAGGTGCAAGTTTCTGGTGCTCAAGGAAAGTTGGCTTACAATGTACCTTGAGAGATCCATGGTCTGGAAAACAGATGAAAACGCATCTTTGTGTGGTACTTATTTTGGTTTGTATTTATTTTAAAGTTGAGACTGAGTGTAGAATTTGGCTGAAACTTTGGAACAAGTCTAGAACAAACATGAAAGCTGTTGACAGAAGTCAAAGAGTTAGAGATTCCAAGTAATTGCAAGCCACATTAAGAACATCAAAAACAAATCATATTTCATATCCTCTGTTTCTTTACTTCCTGTTATCAATGGATATCCAAAATACTAATATATTAAGCATTAATTAGAGCATGAAATAGTGGAGCATTGCTCCCATTTTTCAAAAAAATTCTGAGGTCTTCCTAATACAGGAAATGACCCAGGAGATAAATATAGCCTGTATTTATGACATTACTTCCCTGTATGGTAGATGGCTTTATACCAGGACTAAGAGACATTTGGTCTTCAAGCTGTTTTGGACTTTCCATATTTCCTTACCACTGCTTGAGGCTTCTGGGAGTTGAGGTACACCTGGAGGGCCAAAGTTTCTTACTCCAGAATGCACAGCTGACATGTATTATGTGAAGCTCTGCCCATAAGGCTTGCTTTGAAACATGCTTTCATTTACCGTGCACCTCCAGATAGGGCAAGTGAAATATTTTAGAGCAATGAAAATTACTTTAAAAAATAAGTAGCTATCCACACACATTAGCTATAAGGTTTTGTGTGTGTGTGTGTGTAAGAGTAGCTCTTGGCTGTCTTGTTACTTGAAAGTGACTAGAATAGTTACATTTAGGTTTGTGTTTTTAAAAAATCAAACGCTGCAGGATGCTGGCCTGAGGTACAAAATACACTTTAGTAGTGAGGCATTACATACTGTATAACTAGGTAAGTAACTAAAACCAGGTTATGCTGCAAAAGAAGTTATATATATATATATATATATATATATATATATATATTAGCTATACCCAGAATAGCATACACCATTCCCCCCACGTGCTACACACACACACACACAATGGTACACATGCCACTCCCCTGCGCCCCGTGCCACTCCCCGTGCAACTGAGCCTCCCCCCTTTGCCCCTGGCCGCCCTCCCCACCCCCTGCTGCCCCTTCCCGCCCCTTCACCACCCTCCCGCGCCCGCATCTCCCTCCTCACCCCCTCTGCCCCCTGCAATGCCTTGCCCCTCACCCCCTGCCACCCCCATGCCACCGCACCCCTCGCTGCCCTCCCCTGCCCCTACCACCCCCATGCCCTTGCTACCCTCGCCACCCCTGCTGCCCCTCCCCACCCATCGCCCCCCACCACCTCCCTCCTCACCCCCACCGCCCCATGCCAGCATGCCCCTTGCTGCCCTCCCCACGTTGTCCTTTTTGTCTTTTAATACAGAACTTGATTTTCTGAGAGTTTATTCTCTCCAACCAAAGGTAAAGCCACTCAGTTTGACTTCTGTTCAGTACTTACACTTATCTTTAGCCTTGACCACTAGTGAAACTGCCAGTGGTGAGGGCTACTCACCAGGACAGTCTCTATACCAACATCCCACAGAGAGTCTGAAAGTACAGTTGGCTGTGTTGATCTGAAACATTTCTAGTAGTTTCAGTCTCTACCAGGAACAGATATTTTGTAAAGCCACCTGCAAATTCTTTGGATTACAACAGAGATAGTTTATAACAATACATCATTGCTAGGGAAATCCATTTCCCCTGTCTTTACAGTGTGTGTGTGTGTGTGTGTGTGTGTATACAGCTAAACTCTGAGAGAATGGAGGGGGCCGTTTACACGATGAAAATGTCCCGGGAAGAATTCGTGTCGATCCCTGGCAGTTTACATGTACATCGGGTCGGGTATGTGATTTTCGGAAGGGGGGCCACCTTTTATCCCTCAACCTGCGGGACTTCTAGTCCCGCGGTTTGTGCCAGTTTTTTAAAAAGTCACAGGAGGATTCGGAAAATCAGAAATGTAAACAGCCTGGGACAAAATGTCTCGGTACTGGGATGACCAGAAATGGTGACTGGGGGCGGGCTTAGAGATCAGCGACCAGAAAAGGAGGGGTCAGTCACCCGTTCAACAGATCCAGCCTCACCAGCCGAAAACAAAGGCATCCCTTCCAGCTGCACGAAGGTTGATGTGTGTGTGCGCGCGTGTGTGTGTGTGTACTCAATCACCTTTTTAAATGGATTTCTACACTGCAAACCCTTCAGCTTTACCTTTTCCTCAACTGCATGTTACAGAGAGATGATCGTCACCCATTCATCCCCTGCCTTGGTCACCTCCCTTGGTCAGAACGGGCACATTAAAATATTCAAGCCTCTGAGTGAATTAGCACCCTTTAATTCCCCCTCTCTGTGTTTGTGTCTTTCAAAACGCCTGCCTATAGCCAGCTTGAAATCTCTGCAGCGTGCTGTTAGGGTTAATATTTTAAAGAGGCAAGGGGAAACCCAAGTGGCTTGATTTCAAAAGGAAAGCACTCAGCTTGATTTCAAAGCACCCAGCTTGATTTCAAAAGGAAAGCCCTGCGTCTGAGCGAAAGATCTGTCTGGATCTTTCAAAATGCTTTCTGACTCCTCTGAAAGGGTTAAAATTTTAAAGAAGCAAGGGGGAATAACAAACCTCTGCCCCCCTCTCTCCCCCCCAGCCAGCCAATAGCATCGCTCGTGGCGCGGAACTCTAAAGGAAGTGTGTCACCGAGGTTGTGAAAACACGAGTAATCGCATCTTTGATTGACAGCCAAAAAAATAAAAAATTAAAACCTAAACAAAACCGGAACTTTGGATGTGTAAATATCAGTCACTGGACCACACGGGATATCCAGATCAGTGACATAAATCGTATAAACAGCGAGGGGCAGATTCGTGATCACAAAGTCACAGTAAGCACTGCGACAATTTCTGTCGTGTAACTGGCACCGAGGAGTCCTATAGTGGTGGTGATGGTGGCAGTGGCAGATGATGTTATTTATAGTCCCTGCTCATCAAAAAGTCCCAGGTCTTTGACCATGCAAGCCATGACTCCACTACCCCACTGGCCCTGACACTACAGAGGCTTCCTGAAGAATTCACTGCTCTTTTCCTACAAATGAGCCTGTGAACTTCACACTGAAAAAAGACAGAGTTTTCAAAGAGTCTTCCCCCTCCCCCCATTCCCAAACTTGATGGAGAATCATATAATGTTTTGTTTGTTCTTTTGGTCTCTCTGTTCCTCTTCCTTCCTGCTAGGCAGACTTTGGTGTGGAAGGGTCTGAACTGATCATATGCAGAGAGCTTTTGAATTTGGCTGAGAGCCATATGAAAGTTAAGCCTAGGACCTAAACAAAGCCTTTTGATGGCATAATCCCTTTGTATGCTTCTTTACAAGCCACTTTCCTACACACCCTTTTCCACAAGAGAAGGCAGAGATTAGGGCAACCTCTTTTGTGTGAGGTAGCAAGGTTTATGGCAAAAGACATTAATCCAGTAAGACATTATTTGAAATAAATTCAATACCTCCAGGTTTTACTGGACACTTTTTTTTTTGCCATGACTAAGTGGCCACATATTGATCATATTGAGGGAACTTTAAAAAAAAAAAAAAGGAGAGAGGAAGTATCACTGTTGAGAAGAGACAAATACCCTATCCAGGCTTTCTTAAATTTTATCAGTGGAAGGGGCATAGGAGGGGCCCTATATGTGCAGATGCACGGCATCAGCCTTTTCGGTTAAATCATCAACCTGTAAGGGAGGAAATCTGGAAGAGCTTTCAGCACGAGAACAACTGTCTTCTGAGCTATACCCTGTTCTAGCCTTCTCCCAGCTTCTGCCTTCCAGATGAATTGGATTACAATTCCCATCACTCCCAGACCGAACATCCAGGGCATACTCTAGAAGAGTCTGAATGGATGTGTGCATGTTGTATTGTTATTGTCAGCTATGCTTTTAAACTTATAAAATAGTACTTTTAAAACAGAAGGGAAGCTTATTTAATTCTTAAAAGCCTTTTTTAATTGTAAGGATTGGGTTTTTTTAAAAACCTGTACTGTATTTTGTTTTATGTTGTGACTGACCTTGAGTCCCATACTAGGAGAAAGGCAGGGATTTTCCAGCAGTGGAGGCTGGAGCAACCATGGGGAGCAACCCCCACAATCCCCCCAATCTAGTTCCTGGTTCTGCATCTAAACAGAGTGTGTAAGAAAGAAACCAAGTCTCTTACCGACTCTTAGATGTTCATATAAGATATTTGTGACCAAATTTGTTTTCTAGGAGAGCTCCACCAGGGAAATGTAAACAGAAGCCTGTTCCAGTGAAAACAAAGAGTAAGCGAATCCCATTCACCCCACATGCAAGTAAGTCAATAGCTTTTGTAGTCAAGTTTTTTAAAAAATTATTTTTGTTTTGGCTATGTTGTACAAATGTCAAAGCATACCAAAAGAAAGGATCTGTCCGTTAGTTATTTATACAAATCATTCATACACTATCTTTCATCCTTATGGATACCAGGCTGATGGAGAATAAATATTACTATAAATACTCTTTATAAAAAAATACACAATGTAATAAAAACAATAAAATGAAATCAACAACAGGTGAGAAGTGGACAGTATAATAAAAGAAAGAAAACCCTATGAAAAATGTAAGGGGTTGCCATAAGTTGACATAACTTGACAGGCCACTTGAAGGCACATGCACACACAACAAGTGAAACGATCAACCTCTAAATGCATGGGCAAACACTGCCATTGAGAAAAAGGAGTGGACAGGAGTAAACCTGGTCTGGATGACTACTGCAGAGTTTTATAATGACATTTAAAGAGGTTCTTGATCTTCATTTGTTAACGTTTTATAATGGAAAACCTACAGGCAGTTCATACTTCACACAGCTGGGAACAAACAAGGGTGGTGATGCTATCCACGTCAGGTAAAGATATCGTATCTCCAGATTCCTTTTATCCCATTGTCCTTCATAATTAGGATATAAAAATTTTTACATTCAATCTAGCTAAAAGAATATATTCACTTATTACTGGCTATTTCTATTCCAGCTATCCAGGTTTTATGCCTGGCAGGCAAAGGGCAAACTTGATCCAAACAGTCCTAAATATCATTCATTATATAATAGGTGGGAATTGTATGGTACATGGATCTCATGTCACTCTTGGGAGGGGCAGGTGTGGTCCATGTACCTCCCATCTCCCCAAAGCCCATAAAAAAAACCCACCAAGAGCTTCCATGGCATGTGATTTTGTCCATAAATGCTGCCTCCTCTGCACAATCCTAAACAGCCGAAATACTTTCTAAAATTGACTGGAAGTGACTTTGGTCACCAGAAAGGTCACATCTGGGTGCTCAGCCCAAAACAGAGTTAAAATGGAAAACCATACCCCCTGGAGTCATTGCTTTGGTCAAAAATTGCCTTTTTCTACCATTTTTAAAAAGGTCAGGGAGGTTGAGGTTTCCAGGGCCCCCAAAGGGCTGAATGGGTCCTCCATGGACCTCATATCATCCATGGGCCCCATTAACCCCCCCAGTCATAAAGCTTTGATTAAAATGCTGTTCCCAGCAGCTAGAATGGAAATAGAATCCCAAAGCAGCTGCTCTCAGAGGTTGGCTAGAAACTGGCTGTGTCAGAAAAGCTTACTCCAACTTGAACATTTTGTGGGGGAATAATAATAACAATGCACCTGTAAGTTTATGGTCTTGATTGTGTAAACCATTAAAGAAAATTCTCCACATGTTCCCCATGCTGATTATTTGATGTTTTGGAAAGGTTTATTCTAATATTCTCCTTTTTCCTTGCAGCCACTATGGCTTACAGCCACTATGTTGCTGTGTCCTTATTTTTCTATATTTTAAAATTATATTTGTCTATTTGTAAATTGTACTTATTTTTTTAATGAGATGCCTGGGCAAACACTTTTATACTGATGCTAAAAGGACTGGAGTGTCAATCCAGACATCATTCTAGAGCAATGGTGAGAAAACATTGGGGGTATCTACAGAAGTTTAGTAATGAATGGTCAGTGGGCTACAAAAATAGCCCTAGGGATTACAAGATTCCCACCCTGCTCTAAAGGGAAGGTATTCCACAATCCAGGTGCTACTGCAGAGAAGGGTCTTTCCTATCCAGTATGGCTCCTCTTGTGACCTTCCTCCCCCACTCCTGGTGCGAGATGGAGGTGAAACAAGCAGGACATATTTTTGTTAAAAACATTATTGCTTCAAGTCAATTTGTTGAAATATTTTGGGGAAAATCTTTTCACAGAGACTGTCCTTGAAGTGCTCAAAGAACTTACAACAGTCCAGTCTCCTAGAACAGGATTGAACTCCACTGAACCACCCCAAACTTCTAGGAAGCCTGTATCTCGCAAAGACTCGACTAAACGTAAGCCAGAGAAGCCAGCAAAGGCTGATAAAAAGCAGCAAACAGCGCAACTCCCCAAGGCCCAGGGGTCCAAGGCACAAAAGGAGAAGACTCCGCATGCATCCAAGGTAGCAACATCCTCACCAAAGAGGAAAGGCTCACAGATAAGGGGAGCCAAAAAGAAATCTCCTCGGATTCCCAAAACAAGGTCAGCAGCTAAGGTGAAAACACCAACGAAGAAGAAAAAGAGAAGGCGGGTGAACCTAAGAAGCAGCCTTTGAATTTCCAACAAACATCAATGAGTCAGCTGGCTGGAAGGTCAATGGGATTGCTGGGCAACTCCCTTTGCTTCGGTTTTCATCTTAAGAGAGTCAGATCAGTGAGAAGTATTCATGCAAAATATATACAGTAAATATTCAACCATAGCATGTAACAGATGCAAGGCATACATTTAACAACAACAACAACATCTGGTGCACCAACTGAATCCCACCCCTTTCAAAAGGCATAATGAAAACCATTGCAAAATCTTTTGTAAGAGATTTGTGGCATAAAATGGTTGAATCCCTTAGTCTGAGGGATAAAAGCCAAGGTCTGAATGAGTAACTGGGTGAACCTCTGAGCCCTCTGTATTCTAATGTTTCACTTAGATTTGCATTTGTACAACAAGGAACATAACAAACTTCGCAGCTGTTTATGTTTTAATTGTAATAACTGGACAGTTTTAATTTCTTCTATCAGTTGTATCATCCTGTCACTCTAAAGGAGTCATCTCTCTCTCTTCATTCAGTTAAATATTGGATAAAAATAAAGATAACAAAATATGTCTGTTTCTTTGAATCTCTTGTAAGGCAATAACTTTTAATAAAAAAATACAAACGTTCTACTTTCCATCATGAAAATGAGCATATTTCTACAACACATCAAGGATTATGTTTATAGACTAGTATTTTGCACTTGACTTCTCCCTCACAGCTGCTTATTGGACAAAGGTAAGCATCACAGCTGAAGCTCCACCTACTTTCTTATTACATCCACTGACAGAATTGAGGCCCCAACAGGTTTTGTCCAAGGTTATCTGGACCGCAGCTGGGAAAAAAAGATTCCTTACCCCTACTACAGAGAGGGAGACACAAAGTATCTATAACAAAAGTAAGGAATCTGTAGACCTGCAGATATTGTTGGATATCAGTGCTATCATTCTCAATCAACCAACAGTCATGGATGATGGGAGTTGTAGTCAAACAAAATCTGGAGTGCTACATCCCCCTTCCAAAGGAACCAGATAAGCAGAGTTTACAGGCCTGTGGTTGGGAGCAGATGACAGAGAAACAGTAGGGTGTGACTCCAAACAACAAATTGAAATAAAGGTCAGGGGAAAGGGAGGAGTTTGGAAATCCCAGACATCTTAGTCTAACTATTTTGAGTGGGATGGGGGTATTGATGTTAATTTCCCTGTTTCCTGCCATGACCATAAAGGTATATTTCAGAAGAAGAAGAAAGGGGGTGATGAGGGAAGGTAATAAAACCTGTTTTCCTTTCCCACTTTTTGGAATCATATACACAAACACAAATACCCCGGCCTTCTGTATTGCCATACAATACTGAGTTTGGGGCTGTCAATATCGAATACCATGGGGGAGTCCACGGAATGAGGAGAGAAGTCCCTGAACATTGTCCCTTCTTCCCCAAGAGCCCTGACTGGACTACAAGACTATTCTAGGATGGCTAGAACACTACTATATTTATTTATATTTATATTTATAGTACGCTGATGACACTCAGATCTATTTCTCCGTATCTCGTTCGTCGGCCTCAAATTCTGATGGCATCTCTTCTCTCAATGAATGTCTTCGGGCAGTAATGGGCTGGATGAGGAAAAACAGATTGAGACTGAATCCAGACAAGACGGAGGTGCTCACAGTAGCGGCCCCGAAACCAAGAATTGAGTTGCAACCTCCAGTCCTGGACGGGGTCACACTCTCCTCCAGTGACTGTGTTCGCAGTCTGGGGGTGCTCCTTGACTCGTCGCTCCTGATGAAAAATCAGGTAAATGCGACAGTCAGGAGCGCTTGTTATCAGCTTTGGCTGATACGCCAGCTGTGCCCTTTTCTGGAAGTAAGGGATCTTGAGACTGTTATGCATGCGCTGGTAACCTCACATCTTGATTTCTGTAATGCACTCTACATGGGGCTACCCTTGTGCTTGGTTCGGAAATTACAGCTGATACAAAATATGGCAGCCAGGCTTGTCTCTGGAGCATCTAGGAGGGACCACATTACTCCGCTTTTGAGGTCCCTCCACTGGCTGCCTATCAGCTTCCGGGCCCAGTACAAGGTGTTGGTTATCACCTTTAAAGCCCTAAATGGCTTGGGTCCAAGCTATCTCAGGGACCGCCTTCTCCCTTATAATCCTCCCCATGCTCTCCGGTCCTCTGGGAGGAATTTGTTGCAGCCACAAAAGATCTAGGCTGGCGACCACTTCCCAGAGGGCTTTCTCGGCTGTCGCCCCCAAACTGTGGAACAGCCTGCCAGATGAGATCCACCTATTGACATCGTTAGACAGCTTTAAAAAGGCTGTCAAGACGGATCTCTTCAGGCAGGCTTTTCCAGAATAGCTAATCCCAGCCTCAGGAACCCCCTTTGGAAGTTGATTCTGGAGCTCCTAACTGTTGCTGCTCGCTAGGAAGGGTTTTTAATAACAATTGTATTATATGTTGATTTTAATTTGTATTGATTTAATAATGTTTTAAGGCGGGGGGGAAGGATTTTGAGTTGTTTTATATTATGTATTATTTTACTGTTGTAAGCCACCCCGATTGTTTGCAGAGGGGCGGGATATGAATAAATTTTATTATTATTATTATTATTATTATTATTATTTATGAAAAGTATTATCCCAGCTCTTCCCTGGCTTCTTTAACCATGAAAGGGGTCAGGGAGTGGCCTCTTGGGACAGTGAATCTCTCCCCTCAGCCCTCCCTCCCTCCTTCTGGCCTAATCAATAAATAGGTCAGTGTGTGAAGCCTCATCAGCAAGCTTTTCTGTTTGGCAGATCCATTCTCTGTGGGGTGTGTGTATGTGTGGGTAGCCATAAAACTGTTGGAGAGCTCATTTAGTTGGATGTATTACACAGAGAGTCACACACAAGTAAAGGTGGGCATAATAAACATTAAAAGACCGCCCAAAGACGCTGTTTGTCGGTGATGTTACTGTTTGAAACTGCAAGCCCCAGAATCCTCTAGCCAGTATAGCCAATATTAATGTTAGTGGTTGGAGGATTCAGGGATTTTTTTCATCCAAAAATTAAATGGTTTGCCCAAAGATGTGTCATTTAGTCTGTGAAGCCTGCACAGACTGGCTTGGGTTTCTATCAGTTTGCTCCTGTTTTCTAAAGTTAAGATCTAAGCCAGTGGCTCTTAACCTTTTCTTTACCAGAAGGGGTTCACATTGAGGATGGAGCAAGCTTGTTTTCTGCTGCTCCAGAGACTAGAACACAGAACAATGGATGCAAGCTCCAGGAACAGAGATTCCACCTCAACATTAGGAGGAACTTTCTGACAGTAAGAGCTGTTCGGCAGTAGAACACACTCCCTCGGAGCGTGGTGGGGTCTCCTTCCTTGGAGGTCTTTAAACAGAGGCTGGATGGCCATCTGTCGGGGATGCTTTGATCATGATTTCCTGCATGGCAGGAGGTTGGACTGAATGGCCCTTGTGGTCTCTTCCAACTCTACAATTCTATGATTCTATGATTTATTAATCATGCTTCTGCTGCTGAGCTCCAAAAATGATGTCCAATGTTATGGACACACAAGACATTTTAGCTTCTGTTTTTGTAAACTTTTATTCCAGAGAATGGCACTGAGGGACTTTTGTTTCACTCTATAACTTTTATGCTATGGAATGCCATGGTCCCATCCTCTCTCCCTCCTGCGGTTCAGTATAGGGCTTGTCTAAACAGTGGAAATAGTCCTCATATATGTTTTATCCCAATGGGATCCCGTATCATTTCACCATATGTGGAAGGTGGGGGAGGAAACACGATATACTCTGTGGGAAAAGCCTTTGCGCTTTTCCCAATTTTTTTAAAACTGCAATAGAAATGCACATTCCTGCTTGTTGGGATAACTGATTTGCTTTGTTGTGCTTTCCCAATAAGAGAAATGGAAAGCTGATTTGTCAGATGTGTGTGGGGGTGGAGCTTGCCAGCAAGGCAGTGCCCAGAACTGCCATGTTGGATTTTCACCATAGCTATTGTGCGCTGAGGCAACAAAACAGCCTCCCCCCATTTATTTAAGCGGAAGGTCACACTTCCACACCTTGGAATTGTTTTTTTTTTAACTGTTTGGTGGCAGCAGCTGGTGAGAATAAAAACATGAGTAATTCACTCACACTTGCCATTTTGATTTGCAGACATGCCCATTTGAACATAAGGCACGGATAGCTTTGCATACCTGCGATCTTGAAAAAACACACACGTGGAAACAAATGAAAGCTGCTGCAAATTGGCATTACTGCACACCAATCCACATTTTA
Organism: Gambelia wislizenii; assembly: GCA_030847615.1. Lineage (NCBI taxonomy): Eukaryota > Metazoa > Chordata > Lepidosauria > Squamata > Crotaphytidae > Gambelia > Gambelia wislizenii. Next base: position 51,871,535 of record JAUMIR010000001.1, on the reverse strand, counting down.
TTGCCTCATATAGACAAGCCCAAAGACTCTAGGGGAAGTCTAGATGAACTCTAGGGACTAGATGGCCCTTGAGGTCTCTTCCAACTCTATGATTCTATGATTCTAAGTCATTAGGAATTTTATACCTATATACACACAAAGGGCCTAAGTACCCTGAAGGTACCGTATCTGGTCTGATATTGGAAGCTAAGTTGGGTCAGTTCTGGTTAGTGTATTTGTATTTGTATTTTGTATTTGTATTTATTTATTTATACCCTGCTCTTCAGCCACAAGACTATCAGAGCGGCTTACAAATAGTTTTAAGCAATAGCAATCTACACAGCTACACTGCATTAAGCAGCTTCCAATGAGTGTTAGCAATGTGTGTTAGTTTCCAGCCTGTTTGGCATTAAAAGGGGACAGAATAAATCCATTGAGGAAGATGGGGCCATCACTGGCTATGAGTCAGGATGGCCATATGTCACCTCTAGAATCAGAGGGCTTTCTGTATCAGGTACAGGAGAGTGCATGATGGAGGATGCAGCTGTCCTCAGGTTCTGCTAGTGGGGCTTCCCCAAAGGCCGTTGACTGACCATTTCAGGAACAGGATGCTGGACCAAATGGGTTTTGGTCTGATCCAACACGGCTCTTCTCATACTCTTATCCTTTCAATACCTCAAGGGCTGCCACAAAGAGGAGGGTGCAGACTTATTCTGCAGACCTGCTAATGGAAACGAGGCTATATTTCAGAGGAAGGAATGTGGCAAACCATCTGTGACTTGAAGGTGTGCATACACTCCGTAAAGCAATACAACTTTGGCCACTTGTCTAGAGCCCAACAGAGATGGGGTCAGTCTTGGGAGGTTATTCCATAAAGGAGGTGTTGCAGCTAAAAAGAAAACCCTGTGCTCACTAGCTATGCCACTCAGGTGTGGTGGGATATAGGGTCTCTGTTGATCTCAGATTCTTGGCATGGTCACTTTTCTTTTATGATAATCTAGTATTTTTTATTTATTTATTAGATTTATACCCCACTTTTCTCCCAAGATGGGATTCAACGTGGTTTACAATAATTTAAAAATACAACGAAAACATCACAAGTCACAAAAGTTTAAAAAAAGAATTAAATTAAATCACCATTATTAAAATATAGTTAACACACACACAAATTAAAAAGATAAAATCGATAAAAATACAACATTAAAAGCAGCACATCAATTAAAATTCCATTTCTCTTTGCCAAGGTGGAGTCTCACTGGTTGAAAGGATCTGCTTTTGCACATGAAGTCTGAAGAAAACCTTGAGCACTATTTTTTAGTAGAGTGCTTGGATATAGATTTAATAAACAAATACTGTACAACTACAGTACCTTTGTTTTTTCCTACCAACGAATCCACTGCCATTCATCACAATGCAGTTTTCACCAGAGCAGGCTCTGCAGACTCATTGCTCTTCAACACCACCTGCTGGCTGCAGTGCGGAACGACGGCTGAAACTGCAGCTTTTCCATACTAACAGCGTCTCCTGCTGTCTTTTTGAACCTCCAAAGGCAGTAATATATATATACAGTATATATATTTCCTAGTGCAATCTGATAAATTATTATTTGCATTTTGGACTCATCCCTTCAAAACAAGAATGCAATCTAAGCCTCCCCCCTTTCCCAAATAAATAACGATTTTATTGTACTTGTGCCAACGAAACTTTGGGAGGGGGGGGCTGAGAAATCATAAAACCACTCCCCTTCAAGATTTAGGAAAGGAAAGAAGCGGAGATTTGCACAGGCTATTTATCAAGGAGCTTAAATTCTTGTAATGTGCTGCATTGATTTGTATATACAAAGATTCTCTTTAAGAGGTAGGGGAAAAAAAGATAGAAAGGCCCCAGCGAGGATCGAACTCGCGACCCCTGGTTTACAAGACCAGTGCTCTAACCACTGAGCTATGGAGCCACCTATCAGTTCTGCCTATACAAATCAATGGTACTGTACTATTCTATTCCTATGCGGATATTCTATAAGCGATTTGTTCCAAAGACACAAAGAAACGCCCGTTCCAAGGCAAAAGGGCTTCAGGATTACATTTCCTGAGGAAATATTCAGAGGAATGTCTAATTCTGGATCTGGTTTTTTTTTTGGTTCTAGCCTACATACATTTCACAAATGTACTATATTCCCAAACCCACAAGAAAAAGCCCAATTGTTGCAATTTATTTTTCACTATTCTCCCCATATAGGTTCTCCAGTCTTCAGTTTTCAAGAAACGAATTTATTTAGTGAGTTTTCAAGCCTTATTTGACTTTTCTTAACCCTGCATGGCAATATCCTGAGGAGGCCAGCTCTGGTCTTCTTTTTAAGTCCTAAAAGGAGAAAAGATTTAATGGTTATTCTTTCTCCCTGGAAAACATGGGAATCGTTTTTTCCTCCCTCCAAAAAGGGAGGGTTATTTTTTAAAAAATGGATGGTTCTTAAATGGAACCAAGAAATTTTAGAATTAGTTTTTTGTGATTTCTTCCCCCACCCCCCAATATTTTTATTCAATATTTTCACATAAAAATAACAATGTTTTATTTTTATGTGAAAATAGTGATTTTTGAGGCACCCACAAATGTGGCATGTTGCAGATTACAATCAGTGAAAGTTTGTAATAAAATATAGCTGTTTGTTTTTAAAAGTTGGAGCAAGGCGAAGTGATAAAAACAGAATTCACTCACCATGCCCAATTTCCGTATACCAGGCCTAGTCAGGGGCCTTAAAGCAACCTTTTCCCTCAGGAAATTAGAACTGCCCTGTCACCAAATAAAAACCATGCAGAGAGGTGATTTTGTCACCCTGGACACAAAGGGACAACAAAAATGCCGCCTTACTCCTCTCATAGAAAATGCCACCAAAAGACTACCCCACATTTTTCACAGACTCCTTTTACTCTAGCCTATTTTACGCAGGAAAAGTACCCAGGGACTTGATCAGACGCAGCAAAAATCGCACGATTACAACGCCATGATAGTGCAAAAGGGTCCTGCTATCGCACGACATTGTAGTCCTCCCATGCTAACTTATTCATGCTCCAGCATGAATAAGGTGTCACTTTCCATTAACAGGACAAGCCATCAATAGCTCTCAATATCACTTTTTTCACAGTATTGAAGAGCGTGCTGAAACACGTCCCCCTGTAATTGTGAGATTACAGCATGAATGGGCGGTCCTCTTTCCCCCCTCCCTGTTCCCAGCAAGAAAACCTCTGGGTGAGAACATGAAAATGATCAAACGGATGCTCTTTTAATGAACTGTCCTATTTTGTTTGCATGTTTTAAGGTTTAAGTGTTTATGTGTTGATTTACGAGGTTAATAAAGGGTTTTTTTTTTGGTGTTTTTAAGTGCGCTCATGTCTTCTTGCGAGAACTGCTGAAATCTCGCCCATGCTAAATCACAGAAGTAAACTCCTATTCTTAAAGTGCTAATGGTTGCTGTATGATAATTCCATGGCGGTTCTTTCATGAGATTGCAGTGACGTGCAATAATAAGTGTAATAATGCCACTATGTTTCAGCTTTCCTCATTCACGGAATTACAGTGGTGTTGTCTATATGGTAAAAAAATATAAATGGCATGTGAACTTACGGTGATCCATTCAAATGGCTCTTCATACAAATGTGAGTCATTCAGAAGAGGGGCAGCATTGCAAAGTCTGAGGCTTTCTATGGATGTTTTTAAAAAGCTCCGTACGACATGCGAATGTGCAATCATTTGAACACTCACATTCGCACAAATATGAATAGACAATGCAATCTGATTGGCTGGATGAAGATGGGAGATGGGGCTAGCAAAGAGGGAAAGCAGCTGTGGCCACCATGTTGGATTTTCAGCTAAATGAGGGTCCAGCAAGTCAATCAAATGGCGATTTTATACTCTTTTTTTGGTATTGGTATTGCTTTATTTGTAAATACGAAGTATTGCTTGTGCACACCTTGGGAAACTGATTTTTTAAAAAAATTGGCGGTGGCAGATTTAGAATCGTGAGTAAATCACTCACGGTGGCCAGTTGGCTAGGGGATCATGTAGAGTTGGGGGGGGTGTCTTTTGGCCATGTAGGCAGTTCGCATTGTTGCGAATGTCTGCCTTTCCGAACATATTTGTATTTTCCTCCTTCGTATAGACAAGACCAGCTGCTAGACTGATAAAAGTCCCAACTCTCGAGGGAGCATTTGCAAGAAGCACAGAGGGGTTGTGGAAGGGAAGAGAGGGTTAGCTACCGTAGGCCCCTTTCCTTATACAGATAGTTGGATCCCACCCCATAGTGTTATCAATAATTATCCTAGGGATTGTCTATATCAGGCAAAAAGAATCGGATTGCTCCACAGTAAAGGCAACTTGCAGCAGCTGTGATTTGTCATAATGGTTTTTTTGGTTTTTTTTAGGTAGATCGCAGGCATGTGAAGCTATCCTCATTTGCTGTGCAAAAAGGCATGCCTGCAAATCAAGATGGCAGCCACGAGTGAATTACTCTCATTTTTATTCTCACCAGTTGCCACCGCTGAACAGTATTTTTTTTAAAAAAAGCATATCTAAGGTGCGAAAGTGCAATATTTCGCCTTACCAGAAAAGCACCCCCAACCCCCCATTTTATCGCATTAGTGTTTGCCTGCTAAGGTGGGGGGAAAAAACCCATGGTGGTTCCGGGCACTTGACTTGTTAGCAAGTCCCACCCCTGCGCTTGTCCGGCCAATCAACTTTCAGCTTTTGCTCCTTGGGGAAAGTGAATCAATTTGCGTCCTTGCCCCAACGAGCAGGAATGTGCATTCCCCCAAAGGCTTTTCCTGCAGAGTATATGGTGATATGATACAGGATGCGATTAAGACAGGTCGTATTCTCCTCGCATTCCCTGAGGCATATTTTCACCGTTTAGACAACCCTTTAGCTTTGGGGTGGTGTTGTGGTGCATTTTGAAGAACAAGCCTGCATGCATCACAACAGTCTCCAGATGAACACCATCAAGAAGAGACCAAAAATGCAGACAGCTGATTTGAGCCGAATCAACAAACTAATTCTACAACAAACCGGTTCTAACAGTTTTCATCTCCACCAGTAACAGGTCTTTTTTTCAGCTAATGGATCTTGTAGTGTAAGAGCTAGGACATTTTCAGACACCGTTTTATCATACCTAGTGCGGGAAGAGCTCCTGGGAGAGGGACGGGGCTCTTGCGCGGCAGGGGGTCGTTTTCGGACGCCGCCGTCCCTCTCCCGAAAGCATCTGTGTCAGTTCTGTGAAGCTTCGGAAGCCGCAGAGCCATATTTTAAGCACGGAAGTTGGCTCTGCGGCTTCCGAAGCTTCACGGAACTGACACAGATGCTTTTGGGAGAGGGACAGTGGCGTCCGAAAACGACCCCCTGCCGCGCAAGAGCCCCGTCCCTCTCCCGGGAGCTCTTCCCACGCTAGGTATGATAAAACGGTGTCTGAAAATGTCCCCAGTGTGGTGCAGTGTTTTGAGTGTTGGACTAGGACTCTGGAGAACAGGGTTCCAGTCCTTACTCAACCATGGAAACCCAATGGGTGCATTTAATTTAATTTAATTTAATGTAATGAGTACATTTAGGAGGAATAGGGCAGAGCAACGGGAGGATGTGTGTAATGGTTGTGTAGAAGAGGGAAACTAAACAGGTGTTACATGTTACCTGGTTGTGTAACAAACAACACCAGTTGACATTTTTTTACAGAAATAATAATAATAAAAATAATAATTTCTTACCCACCTCTCCCTATGGATCGAGGTGGGGAACAACAAATTAACACACAAAAATAACATTGGTTAAAAACACATATCAGTTAGAAACATATATCAATTTAAAATTTAAAAAACAAGTAAAACCAATCAATACTCACTTTAAAATTCACACTTTAAAAACATCTGGGTAGGCCTGCTGGAAGAGGCTGGTCTTTAAATTCAGACAGTGTATTCAGCTGTAGTATCTCTTTCGGCAGGCCATTCCAGAGTCTAGGGGTGGCTGAAGAAAAAGTGATAGTTGCCAATCTAGTCCTGGCTGACTGGAGCAAATGTCCCCCAGAGGATCTAAGTGTATGGGGCTGCTTATACTGGAGAAGGTAATCCCATAAGTAACCTGGACCCAAACCATGTAAGGCTTTAAAGGTAATAACCAGCACTTTGTACCTCGGTGTGATATGATCACTCCTGGATGTACCAGTGAATAATCTGGCTGTTTTGAACCAGTCAAAGTTTCCAGACTTGATACAGAGGTAGCCCAATGTACAGTGCATTGCAAAAGTCAGGCCTTGAGTTTACCAGTGCATGCACTATCATCTTTAGGTCCTCCAACTCTAGAAAGGGGTGCAAAGTATAGCTCTCTGGCAACTCTAGGTAGATAATGTTATTATCCCTGCTAATTAAGTAATCCTGAGGACTACAAACCTGCGAGACCTGGCTCCATTATACCCATGCTGTTTAGTGGACACTGATAGTGTTTATAAGCAAGACCAGCAAGAACATTTGTGGAAGACTCCAATTCAGGGTTTCAATCATGCTATTCCTGCCTTCTCCAGAATGCACAATTCCACCCGCCTTTCCCAACTACTTTTCTACCCTCCCCAACAGGACACCCAGACTTCATTGGGTCATTTTGTTTTTCCTGATGTCCTGTCCCTCCCATTAAAATTAAGTGTCAAATGTTTTGTTTACTTTAAGCATGGACATTTCCAAAGCCTGCTGCTTTGGTCTGGTGTTTTCTCTTCTGGATGGAGTGGTGCTGTTTTGGGTGCACAAACAACACTTTGCACATCAGAAATCAAGGGAATGACTTCTGTCATACTCATCAGTAGGACTTTTCAGTCCTACTTCAGTAGTTCAAAACAAATAATCCATCCTTCAAAGCATTAAAACATTGAGAGACATGTGTTCCTTTTACCCAGTGAAACCAAAAGTTAAAATGGACATTACATCATAAACAGAAGAAGCTTCAAGCACTCCATTAATTTTAATTGCATACTCAATACTGTACAAGTTCAATAATATAGCTCAATAATGTTTACACTGGAGGGCATTGAGTGTTTTGGATATCTTCTTCTTCTTCTTCTTCTTCTTGTATTCCTATAGTGCTATCAATGTACATTTTACAAGAAAAAGAACAACAAAATAGTTCCCTGCCCTCAGGCTTACAATCTAATAAAGACATGATATAAAAGGAAAGAGGATGGCAGTAGGGGAAAGGATTAAGTCTAGGATTCTCTTCTCTCCTTTCTTGGCCAGGGCAATGGCAGTTGGGATGGATGGAGGGCCGTTCTGCTTCTAGGCCAAGGCAAGATGGAGTTCTGCCTGCTTCTCCTTCTCTCCCTCCTTGGATAGACCCTTTAAAATTTGTACTAAAACCTGGGGTGCAGTTACACTGGAGAATTTGTAGCAAAAAATAGCAGCTTAATTCCCTTTCGCTGCAGTGCCCATTTATGCCCACAGCTCATTTGCAATCAAAATGCACGAAATACATAATGCAAACTTTGGATGCTTCACTGGCTTCTTAATCAGGCCAAAATGTTAAAAATCATATCGGAGAAGAAAAGTGACAATGTTAGAATCACAGACTGTTTTTTGTCTCAGATGTTACTCAGATGTATTTTGGTTGGTCAACAAAGGTATTGCTGTTTTGTGGACTTTGGATTTCAGAACCAGTTTATTTAGCTATGCCTTTAAACATGTGAACTGCAACTCTTGGCAGGTGATAAGATTTATTTCCATGAGGGGGGAAACTCTTCGAAAAGCAATTGAATTAGAAGTTAAAAAATCATCCTTGTTTGTTTGCCAAGCTGCAAATTCTACTGACAGATTGCATCTGACCAATAGGGTTTAGTATATTTCAAATTAATTCCATTCATTCAGCCCAGAGGTAGGCAACCGTGGAAGGCTAAGGCCTGGAGGGTGGGAGGAGACATTGAAAATGCCACCCATGCTTCCTATAGGGCATTTGGGGGCATTTTTTAAAAAATGGTTTTTGACTCCTGTGGGGCCCTGGGAGCTGCATGCAGTCTGTGGGCCAGGCCTAGCCCACCTCTGATTTAGCCCATTGACATGTGATTTTTCATAGCAGATATATCATCAGAAATCCAAACATCAACATTAGAAATTATGCATATATGTATGCATTTATTTATTGAATTTATACCCCACCTTTCTTCTGGGACAGGATCATATTCAGGCATCAGAAACCCAAATGTTAACATTCAACTGATTTCAACAAGAATTTCATTATATAGCTGTTAATTTTGCTTATTTATGTGGCACAATCCTCAATTGTAGGTTCAAGGTGTATAGATTTAACGTACTTGATAATTATACATCCCTCTTTACTGAAGCATCTGAGTGATAATCAGAATTATGTACTGGATGTGGAACAATAATTATGTATTAAAAATTACCGGGTATATTGATAACAGAACCCAAACATTAGGATAACTAGCACCACTAGGTGGAGCCAAAACATAATACAGTACTGTACTAATTTTGGAGTGCTGCTAGTGATGCCTTGCTAGATTCAGAAAGTTAAAAGAGAATTTCACATGTGTTTTAAAAATAATACCGTGGAGCAAATTAGTGTTTTAAATCTACTAGACAGCTCAACATGGAAAAAACTGAATGTCGTATACTCTGTAATAAACATTTCATTTGATTTATTGGAGTCTTTAACGTGCTGTTATTGCTATGCTATTTTCCCTTTGAATGCATCTGCTCTCTCACTAAGTTATATGCATCCAGCATTCTGTGCCTTACAATCTTATCAGCATGACTTGCTGGATCAGATGAAAGGCCTGTCTAGCATACTGTACCCATGCTGCCAAATGGATGTATTATGGGAAGCCCACTCATATTAATACAAGTTCAACAGCATCCTTGTGCTCATGTTACCCAGCAGCTGAGAGGCACCCTATTTATTTATACAGTATTTTATTTATTTATATTTTATTTCTATCATGCTTTTCCTCCAAGGTACTCAGTTGAGCATATATAGTTCTCTTCCTCCCTACTTGATTCTATTCATGCCACAATTTATTTTGTATAAACATTAAGCATTAAATCGCAGCAGAAAAGGCCCTCTGATTAAATTAGAGGCAGTAGATGGTCTAAGTTGGCAGATAACAGCTTCCCATGTTCTTACGGAAGCTTTGCCCAAGCAAGGGCAGGAATTTTATCAGACCCACAGTATGAAATGTAAACTTGCTTAGGCAAAGCTTAGGCAAAGCTTCCATAACATGCCTTGCTTAGGCAAAGCTTCCATAACAACTTGGGAAATTGCTATCTGCAAAATTAGACCATTGCCCCATCTAGTTCAGTATTGTCTAAACTAGGGGAGAGAATCATGCAGCCCTCCAGATGTTATAGCCGCAGGTTAAGAATGCTGGAAGTTGCAGTCCCAAAGCTTCTAGACTGGAGCAGGGCAAATGTTGTCCCCATCTTCAAAAACGGAAAAAAAGAGGATTCCCAACAATTATCGTCCAGTTAGTCTGACATCAATACCAGGGAAGATTCTAGAGCAGATCATTAAACAGAGAGTCTGTGAACATTTAGAAGACAATGTCATAATCACAAAAAGTCAACATGGGTTTCAGAGAAACAAGTCATGCTAGACTAATCTGATCTCTTTTTTTTTGATAAAATTACCAGCTTGGGAGATGAAGTCAACGCTGTGGATATCGCGCACCTTGATTTTAGTAAGGCCTTTGACAAGATTCCCCATGACATTCTTGCAAACAAGCTTGTAAAATGTGGCCTAAGTAAACTGTTAAATGGATTCGTAATTGGTTGACCGGCTGAACCCAAAGGGTGCTCAGCAGTGGCTCCTCTTTGTCTTGGAAAGATGTGACCAGTGGGGTGCCACAGGGTTCTGTCCTGGGCCCAGTGCTATTCAACATCTTTGTCAATGACTTGGATGAGGGAATTAGAGGCATACTTACCAAATTTGCAGATGACATCAAATTAGGAGGAGTAGCTAATACCCTGGAGGACAGGATCAACATTCAAAATGACCTGGATAGACTGGAGAGCTGGGTCAAAGCTAACAAAATGAAATGCAATATGGAGAAATGTAAGCTACTGCACTTAGGGCGGAAAAACGAAATGCATAGATATAGGATGGGGGAGACCTGGCTGAACGAGACTACGTGCGAAAGGGATCTAGGAGTCCTAGTAGACCACAAGTTGACCATGAGTCAACAGTGTGATGTGGCAGCTAAAAAGGCCAACACGATTTTGGGCTGCATCAATAGAAGTATAGTGTCTAGATCAAGGGAAGTAATAGTGCTACTCTATTCTGCCTTGGTCAGTCCTCATCTAGAATACTGTGTCCAGTTCTGGGCACCACAATTCAAAAAGGATATTGAAAAATTGGAGCGTGTCCAGAGGAGGGCAACTAAAATGGTGAAAGGTCTGGAAACCATGCCTTATGAGGAAAGACTTAGGGATCTGGGTATGTTTAGCCTGGAAAAAAGACGGTTAAGGGGCGATATGATAGCCCTGTTTAAGTATTTGAAGGGGTGTCATATTGAGGATGAAGCAAGCTTGTTTTCTGCTGCTCCAGAGATGAGAACACGGAACAATGGATGCAAGCTCCAGGAACAGAGATTCTACCTCAACGTTAGGAGGAACATTCTGACAGTCAGAGCTGTTCAGCAGTGGAACACGCTCCCTCGGAGCGTGGTGGGATCTCCTTCCTTGGAGGTCTTTAAACAGAGGCTGGATGGCCATCTGTCAGGGATGCTTTGATCGTGATTTCCTGCGTAGCAAGGGGTTGGACTGGATGGCCCTTGTGGTGTCTTCCAATCTACAATTCTATGATTCTCTCTCTGGCTTTTCTTTGCAAACGAAGATTCAGGAAGGACTCATCCCATGCTTTCTGCAAGCATGCTGATGACTTAAAAAGGAAGCAGGGCTGGTTTAACCAAACTGCCAAATCTGCATTGGCGGGGGGGGGGCAGCCACAGGGGGCCCTGTCCTAACTGTCTCCATCTCCTTCTTCCTTTCCTCCCTCTGCCCCCACTGAGCAGGGCAAGCTCCTGGGGGGAGAGCACCGGTGGCTGCAGGAGGAGAGGCCCATAGGCAGCAGCAGCAGCAGCAGCCGGGGCCAGGCTGAGTGAGAGCGGGAAGCGCTGCACCAGGAGCTGGCAGCTCCTTCCCTTCCCTCCTGGTTCCCACTTGGTGGGGAGCTCATGGAGGACGTGGCTGGAGCCACCCCCTGTGCCATGTGTGGGCCGGCGGAGTGGAGTGCTGTGGAATGGGGCTCATCCTGTGAGGGCCACTGCCTCTGTCCGGCTGGGCTGGCAGTGGCAGTGGTCGACGACATGGGGGCCTGGTGGGAGCTGGAGCTTCTGTGCTGAGCAGGGCGGGAGGCCCTGGGAGCTTTTCTGCCAGGAGTGTGGGCGTGTCATGTGCGCTCTGTGCCTGGCTTTAGGACCTCACCGTGGCCACCTGGTCACCCTCATTGCCGAGGCGGCGCAAGGCAAGCGGGTAGGCCCAGTGGGAAGGGGCAGGGAGGCGCCCCTCAGCAGGGTCAGTTTAAGGAATTTTGCCCCCCTCGCAACACTTTATTTTTGGGCGGGGGCATATGTTTATCTCAAGTCAGTGTAACCTAATCTGACCTAATCTATTCACAGTACAGGGTATTCAGATTATTACTAGTAATGCTTTTGCAGGAGCAGGGCCAGTTTAAAGCACGAGCGGCATCAGCATCTGCAGGGGGTCATCATTGTGGGGGCCCGTAGTAACCCTCCTCCTGCAAAAACATTATTAGTAATAATCTGAATATCCTGTACTGTGAATAGTTTAGGTTGAGTTAGGTTACATTGACCTGAGAGAAACATATGGGGCCCCCAAAATAGAGCATTACAGGGCCCCGCACAATTCCTTAAACCGGTCCTGGATCTGAGATAAACAAGTCTGGTTGCAGAAAGCACAGCAGAAGGTCTCCTTGGGTGATGTTTCCGGGTTGTGATTCTTTCTGCATTGTCGTTTCTCTTCAAGACTTGTTCGGTGTGAGTTCTCAAAGAAGGCTGCAGCATTGTGGATAGTGTGTCTCCATGCCTCCCAATGTGAGGCCAGGGCGGACCATTGTTGGTGATCAATTTGGCCAAGCCTGAGATGTTGTTTCAGGGAGTCCTTGTATTGCTTTTTTGGAGCGCCCCTCTTACGCTGACCCGTGGTGAGTTCACCATAGAGTACTATTTTGGGGAGGCGATGGTCCTCCATCCTAGAACTGTGCCCTGCCCAGCGCAGCTGTGTTCTTAATATCATGGCCTCAATGCTGCTGATCTCTGCTTGCTCAAGGACAGCAACATTCGTCACATAGTCAGTCCAGTGTATATTTAGGATTGTGTGTATACAGCGCTGATGAAAGTGTTTGAGGAGTTGTAAGTGGTGGTGATAGGTGACCCATGTTTCAGACCCATAAAGGAGAATAGACAGTACAATGGCTCTATACACACTGATTTTTGTGCTCTATACACACTCTATGATTCTATGATTCTATGATTCTATGAATTCTTACCTATGATTGATAGCAGGTCTTCAGGTTTCAGGCAGGTATCTTTCTGAGCCCTGCCTGAAGACATCAGTCATTATTATCCTGGGAACACTGATGTGTAAAGCATGTCTTATCCAAAACAGCTAGAGCTGCAAAGTTGAGGCACAACTGTAACTCCGAACAGAAACAGACTGTAACTTGAATGATCTTTGTAGGTCTATTCTGAAATAATTCCCCATAATTTATGGGGTTAAACATCAGAATGCAGGGTGTCCTTTTGCAGGTACAGGTATACCTTGGTTAACATTGTAGATGTTTTCCTGCACATTCACAGAACATTTGATACCAGAGGAAGAAATAACATGGAAATTAGGTATTTTCTCATGGTTCAGTTACTGTGTTATCTATCTGTAACAGCTTTGCTTTTGAAAAATTTACTTTCGTGGAATGAACAGGGGACATTTACATTTTTTTAGGATAAAGGTTTGTTCCTAGAATTGTTTTTTCTATATACAGCATACATTCTAATCTGAAGAAGACCTTGAAATCAAAATAGATGTTATCTTATGAATGTCGTTAGTTGTTACCCATATTGTCATGAATATTACTATTTTATCTTTATTGCCCCATGTTCTTTCACTTGTTGCTGTTACAGCCATTGCTTTTTTTTGTTGATATCCTTGTTATTCAGACTTTTAATACCACTTTGTATTAATCATTATCCCTGTTATTTGAATATTGGATTCTTGCAAAAGTGGAATAGCCACCAATATCTCTAGGTCCCCCTAACTGTATTTGACACACACACCACACAAATACCTGTATTGGCAGGGTGGATGGGCCTGGCTGTGTGCATGTTTCTTCACTTGCTCACTCACTCTGGTGGGAAGGGGATGGGACAGGGGGCAGAAGGAGGGAGAAAGGGGGCACCCATCCCATCCCCTTCCCCTGCCCACTTGAATGAGCAAGGGAATGTGTGCACTCTCTCTCCGTAGGCTTCCCCCACCTGTGCAAATGAGTGAGGGACTGTACACCCCCCTCCTCATGCTCCCCCTCCCCTCCCCTCCCCCTCACCCACTCGTGTAAGTAAGTATGTAAGTAACCATGCCAGCTTGATTTCCTCCCATTGACACCAGTGTTACCGAAGTCCAGCATAGGGCAGCAGTGGAGCCAGCAGCAAATGCAGTAATCCATAAATAATCAAACCTGCAAACAAGTAACCCACAAATGTGGAAGGATGACTGTATATTTTTGAGTACATATATTCTGGAGTATAAGACGACTGGGCGTATAAGACCACCCCCAATTTTTAAGGTAAAATAAAGAGTTTGAGATATACTCATCATATAAGACTACTCCGCACCACCTGCCTTTCCCGAAGCTGTGATGGGGCGCCCAATCACAGCTTTGGAGAGGGCAGGTGGTGGCTGGAAAGCGTCCCCCCAGCAAGCCAGCCACCCTTCGACCCTCCCCGAAGCCACGATCAGGAGCCCACATGCTGGTTGGGGAATCACGGGAGATGGCAAGCTGGCTTGGGAAATTCCCTAGTCCTGCGATTCCCCAATCTGCCAGCCACCTCCCATGCCTCCTCATCCTGCGATGGGTCAGGAAGGACGGGAGCTGGCTAGAAAGCTTCCCTCCTAGCCAGCCACCCCTCTGAGGTGACTAGGAAGATTCCTAGCCCCCTTGTAGGGGTGGCTGGCTGGAGGGAAGCTTCCTAGCCAGCTCCCGTCCTTTCCCAGTCCACGATGCCAGCCCCATCTTGGGAAGGAGGAGAGGAGGCTGGCTGGGGGGGGGGAAGCTTCCTAGCCAGTTCCTGTCCTTCATGAGTACGAGATGGGGCTGGTAGCCCCATCTCGGACTGGGGAAGGACGCAAGTTGGGGATTTCCCCAACCCTCATCAAGGGTTGGGGAATCGCAGAGGGGGAGGCTTGCCAGCCAGCTCCTGGGCCTCCCCAACCAGCGATGGGCCCATTGCAAGTTGGGGAAGTGTGGAGGTTTCTCCCCACCCAGCCTAACCAGCGTATAAGATACCCCCAGACTTTTAAGAAGATTTTTTGGGGTTAAAAATTTGGCTTATATGCCAGAATATATGGTATATTTTTATACCTACAATTGCTTTAATTTTTTGTTTTTTGGCACCTTTGGTGCTATATGTACCTTGTTAGCCTTGCATAAGTAAACAAAAACATTTTGAACCTTCTGGAGACCACTTGAAAACTTCTTCCTGAATGCATCCAGGCAGGGATTTTTTTTCTTTGATCAGCCTCTACTTTTCTTTTATTTCCATTTTTAATAACAACAACAACAACAACAACAACAACAACTTTATTTTTGTACCCTGCCTTTTGCCTATTAGGCAACCAATGGCCAAACGTGTTAATCTGGGCTTTTAAAAACCATGTTGAAACTAGCTGGTGAGACAAGCTTATCAGCTCTCCCCTTTTCTCTCTGTTCACACAGGCTCAGTAAGGGATTCTGGATGCAGCTGCTGGTTACCTTGCCTGTTGTAGGGAGGCTCATATACTACAGTAGGATTGGCTAGGGGAGAATTCCATTTTCCCCCAGTTCAAGCTTTATTAAACGGTTTACTGAAGAAACATTGTGCAAAACCCCACAGAAGGCTTGTGTTTCTCCAGACCTCCTTTACCATCCTTCCAATACCAATGCTGGTAAAAATACTTCCACTTAGAGGACAAGGAAGAAAAGGGACACTGCAGAGCAAAAAAAGACTTTATAAAAAGGAGCTTCTTTGTCAGAGGCTTTGTTAACTGACGTATGTCTGCACTTGGTGTTTGGATGTTGGGGGCAGGGCACACAACATTGGGGGAGAGTCCAGGCACAACACCGCACCCTTTTTTTAGTCCTATGTGTAGAGAACAGTCTATGAACTGAGTTTGTGACATGCCTGAATTTGTTCTACAGTATTTCCATTTGAAATCACACATTTCCAGAAATTCATTAAGGTCAAAATACTAACTCCTCTACAATGAGAATGGCATTTACTAGAATCATGGTGGCAGACTAATGTGCTTTAAATTTAGAAAGCAAGAGGTTATGTTTAAAATATGCATCACACCAGTGGTTAATTATTGATGAAAAGCCTCATTGGGTTTGATTTCTAACAGAGATGATGGCTAAAAGCAAAAATATAATGATAAATGAATATAGTGTGGTTTTCAATCAGCAGCTGTATTAACAATTATATATTTTTGCTCCATTCCCCACTTTTCCATCTCTCCTTCCATCTGTCCTTATAATTATGCTGTTGTGCATCTAAAGTACTTTGGGGTATTTCTTTTAAATCCCATACTGTGACTTATAAAAAAAGAAAAAAGACCTATTATTACCTTCAAGGGTCAGAGCAGCAAGCAAAATCTTTCATGAACTATGTCAAATAGTGAGACAACTTTTGAATTAATTCCCAAAATAAAGATTATAAATATTATTCTTATTGTATTTGGGAAAGCATTGTCCAAAATGGTTCACATGAGAATCCCAAAATGTTTTGCACATTGTAACTGGTATGAAATTGCTATCTCAAAGCCAATAAGAGGCTTGTCTATAAATCAGCCAAAATGTCACACCTCACATATTTTAGAACACAATGAAGTAATTTGCTGGCCTGCATCCAATTCACAGGAGATGTATGTCTACACTGAGTGCAGTTCCTTCTCCACCAGGTTTTTTTTGATACTCCAGCAAAAGTGAACCGCTGGTAACATATCACTTCTATCATTCTTTGGGTCAAAAGGAGTATGGAGCTCAGCGTTTCCCAAAATGCTACAGAATGCAAAAAAACAGGTAGGTGGGAAGAATGTATGTGTATACTTGCTGGTTCTGTCTGATTTATAGAGCCCAGTGATTTTAATCAATAGTTGTGTTGAGCAATGACAGTTAAAAATGTTATGGAATCGCACTATGGGATAATAACTCAGAGAGGTATGGGGTCAAGTGGATTCATACTCTAGCAGTTTTCATCTATGCTGCTGGAGTGGCTGGCATAATTGAGCGCTGGCTTCAAGGCTACTCTATCTGTTACCAGGGCATCTGTGAAGAATCAGCTTTGGTGGAGTGTTTTTTTATGAGCTTTACCTGGTCTGCAGTTCTATAGGCTGGATGCAATTTGCACTCTGATGTCTGTGCATTGATAGATGGCTGTGGATGTATCTCCCCTTCTTACTTTCCTCCCATTGTACACATTTGAAATGCACATAAAACCCTGCTAAGTTCATGATAGTCAATAGGTCATTTTAAAAGGTACACAAAAGAGCATACAGTTAGAAAAAACACAGACACAAAAGCAGTGGATTTCATCCCTTTAAGACAAACCCAAACCCTGACTAAGCCAGGCACAGAGACGAGATAGAGACAGGAAAGCCGGTTGATGCAGACTTTGTAGATTTCACATCCCTAAGCATTACAGACATGGACAGTGTGCAGCAGGTGATCCCTTTTGAATTTTTTAAAAATAATTTTATTGCATCAGCAAAATTTAATAGTAACATTACACAGAAACAAACAAACAAAAAGTGACAAAGTTCTGCCTAGCCAGACCAATTCTATAGTATTCCATGTTGATATCACCACTAAAATAGATTCCTCCAAAAGTTCCTTGTGTTTTCCAAAGCTTTATATATATGCATTTCATCCTTGTTATGGAATTAATAAAATGATACCAAATTGACTCACATGTGTCTCTTTAGTTATTCCCTTTAAATCCTTGGATTTCCTAATCAATTTCTTTGCTATGTTATTTGAATTGTGTGGGGTCCGTGAAGAACCCATTCATGTCCAGATGTTAATATGGAATTTTAATTAGCTCAAGATGGCAGTGAGATTGCAGGTAACTATGGGACCTTATGACCTATGTATTAACTGATGAGACTCACAGCCAGGAAATAAAATAAAATGGTTTTTATTGAAAAATAATCTTGGAAGCATTCACACCAACACTCCGGCTTCAAGCAATCACACAAGGCTATCGAAGAAAGTAGGAAGTATTGGGATAGAGGAATAGAGTTTGGGATGATGGGCTATACTATACCTGTCTAAAGAGCAGAGATTCATGTAGTGGAAGATACTCAGACAGAGTTCTGAGAGTTGCCCAGCAGACAGACAGAGTGAGGAGATGCAGGAAGTGGTGAATGCTGTAAACACTATGACTGTGTTTGGGGGCAATATTTATACCCAATATTTGACCTTATTGGTTTTGTGAGTGAAATATAATATTAGATGGAGTTTCCCACAGTTAGACAATGGAAGCTCCGGCTATGTCAACAATAGCTGGTGACTGAGGACTTTATCAGACAGACAAAATATGGCATCATAGTGATGCCACATAACTGCAAAACAGTGTGCAGATCAAACGATATTGCCCATTTGTGGTCATGTCCTGTCAAATTCCCGTACCTTTTAATTGATGGCTTAGGCTGTCAATTGATCCCCCCTGCTACTTTTGTGCCGGCATTACTGGCGTGAGAAACCTCAGGCCATTTAACTCTAGTCACTGCAGTGAGAGTGTCTGATCTGGTGTGAACACTTCTGGGTGAAATCGGGACATCCAGGTAAGTTTTGCTCTTTTTATGACCCTCCCCAGGTTACTTGGGACTTTTAATGTGTGCCTAGGTACTTTGTGTCACTTTTATGGCTTTATTTTTGTTTTTATTTTTAAATTTCTCACAGGATTTTGAACAAGGAAGTGAACGGGGCTCAGTTCACTTCCTCTTTACTGCTGGGGAGCATTTGCCGGGAGAAGAAGGTAAGTGTGGTGGGAGCGGTCTTTTGCCAGCATAGAAATGATATTTTTTATGCCGCCAAAATAATGTTTTAAAAGGGGTCGTCTGATAAAATCCTGAGACATTAAGACTGATGGGCGTCAGGCAATCTTCTTTTGATGAAGAGAGGGGTGTGAAATAAAAACAGTTTGCAGAGTAATGGGTGTTCTGGTCACTTGATTGAATTAGTGAATGACTCGCTTCCAGGTGCATCCAGGAGAATTAGCACATTTCCACCCTAATTTACTGTCCAGGGTCCCCCCCCCCATAATTACTACCTGGGCATGTTTCTTCAGAATTTGGAAAGACCTCTTCATTAGGTTTTGAGCAAACCTTCGCTCAGTCCCTATTTCTGGTGAAGTCCGGGTCTATACTGCTAACCTTGTGAAGTGTCAATAAATAAGCCAATATATGAAATATAGCCAATTGATGAATTATTGGAAGGGTGGGGGTGTCAGGGCAGGTAACAGCTACTGTGGAGATTTCTCCAAACTCCATATATCCATCCATCCATCCATCCATCCTCATAAGATAAGCCTTTCCAGGGTTTTCTGTTGTGCTACTATCTCAGGTCTTGCAGTGACAAGTAAACTCTAATTTATTATTCTGTAAGGAAGAACTGCCCCCTTGAAATAATGATCTTATCAGCAAAGTTCCACATTTGTGTATGGCTTGGTAAGTATTTTGGGCATAAATTCTATAAATCCATCCATGCAGGTGATCATGATATAGCTGTGCCTGCTAAGGAGAGTCCAAAAATGTAGGCTGCTGCATCAATCCATAGCTACATATCCTTGTGTGTACAGAATATTTTACATTACAATAGGGAGAGCTCAGAATATTATGGCTGCAATCCTATACAAATTTACCTGGGAGTAAATATCACTGGATTTACTTCTGATTAGCCCTGTATCATATTGTACTGTTGCCAGAAAAATGCATTTTCTTCCTCTTCCAATTAATGTTGAAGGAGCAAGGGAATTTGAGGGGTGGTCGTGGCAGATTAAATCATTGTTCCTACTAATCAAAAAACGACAGTGTTTTAGCCTTACAAATTCTGACTCCATTACAACACTGGACAAGGGCAATATTACCCCAAAGTAATAAAATTTAATACATGTATTTAATAAAAATAATAAAAATTAATAAAAAGCAGCTTTGGAAAGAGACAAAAGTGAGGAGGTGGGAGGGTGTGTTGCAAGTCTAGAAGGATGGTTCTTATTTTTTCTTGTGACATCCTTTGTTAATGTAGTTAGGAGGTAAATCGGGATGATGTGACAAAAATTGTAGACAGCCCTAAAAAATCCAATGTAAGCAGCAACATAACCCCAAACTGTTTATTTACAGGAATGAAGTAGTTAATTAAGAACAATTCTTTGGTTCATTTGGAAAGAATTGCTGACTTCTCCTGTTGTTGGCACAGGAATCATTAGCAAAATGGGAAGTGGGGGAGACTATGCAGATTTGTTTTTGAAAGTATCACAGAAATCAGTGGACAAAATGTCTGAGCCTGGGGCATTTCCAGATTGCATCTCCTTAATTGCATTAAACACTTCAGAGCCATCTGATTGTCTCACTGCTCCACCATCTGCTCAAGCAATTTTTGCAAGCTGTACTTGAGGAGGGAAAAGGCAATTGCTGTGCGGTTGCAAGCAAAGCCCCCTAGGTTGTTCAGTGATGGGAAGGACTTTGCTGAGGATGGAATGCCTGATTCAGAGAGAAACAGAAGGCATTTGGGGCTCATTAGTTTTGATTAATCAGGCTAAAATATAATAGCGTCTTTTGCATACTTTGTAGAATCCCTTAGTTGTTGTTTTGCAAGCTATGACTTTGGTAGAGAACAAGGAATCCAGCAAAACTAATGTGGTATTTTGATGGGAATTCTTTGTACAACATCCAATGCTTGCTTTTCACAACTGGGGTATGATTTATATTATATTGGCAATGACATTAGCAAATTATATTATGTTAGCAAATATATTTATAGTAGCAAATATGATATTAAATTTTAAGTTAGGAAATAGCATTTTCCTAAGAACATCTTTCCCCTATGCTATGCTATGTTGTTGTTGTTGTTGTTGTTGTTGTTGTTGTTAACAGATGCATCCACAGCAGCATGCAAGACTGTGGAGTTTAAATTGCATCTGGCTTACCAAAAATCTGAGAAATGAAAACTATAAATTGGGGTGAAGTCCACAAAAGTACATTATTATTATTATTATTAAAATTTATTTCTAGAGTGCTGTCAATGTACACAGTGCTGTACAAAAACAATCAAGGATAAAACATAATGAAACCTGCCGAAGGTGTACAATCTAAGTAAAACAATAGGCAAAATAATAAAATCAATTAAAACAAGGATAATTACAACACAGTGGATTCTTCATGTATCCCCAATGCTGTTTTAGCCTTGTTTTTAACTCTGCTTAACTATTAAAAAGAGATCCATCTGCACAAGATGGGCGTATAGAAACAACAAGTATTTTTATTTACTGGGCTAATCATCTCTCAAGTTGTCATATGTCATCTGGATGGCCTTATAGTTGCTTGCTCAGCAGATGGTTGCCGATATAAGTGAAGTGATGGGGTTCATAAAAGCTTGGCGACATTTATAGGTCTATGGACTTTTTCAGACAGTACAGTTGCCCCTCCACATTCGCAAACTTGGCATTTGTGGTTTTGATTATTTGCGGTTTTGGGAGGGCCCCCCGCCCTCCCAAAACCGCGACATGGGGCCTCCGGAGGCCCCATGAAGACCCTGGGAGGGCGCGGGGAGGGCCGGGGAGGCCTCCACGGGGCCTTCGGAGACCCTCCGGAGGCCCTGTGAAGGCCCTGGGGGGGAGGGCCGGAGGCCTCCATGGGGCCTATGGAGCATCTCCGTAGGCCCCATGAAAGCCCTGGGTGGGAGGGGGGAGGGCCATGGAGGCCTCCATGGGGCCTACGGAGATGCTCTGTAGGCCCCATGAAGGCCCTGGGCGGGAGGGGGGAGGGCTGCGGAGGCCTCCATGGGGCCTACGGAGCGCCTCTGTAGGCCCCATGAAGGCCCTAGGTGGGAGGGGGAGGGCCAGGGAGGCATCCACGGGGCCTCGGGAGGGTCTCCGGAGGCCCCGTGAAGGCCATGGGAGGGAGTGGGGAGTCTGGGGAAAGCGACTATGGGGAGGCCCCATAGGCTCCAGAGGCTCCGTGACCTCCGGAGGCCCCGTGGTTGCTTTGGCGGGGGAGGGGGGCAATCAATATTGTGGATTTTTCACATTTGCGGGAGTCCGTGGAACCTAACCCCCGTGAATGTGAAGGGATGACTGTACTTACCGTGCTAGGAGGTCTCGCTAGAGACATGGGGCTGTCGCGTGGCAGGGGGTCCATTTTGGACGCTGCTGTCCCTCTTCCAAAACCATCTATTTCACTTCCGTGAAGGACTGGAAGCGGCTGTGCCATATTTTAATCATGGGCAACTTCCGTGAATAAAATCTGGCGAAATATGGCACGTCCGCTTCCAATCCTTCACGGAAGTGAAACAGATGATTTCAGAAGAGGGACGGTGGTGTCCGAAACGGACGCCCTGCCACAAGACAGCGCCGTGCCTATAGCGAGAACTCTTAGCACGGAAAGTACCGTCTGAAAAAGTCCTATATTAAAGTATATTAAAACAAATCCCATAAAAAGTGACATTACCCAATATAAATAAAATGTAATCTCTTTCTTTGGTCTGTGCAAGCTGAAAAGTGAGCTGCCTGCTTGTACCACAGAGAAATAGGTCTGGATGCAGATACTGCTGGGATAGTGTGAAAATGAGGCCAAAAGTTTTGATTAGCCTTTCTGGAGCCCCTCATTACACCTCCCACCATTTCCAGCAAGGAAATGACCACATTCGTCAGAGCAATGGGAGTTGTAGTCCAACACATCTGGAGAGTTCTGGAGTGGGGAGGGCTTGTTAGATATTTGGGATGAAAGGTGGACGCTCCCGTTCTTGTACCACCACTCTCTGTTGTGTTATCAGGAGAAAGGAGCACTTCATCACAGAATTATGCCTAGAGGTAAAATCTACCCCATGCAGTAAAACCCTAAACTGTTTTTAGTCCCTCCTGTTTCTTTTTACACGACTCTCATCCTGCCTCATCCACACAGGCTTAGGGCCTGTCTACATTGCAGGTGAGGTACACATCTTTTCCTTTCAGAGAATTCTGGTGCCTCATCAAGCTACAAATACCAGGATTCCATATTATAGAACTATGGTAGATAAAGTAGTCTCAAACCGCTATATTTCTGCAGTGATCAGATTACTCACTTATATTTATTTAAATTGGAGTGGATGCACATGAAGTTAACATTTAAACCTTTAAATCAGAGACAGGCCACGTGCTACCCATGGGCTTCCCATGCCAACCCCTAGCCATTTCTATATGTCCTGAGCTTTGGAAATGTACTTGATTGCAACTCTCAGAATCTCCAGCTAGTATGACCAATGGCCAGGCTAAAAGGGGAAATCTGGGAGTTCTTATCCAAAAATCTAATGGTTGGCATCCTTTTCAGTAGTTACTGTTGCAATTTTAACTATGGTCTTGCCTAGACGGTCAAAATAATATGAACAGGATACGAATGTACAGAGATCTGTTCATACAGACATGCACATAAATACGTGTCATTCGGAAGGGGGGACAGCCAAATCCACCACATAGTCCATGTGTGTCGCGTCTGGGGCGTCATCCAGATTTTTAAGAAAGCTCTGTATGACATGTGAATGTGCAATTGTCTGAACATTTGCATTTGCACAGATATGAACTGGCAGCATAATCTTATTGGCTGGACGAGCATGGAGGGAGAGGCTAGCAAACAAGGAAAGCCCTGTGGCTACCATGTTATATTTTCAGTTAAGTGAGGGTCTGGTAAGTCGATAACATGGCAATCTCATACTCTTTTTCTTTCTTTCTTTTGTAAATATGAACTATCACTTGTGCGCACCATGGGGAACTGTTTTGTTTTGTTTTTTTAAATTTGGTGACAGCAGATTTCATATCATGAGTAAATCACTTGCTGCTGCTATTCTTGCTAGGGATCATCTTTTGACCGGGAAGATAGGCCACATTGTTATGAAAGCCTGCTTTTTTGGACATGTTAGTATTTCCTCCCTTGTATAGACAAGGCCTATGATATCATCATCATCATCATCATCGTTGTTGTTGTTGTCATGTCATCAGTGTACATTGTGATTTATAAGTAAAAGAACAACAACAAAACAGTCCTGTCAAAGATGAATAATCTAATACACCCACCACCCACCCACATGGTAAGGAAGGAGTAATACAAATATAAAACTATGCAATACAGGTATAAAACTGTAGGAAGGTAATGAGTCTAAAAATAAAATTTCATTAAAAAATTCCAGGATCTAGTCCTTTAAAAACAACAAGAATTATTTCCTTTTAAAAGGAGTTAAAAATCATTCAGTCACTTTGACTTCACGCTTTATGCAGAGTGCGGTTAGCAAGCAGACTTAAGCTCAATTATCATTTGAAAGTGTATTAAAACAAATGATCCAGACATTAACTGCTGGGGATTCATGTTTACAGTAATGAATGACCAAACATGACCACTTTAAATCTACCTTAGCAGTCTGGCAGCATCCTAGCTGAAGCATTTCTGAATTGCTGCAGATTGGGGTGCTGGGATATGATGTCTGCAGCACACTCCTGGGACAAGCAGTTTTTGCAGGACCCCAAGGTGTGTCTCCAGCTGCCTGATCTCAAGGCAGCCTGCATCTGGGAGTGCATTGTAGACGTCATTTCCCAGCACTCCAGTCTCCTGTGCTGCAGAAATACTTCGATCAGGGTGCTGCCAGGTTGCGAAGGTAGGTTTATGGGCAGTATTGTCAGTCATACAGAGCCTGTGTGGTATAGTGGTTTGACTGTTGGAGTAGGACACTGGGAGACTGGGACTTGAATTTCTGCTCAGCCATGGAAACCTATGGGTGACTTTGGGCAAACCTCACTCAGGAGATTACCAGACGTGCTAAATATGGCGTTATTACAATGCTAGATGATCGCTAAAGAGTTTTCTTTTCTGCCGACGTCATTCTCAGCTTATCATGCACCTGTGCTGCTGCCATTCCACTGGCACAGCTTTTTATTGATGGCCTAAGCAGTCAATAGATTCCCCGTTCCGCTTCTGTAACAGAATGTCCTGTACCTGAAAAGGTGCCCTGTTATGCTGGCTTGATGCCAGCGTCAATGGGAGGTCTGTGCCAGAACACTTCCAGATGAGATTGGGACATCAAGCTAAGTGACACACTTTTTTGTACCCTCCCCAGGTTACATGCTATGTTTTTTTTCTTATTTTTTTCATAATTATTTTTTATTTATTTACAATTAAACATTTTACATTTAAGCAAATTGTATTCTTAAACTTATCCTTGTATACAACATAAGTCAGCAAGATTATGCATAATTATTAACAAATAATTATTTTGTTTTTCTGGAAGATGTTACCTGTTATGTTTTAAGGATGTTTAAGTGCTTGGTGCAACTTTTTGTCTTTTATTTTACTTTTTATGTTTGAATTTCCCATGCTCTCATCTTCTCGCAAGAACAGCTGAGATTTGAAACCAGGAAGTGAAAGGAGCTCCGTTTGAGTTCCATTCACTCCTGGGCTGCCCTGCTGAGGGAACGATGTGCAATTAAGGTAGGTCTGAAAACTTTTTCCCCCATTACAGGGATGGGAGAAGGGCAGGAGAGGAGATTGCAAGATGAGAATACTTTTTTTGTTCCTGTCTGATAATCTCCTCAGCCTCTCAGCCTCAGGGGAAGGCAAGGACAAACTCTATCTGAACAAATTCTGCCAAGAAAACCCCATGATAGGTTTGCCTTAGGGTCACTGTAAGTCAGAAATGACTTGAAGGCACACAACAATTGTCAGTCATAACTATGATGATGGATCATTGTTCATCCTGTATTTATGATATAGGATTTGGCCTAATGTTACCAAGCTTAGCAGCCCCTGACCCATCAAGATCCCTGTGGCAGAAGCAAAATCATTGCTTTTTTTTAAATATGAAAACAAAGCCTGTGGAACCCATTTGCCTTAATTTTTAAAGAATAGCAATAAGCATTTCTTGTAGGTGTGTTCATTCAGTACTGACTACAGTACCTCTGTAAATTTTGTATTAGTGCCCCAAGCAGACATGTTGGTATATGTGTTTTGCACCAGAACATTGCCCAGTAAAACATATAAGGCAAAAGTTACTTTTTGAAGCTCTCTGCTTGCTCCAAATTGCTCCTTATCATTGTGGATATAGATTTTGGTACCAAAGTATGGGGGTGTTGGCATGCCCTACTACCCCCTCCCTGCTATATCTCATAATTGGAAATATTGGACACTTTTTGGGGTCATTTGGCTGGGGTGAACCAAAAAGGTCAGGTGGAGGTCACAATGACCTGGGATGTGTCTTAGAAATATTTTGGCAAACAAGCCCATGTTAGGATTGTGTGGAAGCCTTGAAGTAAACACGGTTGTTAAGGAGGTATGTCCTAATCCCTTCTTGGGCACCTTAGCAATGAGTCATTCAACCAAGCAATTAAGTGACTATTCCCAACTCCACTCCTAAGGAAATCTCACCTCACACCCCTTACCATCCACCATTGCGAGGCTGTCATAAACCCATCAATTCCTATCTCCTAGCCATTAACACAATCAGTTAAGTTTTGGTCTCCTTTGTCTATCTGGTGGGAAAGCCATCCAGGCTTCATCCTAGCCAGAGTACTCCTTCAGGATATGAAATAGGGTATAAATATTACTCCCCTGACAATAGAAAGGTGTGCCACAGTGGACTAACCTGTCCACTCTCTTTCTTGGCACGCCTCCAGCTTGGAACCTCCTGTTCCACCCTCAAGCATCTGTCTGAGTATCTTCAACTCTTCAAGACTGGTAACTATTGCCTTATATCCCAGAATCACTCTCTCTAGCCATTCTTTCTACCTCACTCCTCAATAGCCTTGTATGCTTCTTAGGAATGTGTATTGTGTGTGTGTGAATGTATTTTGTGTTATTTCCAATAAAAAATACTTTATTTCACTTTAAGCTGGAGTGTCCTCTGCAGTTAGTACCCCAAAGTTACCCACCTCTCGCAACCTTCCATTTGAGCTAATAATCCTTCCATATAATAATCTCTCTCTCTCTCTCTCTTTGGCTTTTCTTCGCAAATATAGTTTTGGTATCATGGGTGGGTCGCTAAAGCACCCCCCCCATATTAGGGTAACAGGGGGAGGTGTTTCCTAAGAAATTAGGATGATGGTGATGATGATGATATTATTATCTTTGTTTCTATCCTGCTTTATTCACTTTGGGACTCAAGGCAGTGTACAATAAAAAGACATTGTCAAAATCAGGATAATATGAAAGTTAAAACAGAATTAAACAACAAAAAAGTTAAAAAACAGCTAAAAAATTTAAAACACACACACATATGCATGTGCACGCACACACACCAGCACAGCCGTTAGCAGAGACCAGTAAATGGCAGCCGAAACAAGAAAGTTTTTACTTGGCTCTGTAAGGAAGACAGGGAGGGTGCCAATCTGACTTCTCTGGGCAGGGAGTCCCAGAGCCTGGGGGCAGCCACTGAAGCGCTCGTCCCAATCATGATGGTAAGAATTCATCAGAAAGTCATTTGTGGATCCTGACCTTTTCCCCCCTCTAGGCCATATGAGAAGAATGTCTTTAAAGCAAGCCTTTGCTTTTTATCAAAGACTAATTTCATCCAGTGCTGATAAAGGATTGGAAATGATGAGATTGGAATATGGGAACAGGTGCATGCCATAAGGCGAGAGCAAGGTCACAAAGAAGAGAGAGATCTTTGGAGTCCTTTTGTGAAGATAAGTTGATTTAACTTTGTTCTTTTGAAAAAGAGGTCCTTCTTGTATCAAAGATTTACACTGGAATGTTTCCCACCGAATACATTTTAACTAGTTGGAAAATTAAATTCTTGTCAGAAAACTAAGTAGTATAATGGCAAGTCAATCACATTCATCTAAATGTATACCTTGGGAGATATGTTCTGTTGTCTCAAGAAAAAATCTCCTCCTCCTGTTCCTCATTTTATTTATATCCTGCCTTTCTCCCAAAACTGGGACTTGAGGATTTAATATTGTTTTGTATTAACCAGTGAAGCCATTCAGATGCATATGTATCTGTGCCTTCAAATTGCCTGTCGCCCATGAATTTCAAGTCACCCATGAATTTCATAGGGTTTTCTTAGGCAAGGAATACTCAAGAGTTGGTTTTTCTAACTCCTTCCTCTGAAGTATATTCTACAAAAACTTGTATTCATTGGCTGTCTCTCATCCAAGTACTAACCAGAGATGACTCTGCTTAGCTTTCAAGATCAGATGGTGCCATTCAGATGTGACAGTTCCTTATTTATTTATTTAATTTATATGCTACTTTTCTCCATGCCTGGGACCCAAGGCAGCTTACAAAAAAGGCTAAAACAAGATAATGCTAAAAATCTGATAATACAAAAGTTAAAACACAATTGAGGAACATGCTACAGTCGTCCCTTCACATTCACAGGGGTTAGGGGCACAAGACCCCGCAAATGTGAAAAGAACGCAAATAAAAATTTATGCAAAGATTGGTGGCGGGGGGAGCTGCAGATGGAATGCCCTGGAGGAAGAGGAAGGGAGGGAGAGAGGCTTGTGGCCCAGACCACCGCAGTCACAACCCAGCTCGCCTAGGCCTCCCAGGCCTCCGCCGCCACCCCCAACCATGCCCCCGCCACCATACCTCTGGGGCTGCCTCTGCTGTATCTGCCATGCCGCCTCCTCTCCCCCAACCATGCCCCCGCCACCATACCTCTGGGGTGCCATGCCGCCGCCTCTCCCCCGCTGCCCCTGCCGCCAAGCACTTGGAGGCTTTGTGGCTCAGTGGTGAGCGCAGGGGTTTGGCTGCCCATTGGGGTGAGTGGGGTGAGAAAGCCAAGCCCCAAGATTGGCTGGGTTCTGTGGTTTTTGTCCTGAATCCAGCTGATCTTGAGGCTTGGCTTTGTCACCCCACTCTCTCTGAACCTCCAGGAACTGGTTCAGAGCGAATGGGGTGAGAAAGCCACGCCCCAAGATCATCTGGATTCAGTGGTTCTTGGGCTTGCGTTTCCCACCCAAATCCCATTGAACCCAATCCCATTGAATGCAGCAGTTCCTGGGCGTTCTGTGAGATTGGGGCAGGAAAGGCAAGCCCCAAGAATATCCGCGTTTGGCGGTTTTTGCCCTGAGTCCAGGTGAGCCCTTGGGGCTTGCCTTTCCCGCTCCAACTGCATTGAACTCCCAGGAGCCACCGAAAGCGGCTGCTCCTGGGGGTTCAATTTGGTTGGAGCTGATTCGGTTCACCCACCCACCTGGGGAGGTGGGGGGAATCCGTACCTGAGGCCGGTGAGAAAGCAGGGAAGGGGTTGGGTGAACAGAATTGGTTTAAACAGTGGCTTTGGCAGCCAAAAAGTTGCTATTTAAAGGGCTTATGTTTACCCACCCCCTTTCCTGCACCCGCTGGCTCCTTGTGCCCACACAGAGGAGGAGAGGAAGGGAGGCCACCAGCACCATGAGGAAGCTGTATTGGCGGCCTCCCTTCCTCTCCTCTTCCATGTGGGCACGAGGAGCTGGTGGCGGCAAGTGCCAGCGAAAGCTCTCAGATAGAGGCTTTCTCATGATGGTAGCAGCGGCCTCCCTTCCTTTTCTCCATGTGAGAGCTTTTGCTGGCACTAGCTGCTGCCAGCTCCTCACACCCACCAGCTCCTCACTCTCACATGGAGGAGGAGAGGAAGAGAGGCCGCCGCCACCATGAGGAAGCCGTACCAGCAGCCTCCCTTCCATTCCTCCTCAGTCTGTTCATCCCCGTTCCCTGCTTTCCCACTGGCCCGGGCTTCAGCTGCCCCCCCCACCCCCGTCCATGCGGGTGGTGAACTGAATCAGTTTTTGCTGACAGTGGTGGCGAAAAGCCGCTGTTTAAACCAATTTGGTTCACCACCCCCAGGGATATAGAGGGAATCTGAAGGTCAGGCTGGTGAGAAAGCAGGGAAGGGGGGGTGAACAGAAGCCCTTTAAACAGTGGCTTTAAGGTCCCCTCGGGGGCAGAGAGGATGCTTTGGAAGCCAAGGAGGGCTGTGGGGGCAATTTGGCTGCCTCTGGCTGCTTTGGCTGACCAGCTGCAAGCCGGCAGCTCAGGCTGTGCCCCCCTCCTGCCCGGGGCCTCCAGGCTGTGTGCCCAGCTGGCTGAGTGGCCCGGTACCTCCCACCCAAGCTGCACGGCGAGCTGGAAACCACGAATAGGCAGAACCGCGAAAGTCAAAGCTGCGAATGTGAAGGAACAACTGTATATTAAAATACCATTGCACTTTTAAAAATGTAAATCATTTTAAAATGTGTCAATAATGTTAAAAATACAGCACCCCTCTTCATAAAAAATATTCCCTGCAATCAGTTGATCATTAAATGCCTGTTTGAATAAACAGGTCTTTGCTCATCAGTGAAAGGAGAGTAGAGAGAGGTCAGTCTGGCCTCCCATAGAAGGAAAGGGCTCCACCACCTAGGAGCAGCAATAGAAAAGACTGGGCTCATCTATACGAGCCCCCCCCCCAAAAAACAGAGTGCCCCACAGTAATGGCATTTCGCAGCAGCTACTTTTGTCCTAATGCCCCCGCCCCAAAGCTTTGCATGCCCACAGCAGCTGCAAATGTATTACGTGTGTTTTCTTCCAAAATAATCTGCTGCTGCTGAACTTTTTTTTTAAAAAACTATTTGCACTGTGCGCTGGAGAGATATTTTGCCTTTGCAATAAAAAGGTAAAGAAAGAACACCCTGTTTTTTTTACTTTAGCACTCACTTGCTAACATGAAAATCAAACATGGCAGCACCGGACACTTGCCCTATTAGCAAGTCCCCCCCCCCACTCGTACAGCCAATCAGCTTTGTGCTTCCCTTGTATGGGACAGCGATTCATATTGAATCACTTGTCCCAATGAGGGGGAATGTGTGCCCCCTGCTGCTTTTTAAAAACTTTGGGAAAAGCCACAAAGGCTTTTCTTGCATAGTTTTAAAAATATTTTGGGCCCCCCTCCTACACGAAATGGCAGAACGATGCGGCTTGCCATTTACGAGGTCTGTCTATTAAATAATGAGACTGATACTAGGCACTAAAGTCTTTATTCTTCCTTGATTTTGCAGTTTCTCATTCCTATTTATCCATGTATTAATCAGTGATATGATTTTGGGTATCATGATTGATTATTTAATTAGTTATTGTTATTATAACTATGACTGTCATAATCATCGTTATCATCAATACCACCACCACTGCTAGTGCTGCTGCTGCTGTTACTTTTACACTGGAGGGTGGAATAAGCACTTGTGGATTTTTTTCTTTTGTTTCATGGACCAAAATAACTTTTGGGTAGTGTTGGACTAGGACTCTGGAGAGCAGGGTTCGAATCCCCACACGAACATGAAAACCCACTGGGTGATCTTGGGCAAGTCACACTCTCTCAGCCTCAAAGGAAGGCAATGGCAAACCTCCTCTGAACAAATCTTGCCAAGAAAACCCTGTGATAGGGTGCCATACTTCAGAAATGACTTGAAGCACACAATAATGACTCTGGGCTGTAGCTACTGTGGACCTTGATAGGTCACTAGGGGGCGTCATTTGCGCTAAATGCCTTGAGTCAGCCCTTTGCTTGGCTGTGTGTAACCCAGATCCCTCTTAGCACTGTGCAGCCATTCTCTGTGCATGGAGGCTACCTGTGGAGAATGAGATGGGGAGACTGTGCTGCTTGCCCTGCTATCATAAAATCATCGGGTTAAAGACCTTTGAATCCAGCCTCTTGCAATGCAGGAATCCCCAGGTAAAGCACCCCTGAGAGATGGCCATCTTTCTGTTTAAAAGTATTCAGTGAAGAAGAGTCTACTATCTTCTGGGGTAGTCTACTAGTGAACAGCTCATGCATGGCTTCTTCTCACAGGCTAGTATAGATGGCTGCACCCAGAAATCCTACATGTGACTGGATGCTTGCTTATAAGTTTTCCCAGAAGTTAGAGATATAAAATTTCTGGATGTTTTGAAACCATGGGGACAAAACTGGTCTTGCCTGGATTTTTTTTTGGGGGGGAGGGGAATGAAAATTTCCAGAAAAATGAAATATTAACCCCCCCTTTAAAGAATGAAAGTAATTTTGTAACATTAGGAACATACCATTTATTATATATAAAATTGTTTGGCATAAAATTAAAATGTTTGGTATATTAAAATACATTTTCTTTAGAATATAATAACAAATCAAGCCTATTTATTTATTTATTTATGCCACAAACAGAACTTGTTGTTGAGTGCCTCAAGTCCTTTCTGCCTTATAGTGACCCCTAAGGTGAACCAATCACATGGATTTCAGAGACTAGGTGTGTGACTTGCCCAAATTCACACAGTGGGTTTCCATGGTTGAGCAGGGTTCGAGCAGAAATTCAAACCCTGGTCCCCAAAGTCTCTGGAGTCATAGTCCAATGCTCAAACCACTATGCCACGCTGGCTCCAGATGGAGCTACAAGGACCCAAAATGTAAGGAATATCTAAATAATAAAGAACCCCTTTTGTTTGCCAGTCTGAGGAGCAGACAATCCCCTCCTGTAAAAACAGAACAAAACATCATTAGTTAAACAGAGAAAATTATTTTGTCTCCACTAATTGTCCACAGAGCCAAGTAGACACAACACACTCATCACCACAAACTGAACTAAGAAAAGGAAACCAAGGCCAGTGATTTGATACGGTACATATTCGTACACAAAATACTTCCTTTTACATGATTTTTAGAATTGATTTTGGGGCAGTAAGTGTGTGAACAGCTTGTCTCAAAACATTTTATTCATCATTCTAAAAGAAAATATTCCATAATATATTTTTCAGTTCTGCCAGGAAAAAAAAAAAAAGCTTTGGGGGGGGGAATGGAAAAAACTGCCCCCCCCTGAAGTTTTCTGTTTCTTTTTTTCCTGGGCCTTCACATCTCTAGCAGACATACATATCAACATGTGGATATCCAGGGGTGGGATGCAGTGACATGAACAGTGGTGGGGTGAAGGCAGAAATGCAGACCAGAAATATAATCCCTTTTGCCTGCATAACCTTGATGCATGGAGGATGGCTGAAGAGGGCTCCTACTGGAGTAAAAACAAGGCCAATTGCAGGCTATCTCACTTGGAGAAACCTTCATGGGGCATTCCATAGCATTGAGCCATGGCAGTTGAAGCAGTGTCAAACTGAATTATTTCAACAGTGCAGATGCATCCAGAATCATCTCCAGCCCTACCACCAAGTCAAAGTATCAGTGTGTCTTGTAGTGTCAAAGAATTTATTAGTAGGAGAAATATCGAAGTTAAATAATAACGGCACTAACTTCAGAAGCCTTCACATAATTCTAATGAGCATATACCTTTATATAAACAATAACTTTCTTAAGCGTGCCAGTTCCCCAAGAGAGTCCTGTACTGAGGAAAATTTCTTCCCTGAAACTCTGGGGAGCTGCTGATAGTTAGTATCACAATACGGAGATTCATGGTTGGTTCTCAAAATGGAGGTTAAAATCATAAAATGAAAGAATGTGATGACAAAACATAGCAAAAAATCTAAAACAGAACAGTTGCAGAATAAAAATCAAAACAAAAATAGCAGCAGAGAACAACAATAATTCAAGGAACTAAAAAGCACTAACCTTTTTTTTTTTGGTGGTGGTAAAGGTAGGACTACAAGGTATGGGAGAATATAAAGGTTTTCATCTGGACCCAAATGGACCACAATTTAGGTACCAGGTAGAGTACCACAATTGAAAAGTTTCTTTCTCTTTTACCCGTATACCTCATCTTACTTGGCAAGAGTGCCACAAGTTTATTGCATGTAACAATTTTTAAAATCTTGCCATAGCCCAGGCTAACTAATCAAAACAACATCAACACGATGACTCTATCAATGATTCCCTCTTGAGGGGAAAAACAATAAAGAAAATTCTTCCATTATACAGGCATTAGAGCAGACAATCAAACTGCTCAATCTGGAGGTGGAAAGCATTTCCATGTAGTCAGGATTACCATTCTGGCAACAGTTGCAGCATCAAAATCACTAAGGAATACTTAGGGAAGGATGCAAAATATGATTTACAAGGATAGCTTTGTAAAACTTGGCAACAGCTGTCCAAGTACTTTTGAGTTGCAATTGAGTCGATGAGTTTTTAATGCTTTGGCCTTATCTGAGCACCTAAATATAATGTTCTCATTTCTAGGTGTTGGGGGATGGAGCTGGTGGGTGGAACAGGACAGAAGGATGACTAAAGCATTTGAAAGTCCACATGCAATTGCTCCCATGTTACAGGCTTGTCTATAGGAGCCTGAAAAAACCAGTTTGCTCTGCAGTAATAGCAAGTTGCAGCAGCTGCGACTTGTCTTAATGGTTTTACAGCCCCCTTAAACTTCACATGCCCTCCAGCCAAGATGGCGGCTTGAGTGATTTACTCACTTTTTAAAATCTGCCACTGCCAAACTTTTTTTTAAAAAAAATCTATTTCCATGGTGCACACAAGTGATATTTCACCTTACAAAAAAAAGGAGAGAGAAATGAATACAAATCCCCATTTTATTGCCTTAGCAATCACTTGCTAAGGTGAAAATCTAACATGGTGGCAGTGGGCGCTTACCCTGTTAGCAAGCCCCTCCCCCATGCTCACCCGACCAATCACGTTTGTGCTTCCTCTCATATGGGAAAGCGATTCAAATTGAATTACTTGTTCCAACGAGCGGGAATGCACATTCCCCATGGAGCTTTTTTAAAACTCTGGGAAAAGCCATGAAAGCTTTCTTGGCATAGTTTTTGGAGTTTTTTGCTTTCCCCCTTCTGAATATGGTGCATTGATGCAGGCTCCCATTAAGACAGATCATATTCTCAGCAAATTCCATTAGGATTATTTTGACCGTTTAGACAACCCCTAAGTTTATGTGTGACATCTCTTCAGTCCATTGATTGTAGGGGAAAAACGGTCTTGGATCACCACTGTGATATCAGTGAGGGGGAAAGATTTCCTAGGAGATTATCAGACATTGCAAAAACTGCGTCAGAAGACTGTGATGAGGACAGGAACCAGAGGGATTATCAGACAATGTCATCCTTCAGCATCCCGGGGGCGTGGTACAGTTATGAGTAAGGCATCACTTTTTATTAGCACCTTGTCCCCGTCAATACAAAAGGGAAGCCTCATCCATGGCAGCGCTATGCCCCCAGAATGGCTGAAGGATGTAGGAGTCTGATAATGTCACCTTTTCTGTTCCCATTGTGTTCTTCTGATGTGGTTTGGGACACTTTTTTGCTGCATTCCACCATGTCTGATAATCTCCTTAGAAGCCCTTTCACACTACATAATTATAGCACTATTATTCCACTTTAACTACAGTGGTTCCATTCTATGGAATCCTAGTATTGCAGTTTGGGGAGGGGCATTTAGAATTCTCAGTGAGAGCATTCCATTGGCTCACTAAACTGCAAATCCCAGGATTCCATAGGATGGAACCATGGCAGTTAAAGTGGAGTAATAGCACTATAATTCTGTAGTATGAACAGGCCCTTAGTCCCATCCACTTCCAGGAATTGCCCTGAAGTGTACCTCAGCTGTAGGGCACTGTGGTTGCCTATAATCAATTTAGCTTCCTTCGATTTAGATTTGAGGGGGCCAAATATTTACATAAAATAATCTGCTTTTCACTTTAAATAAACAAGAAATACAAGAAACCTTGGCTGATTAAACAGGTCAGAGGAGGACTGGTTGAATGGGTAAGGGAAGTGATTAATGTCTCCTTAAAACAAGGTAAGGTTCCAGCATACCTGAAGGAGGCTGTGGTAAGACCTCTTTTGAAAAAGCCTTCCCTGGATCCTACTATAATAGATAACTACAGGTCAGTCTCCAGCCTTCCATTTTTGGGCAACCGTGTGATGGTGTCTCAACTCAAGGGGTTCCTGGATAAGGTGAATTATCTAGATCCATTTCAGTTTGGTTTCAGACCTGGATATGGGACTGAGAGAGCTTTGGTTGCCTTGGTGGATGGCCTACGCAAGGAACTAGACAGGGGGAGTATGTCCCTGTTGGTTCTGCTAGACCTTTCAGCAATTTTTGATACCATTGACCATGGTATCCCTCTGGGTTGTCTCTCTGGGATGGGGCTTGGAGGTACTGTGGTACAGTGGCTCCATTCTTTCCTTGAGGGGTACTCTCAGAGGGTGGTGCTGGGGGATTCCTGTTTGACTCCTTGACCATTGGCCTGTGGAGTCCCTCAGGGTTCAGTCTTATCCCCTATGCTATTCAACATCTACATGAAACCACCGGGAGAGCTTGCCTGGAGTTTTAGGATGAGGTGTCTTCAGTATGCTGATGATACCCAGCTCTATTACGCCTTTCCACCTAATTCCAAGGAAGCTGCTCCTGTGTTAAACCATTGCCTGGCAACTGTAATGAACTGGATAAGGCCAAACGAACTGAACCTTAATCCAGACAAGACAGAGGTGCTCCTGGTCAGTTGAAAGACAGACCTGGGAATAGGGATTCAGGCTATTTTAGATGAGTTTACACTCCCCCTGAAAACGCAAGTTCTCAGTTTGTGGGTACTCCTGGATTCAGCTCTGAGCCTAGAGGCCCAGGTCTCAGGAGTGACCAGGAGTGCCTTTGCACAGTTAGTTAGTGTGCCAACTGTGCCTGTTCCTGGAGAAATCATATCTGGCCACAGTGGTACAGGTCGACCTCCCATATCCATGGGGGATACATTCCAAGACCTCAAACTGTAGATAATAGGGAACTCTATTATTTTCAATGAGATGAACACCAAAAGTTGACCATAGAACCACATTGGAGGACCTAGAAATGCCTAAAGAGAACATGTTTTTGGGACATGGATAAGTGAAACTGTAGATACTGAATCCACGGATGCAGGGGTCAACCTGTACATGCCTTGGTTACATCCCGTTTGGATTACTGTAATGCATTCTACATGGTGCTGCCTTTGAAAAGGGCTCAGAAACTTTGTTGGTCCAAAGAGCTACAGCCAGGTTGTTGCTTGGGGCTGGTTACAGGGAGCACCCAAGTCCTTTGTTGCAACAGCTCCACTGGCTACCAGTTCGTTTCCTGGCACAATTCAAAATGCTGGTTTTTGACCTATAAAGCCCTATATGGCTTGGATCCAGGTTACTGAAAGACCGCATCTCCCTGTATGAGCCCAGTAGAGACTTGTCTGAAGAAGCCCTTCTTTCTGTTCTACCACCTTGTCACTCTTGTTTGGTGGAAACAAGGGAGAACGCCTTCTCAGTGGCTGCTCCCAGACTTTGGAACTCCCTCTCCAGAGGGGCCAAGATGGTCCCATCCTTGCTCTCCTTCCAGCGGCAGGTGAAAACATTTTTATGCTCCCAGGTTTTTTAAAGGGCTGGGTTTGTAAGGGTGTCTAGTGTGGTTTTAAGATTGTGAATGGATACAGTTTTTAATGTATTTTAATATTTTACAGTTTAATGTATTTAACTTATAGACTGTTTAATTTCTAATGTAATTTTTTACTTTTATATTATTTCTAACTTGTGTTGTTTTAAAGAAGCTGTTAGCTGCCTTGGGTCCCACTTGCGGGAAAAAAGCCGAAAAAATGAAAATGATGATGATGATGATGCCATAATGATGCCAGTGGAATGCAAAAGGATGATGTCATCTGATATTGGTGTCCTTTTGCATTCCGCTGGTGTCATTATGGCGCCACTTTAGCCACATCTGATAATCTCCTAAATTGCAAGTCCCAGGATTCCATAGGATGTAGAATCATAGTGCTAAAAGTGCATGCTGTGAAAGGGCCCTTATTTGTTGTTGTGTGCCTTTGAGTCATTTCCGACTTATGGTGGCTCTAAGGCAAACCTATCACAGGGTTTTCTTGGCAAGGTTTGTCCAGAGGCGGTTTACCTTTGCATTCTTCTGAGGCTGGGAGTGTGTGACTTGCACAGGGTCACTCACTGCTTTCAAGGCTGAGTGAGAATTTGAACCTTAGCCTCCAGAGTAGTAGTCCAACACTCAAACAACTATCTGCCATGCTGGCTCCTTATACTGTAATAAATTATGCAGTACTTACCCCGACTCTCCACTCCAATAAGAGAGCTCCTGTTCAGGTTTGTAACTCATCAGGCATGCCCACCCTGAATTTTAGGGTTGCTAAAGTGAAAACTGGAGAGGTCCATTAATGATTGTTTCGAAGAGGGAATTTCTCCCAGTGTTGCACGATGTTATAATTCCCTCTTCTGCACACTCATTAGTGTTACAGGAGCCCTCTCCAGTTTTCAGTCTGGCAACCCTGTTGATGGTACAATGGTTCAAGCAAGCTGATCCACTCATCCCACCCACTTTCTCATGTTTCTTTTTCAAATGAAACTCAACATTAAGTGATTCCTAGAGGATACTGAGCATGTTCAATCCTCATGAAGCTTTCCCCACTGTCCCTTAAAAAAAAAGTTCCCCCTAGGAATGTGGATACCTGGAGCCTGGAAAAGTTCCTTTTTGGGGCTAGAGCTCTGAGAATCCTCCAAATAGCATGGCCAGTTGCTGGCAGGGGGATTCTGGAAATTGTGGGCAAAAAGTAACTTTTCCAATACCTTCTTTCCTCTTATTTCTCCAAGTTTCCATTTTGCCTCTAATCCTTTCATCCAAGGATGCTATTAGAGAGAACTACCCAAGGTCACTATTAAAACCACCCAAAGTCACTATTAAAGAGAACAAGGGAAACCTGTAGCAAAATACTACAGTGTCTCTTCACCTGGTAACATGATGCAAGTCATTCAGCTATATATTTCTCACCATAATTCATTTCTTTATCCAATCAAGCTCTCTTTTTATTTTCTTCTTTGCCCATTTAGATGTTTACAGGTTGGAAACCTTTGTACTATTCCCACTAGCAAAAATGTGGAAGTGTGTATGTTATGAATGAGGCCTACTAAGTACAGTATGATTCTCTTTGCTGTGGGAACACTGCTGATTGCTGCTAATGCTGAATGATCATGCCTCTAACCTCCCAGGGTAGCCATATGCAGAATTAGTTAGTTTACATTATGCATATAACACACCCTACAACTGTATTGATTTGGCAGGGCCAGTCCCGTTTAATCCTCTATCACCCCACTTTTGGGGCTGCTTTTAAAATGTCCCAGTTTCTTTCTCCTCCTCCATTTTTTTCCATTGTCCTCAGTTTATACTTATTACTGCAAACTAAATTCAAAGTGCAAAAATGGTTTTCCCTCAATTAATTCAGCGGGGGGTGGGTGGGTGGGGAGAGGAGAGGAAGGGCAGAATCTTCCCTTTCCCTGTAGGCTCAGGCAAACACAAAGTGCTGCAGTCTCTCCGGGCTTCTGTGTTCTTCCTCATTAATAACTTTGTCATCTTGCCCACACTCTGATGTTGATTGGCCATATGTGTTCCAATTTTCATCCATAAAATTGTGGAGGTTATGATATGACCTTCCTGAACTAACCGCCGCCACAGCCAGCTGTCCATGTTGCACATGGATATCTTTTGCTCCTAACTTTCATTTCCTGACAATAAAACTTCAAAGAGTAAGCTAATTAGCTTCTCTTCCTACCAATCTGAGATTTTTGTGTGCCTCAAAAGGCTTTCTTTATATTCACACATTTCCATAGATAGGGCTAGAAAGGGATACAAAGATTTCCTGGAAGTGGCCCTGCTGTTCCAAATATTTAAGATATCTTTTTCAATTTCCCTTCAGTTTTCCATAAAGAGCTGAATGGGAGGGGTCTTCTGTTTTGTATCTTTTATGTTAATTGTCCAGAACTGAAACTGGCTATGCTGACAGACTGTGATATGACACTTCAGTAGATGAAGTTTGCCAGAAGGCAGAACTAGGCCTTCTCTTGCTAGATGTAAATTATTTTAAGTCTCACTATAAGTGTATGTGTGTGTGTGTATATATATATATATATATATATGTGTGTGTGTGTGTGTGTGTGTGTTTGTGTATGTATGTGTGTATGCACATTTTCAGACATGTCTTACCACGCAAGAAAACTCCAGGAGAGGTACGCGGCTATCCTGCAGCAGGGGGTCCTTTTTGGACACTGCCATCCCTCTCGCGGCATCGTCTGTGACAGTTCCGGGCCCCATCTACAGCAACTCTGGCATTTTTTACTCACAGAAGTTGTCCGTGATTAAAAAATGGCACAGTTGCTGTAGATGGGACCCAGAACTGTCACGGATGATGCCGCAAGAGGGTAGATAGGCTGTGGTGATTTTTTTTTGCCAGCATTGCTGGTGTTAGAAACCTTGCACCTTCCCCCCCCCCACGTTATTACAGTGTGAATAGTTGGACTGGCCAGAACATTCCCAAGTGGGATCGTAACATCCAGGTAGGTGACGCTCTTTTTATGACCCTCCCCAGTTTACTTGGAAGTTTTTCAGTGTGTTTATGTGCTTTTAAAAATGTTTTGAGTGTTATTTTTGTTTTTATTTGTGAATGTCCCACGCTCCGTCTTCTTGTGAGAATCCACGGGATTTCATTGCAGGAAGTGAACGGAGCTCCGTTCATTCCTCATTCATTGCCAGGGCTGCCTTTTCTCTGGATGCAAGGTAAGTGTGGTAAAGGGGGTTCTTTTGCCAGCATAAAAATGTCACAAATTATGCCGGCAAAAGAACAGAAAAGGGTGGTGGTGGTTTGATACAGTCCTAAGAGAGGCTGCAGCAGTTTGCCTTTGCTTTAACCTACTGGGAATGGTAAGATTCCACCCCTCCTCTCCTCTACTCCTGCTGAGTCGAGTGTAAACTACTTTTTTTTTTTACTTTGCAGCAATTGAAGTAAGCCGAGGACAAAGGGAAGAGAAGAGAGAAACTGGGACATTTTAAAAGCAGCTCAGAAAGTGGGGTGATAGAGGATTAAACAGGACTGTCCCTGCCAAATAGTGCTGTGATTTCACTTTAACTGCCATGGATGCATCCTATGGAATCCTGGACCTTGTGTAAAAATACATATAGGACTTTTTTGGACAAAGAAAAATAACGCAAGCAGTCTCTCCAGCTTGCGAGGCTGCTGCGCTGCAAAGCGCCCCTTTCGTATGACGCTCGTCCCTGCCGGTACTGTTGCGGTACCTCAGGGAGAGCTGAGCGTCATATTTTGTTGATTTTTACTCACGATCAACTTTCGTGAGTAAAAAATCAACGAAATATGATGCTCAGCTCTCCCTGCGGTACCGCAACAGTACCACTAGAGGGCAGCGTCATCCGAAACTGACACTTTGCAGCGCAGCAGCCTCGCAAGCTGGAGAGGCTGCTTGCATTATTTTTCTTTGTCTGAAAAAGTCCATAGACTCTAATCAGGGCCCTCCAACCTTTTGTGTCCCATGAACCCATTACAGAGCAAATGTAGGCCACCTGCAGCCTTCCAGATATTGTGGGACCACAGTTCTCATTAATCCTAGCCACATAGCCAAATAGGGAAGGATGCTGGGAGTTGCAGCCTAGAAACATCCGATAGACCACAAGTTGCCTGGCCACATATAAGTTGCCCTCCCCTGCTATAGAGAATTTATAATCAGTAAACCAGAATTTCATATCAGTGTGCTAACTAGAATAACATTTTAATTATTCTTATTATCCACATCATTACTTTCACCTAATTGAATAATTTTAACAAATATCCAAAACAGATCCAAGGAAACCTTTCCCTGGTACCAGTCACAATGAGGCATTTAACCTACCCTCACACAACAAATATAGTCAATGTAGGAAAATCAACAGTAATGGCTATTTATTACATTTTTATATGTCTTTCCCCACAGGAGATTAGGGGTGTCTATGCTTCTCCCACACATTTTATTCTCACAACAACACTGTGAGGTAGGTTAGATTAAAAAACAGTAACATTTTCAAGGATAAACAGTGAATTTAATGGCAGTGTAAAGTTCTGAACCCACATCATGCTGACTAACTACAATGCCACAGTACCTCCAAATAGTATTCAACATCACAAAATAAAAATGTACAGCACCACCAATCACTTTTCTGGATTAAGAACCATAATCTTCATGGACTAAAGTCCCATGTTTGTGTAAACTGTGGCAGGAAATTAGTGACTGGAAAAAGCCTTATGCAATTTACTCTTGCAGTTAGGAAAAGAAGTCCTTGATAGGATTTTATAACATGAAATGGCCATGTAACCTGGAGTTCCAGTCTTCTATTTAGTCATCTTTAGTAGCAACAATTTCAGCATTGAAGTATATTTTGATATTTTATTTCCTAGGGCCTATCTATACTGCAGAAATAGAGCAGTTTGACACCACTTTACCCACCACAGTTCTATCCTATTGAATCCTGGTATTTGTAGTTTGGTGTGGTATTTAGCCTTTTCCATCACAGAGCTCTAGTGCCTCATCAAACTACAAGTACCAGTTCACAAATACTAGTTCTACAAACAGAACAATGATGGATAAAGTGGTGTCAAAGTGCTGTATTTCTGCAGTGTAGGCAGGCTCCTAGACTAATATGTATGTTCTCTGAGGAGATTATCAGACGCGGCTAATGTGGTGCCATAATTACACCAGTGGAATGCAAAAGGATACCAATATCAGATGACATTATCCTTTTGCATTCTGCTGGCATCATTATAGCAGTTCTTTTTATTAACGGGCTGAGCCGTTAATATATCGCCCATCCCATTTTGGTGCTGGCATTGCCAGTGTGTGAAACCTCAGGCCATTTAACTCACATGAGTGCAGTGTCAATGGGATGGTCCTGCCAGAATGCTTCTGGGTGAGATCGTGCCATCCAGGTAAGTGACATACTTTTAAAAACTTCTTTGGTTTACTTGTAAGTTTTAAAGTGTGTTTCTGTGCTTGGTGTAACTTTTTTCATGTTCTTCTACTTTTATTTTTGAATTTCCTACGCTTGCATCTTCTTGCAAGAACAGGTGGGATTTCAGTTCAGGAAGTGAACGGAGTGCGTTAGAGCTCCATTCATTCTTAGGCTGCCTGTTGATGGGAGAGAAGGTAAGTATGATGGGAAGGGTTATTGTGCCAGGACAGGGACAGGATTGGAGATTGTGGGACAGGAACACATTTGCCTTCCTGTCTGATAATCTCCTATGATTCTCAGGAATAACTCCTTCACTCAGAACTAGTTGTCATTCTTGATATAACATTCAGCTGCTTTCATGTCTAGTTGGGTTTGCAAGGTCATGCTGTGGATAAAGTATGCACTACAGTCTTATGCATGGATAACAGGTTGGGAAGATAGCTCAGGACATGTTCTCCTGGAGTTTGTTATACAGAGGAAAGGCGAAGCCAAGCATAGTCAGACATGCATTCTAGACTTTAAGAAAACTGACTTCAGATAACTTAGGGAATTACTGGGGGTGATCCCATGGTCAGAAATACTAAAAGATAAAGGAGTTAATGAAGGATGGGAATTTCTAAAAAATGAGATATTGAAGGCACAACTTCAAACAGTTTCAAAGAGGAGGAAAAAGAGGAAGTGTCTAAAGAAACCAGGATGGATGTTGAAAGAACTCTCTAATGAGCTAAAACATGAAAGGGACATGTACAAGAAATGGAAAAAGGGGGAAATCACCAAAGAAGAATTCAAACAAATAGCCAGCTCATGTAGGGGGAAAGTCAGAAAAGCCAAAGCTCAGCTGGAGCTCAGGCTTGCTAGAGAGGCTAAAAGCAATAAAAAGGGCTTTTGGGGGTATGTCTGTAGCAAAAGGAAGAAGAAGGAAATGGTAGGGCCACTGCTGGGAGAAGATGGTGAAAGGCTAACAGGGGACAGAGAAAAGGCAGAACTACTTAATGTCTTCTTTGCTTCAGTCTTCTCCCAAAGGGGGAACAGTGCTCAACCTGGGGAAGATGGAACAGATGATGCAGTATGGGAAATACAGTACAGAATTGGTAGAGGTAGTTCAGGAATACCTGGCCAGTATAAATGAGTTCAAGTCTCAAGGGCCAGATGAACTTCATCCAAGGGCATTAAAAGAACTGGCAGAAGTAATCTCAGAACCACTGTCAATAATCTTTGAGAATTCCTGGAGAACAGGAGAGGTCCCAACAGACTGGAGGAGGGCAAATGTTGTCCCCATCTTTAAAAAGGGGGAAAAAGAAGACCCAAATAATTACTGCCCAGTCAGCCTGACATCAATACTAGGAAAGATTCTAGAGCAGATCATTAAACAGACAGTCTGTAAAGCTCTTAGAAAGGAATGCCGTGATCACAAAAAGACAACATGGATTTCTCAAAAGCAAGTCATGCCAGACTAATCTCATCTCTTTTTTTTTTGACAGAGGTACAAATTTGATAGATGAAGGGAATGCTGTGGATGTAGTGTATCTAGATTTCAGTAAGGCTTTTGACAAGGTCCCCCATGACATTCTTGCAAAAAAGTTAATAACCTGTGGCCTAGACAATGCAACTGTTAGGTGGATTTGTAATTGGTTGACTGACCAAATCCAAAGGGCAGTCACCAATGAGTCCTCTTCATCCTGGAGAGAAGTGACTAATGGGGTGCCACAGAGTTCTGTCGGGGGCCAGTGCTATTCAACATCTTTATCAATGACTTGGATGAGGGAATAGAGGGTATGCTTATCAAGTTTGCAGATGACACCAAATTAGGAGGGGTCGCTAATACCTCAGAGGATAGGATCAGAATCCAAAATGATCTCAACATATTAGAAAGCTGGGCCAATATTAACAAAATGAATTTCAGTAGG
Organism: Gambelia wislizenii; assembly: GCA_030847615.1. Lineage (NCBI taxonomy): Eukaryota > Metazoa > Chordata > Lepidosauria > Squamata > Crotaphytidae > Gambelia > Gambelia wislizenii. The sequence continues at coordinate 51,827,490 of JAUMIR010000001.1, read as the reverse complement.
GAGAAATGTTAGGATACTACACTTGGGCAGTAAAAATGAAATGCACAGCTATAGGATGGGTGACAAATGGCTTGAGGGCAGTACATGTGAAAAGGATCTAGGAGTCTTAGGAGATTTTCAGACGCCTCTTGCTGCGCAAGCAGCCTCCGGAGCAGTAACGAGGCTGCTGCGCAGCAAAGGGTCCATTTTGGACGATGCCGTTTCTCTCTCGGCGTCGTCCGTGACTGTTGTGGCTAGCCTTGGAGGCGGCCGTGCTGTTTTTCACTCACAGAACTTGTCCGTGAGTAAAAAACAGCGCGGCCGACTTCAATGCTAGTTGCAACAGTCACGGATGACGGCGAGAGAGAAACGTCGTCGTCCAAAATGGACCCCTTGCCGCGCACCAGCCTCGTTACTGCTCCGGAGGCTGCTTGCACGGCAAGAGGTGGCAAGAGGTGTCTGAAAATCTCCTCAGTCAACCACAAGCTGAGCATGAGTCAGCATTGTGATGCAGCAGCTAAATAAGCCAATGCGATTCTAGGCTGCATTAATAGGAGTATAGTGTCTAGATCAAGGGAAATAATAGTGCCACTGTATTCTGCTTTGGTCAGACCTCACCTGGAATACTGTGTCTAGTTCTGGGCACCACAATTCATGAAGGATATTGAGAAGCTGTAGGACAGGGGGATTTAGAATGGTTAGAGATAGATACAGGGAGAATAGAAAAGAGAATATGGAACATATTTTTTGGTAATTTTACAAAAAAGGAAATTAAAGGAATTGAGAACCCATTTCTGCAAAATATATGGGAAATATGGTATAAATATAAGAAAGAATTTTTGCCTATTGATTCAGTATTAACACTGGTTATAATGGGAAAAAATTCCCAAATAATTTGAAGGAAAAAATGGGAAAGGAATTAAAGAAAAGAGAACTAGACAAAATAGAGGGATGGATAGGATGGATGAGTGAGAAAGGGAGTATAAGAGAGAAATTATGTGGAATGAAAATTTCATGGTTTAATTGCATACAGTTAGAACAATGGATTAAAAATTGGAAAACAAATCATAAAGAAACAAGGGAATTCACAAAATTTGAAAATTTGGTGAAAAAAGGTGAAAAGAGGGATGATAATGAAAGTTTGAAAGGTATTACAAGTGAATTATATAAAATACAGTCGTCCCTTCACATTCGTGGGGGTTAGGGTCGCCAGACCCCCGCGAATGTGAAAACTCCGCGAATAAAACTCACCCCTCTGCTGTGCTTTCATTCTCCCTGCAAAGGGAGCGAAGGAGCAGCAGAGGGGCGATTTCAGAGGCTTTGCCTTCCCCCCGTGCTTGCCTGGACCTTCACTCCCTTTGCAAAGGGAAATGAAGACCCAGGAAAGCAGGGAGGGAGAGGCAAACCCCAAAATCGCTCCTCTGCTGTACTTTCATTCTCCCTGCAAAAGAAGCAAAGGAGCAGCAGAGGAGCGATTTCAGAGGCTTTGCCTCCCCCCCATGCTTGCCTGGACCTTCACTCCCTTTGCAAAGGGAAATGAAGACCCAGGAAAGCACGGAGGAAGAGGCAAACCCCGAAATTGCCCTTCTGCTGTGCTTTCATTCTCCCTGCAAAGGGAGCGAAGGAGCAGCAGAGGAACAATTTCGGAGGCTTTGCCTCCCCTCCCCCCGCACTTGCCTGGAACTTTGCTCCCCTTACAAAGGGAAAGGAAGAGCCCAGAGAGGGGTGGGTGGGTGAGGGAAGCCGCGAATACTCAAAACCGCGAATTGCAAAGCCGCGAATGTGAAGGGACAACTGTATTGATAAAAAGTAAGGATAAAAAAGACAAAGGGGGATATTTAAGGAGAATATGGGAGGAAGATTTGAAACAAAAAATTGGAGATCATGAATGGGATAAGATTTGGAAACAAAGACAACTAAAAAATATGTCAATACGGATAAAAGAAAATTACTATAAAATAATATGGAGATCGTATTTGACACCAGCAAGATTGCATAATATAGACAAGAATAACTCTAAATATTGTTGGAGAGGTTGTCAAGAAATAGGTACATATATGCATATGTGGTAGAATTGTAAATTTGTACAGCAGTTTTGGGAAATGGTTTTTATAGAAATAGAGAATATTCTGAATAGAAATATAGAAAGGAAGCCGAGCATAGCATTGATGTCAATTTATAATGGAGAGAATGGGAACCAAGCAGAAAAGGATTTAATAACAAATTTATTAACGTCAGCAAGATTAATTATAGCAAGACATTGGAAAATGCAAATAAATGTACAAGTGGAGGAGTGGTATAAAGAAGTTTGGAAATGATAAGTTAACAATAAATGATAAGTTAACATGTAGAATTAAAGTAAGAAGAGGAAGTTGGAAAGAAAGTGATTTTGATAAAATTTGGAAAGTATTTGTTAAAAAAGTATTACAGACAAAAGATGGGAGGTTACCTCCATGGGAAGAAATGAGATTCTGGAACGATTAGGTAAGGGATAATGGCTCCGGTGAAGGGGAGCACTGAGGTGGTGGGGGGGTAGGGGAATTAATATTTTTGAATAGAATTATAGTAAAGAATCTATGTTAACTTTTGAAATTAGTTAATAGAAAAATTGTGATGTGTATGGTAATTTTATGTGTTATACTAAATAAGTATTGATTGGATATTATAATGTATGATTATAAAATTAATAAAAATATATTTTAAAAAAAGGATATTGAGAAGCTGGAATGTGTCCAGAGGAGGGCGACCAGGATGGTGGGTGGTTTGGAAGCCATGCCTTATGAGGAGTGGCTTAGGGAGCTGGGCATGTTTAGTCTGCAGAAGAGAAGGTTGACAAATTACACGATAGCCGTGTTTAAATGAGGGGATGTCACACTGAGCATGGAGCAGGCTTGTTTTCTGCTGCTCCAGAGACAAGGATATGGAGCAATGGGTTCAAACTACAGGAAAAGAGATTCCACCTAAACATTAGGAAGAACTTCCTGACAGTAAGAGCTGTTCAGCAGTGGAATGCACTGCCTGGTAGTGTGGTGGAGTCTCCTTCTTTGGAGGTTTTTAAACAGATGCTGGATGGCCATCTGTTGGGAATGATTTGACTGTGTATTCCTGCATGGCAGGGGGTTGGACTGGATGGCCCTTGAGGTCTCTTCCAACTCTATGATTCTAGCATTCTAGGATGCCAAATTTCATAAAACAAAATAGTTACATGAAATCATGAGAGCAAATGGGTGGCTGCCAGCAGAACTGAAAACAATATGTCTATTTCTCTGATGCTTATCATTCTAATCATTTATTTCAGGCCCTTCCATTTGAAAATTTCCTCTTCTGCACTTGGAAAGGTAACAGAATGGCAACAAATTCTTTTGTACCATCGCTGCATTTGTGTTTCAGTGGTGTTAGTGTATTTTCTTGCACATGAAATACAGCAAGACCATTTGCACCAGCCTAGTTGGTCCTGGTCCTGATCCATGAACAGTGATTTTTTTTTAAAAAAATAGGAAGCTGAAATTGTGCAAATGAACAATTATGTAATGACACTATTATGGAACCACTCCCACTCCCTGACCAGATTGGGAAGATAAACACATGCCACCACACCACTTACAAAAGCATTTTTTCTATGCTTTCCCCTGCAGACATAGGACTTTATCAGATGTGGCTAATACGCCATCATAACGATGCCTAATGAATGCAAAAGGGCACATATATCAGATGATGTCGTGCTTTCGTAATCATGTGTAGGGAATAAAATGTTCTTTTTTATTGATGGACCAAGCCATCAATAGATCTCCCGTGGTGGTTTTTTGCTGGCATTGGACTTTTTCGGATGTGAACTTACTGCGCAAGAAGGCTTGTAACAGTCACGACTCTGCTGCACAGCAGGGGTGCAGTGCTTCTGTGTGGAAGTTGCCCATGAATAAAAAATGGCCAAATACGGTGCGGCTGCCTCCAATCTCTCACAGAACTGACACAGTTGATTTCGGCAGGGGGACGGCGTTGTACGAAACAGGCCCCCTGCTGCGCAGCAGCATCGTGACTGTTACGCCTTCTTGCGCAGTAAGTTCATATCCGAAAAAGTCCATTGTCAGTATTTGAAACCGCACACCATTGTCCTCTTGTGATTACAGCATCAATGGGCAGTACACTTCCAATTGAGATCAAGAAAGCCAATTGAGATCAAGGAAACTCCCTAGTTTCCTTGGGACTTTGTGAGTGTGTTTCTGTGCTTGTGTGTATTTTGTGTGTGTGTGTGTGTTTTTGTATTTTTAAATTAACCCACGCTTGCATCTTCTTGCGAGAACCGATGAGATCATGAACATAGAAGTAAACAGAGCTCTGTTCATGCTTCGGTAATGCTTGGGCTTCTTATTGATGCTATTACAGGTAGGTTTGGTCAGTGAGGTTCTTTTGCTGGCATAAAAATGCTGCAAAATATAGTGGGAAAGAAACATTTATGGAGGTTTGTCTGATAAAGTCCTAACACAGCGGGTGTGAATACGGTGTCACTTTTTATTGACCGCTTAGCCTGTCAATAAGAAAGTGATGCCTCATTCGTGCTAGTGCTACACCCTTGGAATGGCTGAATGACGAGAGTGTCTGATAATATCACCCGTTTCTGTTATCGTTATGTCCTTCTGATGTGGTTTTGCAGTGGTAGGTACCTCGTCTGATAAAGACCTATGAATGCGAGGCTTCCAAGGGCCCTGATCATCAACAGCCCTGCTCAGGTACAAACTTAGGGTCATGCCTTACTTTATTGAGTCAATCTGTCCATAAAGCAATCTTCCTCTTTTTCTACTGGCTTCCATTTTACCAAGCATTATCACTTTATACAGTGAGTCATATCATCTCACGATATGTCTGCAGTATGACAGGCTCAGTTTAGTCATATTAACTTCTAGTTTTAGATTTGATTTGTTCTGAGGTCCATATATTTGTCTTTTTTGTGGTCTATGGTATTTGTAGAACTCTCCTCCAGTATCACATTTCAAATGAATTGACCCCCCCCCCACACATCAGCTTTCTGCACTGTCTAGCTTTCACAACCATGGATTTCAGGCATTTCTCACTCCATGTATGATAAATTATAAATGTCTTTGTTGTAAAATCAAGTGCCCCACTCTCCTTGCATGAGGAATGAATGGAATAGTACAATGGTTACTATAATACCTTATGCCCCCTTTCTTGAGGACTGCATTGTATGTGAAATGTTTCTAGTCTGTGGGCCACTATTTTGTTTTCCACATTTCTTGGCAGATTTTTTTGTTAGTACAGTATGAATCTTGTATCCACTGATTCATTACCGACTGATTCAATTATCCATGGGACACAAAACAGCACACCTACCACAGAGTCTTCCTAGAAAATGTGTCCTCTCTAGCCATTTTCTAGGTCCTCCAAGGAAACTTTATGGTATTTTAAACTGGAAATCCCATTATTTTCAATGGCACTCGCTATTATCCACAGTTTTCAGTATCCACGGGCCCACCAGAACCAATCCCCAGTGGATACAGGGGTCCTACTCTATTTGAATGGACAGTGGGCCCTTGGTATTTGCTGGGGTTTGGTTCCAGGACCCTCCGGATACCAAAATTTGTGAATGCTCAAGTCCCATTATATACCCTTTCTCTCTCTCTCTGGCTTTTCTTCGCAAATGAAGATTCAGCAAGGACTCATCCTGTGCTTTCTGCAAGCACGCTGATGACTGAAAAGGCCAATCCGAGATAAACAAGTCCAGTTGCAGATGGCACAGCAGAGGGTCTCCTTGGGTGATGTTTCCGGGTTGTGATTCTTTCTGCGTTGTTGTTTCTCTTCAAGACTTGTTCGGTGTGAGTTCTCAAATAAGGCTACAGCATTGTGGATAGTGCTTCTCCATGCCTCCCGATGTGAGGCCAGGGCGGACCATTGTTGGTGATCAATTTGGCTGAGCCTGAGATGTTGTTTCAGGGAATCCTGGTATGGCTTTTTTGGAGCGCCCCTCTTATGCTGACCCGTGGCAAGTTCACTGTAGAGTACTATTTTTGGGAGGCGATAGTCCTCCATCCTAGAAACATGTCTTGTCCAGCGCGGCTGTGTTCTCAATATCATGGCCTCAATGCTGGTGATCCCTGCTTGCTCATGGACAGCAACATTCGTCACATAGTCAGTCCAGTGTATATTTAGGATTGTACGTATGCAGCGCTGATGAAAGCATTCGAGGAGTCGTAAGTGTTGGCGATAGGTGACCCGTGTTTCAGACCCGTAAAGGAGAATAGACAGTACAATGGCTCTATACACATTGATTTTTGTGCTTCACCTCGGGTGTTTGTTACTCCAGACTCTTTTGTAAAGTTTTCCAAATGTGCTATATGCCTTTGCTAATCTGTGATTGATCTCTTTGTCCATCTTGGCATCTGAGGAGATGATGCTTCCCAGGTAGGTGAACTGCTGAACGGACTTAAGCACAGATTTGCCTACGGCAATGTGGTGATGGTAGTGTTCGTCCTGTGGTGCAGGATGGTAGAGAACTTCCATTTTCTTCAGGTTGATTTCCAGCCAAAACAACTCTGCAGCTGTTGTGAAGCAGGATGTTAGGCGTTGCAGAGCTGCTTCTGCGTGGGCAACAAGGGCAGCATCATCAGCGAAGAGCAGCTCACGAACTAGATAGTTTAGAGTCTTCAGCCTTCAGATGGCTTAAGTTAAACAAGCTACCATCAATACGGTAATGTATATAGATGCCGTATTGAGAGGTATTATATACAATGTGTAGTAATGTGGTAGCCATTTGCATTCTAATGTATATTTGCTAAATGCTGTAATCTTACAATCACTATTTGGGGTCAGACTAGATAGCCCATGAGACTCTGGGACTCTGCAAAGTCTTTTTCCTTTAACTCTCAGGCCTAGTCAATGTTCCTTACTAATCAACTCTATGTTCCATAAACATATGACATGCTGATGTCAACAATTCTTTGTCTAATAACGCTCGAACTGTACCCATGTGTTCCTAAGTTATCTTGCCTTGTACTTTCTGAACTATCAACAATTGTCGCAGAGAAATTGCTGACACCAAAGAGAAGGTGGAGGGAATTGTTTTTGCATACTGTCATTATACTGTATAAAGGTATTCTGTAGTCATGGCTCGGGGCTCTGACTCTTTGGAAGATATTCCAGTCAGGCCCACCGGTGTAATAAAACTCACTTTCCAATCCGTGGGTCTGCTGTTCCATGATTTCTGCAACAGTAAAATAGGGTCTCTTATATAACATTAAAAAAATGGGGGGGGATATTTTCAAGCCGTGGATGGTGGAATCCATGGATATGGAGGGCTGACTGCATTCTGTCTTTACACTTTGAAATAGCTCTGTTCGTGTGTCATCTGTTCCTGGTTATTTATTTTGCACAGTTCTTAATTTTTTTTTAATGAACTTCATATTGTTTCGGCTAGTGTTTGCTCTTAGATTGTTTTCATTTCATTTCATTTTATTTTTAATGATAGTATTGGAATCTAGGGAATTTATTTGACAGGTGTCTTATAAATACAAATTATGTCTAAATGAATAATAAAAAGAAAAATCACATGGTAGTTTCAGAAGACTTTCACAAAGAATAAAACAACATAAGACTAGTTTACCGAAGGAATAAAGATGGAACATCAATCAGGAAATAAAGATGGAACATCAATCAGGAAATCTTGTGCTTATAACATTGTATTATCTGGACAGTCTGTCCCTTGATAATGATCAATCATAAATATCATAGCACACCGATTTGCCTTTGGCTATTCTAATACTTTCCCTTATAATCCAGGAGATTTTCAGACAGAAACAAAAAAAGCATTCTGGTCCTGCAATCTCCTTTCCTGCCCCTCTCCTGTCCTTGTCATACCACAATCTACTAAATTTTCAGACCGACCTTGTTAGCATCTTCGTTGCTGTCCAGGAGTGAATGGAGCTTGAACAGAGCTCTATTCACTTCCTGGTTTGAAAATCCCGGCTGTTCTCGTGAGAGGATGAGAGTGTGGGAAATTCAAATTTTAAAAGCAAAATAAAAGGAAAAAAGTGTCAGCAAGCACAAAAACACACTTAAAACATAACAAGTAACCCAAGGAGGGTACAAAAAAGTGTGTCACCGCCCATTAAAGCTGCAATCACGTGAGTTAAATGGCCCGAGGTTTCACACGCAAGCAATGCCGGCACCAAAACGGGACAGGCAATCTATTGACAATTCGGCCCGTCAATAAAAAGAACCACTATAATGATGCCAGCGGAATGCAAAAGGACGATATCATCTGATATTGGTGTCCTTTTGCATTCCACTGGCGTCATTATGGCACCATGTTAATCACATCTGAGAATCTCCTTAGTGTAACCGCAATGCCTAATTCAAGTCTCATTGATCTGATTCTTTCTTGTGTGTGCCACTGCTTTTGTGAGCAAAGTTGGTGCTAACACACAACTGGTAACTCCCTCTAGATCCTGCTTCAAGAAGTAAGGCCATCTTCCTTTTTGTATGAGTTCCATCACCAGCTGAGGACTTGCTTTTTAAAGAAGCATTTGCAATTTGTATGTGCCGTATTTAATTTTTATTCAGTTTCTAGTTTTGATTTTTACATCTTCATCTTTGATGTTACTTTAAGCTTTTTGTAAATTCATTCATTCATTCATTCAGATCTATTTCTCCTTGTCCCGATCGTCGGCCTCGAATTCCGATGGCATCTCTCCTCTTAATGACTGTCTTAAAGCAGTAATGGGCTGGATGAGGAAAAACAGATTGAGATTAAATCCAGACAAAACGGAGGTGCTCACGGTAGCGGCCTCAAAACCAGGAGTTGGGTTGCAACCTCCAGTCCTGGACGGGGTCATGCTCTCCATTAAAGACTGTGTTCGCAGTCTGGGGGTGCTCCTTGATTCATTGCTTCAGATGACTAGTCAGGTGAATGCGACAGTCAGGAGCGCCTGTTATCATCTTCGGCTGATACGCCAACTGCACCCTTTCCTGGAAGTAAGGGACCTTGAGACTGTGGTGCACACGCTGGTAACCTCTCGTCTAGATTTCTGTAATTCGCTCTACATGGGGCTGCCCTCATGCTTGGTCCGGAAACTTCAGTTGGTACAAAATATGGCAGCCAGAGTGGTCTCAGGAACATCTCGGAGAGACCATGTAACTCCAGTATTAAAATCTCTCCACTGGCTGCCTATCAGTTTCCGGGCCCAGTATAAGGTGTTGGTTATTACCTTTAAAGCCCTAAATGGCTTGGGTCCAACTTATCTCTGGAACCGCCTCCTCCCATACAATCCTCCACACACACTCCGGTCCTCTGGGAGGAATTTGCTTCAGCCACAAAAATCTAGGCTGTCTGCAACCTCTCAGAGGGCCTTTTCAGTAATCGCCCCCAAATTGTGGAATGACCTGCCGAACGAGATCCGTCAGATGACAAGCCTGAGTAGCTTTAAAAAAGCACTAAAGACGGATCTCTTTCGTCAGGCCTTTCCTAATTAGATTCTGGCCTCAGGGGATCCTGGCCTCTTTTAGTCCACTGGCTATTTATTGTATTTATTGTTTTTAAATGTGATTTTAGACAGTTGCTTTTAATTTATATTTGTTTAATATTTTTTTATGGGGGAGGGTGGGGGTGGGGGGTGTTTAGGGATTTTTATCTGTATGGTATTTTAATTTTTGTAAGCCACCCCGATTGTTTTAACAGAGGGGCGGGGTATAAATAATAATAATAATAATAATAATAATTTGTTGTTTTTACATTTTCTTATATTACACAAGCCACTTTGAACAATTCCTCCTTTGTTGGACAAAACAAAAACAAAAACAAAAAAGGAGAGTGTTAACACTGTGAATTTCATTGTATGCTCATCCTGTGTATATGTTCCAATTGTGGGGCTTTTTAAAGCCAAAAAAAGCAAATTCGGGTAGTTCTAACTAATAGCTATGAAATGTGGCAGTTTACCAATTGATTTCCTCTTCAGGAACCTAATGTAATAAAAATAACCATAAAACAAAATCCACAACTCATTAAAGAAATAAATTGTTTTCCCACCACACTATCAACCTATTTAAAAACACAGAGTAATATAATTTGGGATGATGATACTTATGGGGATAATGCACTAGCATTCATCATTTTGCTTTTTTATATAGTTATAGCTTCATGTTTGGCTTGAAAATGATTCCTCTTCCATTCTTTTGTTCACTCACAAACTTTGAGAAAGGAAAGGAAATGGTGAGAGTGCTATTAGTCCTTCTGGAAATCTATTTTAGGGATTATTTCTCCATCTGCATAACTGTTCCTATGGGGCATATCTCTTTGCCAAACAGGGAAAGACAACAAAAGCAATAATGTCATTCACATAGCAGAAGGGAAGTCAACAGGAATAAATGTTAGTACACACAAGCATTTTGTCACTCATGTCTGTTCTGGGGCTACATCAAGGCTTATTTCAGTAAGGTGGGGATGTTGGGGAAAGCATTTTCCCACAATTTTATGGACAGAACTGGCCTGTTTGTACACCACAGAAAAACAGCTCTCAGATGTAGTTGATGTAGCATGCAAAATTACTTCAAGATATGAATCAGCTATGAGAGACAAAGAAACAAAAACTTCACAGTCCCTCAACAGAAAGGCAATAAAAATGTGGATTGATGTGCAGTAACGCCAATTTGCAGCAGTTTTCATTTGTCTCCACAGCACGGGGTTTTCAAGATTGCAGGCATGTGAAGCCATATGTGTTTGTGGTTCAAATGGACATGCCTGCAAATCAATATGGCAGGTATGAGTGAATTACTCACGTTTTTATTTTCACCAGTTGCCGCCGCCAAACAGTATTTTTTAAAAAAAGCAAATCCAAGGTGCGGAAGTACAATCTTCTGCTTAAAGCAACAGAAAAAACGGGGGAAGGCTGTTTCATCACCTCAGCACCTGATCACTACACCTAAAATCCGACATGGCAGTTCCAGGCACTGCCTTTCCTGCAAGCTCCACGCCCCCACGTATGTCTGACCAATCAGCTTTCCACTTCTACTCTTATCAGGAAAGTGCAGCAAAGTTAATCAGTTGTCCCAACAAGCAGGACTGCACATTTTCTTCAGAGTTTTTTTTTTATAGTTGGGGAAAGCCGCAAAAGCTTTTCCTGTGGAGTATTTGGAGCCCCCCCCCTGATGAGCATGAAGATGAGAGAATGAGATGAGATCCTGAAAGGAACCAATCCCAGAGCAAGAGACTGTAAAGGGACAGGTTTCTGGGTGTTGGAAGGCATGTATGACAGTTAGAGTTGTCAGTTGGCTGATTGGAGCTGAAGGTTCTGGGTGTGTAAATGTATGCAGTGAAGTCTGAGTGGAGGCGTGTGTGCTTTATGAGTGAGGTTTGAATCCTGGAAAATTGTGTGTAGAGGTTGAAAGTCTGAATGTGAAGGTTGAATGAACAAAGAGTGAATGAGTCTGGGGAGATTATCAGATGTGCTAAATATGGTGTTATCATGATGCCTGGAGATTGCTAAAGGGCTTCCTTTTCAGACAGGGTTGTTCCTATCTCTTCATGCAGCTGTGCTGCTGCCATTCCACCAGCGCTGCTTTTTATTGACAGGCTAAGCCATCAATAGATCCCTAATTCTGTTTGTGTAACAGAATGTCCTACAACTGAAAAGGTGCCCCGTTATGCTGGTGCGATGCCAGCGTCAGTGGGAGGTCCATGCCAGAACACTTCTGGGTGAGATCATGACATCCAGGTAAGTGACGCACTTTTAATGACCCTCCCTGGGTTACTTGTAAGTTTTAAAGTGTGTTTCTGTGCTTGGTGTAACTTTTTTCATGTTCTTTTAATTTTTATTTTTGAATTTCCCACACTCTTGTCTTCTCGCATGAACGGCTGTGAATTTCAGTCCAGGAAGTGAACAGAGCTCCATTAGAGCTCTGTTCATTCCTGGGTTGCCTGTTGACAGGGGAGAAGGTAAGTGTGATGGGAAGGGTTATTGTGCCGGGGCAGGGGCAGGGTTGGAGATTGTGGGACTGTTTGATAATCTCCTAAGTAAAGCCAGCCTGGATCAAATACTTTGTATTTTTACCCAAAATGGATGGTAATGACCCAATCATTTACTTGAATAGGAAACCATCAGATCTTTGTATATTGCTCTGAATTTCTTCAAGGAATACTAAGTTACCAAACTAACTGAACTATTAAAAATGTATTGAAGTCTGTAACATTTAGATTTTAAAAAGAATTCATCTTTATTATAAGAAGGCAGGAGCCCTCAAGAGACCTCCTCTAATCTTATGATCACACATGATAAAGCTTTGAAAGAGATATTAGATGAGCAGATTAGCTCTCAACTTATATTTTATATACGAGGGTGGGGGAGAAACACACACTAACATTAAAAAAATAATAATCCTGAAAGCAGGTATGATGCCAGATAAAACTTCACTGATCATCCCAATATCAGGCTTGGTCAAGCAATTACATCACTTCTGGGCATACATAGTTCCATGGAGTCATGATATATACTGTATTCTTATCAGTCTTTTCTATTTAGAATAAACAACTTCTAGTATTGCAAATGAAAGAAGGTTTCTCAACATCATTAGTGAAGTTAGGGAGTTCAGGACCAACATTTCAACTTCCTAGAACTAGAATGGTAAGGATACACTGGAATAAGTGGAAGAGAATTTAGGTGCATTTAAAAACATAAGTAATCTGATTGGAGGATGTCTCTAAAGGAAGCTGTTCAGGAAGTGATCCAAAAGGTCAACAGGAAGGTCCTGCTTCATGGGAGTTTCTGTTTGGCAAGCTGTGTCTTGATGGCTCTCTTTACTCTGGCTGAGCTGCATGGGAGAAACTGGCCAGTCCTGTGGGAGGAACTTCTGCTGCCCGCATGCAGTGGGAGTGGTGGGGTTACTGTAACATTTATATATAGTCCATAGGTTATCTGTTTGATGCTACTTTAAGTGTCATGGCTCCATCCTGTGGAATCATGGGAGTTGTACTTTGGTGAGGTCCTCCGAATTCTCTGCTTGACAGCTCTAGTTCATTTCCTGGAATTACAGCACTAGAGCTGGCTGGCAGAGAATTCTAAGTACCCCAACAAACTATACATTCCAGGATTCTGTAGGAAGGGGCCATGACAATTCAAGTTACATCTATTGCTGTAATGGTGCAGGTATGCTCTTGAGTTATATACATTTGTGGCAATGAAGGATACTGGCAAGAACAGGTAATATGTTATTTATTGTTTTACTCTATCTATGGATAGCCAGAAGAGGGAGCACATGTTCTATCCTGTCCTACCAGCTTCATTGGCTGAAGATTTTTGCAATCATTCTCTCATTTATCATTATTATGTTATAAGAAAAATGTTTTCTTACATTTTTTTCTCCACTTACAGACAAATGAAAGGAAAAATAGCTGTGACTACTATGGTCATGTTTAGAAATTACACTATTTTGAATCTGTAAGTAAAATGGAATATAACCTTTCCTATTTGCTTAAAAATATATATAACATTATGAAATGAAATAGTTTTAAAGAATTAATAGCAGGAAATGTCAAAGACACAGCAAGTAGACCTACTGTGACTCATGATGTATGTTGTGTTCTCCAGTACCACTGAACTCAATCAGCAGTTTGGCTCTCAATCTTGAGATGTAAGCTGTCTCCCATGATTCCCTGAGCAGTTGCCAGGTTAATACAGCCAAGTGATCTCTGTTAGTAGGAAACAATTGAATCTCCCCCCCCCTTCAATACTAATGATTCCAAGCCAACAGCATAATTTGTGAGCAAGAAAATATGAGAAGAAATGATGTGTAGTAGCAAGTGACAAAATTGGGCTAACCAAGGAATAGAGTCCCCTTATTATTTAGCACTGTAACACAGTAGGAGAGGGAATATTTGGCTGTTACTTAAAAATAAAAGTAAGATTCTATTTCATTAAATATTTTAGGGTAGCCTTGTTGGCTGTGCAGCAAAATCCAACAAAATCCAAAATCCACAAGCTGTGATACCTTTTTTGGACCAACTCCAAAGCATAAAATACATTATGCAAGCTTTTGAAGCTTCACTGGCTTCTTCATCAGGCAAAGATGTTAAAAACCATAAAGGAGAAAAATTGTGATGATGTTAGAGTTGCAGACATTACATTCTGTCTGAGATGTTGTAAGTTAAGATGTTATTGAGCAATTTCAGTGCAGGCAGAGACCACTCCCCTTATTGGCCTTGTGATGACCAGGGACAAAGAGCAATAATAGTTGCTCATAAAATAGTTGACAAGAAAGAACTGAACAACAACAACAAAAAAGAAATGTCAGTGAATATTAGAGGTGTAGAGATATAAGGCAAAGTCAGGGCTTCCTGATTCCAGTATAAGGGCCAGTCTTTGAAAGCTAGATTTTTCTTCTTTTCCACATCAAAAATTCATGGAATACTCTACTACCAATAATCTTTGTCTTTTGATTATGCTCTTATTGGGTTCATTGGCACTGGATGAATGAATTAGTGACTACAGGGTACCAAAGTTTGTGTTTTCCCTTGCTTGGGATATCGAATTTTGTTACTTGTCATTCTCCCCTATACTGTATTATGACTTGCAAGAAATTCCGCATCTTAAAAAATAAAGTGAGGTTCTGGGATGTGCAAGTCAGCAAAGGCCCTTGGAGCATGTAGTTTCCAGAGTGTTTGGTGTCTAGACTCAGTACTGCGGGTACTTGTAAAAGCTACATGCCCCAGGGTCCGTGGTGGCTGGGATGGTGCTGCTTCTAAGTACTTGGAAGGAATTGTTACCTTGCAGTTCCCTGGTCACTCACAGCCACATCATTAGGTAAGGTTTGGGTGAAAGAAAGGTGGCAACAGAATTTGGGCAAATTATTTACATAGAACTGAAAGACAAAGTATGCTTTGCAGACCTAAGAGTATCATGGAATCATAGAGCTGGAAGGGATTGCAAGATCCCTAGATCCTTTTTACATGTGGTTTTGTCAAGCTGGGTGTCACTTATCCTATGTGGATTTAATTTACTATACTTGCCTAAGGACTTTTTTGGATGAGCTTTTAGAGCGCTAGCAGCCTTGTCCCCATTGCGAGGCTGCTGCGCTGCAGGGCGTCCCTTTTGGACGCTCTCCCCTGCCGGTACTGTTGCGTTACCATGGGGACACTGCAGCGTTATATTCGGCAGTTTTCTAATCATGAACGTGATTAGAAAACCGCCGAATATAATGCTGCAGTGTCCCCACGGTAACGCAACAGTACCGGCAGGGGAGAGCGTCATCCGAAAGGGATGCCCTGCAGCGCAGCGGCCTCGCAACGGGGACGAGGCTGCTAGCGCTCTAAAAGCTCATCCAAAAAAGTCCTAAATGTAGTATCTTACATTAATCCCTGTTGAAATTCGCTATGTTAGTCTTTGCCCAGCTCTCCAATCTGTTCAGGTCATTTTGAATCCCAGTTCTGTTCTCTGGGATATTAACTGCTGGAAGTGAAGAAGCACCAACACTTGTTTACATCTGTGTATGTGTGTGTCACTGATATATGTTTACTTCCTGCTTGCATGCAGGGGTCACTTCCTCTCCTTTGCTCCTAGAAGTTTTAGTGTTTTACAACCCATCTCAGAAGCAAGAAGCCAGCGACATGAGGCAGATCAGCCCGTCTCCTATCTATCTATCTATCTATCTATCTATCTATTTATCCTAAGGATTTTTTCAAATGGGAAAACCCCCTGCCGAGGTCAGGAGGAGGATGGCGCTGTCTTGCTTACAGTGTTCCATTTTGGACAACTCTGTCCTCCTCCTGACCTTACCCCATGCTTCCTTCGTGCTGCAGGCATGAGAAATGCACCCACTTTTATTAATGGAGAACCCCCGTCAATTAAAAAGTGGCATGTTTCTCACTCCCCCAGCATGGAGGAAGCACGGGGGGAAATCGGTAGGAGGATGGAATCGTCCGAAACGGAGTGCTGTAAGCAAGACAGTGCCGTCCTCCTCTCGACCTTGGCATTTTCCCCCCATTTGAAAAAGTCCTAAGATGCATTCTTAGCCATAATAAACGTTAAGTTCTGCTTTATAACTTTACTGGAGCATCCTGAATTTTTTATGTCCTGTTTTGTACCAAAACCTCATGTTGCACTGGGGCTCCGCTGCAATCTGCTTAAAATAAATAACATCTCCTACATTAACTACAGCTCCTAATTTGGTGTCATTTACAGATTTGAAAAGCATGCAGTTATTCTGTTATCCAAGTCATTTATAAAGATGTTGAATAACACTGGGCCCAGGACAGAACTTTGTGGCACTTCACTAGTCATGTCTCAGCAGGATGAAGAGGAACCATTTGGTGAGAACTCTTTGGCTGTAGTCAGTTAGTTCATTAAAATCCATCTAACAGCAGCAGTACCTAGCCCACATTTTCACTAGCTCATCTGTGAGAATATCATAGGCACTTTGTCAAAAGTTTGCTAAATTCAAGACACACTGCACCCACAGTGATCCACTGGTCTACCAAGCTTGTAACTCTCTCTCTGGCTTTTATTCGTAAATGAAGATTCAGGAAGGACTCATCCCGTGCTTTCTGCAAGCGTGCTGATGACTAAAAAGGCCAATCTGAGATAAACAAGTCTGGTTGCAGAAAGCACAGCAGAAAGTCTCCTTGGGTGATGTTTTCTGGGTTGTGATTCTTTCTGCCTTGTCGTTTCTCTTCAAGACTTGTTTAGTGTGAGTCCTCAAATAAGGCTGCAGCATTGTGGATAGTGTGTCTCCATGCCTCCCAATGTGAGGCCAGGGTGGGCCATTGTTGGTGATCAATTTGGCCAAGCCTGAGATGTTGTTTCAGGTAGTCCTTGTATCGCTTTTTTGGAGTGCCCCTCTTACGCTGACCTGTGGCGAGTTTACTGTAGAGTACTATTTTTGGGAGGCGATGGTCCTCCATCCTAGAAACGTGCCCTGCCCAGCGCAGCTGTGTTCTCAATATCATGGCCTCAATGCTGGTGATCCTTGCCTGCTGAAGGACAGCAAAAAAGAGATAAGATTAGCCTGGCATGATGTGTTTTTGAGAAACCCATGCTGGCTCTTAGTAGTCAGAGCATTTTGTTTAATGATGTGTTCTACAACCTTGTTGGTTATTCACAGTATGCTGACTGACCAGTAGTTGCCTAGGTTTTCATTCTACTCCATTTTGAAGATGGAAACAACATTTGGTGGCTTCCAGTGTTCAGGAGACTTTACCTGCTCTCCAAGAATGCTGAAAGATTATAGACAGAGGTTCTGAGATTACATCTGCAAATTCCTTTAATGCCCTTGGGGGCAGTTCTGGCCTTGGATACTTGAATTCATTTAAAGTTGATAGGTACTTCTTTACCAATTCTTACCCAGTTTGGGTCAATAGCAGTTTAACAGTATCATTAATGTACTGTACTTTGCATTATCTTTTCCATGACTGTCTGGGCCTATTTTTCTTACCATCTTCTACTTAAGAATACCGGTACCTGTGTTATATCTACTTTGGATTATAACCATCTAAGGAAAGAAGCATAGGCTGATATCTGCTGTGGAAATGTGATGTTTTAATTATATTTTATTAGTACTGCCAATTCAAATCTATATGCAGAAGAAAACATAATCCCCATTAGGTGCTCATATGAAATGTAATATTGCTAATCTAACAAAATGAGCATCTTTGATGTTTTGGCCTTTGTTGAAGGCCACAAGTGAATGAGCTGGTGCAGCAGAAGATTAATGTTGCTCTAACAGTTACATGCAGCATATTCATCTGAAGATCTAAGGTTAGTGTTTTTTCCCAAGCTGCCTGAAAAAGGGAAAAATTGGGAGAGCCAGATATATTCCAGAGACCCAACACTTACAGGGGCAAATGTATTATTTGTCAGAGCTTAGATCTCAGAATTCGCTGAATTGAGACTACATTGGCAAAGCCTGCAGTCTCCAGATCTTCACAAGTGTTGCACATCATCCTTGAGCAGACTTTACTTCCTCATAAGTAAAAAAATAAAATACAGTTTGCTTGTGTGTGTGGCGGGGGAGGGGAGGGAAGGAACAACAGGCATTCCATTAAGTCTTAACTGAATGGACTCTATTTTATCTCTTTAAACAAAACAAAACAGTAAGTCAAATAATCTTGTGCCGTTGTTCTCCATGGTAGTGAGAAGCAATTTATCCTGTTATCTGTATCCAGGGGAGAAAAAGTGTAGGAATCTTTCATTAGGAAGAGTATGAAAACCTTTTACACACACAAAAAAGTGTTACATTTGTTACATCTTATATTTATTTATTTATTTATTTATTTATTTAGTGGCATTTGGGGAAAGGGCATGTTTTATTGGATCACTCCTCTATAGCAGGCTCAGTGTATTTCTGTACTGTTTTTCTTATCCTGGTTGTGTGAGGCAAGTTCAGTCTCAGAGAGGAGAAAATGAAAAACAAACCACAAATGGGAGGATTGTGTTGAACATAATTTTGTTCTTTCCAGTGGAGTGAGTTATCTGAATATTATGGCTGCTGGTAGTTTTTACTGTTTTTAAAATCTTCAGGACAATAAAACTTATTCTGGGGCGTGGGAAGAAGCTGAAGGACACATATTGTTTTGATGGATCTCTATACAAAATGTCCCCCAAAACCCAGCACTGTGGAGGAATGATTAATAAAGGCCTTTTGCTAAACAAAGCCCAACTCTTTCTGTATTCCATCTGGGCACTTAATGACAGAACCATTTGCACATTTAACTGAATGGCCTTCATTTTAGCTCTTTAAACAAAACCAAACAGTAAGTCAAATAATCTTGTGCCATTGTCCTCCATGGTAGTGAGAAGCAACTTATACTGTTATCTGTATCCAGGGGAGAAAAAGTGTAGGAATCTTTCAATCAGGAAGGGTGTGAAAACCTTTTACATACAAAAAAGTGTTAAATTTTGGTTTTAAGACTGCTGGGCATGGCTCCCTTTCCCTCAGAGTGCTCTGGAAAGCTAGAAGGCATACTGACATATTGTTGAGTCACTTAGGACTTTTTCGGACGCTGAAAAATAATGCAAGCAGCCTCGTCAGCTTGCGAGGCTGCTGTGCTGCAAAGCATCCATTTCGTATGATGCTCGCACCTGCCGGTACTGTTGCGGTACCGCGGGGAGAGTTGAGCGTCATATTTCCTTGATTTTTACGCACGAAAGTTGATTGTGAGTAAAAATCAAAGAAATATGACGCTCAACTCTCCCCGCGGTACCGCAACAGTACCAGCAGGTGCGAGCGTCATACGAAACGGACGCTTTGCAGCGCAGCAGCCTCGCAAGCTGACGAGGCTGCTTGCATTATTTTTTAAATGTCCAAAAAAGTCCTTAGTATCAGTCTTGTATGTACAGATAACAAGCAGCTGACTGTAAAAGCTGTTTGCCAAGAACTTCTTTTGGCATATGAAATATCCTGATCTGTTTGGTATAAGTTCTACTGACCATGACATGTTTCCCAGCTGCTCCACCCACACAAGAAAGTGATTGGTGGTTTATATTGTCAGGGGGCATCTTTGGGTCTACTGCGTCATTTCTTGATTCTAGGCCAGATTTTCCTACAACCTTTGATTCGGCTCTGCTAATTTTGCATTCCAATCGACTATGATTAACAAGAAGTCTTGTTTTGGCATGTGATCAGTTTTCTCCTGGACTCCAGCATATAATCTTTTCATTTCTTTGTTTTCTGCCTCTGTAGTTAGAGCGTAAACTTGGTTATAGGGATGGGTTTCCTGAAGTCTTACTGACATGATTAGGCCAGACTTTGCATTATATCTCTTGACTCCTTTTGCTATATCTCTCCTCACTATTAACATCACAAAATCTTCTTAGATTTTAATTTCCTGAGTAAAAACACTGTGTAATTATCTGACTCAAAATGTCCCATCCCTGTCTACTTTAGCTCGCTCACTCCAAGTATTGCAATGTTCCATTTCTTGTTTTGCTATGTCTAGCTTCCCCTGATTCATGCTTCTCACATTCCATGTTCCTATAATATGTGTTGTGTAGCTTCAGACTTTCCTTTTGGCTCTGAACATGTCAACAGCTGAAGACCTTTCGCCTTGTGCCCAGTTGGATCATTAGCCACAGTGATACTTGTAGTTGTCCTCTACTTTATCTCAGTTGCACATTAAGTGCCATCTGAACTGAGAGTTTCATTTTCTGGTACCATCTCTTGTTTCATTTTTGATTGTCTCATAATGGGGTTTTTGTAGTAAAAGATCTTCAAAAGGAGGTTTACTGGGCTCTCTCTGCACAGTACTAGCAAGCGTAAGCTATGGTGCCACTGCTGTTGTCTCATCTCTAAAGCTTGGGCTCTCTTTTGGATCACCAGCAGTTGTCCTCTGCCAGTGTCAAATCTCTACTACTGCTGCTGTCCAGGAGCTGTTTGACACATTTAATTTGGCTCCTCAGCAAAAGCCTGCCTGACATGGGAGATCCTACCAGCAGCACTGCTGCCCTCATTATGAGGTCAGTCTATTAAATAATGAGACTGTATTTCTCTCTCTCTCTCTGGCTTTTCTTCGCAAATGAAGATTCAGGAAGGACTCATCCTGTGCTTTCTGCAAGCGCTCTGATGTCTAAAGAGGCCAATCCAAGACAAACAAGTCCGTTTGCAGAAAGCACAGCAGAAGGTCTCCTTGGGTGATGTTTCTGGGCTGTGATTCTTTCTGTGTTGTTGTTTCTCTTCAAGACTTGTTCGGCGTGAGTTCTCAAATAAGGCTGCAGCATTGTGGATAGCGCGCCTCCATGCCTCCCGATGTGAGGCCAGGGCGGACCATTGTTGGTGATCAATTTGGCTGAGCCTGAGATGTTGCTTCAGGGAGTCCTTGTATCACTTTTTTGGAGCCCCCTCCTACGCTGACCCGTGGCAAGTTCACCGTAGAGTAGTATTTTGGGGAGGCGATGGTCCTCCATCCAAAAACGTGCCCTGCCCAGCACAGCTGTGTTCTCAATATCATGGCCTCAATGCTGGTGATCCCTGCTTGCTCAAGGACAGCAACGTTCGTCACATAGTCAGTCCAGTGTATATTTAGGATTGTGCATAAACAGCGCTGATGAAAGCGTTCAAGGAGTCGTAGGTGGTGGTGACCCATGTTTCAGATCCATAAAGGAGAATAGACAGTACAATTGCTCTATACACACTGATTTTTTGTGCTTTGCCTCAGGTGTTTATTACTTCAGACTCTTTTGTGTAGTCTTTCAAATGCGCTATATGCCTTATTTGTGTTTCTACCTTTCAGACAAATCAGGGAGAATTGATTGTGAATGCTTGAGTGGTGACCTTGAACATGTCTGAACCTGCATTACAAACATCAACGCTCTCAGCTGTTCAGTTAATTGTCATCATTTGAAGCAGCTGTGTTGTGTATTGTGTGCTGGAAAACTGCTAAGTTTATAAGTCGAGCAACATGTCAATTTGAAATTTTTAGTAAAATTGAACAAAACACCAATGGAATCTTTTCAAATGCTTACTGAGACCTATGGGGAAGACTGCATGTCTTGTTTGCATGTGTTTGAGTGGCACAAAATATTCAGAAAAGGACATGAGAATGTGGAAGATGATGAACGCACTGGATGGCCTTCCACTTCAAGAACTGAAGAAATTGTAGTAAAATCAGTCAGATTGTTTGAGGAGACCACCGACTCAATGTCTGAATGATAGCTGAAGCCGTGAACATTGACAAAGACATTGTGTGGAAAATTTTGCACAAGGATCTCAACATAAGAAAAGTTTGTGCCAAGATGGTCCCTAGGGTTCTCACGCCAGAGCAAAAAGAGTGCCACAAGGAAATTTCTGCTGACATTCTGCAGCAACTTGAGGTGGATCCAAACCTTTTTCAAAAAATAATCACTTGTGATGAAACCTGGACCTTCCAGACAGTCAATGCACTGGAAAACACCACCATCACCAAGAATGAAAAAAGTGAGTCAAAGCAAGTCCACATTCAAAGCCATGCTCAATGTGTTTTTTTTTTACACCAAGGGTGTAATTTTGGCAGAATGGGTTCCAGAAGGCAGAACAGTGAACTGGCATTATTATAAGGAATTTTTGACAAAGCTGAGAGAGTCAGAAAAAAAACCCCAGAACTGGAAAAATGGTTTCATTCTTCTTCAAGACAATGTGCCTGCTCCACAGCACTTTCTGTGAAGCAGTTCTTGGCCGATAAACACATTACTGCACTTGAACATCCTCCATATTCACCGGATTTGGCACCATATAACTTTTTTCTTTTCCCAAAAGTGAAATCGGTGCTTAAAGGAACATGTTTTGAGTCAATTGATGCAGTTGATCCATATTCACCAGATTTGGCACCATAAAACTTTTTTCTTTTCCCTAAAGTGAAATTTGTGCTTAAAGGAACATGTTTTGTGTCAGCTGATGCAGTAAAGAAGAAAGTGGCAGATGTGTTGAAACAGCTGACAGAAACTGATCTGCTCCATGCCTTCAACAACAGAAAACAAGAGTGCATCAGTGTGTGAGCATGAACGGGGAGTATATTGAAGGGGACAAGCATTAGAATTGTAATACGTATAAATAAAGATGGGTTGATGTATCAGTCTTGTTATTTTAATAGACAGACCTCTTGCTTCCTCAGTGAAATGTGGTGCTGGAAAAGAGTTCTACTGATACTGTGGACTGCTAAAAAGATAAATCAATGGGTCCTAGAGCAAATCTAGCCTGAACTATCCCTAGAGGTTGGATAGCCATCTGTCGAGAGTGCTTTGATTATTTATTCCTGAAAGGCAGGGGCCATGTGTCTTCTAGATGGCCCATGTGATCTCTTCTAATTCTCTGATTCCCTGATTCTATACTCAAAATGGTGATCTGTGGAACAGTGCTGCTCCGCCAGCCATTGGTTACCAGTCCAAGTTGAGTTTTCAGGATATTGTTCAAATATGATAATTATACAGCAGAAATAAGGTAGTAGTTTCAGCACATCTGGGGAAAAATTGCCAGTCTGCCACATCAGATAGCTCAAGTAGCACTGTATTTGCACTCCACTGGTATAATAATTGATACCACCTTAACTTACAAGATTCCTTCCAATGGAATCCTTGGAGATGTAGTTTTGTAAGATACTTAGATACTTACAATTCTCTTATAGAGAATTCTTATAGAGAATTAGTGTTCTAGTGTGGAGGAAGTGCATGACAGATCTGTAGTGCAGAATTCGGAGTACTCTGTGGTAATATCCCTTTAAAGGATTATTACATCTTAGATATCTTGACACTGGGAAATCAATTTAGGAAGTTAGAACTGGGAAGTAAGGCAAAGAAAGAAGGAAGCAGGGCTATGAGACCTCTGAGACAAGCATTGTTAAAGAATACTATTAACTCTAAATGGCTGTGTATAACTGTAACTAAACTAGACAACTGAGAGCGTATTCGGACAAGCCTCTGAAAGTCCCAGGTTTTGCTCTTGTACAAACCAATTTTATTTTGGTGGTCTACATGACGTTTTCCCCAGGGAACTCCTGGCATCACCAAAGATTTTTCATTCACCCCCCCCCCAGTCAGTTTAAACTAATCCACTATTTCCTGAAATAAAATGTATCTCTCCATGGCTACCTTTGTTATACCAGAACTAGCTAAAATGGCTCCTGCCAAGAATATAGCGATTTTTTTCAGGACCCAGATTCAACAGAGATCCATTGAGGCGAAACAGGAATGCTAGCATTAAAAGAAGGTGATCCTAATGCTTAACTAGTGTAATATTGCTAAAGCATTTTAACACTTTGACTATAACTCATGAGTTTTTGATAGAATTCACTTTTCTTATCCAACAGTGCATATAATCCAATGATTAATGTTTTCTTTTGCTGTATTTTCCTTGCTATTCCAATAAAATGTCCATCCGGATCATTAAATAATTCTTCTGCTTGCATTCCCTGTTTTTCATATATGATCAGCCCCTTTTTCTCTCTTTGGCCAATGATACAAATTCTTTACCTAACTTCTTATTTTTGAGTAGATGAGCATCTTCCTGTCTTATGTGCGTTTCCTGTAGCAAATTATATCTAATTTTTTCTTTTCTAGAAAGTGAAATATTTTCCTTCTCTTCTCTGGTATCTGGTATATTCAATCCATTTACATTCCAAGTTCCATTTTTTGGATTCATTTTAGCCATTTTGTTCCATCAAGCCTAAGTGTCCACTGTCTCCTCCTCTTCTTCTTTATCTTCCTCTTCTTGTGCTTCTTCTTCTTCCTCTTCCTCATTATCTAAACCACTTTCTTTCTCCCCCTTCTCTCCTTCTGCTTCTTTCCTTACTTTTTGATCATCTCTGTGCTTTGCTCTTAAATCCCTTCTGTATTTCTCCAAGAATTCTTCCGCCTTTTGTAAAGTATTGATTTTGAAGTTCTTCTGTTTGAATTTGAATGTTACTCCTTCCAACTTCTCCCATTTATAACGGATTCCATTTTTTCCATAACTCTGTTGTTAGTAGGTTGTAGTTTCTCCTTTTCTTTTGTATGTCATATGTTCTTGGTGATTTATTTCCCCCAAGAGCTCTGAGCACAGCTTCCTCTCTACTTTCTAGGGACTTTTTCAGATGGGGACCCCCCCCCCCCGAGGAGGCCGGGAGATGAATGGGGCTGTCGAGCTTACACAGCCCCATTTCAGACAGCCCCATACTTCCTACTATCTTCGATAGCCTTGTGTGAGTGTCTGAAGACTGAGTGTTTGTGTGACTGCTCTTGATATTAATTTCCAATAAAGATAATTTAATTGAACCTTTTGGCTTAGAATCTCCACCATTACTACCAGTATACATAGGTTAAAAGATCTCACCATTGCCTGCCCTCTTCCATGCCAAACTGAGTTAATTAAATTCCCAAAGTTCATAGAATCATAGAGCTGGAAGAGACCCCAAGGGCCATCCAGTCCAACCCCCTTCCATGCAGGAATACACAATCAAATCATTCCTGACAGATGTTGTACTTTGCACTCTATCCTTTGACTGCTTTTGCTACATCTCTCCTCACTATAAATGTCACCCTGTTTCTTCTTAGATGTTCATTTCCTGAGCAAAACACTGTGTCATTATTTGACTGAAAATATCCCATTCCTGTTTACATTAGATTGCTCACTCCAAGTATTGCAATGTTTATACATTCCATTTCTTGTTTTACTATGTTTAGCTTCCCCTCATTCATGCTTCTTAAATTCCATGTCCCTATAATATGTGTGGTGCAGCTTTGGACTTTCCTTTCACCTTTGAGCATGTCAACAGTTGAACAACCTTTCAGCTTGTGTCCAGTTGCATCGTTAGCCACAGAGCTACTCGTAGTTGTCCTCTGCTCTATCCTAGTAGCTCAATGAGTGCCATCTGACCTGGGAGTTTCATCTTCTGGCACTGTCTCTTATTTTATGTTAGATTGTGTCCTCATAGGTTTTTTGTGTTAAAAGATCTTACAAAGGGGTTTACTATGCTTCCTTCAGTGCAGTACTAGCTATGGTAACACTGCCTTTGTCTCTGAAAGTTCCTCCACCAGTGTCATCCCTCCACTACTACTGCCGTTCAGTAGCTGTTTGGCACCTTTAGCCTGGCTCCTCAGCAAAATTCTGTCTGACATAGGAAATTATATTAGCTGCACTACTGCCATCAGCAAAGCTGTTTGCCTCACAGAACAACACAAGGTAGTGCCATTGGTGGGATCCAGCTCTTTACTCCCACAAAATGAGTACACTTACTATATACCTTAGTGGATAACCTATGCAGGGAATTGGATAGGAGGACTGTTGGTTCTGCTGGACCTCTCAGTGGCTTTTGATACCATTAACCATGGTATCTTTCTGGGCCACTTCTCCAGGGTGGGACTTGGGGGCACTGTTATGTAGTGGTTCCGATCCTTCTTGGAGGTGCTGCTGGGGGATTTCTGTTTGATGCCCTGGCTGTTGGCCTGTGGGGCCCTTCTGTTTTGTCTCCCATACTGTTTAACATTTACATGAAACCACTGGGAGAGGTCATCTGGAGTTCTGGGGTTCAGTGTCACCAGTATACTGATGACATCCAAGCTTATCTCCTCCTCCTCCTCCTCTTCTTCTTCTTCTTCTTCTTCTTCTTCTTCTTCTTCGTGGAATGTATATGCCACCTTCTTCCTGAAGTGAGACCCAAGGCAGCTAGCAAAACAATTAAAATCAAAGTTAAAAGCAAGAACAAACAAACAAACAAACAAACAAAAAACCACCCAAAAAACCAAACAAAAACAAATTAAAAACATCCAAAGTAAAAAACAGATTCTGATTCCAAGGAAGCTGTCTTGGTACTGGACCAATGCCTGTTGTCAGTAATGGACTGGATGAGGGCAAGCAAATTAAAACTTAATCCAGACAAGACAGAGGTGCTCCTGGTCAGTCCAAAGGCAGATCAGGGAATAGGCACAGATACAAACCAGGCCATACTGACAGCAATTCAACAAAGACAGGAGAGGCAACAGCAGAGGGAGGATTCCAGAATATAAATATTGCAGCCTTGTGGCTGGTGTTGCTGACATGACAACTGAGCTTTCTGGAGGAAGCAAACTTCTTGTCTCTTTGATTCTTTGCTCCTGCTTCTTTGACTTCTGGATTCTGCTTTGTGGACTGACCTTGCTACTAGATACTACCTCAGATTGATTTACTTGGATTTACTGCCTTGCTCTACTGACCTGGACTGCCTGGACTCTAATATATGTTTGCTGCCTGGACTGTGAAAATGATATAGGGCTGGTAAGCTTCTCTTTCACCCACCTGGTGGACTTCTATGCACAGTTGCTCCTGGCTGGCTCCCAAGACAGGACAGGGTGGTATCATGCCCCACTTCTGGTGCAATCCCACTTGTCATGTCCCACTTGTGGTACAATAGGATAAGCATCAGCATAGTAGCTCATACCATCAAGCTGCATCCTTGTACGAAGCCACAGATGAAATCCAAAAGCAACCTGACTTGGGTTCTATTCCTAATTCAGTCTAGTTACAATCCGCTGGTCATTTTTTCTGGGGGTAAGTCCCATTGAAGTCAGTGGGATTTACTTTTGAGTCCATCAAGCCTAAAGCATGCCTAGGGCTGTGCTTTTAGAACAGGGTGAACAGGTATGGAAGGCTAGGGGTCATATTAGGTCCCTGAGATCTTGAGAGGGCCACACCCCCATATGAAAAGAAAATTATTTTTGCCCCCAAATGCCCTTTAGGGGTGGGGGGCATTTTTGTCATGTTTTAAGGGCCACTTTAGGCCCAGGAGAGGCCTTTTTTAAAAAAGGAAGTGACCAGAAGTCTTTAAAAAAAGGCCTCTCGTGGGCCTAAAATTACCTGCCCCCCTAAAATATGATGAAAATGCCCCCACACCCCACAGAGAGCATTTGGGGGCATTTTGGGGGTTCCTGGAGGCTACTGAACACCACAAAAATAGGCTTAAATTTAGAATTTAATCAGTTTACTAATTTTGCTCAGTCACAATTTTTTTCACTTGTAACTGGACTTTTTTAAAGACAGAAGGGGGAAAGGGACACCTTGAAACGAAGTGAGAGTAGGAATATTTATTGTGTGTTTTCTGTTAGAACTCTAATGAATGGAATATATTTATCAGTCAAATGCCCAAGAATGAATGTATTAAACAGGATTCTTGATTACAGCAAGGTAGACTCTGCAGTGGCTGATAGAATACTTTGAGAGATAACATCTAGAGTTTTCCACAATATGTCTGGCTCAATAGGGAGATTATTGGAGTATTACTGTTACTAGTGTTGTATTGAATTCAGACAAATAAAACACCCTTTGTCCCCATCTGTTGTTAGCCCATATAGACAAAATATATTGGGCTATCCTGGTTGTATTCCATTAAATTAAACAGCTTGAGATAAGACCTATATGGTTTCTCTACTATAGAAAATTTGACAGCACAGGATGAAAAATTATTCTGGAGTATGCCAATATGCTTGACAAATGAAATCCATCAAGAGCTTAAATGAAGTCTTGTACTTTAATCTCCTGGCTTTCATTAGAGCATGGAGCTTTTCCTTTTTTGTGTGTTTATACAGTACTCCTTTTTTGGAGGTCACTAGAACAAGGACAAACTCTCTGACTTGTTTGCCCAGTAACAATTCCTTTTGCAGTGGTGGTAGCTGTACCTCTTATTAAAACAAAAGTAACAGTGACCAGAATTCTGTTGGTGCACACCACATGCATAATGATCTCTTACATTATGTATCTGGGGAGGAATTTGACAGTGGCAGCAGCAGGAAGAGATTCTTGGCTCTATGCCTGGACTCCAGAGAGGTTTTCAAACTCTGGGAGGGATGGTTTAGACAATCACCTGTTCCATGGTTATTGGCTAAACTCTGCCTCCCAACTTATCTTGGCTCCAAAGATTCTCCACCCCCAGAAGGCAGATATTTGGGAAACAGGCAGCATGAATTACTATAACACTCTGTATGTGGGGCTGCCTTTGGAAACTGTTTGGAAACTGCAGAGGATCAAAAATGCTGCTGGCCAGGGTTGGTTATAGGGAACATATAACTCCTCTGTTGAAACATCTTTGCTGGCTATTGGTCTGTTTCTGAGCACAATACTGAGCCCTGGTTATGACCTATAAAGTGCTATGCAGCTTGACTTCATATGATCTGAAAGACTGTATCTCCTGATATGAACCATATCCTCCGGTGAGGTGCTTTCTCTGAGTCCCACAACCATCACAGACACGTTTGATGAGGACACAGAGGACAGAGCCTCATGAAGTTAAGCTGGCCCCCTCTTTGCTCTCTTTCCACCAGCAGGCAAAGACCTTTTTGTTTACCAGACCTTTGATCGTTAAACTGGCTATTGTAGAAAGACTTTTAATGGGAATGTGCCATTTTTAAAGTCAGTGTTACTATGTTTTAACTGCCTTTTTATTTTTTTTAATTAAAGTTTTATTTTATTTAATTAAAAATTATGTTAAGCCTTGTTTTATCTGTATTCTGGTTTAACTTTGGACATTATCACACGAGGGTTGTGCAGTGTGATTGCAGCTCTATAATATCTATGGCCATACCTTAATGCATGACATTATCTCTATCCCATTGCCAGCTTCTATTCAACTTGCTGTTGGAGCGCGGGTTTTCATTAACAGGGAGATCCTGTCAATGACTGTCAATGTTGCTTTTGCTGTGCCGCTGCTCCAGTGTGATAGGTCTCTTCTGGTCCAGTTCTGGGACGAGTGCAGTAACCATGGCATGAGGGGCCTGATTTTCCTCCTCTCCCCCTCCTGCTGGCTATTTCAAAGCAGGCTGACTCCATGCTGCTTTGGAAAAGTGATTGAGGGCACAGAGATTTTTATTGGGGTATGATTTTTTAACTTGTATATGTTTTAAAAAATAATTTTAATTGTTAGTGTTTAATTGTTTTATTTTTACTTGTTTTTATGTTGTAAAATGCTTAGAGAGAGCTTTGACACTGATAAGTGGTATAGAAATGTAGAAAATAAATAAATAAAAGAAAAGGGGGAGAAGATGAGAACAAGGACCCCCTCATACCACATGACTGCACTCATTCTGTGACAGAACCAAAGACTATCGCATCAGGGGCAGCAGCAGTGGTTGCCAAATGGCCACAGTTGTAGGACCAGTATGTTCCCATTTCCTTTAGTAACGTAATTGAAGTGAGATATGAGGCTGGTGTGATAATCTCCTTATACTGTAAATTGACTGGGCTCCCATATTGGGGGAAAGATGGGATAGAAAAAGGATATTATAAAGTAATAAATACAATAACACAGCCAGTAGCCTTCTGCTGATCTTTTCTCATTATTCTTGGTGCTCATGCACATACAGCATTTTTCTTCTTGCTGCCACCTTCACTTCCATAGGTGTAGTTAAATTACTGCCAGATCCAATAGCATTGCAGCCTATGTTTCCCACAGTCTTGGTATGAAACTAGGTTTTTAACATATAGTTGGACCTCCATATTCATGGGGGTTCAGTTCCCAGACTTACTGTGCATACCAGAAACTATGGATAATAGTGAACTCTATTAAAATAAAGGCCTTCGAGTAAAAACATACCATAGGGTTGTGTTGGAGGACCTAGAAAATGCCTAGAGAGGACCCTAGGCATTTTCCAGTGCAACTCTATGGTATGTGTCCCAATTTTGTGTCCCGTGGATAACTGAAACCGTGGATATTAGTTTTGTGGACACAGGAGTCTGACTGTACTGTATATCTATTTATAAACCAGATTTTTAAGAGAGGGGAAAAAAGAGTCCTGGCTAACATCACATTAAATTGCAGATCAAATGTCCAATAGTTGGTGGTTCATTTATTGACCAGTGGTAGCAGCTGAGTAATACTGTCAAGTTTAATCAAGGGGATTCTGGGAGTTGTAGTGCAAAAAGGAACTCTTCCAAGCTTTGGGTTTACTAGGCTCTGATGACAGCTGTCTAACCTACAAACCTCAAGTACTGTTGCTGGATTTACCGCCAGCAGCTCTAAGAACTAGATGTTAATTCACCTATTTCCTGGGTGAGTGAAACACACTGTAACTTGCCTGGAGATGCTGAAAGAAGATAAAGATGTTAGGATTAGAACACCGAGGAGGTAACACCTGTGCTCTTGATGTGCTCTTTTTGGTAGCCTGTCAAAACATTCATGCTCAGTCCTATTTTTAAAGTGTTTAGTTTTCAGAACCGTAGTGTTCTAGGAGTGGGCCAGTGCCTGATGTGGCTCCACCGAGCCTGGATAATGTCCAGAAGCATTCAGCACAGACAGCTGGTGTCCTTGTCTTAAGTCCTTGCAAAAACAAGTCTACCTAATCTTCTAGAAAATCTAATCTGAAAAGTGCTATATTTTATTAAGCTATAAGTCTAGTAAGCATTTATTTTACCTTGTGTCATTGCCATGTGTCTTCAAGTTGACTCTGACTTATGGAGACACTATTACAGGGTCATCTTGGCAAGATTTATTCAGAGGTTTGTTGTTGCTTTATTCTAAGTTTCAAGAGCATGACTAGGCTGTAGTCACCTTTGCATATTTAAGTGGGGATTTGAACCCTGGTCTCCCAGAGTCCTACGCTAATACTCTGCACCGCCCTTGAACTGGGATTCAAGGTGGCTTACAAAACAGAAAGAAATGCATAAAAAGAAAAATATGGGGAAAATTATGTTTAAAATAAAAATAAATAATCCATAGAATTAAAAAAAATCCATCAGAAAGCAGAAGATTAAAAGAATGCTGCACACTAAGAAGAGCCCTTTGCTTGTAAAACTGTCTACTTTCAAAAGTCTGTCCGAAGGACAGCAATAGTGGGAAGTCTGGAAGCTATGCCCTATGAGGAGTGGCTTAGGGAGCTGGGTATGCTTAGCCTGGAGAAGAGAAGGTTGAGAGGTGACGTGATAGTCATGTTTACATATTTGAAGGGATGTAATCTTGAGGATAAAGCAAGCTTGTTTTCTGCTACTGCAGAGACTAGGACACGGAGCAATTGGTTCAAACTACAGGAAAAGAGATTCCACCTAAACATTAGGAAGAACTTCCTCACAGTAAGAGCTGTTTGGCAGTGGAATGCACTGCCTCGTTGTGTGGTGGAACCTCCTTCTTTGGAGGTTTTAAAATGGAGGCTGGATGGCCATCTATTGGAAGTGCTTTGATTGGGTATTCCTGCATGGCAGAGGGTTGGACTATATGGCCCTTGTGGTCTCTCTCAACTCTTTTTTGCTCTTTTTATGACCTTCCCTGGGTTACTTGGGACTTTTAGGAGATTTTCACACTGGGGCCAAAAGCCCCAGTTCTGTCCCACCACCTCCTTTCCCGTTCCTGCAATGGAATGGAGGTAAATGTTCACACACTTACCTCCATTCTGCTGCAGGAACAGGACTCATCCATCCTTGCTGGCCAGCCGTAAATGCAGCCATCATAAGGCTGCCTTTACAACCAGCTGGGGGAAATCCTGCTCGTTCTCATAAGAAATTCAAAAACAACCCCCCCAGCTGTCAAAGAAAGAAAATAAATATAAAAATAAATTAAAAATAAAACAAGGAACTCGGGGAGGGGGGGAAGGGTGGAACTTACCTGGATGTCCCAATCGTGGCAGGAAGTGATTGCCACGGAGCTCCTCCCTCATCCCTGTCATTCCAGAACAGGGACGGAGATCCGAGTCGCACACCCATGTTCCGTTACAGAAATGGAACTGGGTGCTTAATAACGACTTCTTCCTGTGAATACTATACCATGGGGAGAAGACAGAATAGTGACAATTTGTGCACGGAACAGGGTAAATGTGTCTGGAAGAAATATCTTTCAGCAACCCTGTTCCATGCCAGTAACAGGACAAATTGCCCACGTGAAAATGTATTTGGGTGCTTAGTGTAACTTTTAGATGTTTATTTTTGTTTTTAAATTTGAATTTAAATTTGCACAATTAAATCACATGAGATTTTGAACAAGGAAGTGAACAGAGGTCTGTTCACTTCCTCTTCATTGCCGGGAGCCATTGCCAGGATTACAAGGTAAGTGCGGTGTGGGGGGGGGGGAATGTTCTTTTGCCAGCATAAAAATGCTTTTTTTATGCTGGCAAAAGAATGTTTAAAGAGGCTGCATCTGATAAAGTCCTGTGATTCTATGCTTCTAAGGAGGGAACCAGCTGGCCTCCCTTAGTGAGGAGTTCCATAGTATGGGAGGTGCCACCTAGAAGGCTCTCTCACTTTCACAACAGGTTTGTCTGTAAAGGTGCTGGGACCGAGAAAAAGATTTCAAAGCTTGGACATGCTGAGGGAGAATATGGTCCTTTAGATAATCATGTTCCTAAAGAAACAAAAGACTGTCAACGAGATGCCTCCACTACATGTTTTTCTTAGACCATTAGTAAAGGTAATGATGAGCTCAAACATATTTTTAAAGATCCTGAATGAATGTATTTCCAATAAATGTTACCTTCTTCAAGTGGCATACATGTTATCTTTTTTTACAGAAAATGAAATAGCACAACTATTATATTATATTCATATCAAATGTTTAATTATACTGCCTCAATTTCCCCCCTGACCCACTTTATTTGATTAAAAGATACCATTTCTGCTGCTGTTAGGAACAGGAAAATAACAACCCATGTCTCCTATAGTCATGGAAAACAAAAAAGCTGTTCTCTGCACAGTTCGTTCTGATTATCTCTGAGCCTTACTGATGAAAGCAATCATTCCTAAGCCAGACTACGTGATGTCAGGAGGGAAATCAGGAGTTATTAAACAAACCAATTTTGAAATCTTCTAGCCTGCTTCATGTGTTGTAGAAATCTCAATGCAGGGTGTCACTGCACTTACATCTTTCCCATGAGCACACTAAACCCGTCCCACATCACTGACATGACTTTGAGCTGAAGCTGAGCTGAAATTGGTCAGAAAATAATTTTCTGGGAATTTTCTTCCTTGTGTATCTGGTGCCAGATTTTTTTTGGGGGGGAGGGGGGCTGGAGATGGTTAGAAACAGATTTGGAAGGGTCATCTAGTCCAAGCCCTGTCACTGCAGGAATTTATACTAAAGCACTGAAAGGTACAACCTCCAATAAAGGAAAGTACACATCTTTCCAAGGTAGTTTGTTCCACCACTGAACAGCTCTGTCAGGAAGGTCTTTTAAATGCTTAGTTGGAACTTCCTTTCTTGTAATTCCAATCCATTCATTCAGGCCCTGGCCTCTGGAGGAAGAGGAAAAAAGCTTGTTTCATCCTCCAAATGACAGCCCTTCATATTTCAATCTTCTGTGCTCCAGGCTAAACATACCTAAGTCCCACAACTGCTTTTTCATCACGTTTGGTTTCCAGCCAGTTTACCATCTTGACTGCCATGGCAGTCATCTCTAGAGGGAAAGAAGGCACAGGCAGGCACAGCTCCGTCATGCCTCAACCTGATGAAAGCTCCCCCCCACAACATCCCAACTGCCACTGCTGTGGTCTCGGAGGGAAGAACAGGCAGGCATGGCTGCATCAAGCCTAGACTGAGCAGCTGATTAAAGGCCCTCCCTCCACCTCAACTGCTACTACTGTGTTCTCTCCTTGGAGGGAGAGAACAGCAGCTAGCATCTGCGGGACTCAATCCCCTTCCCTACTGCCACCCCCTTTTCCTTGTGCACCATATCTTTTTAGATTGTAAGCCTGAGGGAAGGGAAACATCAAATTGTAAACCACTCATGTAAAGTGATGGCACTCTATCACACCACCACCACCATCTTAGTTGCCCTCCTGTGACAAAAGGCATCATCTTTTTAAACTGGGGCAACCAGAACCATAGTTTAAGAAGGGTTTTGCCAGAGGAGGGTGACCAAGATGGAAAACAGTTACTGAAAGAGAGCTGCCCTTTGCAGCTAGGAGGAAAAGAATTTCAGACCCTGGTATGCTCACAACGTTTATGACCTGCTTCAGAACCTCATGGAAGAAACATACTTCTATTACCTACCCTGATAGCCCCCATTTTGGAATATCACATAATTGGCAATATTTAATAATTTGGCTTGATGTGATTAGCAGGTAAACCAGGGACCCCCAGATACCAAGGTTGGAGTTGTGGAAAACCTGGGGAGGGGGTCTTTGGAAATTCACCAAACAAATAACAACCAGGTCAGGGTCAGAATTAACACGTGGAGATGAGTCATTCACTAATCCACTCAACAATAGCAGAGTCTTTGATGGTTGCAAAACAGGTTTACCTCTTTCCTTCCCCTCCAACAATAGAAGTTGCCTGCTCCTATTCAATTCCAAATACATCACCCATTAACGATTGTTAACTCTTCTGGAGAACCTTTTGTCTAGTCCTTGGAAACTGCGAAACATTGTATTCCACTCTAAAGCCCATCCCTTCAGGAGAATTGTCACATATAAATATCACCCTAAAACACTACGAAAGTGTGCATCAGTCTCCTACTTTCCGACTCCACGTTAGTTCATGTCAGTTCTGCCTTCTGGATCTCCCCTCTCCCAGTTTACTTCATGATCTCAACTGTACAGGATCAATATAGCATACCCACAATCCCCCCACTCTATTCCTTTATCCAAGTACTTCCTACTGTCTTTGATAGCCTTGTGTTATTGCTTGAGGCCTGTTTGTGTGAATACTGTTACTGTTAATTTCCAATAAAAATCATTATACATTTTGGCTTAGAGTCTCCTCCATTACTACGGGTATACATAGGTTAAAAGATCCTGCTCTCGCATCTTCTCATGAGAACAGCTGAAATCTCGCCCATGCTAAATTCAGGAAGTAAACTCCAGTTCTTAAAGCACTAGTGGTCATGGTGTGCTAATTCTGTGGCACTTCTTTCACATGATTACAGCTACGTGTGATAATAAGTGTTATAATGCCACAAGGTTCCTGCTATCTTCATTCGCAGAATTACAGCGTTTTTAGACACTACAGTAGTCTGATAAAGTCCTATGTTTAGTCTTAACTATGAGCAGGTTGTTGTGTGTGAAGAATTCTGGATCAGAGCTTGTTTCTTTATACCACAGTTAGATCTTGCTCAGGAATGCTCCCATTTTTATTTCAAAGCACTCCAGGGAACCTGTTCCTTGCATTTGGGGGGGGGGGTTATTTCTGAGTAATGTGGATAAACAATTTCACATCACTGCTCTTACTACTGCTCTGGCAGTCAATTTCATATTGGCAATGAATGTGCTGACAATGCAATAAAATGAATAATTCAATGGCAATAATATGTTGCTTATTAAATATTGTTTTTTAAAAAAGGAGGATGAATAATACATTTGTTATACAGCAATGTTGCTTCCTGATCTCTTTCCACAGAAAAACTGATTTGGCAGCTGTAGGTTTGTTAAAGTTAATTCTCCTAACAGCTGTCACATACGTAAGCAGCACGGAAAAGCAACTGGATACAATTAGTGATCCAGTAGAGCTGCAGGCTTCACATTTATGTTGAATTCTGACAATTGTATTTTGGAGTACTCAGAACAGTACAGGATGGACAGCTTGAATGTGGTCTCTAGTTTCAAGTGTTCTGAACTGATACAAGGAACTGAGAGAGCTGTTATAGGTGTTGTGAGCAAGTTGGAGTAAAACCAATACTTATGCATCATTACATTACACTAGGGCTCCATGCTGGCTGCAAGACTCTAGGATCTGTAGTTAAAAAGAGCAATGTTTCTGAACTGCCTGATGCCGAATCAGACCATGTGTTCATTGTTGTCTAAAGCAGTGTTTTCCCACCTGTTGCCTTCAGAGGTTTTCCAGTTACTATTCTGGCTGTAAATGATGGGAACTTCAGTTGAACACATCTGGAAGGAGGCAGGCTAGGGAAGTGGGGTCTACACTGATTGGCAGAGGCTAACAAGATTTAGTTGCTACAAAGGGACATCCTGTTAAGCACATTACAAACTATGCATACATGGCATGGAGAGTTTTTAATTGTTTTTTATTATCAGCAGCTTACAATAATTTAAAATAAAAGCTTAACTTAAAATATATTTTACAAGAATTAAAACACAATTGAGTAACAATTCTATTTAGAAAGGCACATGGTTAAAACAGCCACAGAGAAGGCTGAGCTGGGATGTCCTTTTTAACAAGTGATGGAGCCAACTTCCTGCTTTTGACCATTTTGGGATCCAAATGATGTTTTGCTTCTTATGCTATGGAGATTATCAGACGCAGCAAAAAGTACCTTACAAGAATGGCAGGATGACATTTCTGTCCCACGAACGGGACCTGTTTTCACATGACGCTGTGCTTGTTGCATTCTGCTCCTGTGCTTCTGCAGTTAGTAAGGTGGCACTTTTCATGGACGGAACCTCCCCGTCAATGAAAAGTGCCACCTTACTAACTGCAGAAGCACAGGAGCAGAACGTGATGAGCACAAGGATGTGTGAAACTGGGTCCCATTCGTGGGACAGGGATGTCATCCTGGAGTTCTCCTAAGATACTTTTTGGACATATCTGATAATCTATGTTTAGCACTATCACCCAAGAAATTGGATGTTTTTAAAGTACATGTCTGAAATGGAGTGTGAAAATTTGAGGTTTGTCATTATTGGTAATGTAATGTGATGATACTCTCTCTCTCTCTCTCTCTCTCTCTCTCTCTCTCTGTGTGTGTGTGTGTGTGTCTGTGTCTGTGTGTATGACTTCTGGCAACCCCATAAATTGCATAGGGATTTCTTAGACAAGGAATGCTCAGAAGTGGTTTTGACAGTCCCTTCTTCTGAAATATAGCATACAGTATTTGTTGGTGGTCTCCCATCCAAGTACTATCCAGGGCTAAGCCTGCTAGCTTCCAAGTTCAGACAGGATCTGGTGCCTTTAGGGTATCTGCACTCTGCCAAAAAGACAAATAAATGGGTATTAGAGCAAATCAAGCCTGAACTCTCCCTAGAAGCTAAGATGACTAAACTGAGATTGTCATACTTTCATACTGTCATACTTTAGCATACTTTCATACTGTCATACTTTGGACATATCATGTGAAGACATGACTCAATAGTGTTACATGACCTGATATCCCCCGCTATCCTTCCAATAATTCATCAATTGCCTATATCTCACAAATTGGCTTAGTACTGGCACACCACATGATTGATAGCAGATCAGGGATTCCCAAATACAAGACTCAAGGTTTGCTCAGAATGCCTAAAGAAGTAGCCAGCCCAAATTCCTAAAAGACACACCCGGGTAGGAATTAAGCAGACCTGCCTCAGACTGGTGAGTTAGGTGGAAATGGGATAATTCTCCTGGACGTACATAGAAGTAACTCATCCACTAATTCAATCAAGGTAGCTGGACACTCATTGGCTTGCAAAATTGGTTTTTCTTTGTACCTTTCCTTAAACAATAGAGAGTTGCCTGAGACCCATCAGTTCTGATATTTCAGCCATTAGCAATCATTAACACATCTGGAGAATCAACTGTTTAACCCTGGGAAATGCTGGTAGACATTGTATTCCACTCAAAACACCCCTTCAAGGGGAATATTGAATATAAATATCACCCCAAAACACAGCCAAAGTATGCACAGCTTCCTTCATCTTGTCACTCTGTCAGTCTGTGTCACCACGATTCACAGTTTCTCCCACCTCGTCACTCTGCAAGTTTGCTGTGCAACTCTCAGAGCCACATTCTGAATATCTTCTCTGCATGAATCTCTGCTCTTCGGATAGGTATAGTATAGCCCATCATCCTGAACTCTATTCCTCTATCCCAATACTTCCTACTTTCTTTGATAGCCTTGTGTGAGTGCTTGAAGCCTGAGTGTATGTATGTGTGTGTTCCCCTGATTATCTTTCAATAAAAAAATGTTTATTTTATCTCCTGGCTTGGAGTCTTGTCAGTTACTACTGGTACACACAGGTCAAAAGATCCCGTCATTACCTGACCTCTCACAGCCACTATTTGAACTAATTAAAACTACCCATACAAATATTAATTTTTGTTAGACACATGAGGAATTTCCATGGACTTCAGTAATTGGGGTAACAAGAGAAAAGACAATAATGCTTGGTAAGGTAGAAGGAAGTAGGAAAAGAGGAAGACCATATTCCAGATGGATAGACTCAATCAAGAAAGCCACAGCACTGAGTCTGCAAGACCTGAGAAGGGCTGTTGAGAATAGGAGGTCTCTCAATTATGGGTTCACCATAAGTTGAAATCGACTTGACAGCAGTTATCAGCAATAACAAAATCGGGCTTCCAGAGGCACAAACCAACTTCCTCTCCATACATTTAGTTCTATGTGTGGAGGGACATTTCTGAATAGGTCCTATACATGGTTGGATTTGTTCTTCCTTTTAAGTTGCATATTTCCAGAAGTCCACAATGGTCAAAATATATCTGTTTTTAAGGTGTAGAATAGGGATGGACAGATCCCTGGCTTGCACAATTTACTTTTTTTTAAAATAGCAATCTCTGCAACACATCCCTGAGTTTTAAATGTGCAAAGGAAATGTGCATACTCCAAATATGCAATACTGATGGAGCTTCAGGTCTGGATGTAGGACTAGTTTGTGTTCTTTCCTTCTGCAAATTGTTTTGTTTTCTTGCACTGGACTAATAAATCCCCTCAGGTAATTACTTGTGGCTAGTGTAAGCTAAACTGAGATTCACTGAGCTGTAATGCAAAGCTGATGACAACGGAATTGTCTTTCCCCTATCTGACGGATCTTATTGCCTCCAGTCTGTGTAGATTATTTGTGAGAATTATCATTCTATTGCATTCCACTTCAAGTGCAGGTGACTTTAAAAAGTGAATTGCCTTCTTAAAAATTACCCTCCACATTTAGCAATTTTTCTTCAGTTCTCTGTGCATATAAATGATCCGCAGCAAAATAACCTGGTTTAACACTTGCCTGCTTAATAGATAAGAGTGTGGGGCAGGAAGGGTGGAAGAAGAGAAGGAGAATTCTATGTCATATAACATTCTCAGGCAATACATATTGATATGCTGTTTTTGTAATCAAATCAAACCTGCATCTTTATTATCTTTAGAGTATCATAAGGATGAATCTTCATGAGATAATATTTGTTTTTCTTTGGCTAGCCTGATATTCATCTCTTCTCATGTTAAACAAATAAAAAGTCAAGTTTCATTAAGAAAATGCCTGCTTAATTGCTATGATGACTTCAATAGATTGTTTGTGCATGTG
The DNA here is from genome assembly GCA_030847615.1 of Gambelia wislizenii. NCBI lineage: Eukaryota > Metazoa > Chordata > Lepidosauria > Squamata > Crotaphytidae > Gambelia > Gambelia wislizenii. The sequence goes on along the minus strand of JAUMIR010000001.1, from coordinate 51,787,953 downwards.
TGTGTGTGGGGAGAAGTTATGAATAATTAGTAAATACTGTACTAAGCATTGATGCCACGGAGATATATCCTTCCAGTCTTTTTCTGAGTGACTTCCAAGAACAAGAGAGCCAGTGCGATGAAATGGTTTAAGTATTGGAAAAGAATTCTGGGAGATCAGGGTTTGAATCCTTGCTTGACCACAGAAACTCACTGGGTGACCTTGGACAATTCACACTCTCTCAGCCTCATTAGGAAGGCAGTAGAAAACCTCCTCTGATCAAATCTTGCTAAGGAAACCCCATGACAGGGCTCCTCAGGCGCTCCATAAGTCAGAAATGATTTGAAGGCACAGTTCAAAGTACAATATATCCTATGCCTTTATTATTCAAGACAATATTGGAGGTTTCCCCTCTCCACCACACGGTATCCTACATGGTTCATTAATTATACTCTTTCCACTACAGCAGAATTCCTTACATTGCTGAATGATTATGGCCAAATTTATTTCAGATTTTGCAAATATATCATTGTAAATTATGCATTTCCCTCAGTTCAGTTTCTTCACAAATGGTTTAGAATTGCTGAATGTTTACTTTTAGGCTTTAAATGCAAAAGAGTTCAGATCAAGAGCAGAAGCTTTATTTTAAGAGAAATCAAATAATTCTTAACAAAAGTGTGGCTTTTACAGCTTTGTCCAGGAATATTCTGATTGTTCAGGGACTTTATCAGATGCAGTCTTTAAAACATTCTTTTGCTGGCACAGAAAACCCCATTTTTAGGCTGGCAAAAGAACATTCCCCCACACTCACCCCATTTCCCGGCAAATGCTCCTCCATGAATGAAAAGAAAGTGAATGGAACCCCTATGAATGAGAGACTGCCAAATCACACTGTTATCAACAACCCTGTTCAGGTCTTGCAGACTCTGGGTGCTTCCTTTATTGCATTTATCCATGTGAAATGTGGTCTTCCTCTTTTCCTATTGTTTCCTACTTTTCCCAGCATTATGGTCTTTTCTAGGGAGTCATGTCTTCCTGTGCTATGTCCAAAGTATGACAGTCCCAGTTTAGTCATCTTGGCTTCTAGGGAGAGTTGAAGTTTGATTTGCTTTAGTACCCATTTATTTGTTGTTGTTGTTTTAGCAGTCCACGGTATCAGTAGAACACCTCTCCAACACTACATTTCAGATTAGTTGATTTTCTTCCTATCAGCTTTCTTCACTGTCCAGCTTTCACCTGAGATCTTATAGAAGCCACTGTATGGACAAGACTTTAGAATACAGTTGTCCCTCCACATTCGCGAACTCGGCATTCGCGGTTTTGATTATTCGCAGTTTTGGGAGGGCCCCCCCGCCCTCCCAAAACTGTGACGTGGTGCCTCCGGAGGCCCCGTGAAGGCCCTGTGAGGGAGCGGGGAGGGCCGGGGAGGCCTAAGGAGGCCTCCGCGGGGCCTTGCGAGGCCCTGCGAAGGCCTTGGGAGGGAGGGAGGGGGGAGGACTGGGGAGGCCTCCGCGGGGCCTTGTGAGTCCCCGCGAAGGCCTTGGGGAGGACTAGGGAGGCCTCCGCGGGGCCTTGCAAGGCCCCACGAAGGCCTTGGTAGGGAGGGGGGAGGACTGGGGAGGCCTCCGCAGGGCCTTGCGAGGCCCCGCAAAGGCCTTGAGGAGGACTAGGGAGGCCCCTGTGGGGCCTTGCGAGGCCCCGCGAAGGCCTTGGTAGGGAGGGGGAGGACTGGGGAGGCCTCCGCGGGGCCTTGCGAGAGAGGGGGGAGGGCCGGGGAGACCTTCGCAGGGCCTTGCGAGGCCCTGTGAAGGCCTTGGGGAGGACTAGGGAGGCCTCCGCGGGGCCTTGCGAGGCTCCGCAAAGGCCTTGTGGCGGAGGGGGGAGGACCGGGGATGCCAAAGGCCTTGGGGAGGACCGGGGAGGCCTCCGGGGGGCCCTGCGAGGGCCTTGGGAGGGAGGGGGAAGGATGGGGAGGCCTCCGTGGGGCCTTGCAAGGCCCCGTGAAGGCCTTGGGAGGGTGGGGAAGGGCCGGGAAAGCAACCACGGGGCCTCCGGAGACTCTCCAGAGGCCCCGTTGAGGGCTTGGGCAGGAGGGGGGAGGGCTGAGGCATCCACAGGGCCTCGGGAGGGTCTGCGGAGGCCCCGGGAAGGCCTAGGAAGGGAGTGGGGAGGTGGGGGAAAGCGACTATGGGGCCTCCGGAGGCCCCGTGGTCGCTTTGCCGGGGGAGGAGGGGCAATCAATATTCGCAAATTTTTCACATTCGCGGGGGTCCATGGAACCTAACCCTCGTGAATGTGAAGGGACGACTGTACCTCCCTACTTAAATGATGAATGCTTCTGTTTAAGATCTTCGTTCTTCTCCCCCACTGTTAGAATCATGAATACAACCTTTCTGTTTACATCCCTGCTTGTGTCACTTTCTGAACAGCTAGTCATGCTTAGTGCAGGGATGGGGAATTTGTAGCCCTGGAGATAGGGGTGTAGCTATGGCTGTGTGTGCAAGCAAAATGAGGGTTTCAGCTCCTCTCAAATTAATTTTCCTTCACACCCCAAATTTCTAACAATTCTGTAACTTAAAACTTCAGTTAAACATGTAGAAATACAGTTTAGGCAGGCAAAGTTGCCAAGGGAATGTGGACAAAGTGGGAGTTCTTGGTATGAATGATTTTCAGTGTCTCCCTCTTGGCAATGCTACATATGTGGATACTGAATGAAAATATCCTGGGTAGGAAGGGTAGAATTCTTATTTGTGGTAAGCAATGACCTCATTTTGCCTACACCCCTAACTGCAGATGTTGTTGGGACTATCATTCCCATCAGATAGAATAGTCAAAACAATGGGAGATGTAATCCAACATTTTAGAGGGTCACACATTCACCAGCCTAGTGCTTACAGTCAAGACTCTTCCTGCCAATGATCATGTGTCATCTTGCAAATAATGTCTCCTTAGTGTCTTTTGCTTCCTGAAATTTATCCACCTCCCCACTTTTATTTCTGTGGAGATTATCGCATGGGCTTAATAATCTGTGACAGGCATGGAACAGGATCGAGAAAGGTTTTCCCTTTCAGACATTGTCGTTCCCATCCCGTGCTGCCCCTGTGCTGCCTCCATTTTTTTTATTCACGGGGAAAAGTCGTTAATAGACCACCCGTTCTGTTTCTGTCATGGAATCACGAGTGGTCTGAATTGTGTTGAAGAGGAGATTTCAACAGGTGTTTTTTGTTACCTGGTTGCATGAAAAGCCACACCTGCTGAAATGCCCTCATCTACACAACTGGTTAATAGTATAGGAGCCCTCTTCAGTTTGTCTGGCAACTGTAGACAGGGACTAGCAATTTGCCAGCACCTCTTTGGCAGGGGAGTTGCTGGCAAGCCCCCGGACTGCTGGCTGTCATCTGTGCCTTCCCCACCCCTCTTTTACATCTTTGTTTTTATTTTGGGATATTTCCCCCACGTCCCCTCACCCTGCATTATTAACTTGTTGTAGCTGTTACCTTTTAGCTTTAAATTGTTAAGTATTCTGTTTTTTATTGGAAGCCATTCTGGGTACTTGGTGTTGATGCGTGAAGCATGAGATGATTAAATAAAAAGAAATAAGCAACTAAATGCTGATGGCCCTTAGACAGTATCAGCAGTAACCATATTCAGTAGGATGCTAGGTCAAAACCCAAACATTAATTATAGTGGGTGATTGTAGACAGGTGTGTGGAAGGCCTGTCCTTGCTTCCCGTCCTTCCCAGTGCTAAAACAGAAATTGTCATTTTTCTCTAGAATGTACCAGCTGAAATATGGAGCCTGTAAAATGTATTTAATGAAAGTCTCAGGCTGCTGCTGAAACTGGTTGTCTGGGAGAGCACTGATTTCTGCTGGGAAAGACATTACAGGCTTTTAGATGTCATGCCATTTGTAACAGTGCAATACTATCTGTCTGTCTGTCTGTCTGTCTGTCTCTCTCTCTCTCTCTATCCTGGGCATTAACTCCTTAACAGAAAATTTGGTACCAGAGGCAAAAATAACATGGAAAGAATAGTAGTAGGTTCCTCATTCACCAAAAAAAAAAAAAAAAAAAAAAAAAAGGAGCAGTTTAACATGTTTCAGCAAAATTTTAATCCAAAACTAACAATATACACATGTGAAATGAAACAACTGGGTCAGGTAAGTGTTGCACAAGTAAATAAAAAAAAACTTCTGCATTTGAATCTTCTGTGTTAGAACTTGAAAGCTTCCTCCAAAATACACCCAGGGATGTTTTTTCGCCACCCTCTGCTTTTCTTATGATTTCCATTTTGATGGCCAGACTTTTAAGTCTATGTTTTTTTAATTATGCTGGGCGTATCTTATCTGCTTCCCCCTTGTCTCTCTGTTTTACTGTTCTCACATGCTTAGTAGGGATTCTGGCAGCAGCTGCTGTTTACCTTGCCTGTTGTACACAAACAGCTACAGTAGGACTGGATAAAACAGAATCCTATTCTTTTCCAGCTCAAGCTCTTGTATTGTGTTGGTTACTGTAGGTATGCTGCTGCAACCTGACACTGAAAATCTGTACTTCTCCAGCCCTCCTTCACCATCCTCGTAATGCCGATACTGCAGAAATATTTTCAGCTCGACAGAACCTAAGGAGGAAAAAAGGCCAGGCTTAAAAAGACTTTGTAAAAAGTAAACTTCTTTTAATGGAGGTATGCCCATACTAGCTTTGTATAAGCAGGAAATCCTGTGTCAGATAATTTTTTTAAAAAATTATAAATACTGTAAGCAAATATAAATATGACAGAGCAACATTTCCTTCCCATTTCTGCAGTTATTATAACAATGAACATTTGAATACAGGGAAGAAATTAAGAAAGAATGAAAACAGGGAAGTATGAAGAAGAAAAGAAGAAATAAAATGAGAGGAAGAAAGGAGATATGGGAGGTTCCTGTGAATTTAAAACTGCCATTGTCAGAATGTCCCTCTGCCCTTGCTCCTGCCATATTCGTTAGGTTCCCTGGGGCTTTGATGTAGAATGTGCTTAGCAGTTTGTGGAGGGGGTGAAATGAGGTATGTGTAACTGTCTGGGCTGTGCTTGGGGAACAGATAACCAGGCGTCTGCAAGTAACAGTTCTAACCTCAAGGTTAGAGACTCTGGGAAAAAAGTTAATGTTCATTTTAAAGAATGCCTGTGTCAGTGGATGATGGAGAACCAATAGCTATGTAGCTGGCCAGATTTTGTTGATTGTAAAATGCTTTTAACTAGAAGAACATGATGAGAACAGAAATGGGTGACATTATCAGATGACTTTGCCCTTCAGTGTGCCCAAACTGTAGCACGGGTGTGAGTAAGGTGTCCCTTTTTATTGGTGGCTTAGCCCCATCAATTAAAAAGTGAAGCCTTGTCCACACCAGCGCTATGCCCTGGGAACAGCTGAAGATGCAGGCGTCTGATAATGTCATCCTTTCTGTTCTTGTCACATTCTTCTGTTATGGTTCGGGACACAGTTTTTTTGCTGTGTTTCCGCATGTCTGATAGAGTGTATGGACATTTTCAGATGCCCCTTACTGCGCAAGCAGCCTCCGGAGCAATAACGAGACTGCTGCGCAGCAGGGGGTCGATTTCAGACGCTGTCGTCCCTCTCATGGCATCGTCCGTGACTGTTCCGGCTAGCATTGAAGGCGGACACTCTATTTTTTACTCACGGAAAACTTCTGTGAGTGAAAAATAGCGCACCTGCCTTCAATGCTAACCAGAACAGTCACGGATGATGCTGAGAGAGGGACGTCGTCCAAAATCGACCCCTTGCCACACAGCAGCCTTGTTACTGCTCTGGAGGCTGCTTGCGCGGTAAGGTGCATCTGAAAATGTCCTATCTCTCTCTATCTCTCTAGAGTATAATTGTTAGGCTTCAGTCTTAGTAATGATTTTGTATTGTATGCTTCCTGGATTTCTAGCAATAAAGTTTTCAGATGAACTCTGAAACTTGGGCTCTATGAGTTTGGGAATGCTGATACCTGGCAGCTATATACCTATGCTTGATTAGAAAATCATATTAAGGAGGGAGGGCCACTTCCTTTATGAGCTGTATTATGAATATATCTTGGACTTCAGAAGATATCATAACCTATGATCAGAAACAGTTAAAACAAAGGAGCGGTGATTCTGCATCAAAGGCTATGGCTGCATCTTCACTGCAGAAATAATCCAGTTTGACACGGCTTTAACTGTCATGGCTCAATGCTATGGAATCTTGGGATTTGTAGTTTGTTGTGGCACCAGAGCTCTCTGACAGATTGTTGGAAGTGAAGAAGCATCAACTCTTGTTTACAACTCTGTGGGCATGTTTCTGACCTGTATTTACTTCCTGCTTGCAGAAGTCACTCCCCCCTTCTTTGCCCCCAAGTAGTTTTAGTGCTTTTTTTTTTTTACAACCCTTTGTTTCAGAAGCTAGCAGCCAGCAACATGAGGCAGCTCTGCCTCAAGACCTCTTACACACATGCATAGGAGTTAGATTTAGGGACTCTTCATCTAAGTTAGGTAACTCTTTTCTATTTACTTTTCTTATCCAAGATGTATTCTCTGCCACAATAAATGTAAGCTCTGCTTTATAACTTTACTGAGCATCCGTAATGTTTTATGTCCTGTCTTGCACCAAAAACTCATGACCAGCACTGGGGGTCTGCTGCAATCTGCTTAATAGAAATTCCAAAAACCAATCTAACACAGAGAAGGTAAATATCACACAAAACTACAAATCCCAGAATTCCATAGCATTGAGCCATGGCAGTTAAACTGGTGGCAAACTGAATTATTTCTGAAGTGCAGATGCAGCCTGTGATGTGTATCTTTACAACAATCAGGCTGCCGGGACTCACCCTGCGGCCGCTTTGTGGCTGGCGTCCTCCCCGGCACCCGTCGGACACGCAGCAGGCATGGGTGCTGCCATGCTGCCCCAGGCATCCCCTTCCCAGCACGCTCCTGCGCCCTGGGAAGGGGATTGAAAACGGACCAATCAGAGAAGCCCCCCCTTCTCTGATTGGCCAAGAGAGGTGCACCTCAGCCAATCAGGGTGGCCTGAGTTCCCGGGCTGCTGATTGGCTGAGGGGCGGAGCCAGTCTCCTTTCGGGTCCTGCAGCCAGGGATTTAATTCTGCCTCCTCACCAGACCCTGCCAGTTGGCTCACCTCGAGCCAAAGACGGAGGAGCTCCGGGAAGCTCCCGAAGAGGAAGAAGCGGCATGGTGAGTGGCAAGCGGGGCGCTGGGAGATCGGCAGTTGGTAGCCCAGAAGAGGGTGAAGAATGGCCAGCATGGCCGACGAGTGCCCCTTGAAGAGGGCAAAGCCGGTCCCGGCGCAGACGAAGCAGTGGACGGCAGCCCCCCAAGAGGGCGAGGAGTGCCCGAAGAAGGAGCCTGCTTAGCACAGGCAGTTAAAGAACTAAGCGGGGCTGTGGCACCCGTCAGGGAGCAGCCACCGCAAGGGAAGGGGGGCTAGCAGCGGGCAGCTAGTCCTGGGGGAGCGGCTTCGGCGGCGGGGCAGGTGACCCCCCCTCCAACAGAAGGAGGGGTTAGGGCCTGGGGAGGCAGCTTCCGGGGGGGCTCCAGTGGAGGAGCGGGCGATACCCCCCACCGGGACCAGGGGCGCCCCTGGAGGAGAGCGGACCTGCGGAGGGTCTAGAGCGGTCCAGGTCAGGAGGGTGATAGGCCACAGGCCACAGGCCAGCAGCAGCCAGTGGGAAGCCCTACAAGGGGGCTAGAGAGCACCTACCAGTCGGGGTAGGGCTGACGGGACCCCAGGTGTGCCTTGTCAGTCGGGTGGCTGACAGGCGATATGGGTTTTGCTAAGTCAGCTTAGCGACAGGTAGATCTAACCCATGCCTGGTCCAACCGCAGCATCTATCACCATAACAGAAAGCTGTGGCCAATTTTGCCAACACTTTCTTCACCTGTACTTGTTTTCTCTTTTGTATCAATAAACTTTTGTGCATGTATTTTGTATCTGTTATTGAGTCAGGCAGACGGATCCGAAGGGAGGGGGAGGGGAGGACCTTGTTGCTCAGCCCGCAATGAAACTACATTGCTGACATGACACACAACCATGCTAGTGAATTGAAATGATGCATTACAGGGCACTGTGCAAGAAGCCCTGTCGTGCATCAGTACACCTTGTGCATCGAGACTTGTGCAATGGGTCACATTGCATATTAGGACATGTTGTGCATCAGGACACACACGTCAGGACATGTTGTGCATCAGGACTGTTGTGTAATGGGACATGTTTCACATCAAGAAACGTCGTACATCAGGATCATTGCACAATGGGATGTGTTGTGTATTGGGACTGTTGTACAATGGCTAGGCTGCTGCCTTCATATATGCAGTGGTGTTGTGGCATAGCTATGGAGATTTTCAGACCTGCATTTAAATTCATGGGAGACACGGAACAGGGTCGGAAAAATGTCTTCTTTTCAGAAGACGTTGACCCTTTTTTGTGTCTCCCCTATTCTGGATTTCTACGTGATATATTAATCACGGGGAAACATTATTTTTGGACCACCTGTTCTGTTTCTGTCACAGAATCACGGGTGGTCTGAAAGGTGTCCTGTTCCTCTCCTGCGATGACAGCCACGGGAGGGAGGTCCATTCTGGACCCAAGAACCCAGGAATGGGACACCCAGGTAAGTTGAACCCTTTCTTCCCCCTCCCCGGGTTCCTTGTATTTTTTATTTTTTGCTTCCTTTCCTTTTTTGACAACTGTTTTTTTTAATTTTTGAATTTCCCTCCCACTCATTCTCTCACAAGAACGAGCAGGGTTTGGCTTCACTGCTGTAAAAGCAGCTTTACAGCAGCTGTTCTTACAGCAGTGAAGCTGAGGGGTGAGGGAGGAGGTTCCTGCCGCGGAATTAATGTAAGTGTTTGAACATCTTACCTTTATTCCGTGACAGGAACGGGAGAGGGGCTTGTGTTTTGGCCCTGTTTGAAAATCTCCTATGTCTCTGTTCCTCTTCAGAGAATGTGAACATTGCACAACAGCACACTTCAGCTTCATGCAATCCTTAAGTTGGTTTAAATGATGTAACTTCCCAACAAGATGCCAACATTACATCTTATGCCATCTTTTTTGCTTGTCACAAAAGCAATTGGCCTTTAATTTAATTAAACTATTTTAAATTATCCTGCCCTGTTGTGAGATCTGAGGGAACATGCAATTTAAAATTAAAAACAACAACAACAAACAGTTTAAAACAATTCCAGAGCAACAAAAGAGAATAATTTGTTTATCTGGCATTGTTTCAAACTGTTTATTTTTTTAAAAAAATGTATGTGCCCTCAGATCTCAGGTAGATTTTTTTTTTTGTCCTTTTGTATTAGCACAGTATAAACTTGAAAGCAATGGATGCTTCTCCACTCCTTGTAATGGCTTCATGATTCAGCTTTCAATTAGCAACAAACAATACTTCTTCCCTGGAAAGGAGCAGAAAGATCGCTCCAACGGATGTTAATGATTTCTGACAGCCATTGTAGAATGATATAACAATTTGAATAGTTGGCACATTCCTTCTTCCCTGAAAGTGAGTAAGTATTGTAGTTTTGGAGAATGTTTTTCATAGTGTTCTGGCCTGAAGTAGGTATTAAAATGGAATTCTGTAGAAACCCTACATACCAGTTCCCAGTATACTCCTACTACTTGGAGCCTTGCTTTGGCAAATAAACATGCACAAGCTTAGCTATCAAGGTTGGTCCAATACTTTTTGTTGCCCGAGGTGCAACAAGATGCATACAAGATGGTGCTCCCTCTCTATTTCATGTGCAGAGGCTCTGGAGCTCATCTACATGGGCCAGAATACACTGGCTTCCTGCTGGTGTATCCTGCCCATGGATCAGGCCCGTACCTTCTCTGTTACCAACATGAAATGGGAGGAAGTCCAGACTGCTACGCCAATCCATTGCTGCAGCCACTGCCACCCATGTCCTGCTCTCTGCAACCAGGAAGTCAGCTTGCAGCATGTGAGCAAGGTCCCCTGCATGTGACCAGCCTGTTCACATGCTGTCAGGCTGCTTCCTGGCTGTGGAAGAGCGACATCAGCTGTGAGCTGAAGCAATAGGCTGGCATGCCAGAATGAGCTTCTCCAGTCACATTGGGCTGATTTGTTTTTTTACTTGTGGACTTAAATAGGTATCATTTTAAAACAATGTAATGGACCTTACTCTGTGTCCTCCCTCTCTTTGCCCCGGGGGTTGTGAGGACCGCCCAGGGACAAAAAGGACAAATGCCCTGCGTCATCTGGACTGCAGGGCTCAAAGATGGGACCAAGACAAAGTAAATAGTCTGTGTAGACAAGCCCTTGTGGTGGAAACTTATTTCAATACTGGAGGTGGGATAGCAGCAGGCTAGTTTAGGGGGCCCAGGACAGGCTGTGTAGCATGCTTAAGTCTTTCCACCTGCAAAGGAGAACAGCCAGGAAGAAACTAAACTGCCAGCATCATCATGGGTTCAAACTACAGGAAAAGAGATTCAGAGTGTTTTTCAGGACTGTGTAATTTAGCTGTGTATTCCTGCATGGAAGGAATTTGGACTAGAAGGCCCTTGTGGTCCCTTCCAGCTCTAAAGATTCTATGATTCTACAAAAGACCAGGGCCTGGATGAACCTTGTTTATTCTAGTTTTTTCCCATCCCAAATAAGAACTTAAGGACTTTGGTAAATTCTTATTCCTTTCCCTCCCCCACAAAAAAGTGAAATGAAATTTTCACCCATCCCCACCCAACCTGTGGCTTCCTGACCCACTGGTATTATGTCAAGAGTGAATCATGAAGTGATTCCACTAGTTTAAATGGTAGAACATCCTCCATGCAGTAAACACAACTGCATGAAGAAGATAACATCTGACCCAGCAGATACCAGCTTCTAACATCAATAAATAAGCAGAGTGGCTGGAAAATGTGTCTGATGCTTATACACAAATCACCACTAGAAACTGAGAGTTATAACTGCAGATCACTCAGCGTTTACTTTCCCCATGCAGTTTCATCCTCCAAGGTTGGCCTGTGTAGGCAATTTTCTAACCATCTCAGCTGGTCCAGAGTCTCTTAAGTTTGACATGACTTGTTTTATGTTTTGAATTGTTTAAAACCACAAGCCCTATTATCTTAAATGTTCTGTTAAGGTCCTGAGTCCATTCCCCTGTGCCTCTTTAATGGCAGTCCTTGTTACTTTGGTAACAACGTCATAAATGCTTTTCAACTGGATTGATGACAGTAAAGGCTTTCATTGCACAATGCTGTAGATTGGAGGGCAGCAATCAAGTATCATTAGATATAACATCTTGAGAACTGGCTTGCTGTACTGTGAGGATACGGCCGTTTGCTATTATCAAATTGTTAAGATACAAAGGGGAGCTCCAAAAAAGTGATACAAGGACTCCCTGAAACAACATCTCAGGCTTGGCCAAATTGATTACCAACAATGGTCCACCCTGGCCTCACATCGGGAGGCATGGAAACGCGCTATCCACAATGCTGCAGTCTTATTTGAGAACTCACACCGAACAAGTCTTGAAGAGAAACGACAACACAGAAAGGATCACAACCAAAAAACATCACCCAAGGAAACCTTCTGCTGTGCTTTCTGCAACCGGACTTGTTTATCTCAGATTGGCCTTTTTTTAGTCATCAGCGCGCTTGTAGAAAGCGCGGGATGAGTCCTTCCTGAATCTTCGTTTGTGAAGAAAAGCCAGAGAGAGAGTAATAGCTCCGGTAAGTGCCACCCTTCTCCCCCCCCCCGTTCCTTTTTTTTAATTTTATTTTACATTTATTTTTGCCATTTATTTCTGTCTTTTGAGAACTAGTGGGATTTCCCCCAGCCAGTGGTAAAAGCAGCCTTACGACGGCTGTATTTACACCGGCTGGAAAGGAGGGAGGACACCCGTTCCTGGAGCGGAATGGAGGTAAGTGTTTGAACATTTATCTCCATTCCATTACAGGAATGGGAGAGGAGGTGGCGGGGCAGCAACGAAGCATTTTGGCCCCATCTGAAAATCTCCACACAATCAGGTTATATCTTCTGCACTATACTGCACTAGTACATGTACCAGTTTTAAACTACTAGTGTCAACACACACCCACATAACTTAGCATGAGTATAAATAAATAACTACAGCAGAAGAGTCACACATCCAGTGAAGTATGTTGCAATTCACAAAAGCTTACACCAAATAAAACTTGTTAATCTTTCAGGTACCACAAGACTTTGGACTCATCTACACAGGCCTGAATATGCCAGCTTCACAAGTCAGTCTGTGCGAACACACTGACCCGTCTCTGCAACTACTGCTGTTTCTAAAGCCAAGAAGGGGGCCTGCAGCATGTGATCAAGGATCCCTGAAGCTTCCTGGCTTCAGATAATATGACATGAATGGAAGCGGTGGTGGTTGCAGAGACAGGCCGGCATGGCAGCATGGACTTCTGCAGTCTTGCAGGGCCCAATACTTTTTTTCCAGAATTGGGGGGGGGGGGGTTCTGTATATTTTGCTGTAATGTTTTAATGGGCTTTACCCCCTCTTCCCCTTGTTGTCAGGACTGCCCAGAGGCAAAATAAGGGGAAAGCCCTGCATCATTTGAACTGCAGGGCTCCAAAATGGGGGCAAGATGGGGCAAACAGCCCACCTAGACAAGGCCTTTATTGTTTTTACTATCATGTCTTCTTCAAAAGAATCATTGGCCTTGTAGTTTCAGCAAGTGCTGAGAATTCTTACGTATCAATCCCTTCATATTAGTCGGAGGGAAGAATCTGTACTTGTTTGTGTTTCAAAGACAAATTGTTCCTAATGTAGAACCAGGGTAGACTTTGGATATGGAGGGACAACTGTACTTCTACTTGCCTGCTTAAGGCCATTTAAGATGAAAAAGCATATTCACCCAGAAGAGACACTATCATCTTTTCAGTACATAATTAAGACTTTTCTTTTGACCAAGGGATTTTTGAGGAAATCTTGCTTGGTTTTTCTGTTATAGTCTCTTTTTTTAAAAAATTGTTTAATTGACAGTTATATTTATTTTATGGATATGTGCTGTTTTTATCGTATTGGGTTGGTTCCAGACATAAACATAACTGGAGTAGTCCCTGGGGATTTTCAGACGGGAATGAAAAAAGCGTTCCCATCCTGCAATCGCATTTCCCGCCCCTCTTCCGTCCCTGTCCCAGCACAATAACCCAAAGTTTCTCACCTATCTTTCTCTTGCATCCATGACTGCCCAGGAGCTCGAACAGAGTTCCATTCACTTCCTGGTTTGAAATCCCGGCCATTCTCGTGGGAAGATGAGAGGGTAGGAAATTCAAAAATTAAAAGCAAAGTAAAAGACAGAAAGTGACAGCAACCACAAAAATAGTTTAATATCTTTTTAAACTAGAGGGTGGGGGTGGGTGGTGCTTAGGGATTTTAGTCAGCATTGTTGTATTTTAATTGTGGCAAGCCGGCCCGATTGTTTTTAATAATAATAATAATAATAATAATAATAATTAAAACACATTTTCAAAAAAAACCAAGTAACCCAGGGAGGGTACAAAAAAGTGTGTCACTTACCTCAATGTCCTGATCACACCCGGAAGTGTTCTGGCACGGATCTCCCACTGACACTGGCATTGCGCCAGCATTACAGGGCACCTTTTCAGTCGCACAACATTCCATTACAGAAACAGAACAGGGACTCCATTGATGACTTATCCTGTCAATAAAAAGAAGCACCAGCAGAATGACAGCTGAATGGGAGCATAACGAGGTGGATACGACATCATCTGAAATGCAAGCCCTTTTTTGATCTCCTGGCATTGTGATAAATCCATATTTAAAGTGTCTGAAAATCTCCCCTGAAATCAGTCAGTTGGTCCAGGAGCTAACAGAGTACATGGAACTGCTTGTGTCAGAGGAATTAGGAAGGAAACATTTGGAGAACATTTAATATCACCCATAGTCTAAAAGTAAGCTATCATATTTATAGTTGTGTATAAATAGCTTTCATACATCACCCTGGAAACTTGCGAATAAAGCACAATTTGAAATATTTAAATAGAATAGTTTTTTTTAAAAAAAAACAATTAATAACATAATAGATTATTTATACAGCTCTGTTGTACTTGGATGGAGAATGAGCCAAATAGACTGGTCTCTGGTTCAAACTAGACATTAATGGGAATGTCTTTCAATGAACCAATTTCTCTTCCTACAATGGGATAATCCTAGAGATGCATGTCTCAGCAATTAGACATGCAAATTAAGGCCATGTTTATCTTTCAGTGACCAATCACAAAATAAAGCACACTAAATGCAAGACATGTAGGTGAGGAAAATCACGTGCTATGGCAAACAAACATCCTTCACCAGGGACTAGCTCTTCTTAAAACACACTAAATGTATCATCTACTTTGACCCTCAATCTTGAGGAAATCAACCTGAGACACTATTAAGAGAAAGAAAAATAACTCTCTAGGAGAGAGATAAGAATGCAATTGAATTACCACTCAAACTCCCACAGAGTCTAACAATAAAGGAAATTAGCGTAAGTTATCTCTTGCCTTCTTCTTTATTAAAGAAACTCCCATTTGAGACTTTGAAAGCTTGTTCATAGTCTTTGTCATTCCTGAAATAAATTCAGCGACAGCCCTGCTAAACATTCAGAGGCAAATGGCCATAATATGTTCTGCAGGCATCAGAAAAATATCCTGAGGAGGAAGTCGATGGAAATGAACATAAGGCTTTTTCAAAAGAATGAGATATTGCATGTATTTTATCTCAATGGCTTTTTACCTAAACCTTTGTCTAAAGGTACTTAATAAGGTTGTTCATTCCTGGGTAAATCTTGTTTTATTCAAAAGGCTATTTTTGCAATATAATTTGTCTCACACTCATGAAAATTCTAGCTTATTTTCCACTTATTTATGATGGCTAAGCTTAGACACTGGATATTTAGCTTATAAATATCATGTTTCTGGGAGAGCAAACCTGCTGTTAAGCTGCAAAATACTGTCTTTTTTCCATTTCTGCTCCAGAATAGTTTCCTTAAAATGTTGATGTTGTTTCTTTTCCTCTTTAGACTGTTACTCATCACCAACAATTAAAGTGATGTTCCAATGAAATAAATGTTTCCATAGAAAATCCAGTATATCAGCTGAGAAGATGCAAACCATATGAATAATTTCTGAAAAAGACATTTAAGGGGCAATCTGATTCATGTTATTTTAGAAGCAAGTCCCACTAAACTCTAAGGGATTTTATTTACGTATTTTGATATTTACAGCATTTTATACTGTTTTCCATTTTTTAAAGCCAAACAAAACCAAACCACTTTGTAATGAAATCAATAGATAAAAAATAATAAAGCAACATAAATGATAACATCAATTTAAAACAATTCATCAAAACTCCGGAAGGGTTAATTTATGAGATGTATAGGGGATCACACTGCAAATATTCAAGATTTGGATATTTTCATTCTTTTTAAGTTCTCTGTCTCTAATTTTCATTGCAGTTTCTCAGAAAATCATAGAATGTTGGGTCAGTGATTTAACGGTGGCCATCAATGGCAGGAGCTAGTACTAGCAATATAGGATTGAAAGGCATTGAACTCTGAAAGGTTTTAGATTATGTGAAAAGTATTGGCAATGTCAGGAAGCCATGACTTCTTCTCAAGTTCTAACATAGCAGTGAAAATGGGAAATTCCTTTTGATACAAAAGAGGACTTAAGTATAACATTTTTTGCAAGTCCTAACTTTCATGTAACATGTGCAATGCCTGGGTCATTCTAGCAGTAGCTGTAAGAGCCTGGAGCAAATGTGATTTATCCAGTCTAAATTAAAATATTCAGAGTTTATCACCCACTGAAACTATAGTGAGAAAAACTCTCACTGGGCCAAAAAAAAAAAAAAAAAAAGATCTGAAGGCCAAAACAATGAATGACACAAACAGAACTTTGAAGCCTTTAAAAGCAATCTAGCAGTATGAACTTGAAAATTGAGATGAGGGGAAGAAGAAGATGATGACAAAGAAGAAGGGGGGGGGCTTGTTTCACACTTGCCAGTAATTTTCTCCATGGTGGGGAAAGGGAAATGGGTACACCAGCACTGTCTGTTGGTGGTGCTCTGGGATGGAGGCGCACTGAATGATGCTGCATGTGTTTGAACATTCTTGGGGCAAAGATTTTCAGAAGCAGGTATTTGAACCATTGATGAACATCTGCTTTCACGGCATGGCCCAGATATATGGCAACAATGAATTCAAACAATGTTCTAAATAATCATGGCTGCAAACCTGTAGACATTGTTGGTTGTTGCTGTTGTGCCTTCAAGTTGTTTCCAACTTATGGCAACCTTAAGGCAAGCCTATCACAGTTTTTTTTAACAAGATTTGTTCAATGTTTTCAGAACAAGATTTGTTTCCCTCTGAGGCTGAGAGGGTGTGACTTGCCTAAAGTCACCCATTGGGTTTCCATCGCCAAGTAGGGATTTGATCCCTGGTCTCCAGAGACATAGTCCAAAGCTCAACCCAATACATTATCCTGACTCCTTCATTGTCATTGTAATAATGACCCCAAAAAAGAAGTAAGCCTTTTTGATGTCATTTTATACATTATGGAAATGAAAGTATAATGATTTCACTTTGCATGAAATTCCAGAAGTCTTTGTTTTAACCAATGGGGAGAGGGAATAACTTTGCAGCTTGATGGCTGACCATTATCTTGAAGTTCCAACTTACAAGGTCTTGTTTTACAGTGTTACAAGATATTGCATTATAGATACAAGTGTAAACGTAGATGTGTGTGTGTGTGTGTGTGTGTGTGTGTATGATTATATATAGTATATATGGTGGGGTTGGGGTGAGGGTACCTTTACAAATTAATCTTCGCTTACACTCAAGTTAAACTATCCAGGCAGAGATGTTCCTGTCATAACATTATTTATGTCCTACTTCAAGAAAATTCATGGTAGTTTAATAAACTTAATTTTAAAACAACTTGGTCTACTGCTTTGACTTAAGTGACACTACTGATTACTTCTTAGGGAGAGAAGGGGGTAGGAAGTTCAGCAGCCCCTCTCTGTCCGTTTCTTCATACAGAGGGACAGAAGGCTGTTAGACCCATAACAAGATACTTTTTTGCCTATTAATGAATGGAGATGTCAAAAGAGTGATGGTGGCAAATAAATCATCCTTCCATAGGAAATGAGAGTGATGGGCATGCCAGATGCTCTCCCACTGTTCATCAGATTACACATTGATGAAACAATGTTTACAACAACTTGCTGGTATAAGTCATGCGTCCGTTGTGTAAGGTGCCTAGTATACATCCCATTATCTCATATTAAAATACTAAGGAGATTTTCACATGGGGAAATTATTCCCCTGAGAGACTGGGAGAGAAACAGGGCTCTTCCGGGAGCAGAGCTCCATTTTGCACGTCCCCTTCCTTCTCCCAGTCTCATGTCATCCTCACTCTGTGCTGCTTCCATTTCTCTGCCAGTATCTTCCATCATTTTTTACTAATGAAAGTTCTTTCCTGATCCCTCAGGGGAATAATTTCCCCATGTGAAAATCTCCTAAGTAACAAATCTTCCAAAGATCTCTGCCCAAATCCCTGCAGAATTACTTCCAGTTAGAAGAGACTTTGCTGGACTAGATGGGCCAATGCCCTGTATAAATGCACGTTAACACTACATCCATATCACTCTGAACCACAGATGCCTGTGATACCATACACGAGAACATTCAATGGACTAGGTAGAATGGTTCTATCCAGCCTTCAAAAGCTACATTTCTATAAGATGGTCAATCAAAGCTTGGGAAAGCTAGTATTCTGGACTACTGCCCCCAGAACTGCCCAGCCAGAATGGCCAGTGAGAATTATAGCTGAAAAAGTAACTTTTCCAAGCTCTGTGATCATGAATATGTTCACTTGACATTTTGAGTGTTAAAGAGAGATGTGGTAAACCACTGGAATTCACAGGTCTTGCTGAAGGGCACACCTAGCGAGCCCCTCCTAGTTAGATGCACACCAAGTGGAACACCCAGGTTCAGCCCATTGCCTATTCCCACTGACCTAGTGGTTAGGTCAAAACAGAAAATCAGCAGCAACTATAGGAAGACAGTGCAGACCAGCAGCAGAAGTTAAAAGCACAGCCCGAAAAGGGGAATACTGACAGAATGAGGAATTTATTTTCCTTGGTTTTTTTCCGGGCTATGAGGCCATGTTCTGCAATAGTTTCTTTCTGACGTTTTGCCTGCATCTGTGGCTAGCATCTTCAGAGAATGGTTGGGTAGGAGTGTGTGTGGAGTTTATGTGCTGTGAACCCCTGTTAGGGAGTGTATGTAAATTTGTGTAATTGAATGGTTAGTTTCTGGGTACAGAAATGCAAGGCTGATTAGTGTCTGTTTGGCTAATGGTTGGTTGATGGCCCATTATCTGCTGGAAATCCCCCTGTCCCTTGGTGGAATTCCTTTCATAGAATCATAGAATTGTAGAGTTGGAAGAGACCACAAGGACCATCCAATCCAACCTCCTGCCATGCAGGAAATCATGATCAAAGCATCCCTGACAGATGGCCATCCAGCCTCTTTTTAAAGACCTCCAAAGACCACCTTTGTAAGTGTTGAGTTTTGATTCTATTGTTTTTCAAAACTGGGGGCCAGATTTTGTTTATTTTTAGGGTTTCTTCTTTCTTGTTGAAGTTGTCCAGGTGTTTGTGGATTTCAATAGCTTCTCTGTGCATTCTGACATGATAGTTGTTGGCCTGATCCAGAATTTCAGTGTTTTAAAGTAACATTTTGTGTCCAGGTTGGTTTATAACATGTTCTGCTACTACTGATTTTTCTGGCTGGCCCAGTCTGCAGTGTCTCTCATGTTCCTTGATTTGTGTTTGCAACTGCATTTAGTGGTCCCTATGCCATTCAATCCTCTCCAGCCACAAACTTGCAGGAAGAAGCAGAAGAAAAGTCTTCTCTCCCGCTCCAGTGCCTGAGGGAAGGTTTAATGGATAGTGTAATTGTATTATTATTATTATGCGTTGTTGTTGCTGCTGCCATTGTTGTTGTTGTTGCATTTGTTTTAAATCTTGAGTTAAGTCTTGGGGGTCCATGGGAACAAAAGTTATTTAAAGGGGGTCCCTGGTAAAGAAAAGGTTAAGAGCCATTGATCTATGTATTCAAGCTTTTCCCTTCCTTATGACCTGAAGAGGTCACTTCCCCCTTCTCTCATGAAGTTAATTAGTCTCTGGACTTTATCAGATGCACTAAATATGTGTCATAATGATGCCACATAAACACAAAAGGGTGTGCATATCAGATGACGGCACACTTTTGCATTTATGTCCTAGCAAAAACCCATACCTTTTTATTCACAGCTGAAGCCAGCAATTGATCCTCCATGGCACTTTAGTGCCGGCATTGCCAGTGTGTGAAACCTCACACCATTTAACTCACATGAATGCAGTGTGAATGGCCAGTCTGTCATGAACACTTCCAGGTGAGATTGTGACATCCAGGTAAGGAACACACTTTTTATGATCCTCCCCAGTTTACTTGGGACTTTTAAAGTGTGTTCCAGTGCTTTTTAAAACTTTAACTTTCCTATTTTTGTTTTTATTTTTGAATTTCCTGTGTGAGCGTCTTCTCGTGAGAATCCACGGGATTTTGAACAAGGAAGTGAATAGAGCTCTGTTCACTTCCTCTTTCATTGCTGGGGAAGCCTTTGCCTGGAGAGAAGGTAAGTGTGAGGGGGCGTTCTTTTGCTGGCATAAAAATGGTTTTTTTATGCCCTCAAAAGAACGTTTTAAGGGGCTCGTCTGATAACGTCCTCTTTGTTCCCTTTGTCTGAGAAAGGAACATCCATGGAGCTCCAAACCATAAATGGATGCTAGCTTACATGCACACATGAGAGCCAGCTTTTAGGGGCTCTTCTAATCAAGTTTGGGTCAACTTCTTTTGCCTATCCTTTCCTATCCTAAGATGGATTTCCTGAGACAATAAATATAAGTTTTCATTTCTTTTTACTTTACAAGGGTATGCTGTTTGTACCAAAAGCTAATATTGTACTAGCCCTGTTGCACTCTACATAATATAGATACCAAATATTCCTACAAAACTAAACTTGTTTGTGACTCTGAACACAAGATCTTCAGGAGAGAAAATAAGAAAAGAGATTGTTTCAGAATGAAAAGCATTGATATAAGCCACATCTTACAACAAAGATTGATTTTTCTGTTAATGAAGGACAAACATTAATGAAATGATTTGTCAAGTGTTACAGATCAATTGTGCCATCTAACAGTCTGCTCTGTTTAAAATGTGCAGACTCAGATCTTCATGAACTTGAAAATTAATGGCCTGCATCCAATTATTAGTCCCCAACAGAGCAGATCCAGTGAATGAATGCTATTTACTTAAGTGTTGGCTTATCAATTCACCATTGATTCAATGGGTGTAATTTACTTGGGACTAACAACTGAATTTAGGCCAATATATTCAAAACATCCGATTGTCTGTGGTGCTTTCAGGTTGAAATCCTGTCAGTGCATAATGCTTGTGTAGCCCCTATGAATTTTTCTTTTAGCCCAGTGGGGTAGGGAAACCCTAACAAAGGGGTTGTATTTACCAGTTCAGTCTGGAGGGGGAATTATGCTGGAAGGAGGAGGAGCTGTGTTTGCCAGGAGTAAGAATTGGGCCTTTGTTCTCTTAAATTAGGGCTTTGACAGTTGTCTACAGTAACTGTTGAGTAGAATGCCGCATCAATGGGCAAACATTTCTGGGTGAGATCACAACAGCAAGGTAGGGGACACTCTTTTTATGACCCTCCCCTCATGTATTTGGAATTTTAAAGTGTGTTTTGGTGCTTTGCTTAACATTATGTGACTTTATTTTGTTTTTGTTTTTGTTTTTAATTCCCGTGCTAGCGTCTTCTTGTGAGAATCCAGGAGATTTCAACCTTGGAAGTAAACAGAACATTACATTGCTCCATTACTGCTGGAGAGGCCTCATGGACGCCGCTCAAGGTAAGTGTGGTGGTGGGCGTCTTTTGCTGGCATAAAAACACTACAATTTATGCCAGCAAAAGAACTTTCCTGGGGGGTGGTCTGATAAAGTCCTATGTGTGCTGGTTTCAGTACAGAATATGTTGTACTGTTGCTGTTAAATTTAAAATTTGGTTTAACTGTGGAAACTATTTAAACCACTGTGACTGTGTTTGCAGTAATCATTTATAATGTACACCACAGAACCTAAAGAAATGGTACAGTGAGGACTTCCGGTGGCAAAGGCGATGCATACGGCCGGGTTTCAGCTGAGCTCCGCAACATGGCTGCTTGGTGTGGTGAAGAACCTCTGAAGCAGCAGCAAAGCTGCTAGTTACAAACTGAGAGGTGAACTGCCTTAGGGAATAGACAGATGGAGGGAGCTTGCTTGGACTTAAAATTCAGCACTAGTGGGTTGAAAAAAAGAAGGACTAAGAGAGAGTTTCAACCCATTGAAGGCTAAGGAAGTCGGAAGCTAACCCCTCCCATGCCAAAGCCACCACCAAGGTATTTATCGTCACCACCACTTTTTTTAAAAAAATTAAGACTGTTTATCTTCAACAAGAACTTTCCTTTCTCTTGTTGTGAAGTTAACGCCCAAGTAATACATCCTATTTACAAAAAGTAACTGTGAAGGGCTAGGTGTTTAAGACCAAGCGAAATATATTCAAAGCTCCAGAGAAGGACATAATTAAATTAAAACTGGAAGCTGAAACAGACAGGGAGTAGAAAGGGAGTGTTGGTGGAAGGAAAAGTCTGACAGTAAGACTTTCCACCAAAACAAACAAACAGAATAAATAGAATACAGTATCCCCAAAAGGAGAGCCTACAATATAAGATTACTGTGTACTTAAAAGACAATTGGGGGGAAACAAAATAACGAAGGGAGCCACAATGCGGAACAAAGTAGCAGTAGACCAGGATGGAAACACGAAGGAAAGCCGGCTCAGTAAGGGAAAGGAATAAGAAAACAAGACTAGAAATAACGGTTAAAAAAACCTGAGTTTCCAAGGCTGGATAGCGTTTGATTGAGGTTGGAGGGGGGAAAAAAAAGAGAGAGAAAGAACTGAACTGAAGGCTACAAGGTGTGGAAGTAGAAGAGGAGAATAGAAATTCGAAAGGAGGGAAAGTGAACCTGTCAGTAAGGAAGTGAAATCGTCAGAAAGCACAGAGTATAAGGAAAGGAAGGAAAAGGGGAAAAAAACAAGGAAAAGAAAAAAACAAAGAGGAACAAGAGACTGAAGGAAAGGGCTGCATGAAGAAC
Source organism: Gambelia wislizenii (assembly GCA_030847615.1). Classification (NCBI taxonomy): domain Eukaryota; kingdom Metazoa; phylum Chordata; class Lepidosauria; order Squamata; family Crotaphytidae; genus Gambelia; species Gambelia wislizenii. The sequence goes on along the minus strand of JAUMIR010000001.1, from coordinate 51,765,687 downwards.
CCCACAAGTGAGAAGGAATTCGAAAGTAGGGAAGGGGTAAATGACAGTAAGGAAGCTGGATCCGCAAAAAAGCACAGAGTAAAAGAACAAAGAGGAGCAAGAAAGACAGTGGAAAGTGTTCCTAGAGGAACCCCAAAGAATAGAGTAAAAGGAACAGAAGAACTTAATATTGTAAACATACTTTACATTGTAATATTCATAATATACATTATTGGCATTTTATATACATAAGTATAGGAATTGTACTAAATAGTCTACATAATCACCTGTGAGTGTGTGTATTGATATAGATGTATATGTATTGCATGTAGTACATATGAATGTACTACATATATATATATATATATATAATTACAAGAATTAATGAAGATCAAAATATAGATATATAAATTAATTGTAACATATGTTATTCAATGAAAATGTGAATTATTTTTACATATATATAAGAATATAGTTTTATATATATAGACATTTTTATTTTATTATATATACAGATATATACTTCTTTTAATTTCTGTACGTAAAATTTTAGGATACACAAAGATATCAAGATTTGGATTTATATTGAGAAATTAATTGCACATCTGAGTAAACATAAGAGGGTAAATTGATCGAGAGGATAGGTACAGATATTATATATGTATGTGTATAGATAGATAGATAGATACACATGTATATTGGCATATGTATATGTGTGTGTGTATGTGTGTGTGTATACACACACACACACACACACACATACACACACTTCCCTCCCCTCCAAAAAAGAGGGAATAAGGTTGGTTGGAAAGGAGTGAAAATAAACTGAAAAGATAACCAGAGACGACAACGTAAATAGGGGAATAATCAACAATGAATAAAGTAATAAGAAGCAAGAAAAAGAGAAAAAGGGAGGGAGGGTGGAAAAGGAAAAAAAGGAGAAAAATAAGGAAGAAATAAAGGAGAGTGAAGAGAAATAATAATAGTAATAGATATAAGGGAAAAATAAAAATTGAAAAGGGCGAAGAAAAAGCAATAGAAAGGAATACGGGGAAGTGAGAAGGTCACAAGGGGAAAACCCTTCTCATCTTTTCCTACAGCAGACAAAGGCATGCCAACTACTAGAAAAGCTCTAGCACAACAACAGTCACAGATACAAACTATGAGAAGGCCATCATTGGATATGACAGCTATAGTAACAGATATCAGTCAATTTTTAATGTCAGAATTTAAAAAACTGAGAACAGAGCTAAAAAATGATATGAAATAATTGAAAGAGGAAATAAGAGTGGACATTCAAAAACAACTGGACATTTTTTTGTTCACATTTAGAAACTGTAACAAAGGATATATCAAAGATTAATAAAGACATTCAAGAAATACAGGATAAGACAGGTAGGTTAGAAAAACAGATGAAGGCAATAGAAATTCAATTGGAACAAGAGGAAAATTATAAAGTAATCCAGGAAACAAGAATCAGATCAAAATGTCTCAAAATTAGAGGATTGGGAGAACAAGCTGAGGAAGATTTATCTGTAAGAGTGATTCCAGCGATAGCGGAATTTATAGGATGGGAAACTGAACAGCTAGATTTGGAGATTGATAAATTATATCGCATTGATTCCTGGATTGGGAAAAAGAATAAAATTCCTAGGGATATTGTAATTTACTTTACCAGGGAAAGGATAAAGGATATCATTATCCAGAAAAAAATTGTAGAGCCTCTTAAATCAAATAGTAAAAACATTCAAGGATATACCAATCAAAATAATAAAAAAGAAAAGAGAATATTCATTCTTGACTCAAGTTTTACAAGAAAGAAATATCTCTTACAAATGGAACAAAATGGAGGGAATCACCCTGACATATAATTACAAGAAATATGTAATCAATCAATATCTAAATATCTAAAGCAAAAGATTTTCTAGCAAAAGTGTTAGGAGGTAAGAAAGATGAGAATGTAAAGGTTAATAAAGAAAGGGAGAGACAAAATAAAAGAAAAAGTGAGGAACTCTCAAAAAAAGGAGAATTAACAGAGGAGGAAAGGACAGCCCAAGATAAAGAACAAATAGTGAAGGGCTTAGTCCAAAGACAAGAAGGAATTTAAGGAGAAAGATAGCTGAAGAACTAAAAGTAAGAGAAGAAGATAGTGATAAGGATATAGTTAGTAGGGATAAAGAAGAAGGACTAGATTCAGAGTTTGAAAGCAAGGAAGAAAAAGAAGAGAAAGAGTCTGGAGAAATAGAGGAAGACACCACAGGTGGTAATATTGTATAAAACTGTATTAAAATTAAACTTGTATAATAAATTTAGTTGTATGTAAAATGGCGTACAATGTGGTTTCGTGGAATGTATGAGGTTTAAACTCTCCACACAAGAGTAGAATGGTGTTTCACTATCTGGAAAAACTTAGGGCAGATGTAATCTGCCTTCAAGAAACTCATATCAAAGATGGGAACCAAAATTTATTGAGAAACATAAAATTGGGGAAAGTCTATGCAACAAATTATGAAAAGAAAAAGATGGAAGTAGCTATATATGTAAACACAAAATTCGAATCTAGAGGTATTCAAGGATAAGAAAGGATCATACTTAGGTATAGAAATTAAGATGCAAGAAAGGAAAATCCTCCTGGTAGGTGTCTATGGACCTCAAAATAATAAGAGTCAGTAATTTGAAAAATTATATGGGAAAATTATGGAACAGGATTATGAAAATTATATATTAATGGGAGACTGGTATGGAGTCCTGGATCGTAATAGACAGATCAAGTAAAAGGAGATCACATCCAAACCATGGGAAATTACCAAAAAAAAAAAACTGGAAGAGATGATGGAGCAACTAATACTAACAGATATTTGGAGACACAAACATAATAGGGAAAGAGATTACACCTTCTACTCAGACCGATTCAAATCATGGTCAAGAATAGACATGTTCTTAATATTCCAAGGTTAATAAAGGAAATAAAAGGGGTAGATATATTGCACAGAATTATATCAGACCATTGCCCAATTAGATTAGAAATCCAAAGTGTAAAGAGAGAATACAATTGGAGATGTAAGGACATTCTGCTTAAAGATGAAGCTACAGGTAACAAGATAAAAAAAGAAATAAGATTTTTCTTTAAAGAGAACTTAGAAAAAGGAACACCATTAGAGACGGTTTGGGATGCGGGTAAATCAGTCATAAGAGGAGTACTGATGCAACAAGAATTTGAATTAAGGAGAAAAAGAAAGAACAAAGAAAAGGAGTTGTTAAACGACATATCAACAAAAGAAAAAATATTAAAAACAAACCCCAAGAACAGAGAAGTCAGATACAAATTGTCAAACTTGAAAAAACAATTGGATAAAGAAATAACTAATGAAATAGGAAAGAAATTAAAATATATGAAATACAAGTTTTTTGAAAATGCCAATAAGCCTGGAAAATGGCTTGCATATAGGCTAAGAAAAGAAAAGGAGAGGAAAATGATAATAGAGATAAAAGATAATAACCAACGTTTTACCAAACAAAAGGATATTATGACAGTATTCCACAGATATTATACAAAATTATATGACAAACACTTATCAAATAAGGAAATCACACAACAAATTGACAAATATTTAAAAGAAACGAACATCGATAGAGTATTGATGAGGGCCAAAATCAAGAGTTGAACAAAATAATAACTAAAGAGGAAATAAGAGAAGCAATTAAAAGCTTGAAATCAGGGAAATCTCCTGGTCCTGATGGATATACGGTACTATATTATAAAACGTTTGTAGAAGAATTGATTAACCTGCTATATAGATTATTTAATGGGATGGAAGAGAGGTGTTGTCCAACATCTCAGCAAGGAGCTGACATAGCATTAATTCCTAAACCAGAAAAAGACCCAACGCTCCCATCAAGTTACAGACCAATATCATTGCTAAACGTGGACTATAAATTTTTTGCAAAAATTTTGTCAGAACAATTAAAAAAAAGGAATGTCAACATATATTAAGAAAGACCAGAATGGATTTCTTCCGAACAGACAGATTAAAGATAATATTCAAATATTATTAGATATAATAGAGATGTATGACAAATGTAATAAGAAATTAGCAATGATATTCATAGACGCCAAGAAGGCATTCGATAACATCAGATGGGAATTTATGTTAGCAACTTTGGAGAAGATGGGAATTGGTGATAAGTATTTAAATTGGATAAAAAAGATATACCACACTCAGCAAGCTCATATAATTGTAAATTGACTCAAATCTAAAACTTGCCAGATAGGCAGAGGAATGAAGCAAGGATGTCCTCTGTCCCCGTTACTTTTTATAATTACTCTAGAAGTTCCAAACAGGAGGATAGAGGCAGAAACAGGAATCTCTGGACCTAAATTTCAAAATAATGGAATAAAATACAAAGACTTCGCTGATGATTTAGTGTATTTTCTGTGTAATCCCATAGGGAGTGTAGAAAAGTTGACTGAAGTAATAGAAAAATTTGGCACTATGGCAGGATTTAAAATCAATAAAGAAAAGACTTCTATATTAACTAAGAATCTGACTAGAGTAGAAGAGTTGGAATTAGAAAAAGAATCAAATTTTACCATAGTAAAGAAGGTTAGATATCTAGGGATAATAATTACAAACCGGAACTCAGAACTTTATGAAAACAATTATAACAAAGTATGGAAAGAAATTAGGAAAGATCTAAAAAGATGGAGCAATTTAAATCTCTCCTTTTTGGGACATATGTCAATAATTAAGATGAACATTCTGCTGAAGGTAATGTATTTATTTCAAAACATCCCAATTCTGATTTCAGATACACCTTTTAAGATGTGGAATAAGGAGCTAGCAGAATTTATATGGTCTGGACTGGGAAAAAGCCCAGACTCAAAAAGAAAATTTTATGGGACACAAGGGAAAGAGGCGGATTTGGCCTCCCAGATCTGAGATTATACTACCATGCAAATGCACTGGTTTGGATTATAGATCGGATAAATCTGAAAAATGAGAAACTTCTCCAATTGGAGGGGTTTAATCTCAGATCTGGGTGGCACGCATACATGTGACACAACAAAGTAGCAGTACACAAAGACTTTAACCATCACTATATAAGAAGAGACCTTATGAGAGTCTGGGTCATACAAAAAAGAAAGTTATTTTTGAGAGTTCCCTATGGGTTTCCAGCCATGAGGCATTTTACAAAAAAGAAAATTTATATAGAGGAAAGTGGCTAACATATAAAATGATTCTAAGAAGAAAAGGGGAGAAATACAAAATAAAAATGGAAGAAGAACTTAAAGAAGAAGGACACCCCCATCATTGGTTTCTCCATAGGCAGCTTCTGGAAAGATTCAAATTTGACACTAAGCTGGAAGGAATTGAATCAGAGGAAGCAGAGTTTGAGAAAATTATAAATGGAGAAAAGCAAAAACTAGTCTCAAAAATTTATAAATTACTGTTAAAATTCAATTTGGAGTCAGAAGGGATTAAAAATTATATGATCAAATGGGCACAGCAAATAGGGCATGAAATACAGTTGCCCCTCCACATTCGCGGTTTTGATTATTCGCGGAAAGCTGCCTGCCCCACCCTCTCCACTCCATCCCTTCCCAAGGCATCAAAGGTGCTCTCAGAAATCCCTTTGCTGCCTTGGGAAAGGGGGGGGTGGAAAGCCTCCCTCATTCCACCCCAGTCCCTTCCCAAGGTAGCGAGGGACCCCCTACGCCACTTTTGGAAGGGCGGGGGGGTGGAGGAGAGTGGCGGCGGGGGCTTCTGAAGCCCCCGTAGCCACTCTGGGAAGGGCAGGGGGTGAAGGAGAGTGGTGGCGGGGGCTTCAGAAGCCCCCATCGCCACTCTGGGAAGGGTGGGGGGTGGAGGAGAGTGGCGGCGGGGGCTTCAGAAGCCCCCGCGGCCACTCTGGGAAGGGCGGGTGGTGGTGGAGGAGAGTGACTGCGGGGGCTTCAGAAGCCCCCATGGCCACTCTGGGAAGGGCAGGGGGTGGAGGAGAGTGGCGGCGGGGGCTTCTGAAGCCCCCGAGCCACTCTGGGAAGGGCGGGGGGTTGAAGGAGAGTGATGGCGGGGGCTTCAGAAGCCCCCATCGCCACTCTGGGAAGGGTGGGGGGTGGAGGAGAGTGACGGCGGGGGCTTCAGAAGCCCCCGCAGCCACTCTGGGAAGGGCAGGGGGGGTGAGAAAGGCCGGAGAGAGGCAGTGCAGCCTCCTCCCCACCCACACGCTGCCTTCCCCGGCCTTTCTCAGCAGGCTCCAGGGTTCCAAAGCCCTGGACCCCGCTGAGAAAGGCCGGGGAGAGGCAGCGCAGACTCCTCCCCACCCACACGCTGCCTTCCCCAGCCTTTCTCAGCAGGCTCCAGGGCTCCAAAGCCCCGGAGCCCATTGAGAAAGGCCGGGGAGAGGCAGCGCAGCCTCCTCCCCACCCACACGCTTCCTTCCCCGGCCTTTCTCAGCAGGCTCCAGGGCTCCAAAGCCCCGGACCCCACTGAGAAAGGCCGGGGAGAGGCAGCAAAGCCTCCTGCCCACCACCCCACCCACACGCTGCCTTCCCCGGCCTTTCTCAGCAGGGTCCAAAGCCCTGGCGCCCACTTCGGAAGGCCGGGGAGAGGCAGCACAGCCTCCTGCCCACCACACGCTGCCTTCCCCGGCCTTTCTCAGCGGGGTCCCGGGCTTTGGAGCCCTGGACCCCGCTGAGAAAGGCCGGGGAGAGGCAGCACAGACTCCTCCCCACCCACACGCTGCCTTCCCCAGCCTTTCTCAGCAGGCTCCAGGGCTCCAAAGCCCCGGAGCCCGCTGAGAAAGGCTGGGGAGAGGCAGCGCAGCCTCCTCCCCACTCACACACTGCCTTCCCCGGCCTTTCTCAGTGGGGTCCTGGGCTTTGGAGCCCCGGAGCCCGCTGAGAAAGGCCGGGGAGAGGCAGCGCAGCCTCCTCCCCACCCACACGCTTCCTTCCCCGGCCTTTCTCAGCAGGGTCCAAAGCCCCGGCGCTCACTTCAGAAGGCCGGGGAGAGGCAGCGCAGCCTCCTGCCCACCACACGCTGCCTTCCCCGGCCTTTCTCAGCGGGGTCCCGGGCTTTGGAGCCCTGGAGCCCAGTGAGAAACGCCGGGGAGAGGCAGCACAGCCTCCTCCCCACCCACATGCTTCCTTCCCCGGCCTTTCTCAGCAGGCTCCAGGGCTCCAAAGCCCCGGAACCCACTGAGAAAGGCCGGGGAGAGGCAGCGCAGCCTCCTCCCCACCCACACGCTTCCTTCCCCTGCCTTTCTCAGCAGGGTCCAAAGCCCCGGCGCCCACTTCGGAAGTCCGGGGAGAGGCAGCGCAGCCTCCTGCCCACCACACGCTGCCTTCCCCGGCCTTTCTCAGCGGGGTCCCGGGCTTTGGAACCCCGGAGCCCAGTGAGAAACGCCGGGGAGAGGCAGCACAGCCTCCTCCCCACCCACACGCTTCCTTCCCCGGCCTTTCTCAGCAGGCTCCAGGGCTCCAAAGCCCCGGACCCCACTGAGAAAGGCCGGGGAGAGGCAGCGCAGCCTCCTCCCCACCCACATGCTTCCTTCCCCAGCCTTTCTCAGTGGGGTCCTGGGCTTTGGAGCCCTGGAGCCCGCTGAGAAAGGCCGGGGAGAGGCAGCGCAGCTTCCTCCCCACCCACACGCTGCCTTCCTCGGCCTTTCTCAGCGGGATCCAGGGCTTCTAAGGCCTGGAGTCCCCTCAGAAATGCCACGGAGAGGCCAGCCATTCTGGCCAGACACCCTCCCGCTGCCTCCCTCCCTCTGGGGGGGGCTGCGGGAGCAGCATCTGTTATTCGCGGTTTTTCCACATTCGCGGGGGTCTCAAGAACCTAACCCCTGTGAATGTGGAGGGACAACTGTAAAGCTAGAAGAGTGGGAAAAGGCATGGGTCAAGAACATCCAGTTTACAAGAAGTTATGCCCTGAGAGAAAATTTTTACAAAATGATCAATATATGGTATATGACTCCAGAGAAATTATCAAAGATTTACAAAAATGTACAAATTTATGCTGGAAATGCGGAGAAACAAAAGGAATGTTTATCCACATTTGGTGGAACTGTAAGAAGTCAAAGAAATTCTGGAAGAAAATACATAATCTGATCATGAAAACGCTAAAGATAGATATTCCCTTTAATCCAGAACTGTATTTATTAAACGTATTGTATAAATTACACCCAACAATTCAAAAGAAATATGGTAATATCTTGTTGTATGCAGTAACAGCGGCAAGGTTGATATTTGCCAAGATGTGGAAAGAGGAAAAAATACCATCAACAAATGAGTGGGTAAAGAAAATGTTAGATTTGTACAAAATGGAGACTCTCAATTATCTTAGATGAAAAGAAAACTTGGAAAGATCTAGAAGAATGGCAAGATATAATTAAAGAATGCTAGAAATAAGGAAATTAAGGAAAGATAAGAAATAGAGGAAGAATTAGTTAAACAGAGGAGTTAATATTAAAAAAATAAGGGAAACAATGAATGACAACATATAAATACCAGGAGAAAGGAAAATGAGGGAAGTCGGGATGTTGTGTTATGTGTATATTTTTTTAAAGAAGAATGCTAACATTTCCATGTGTTGTTTTTTTGTTTGTTAGTCTGTTAGTTTGTATGTTCGTTCTATGGCTAATATTCTTTATTACTTCCCTTATGGGAATTGTAGGAGGTAATACAAGATTGAAATTGCAGTTTTTGCCATTGTGCTGCAATGGCAACAATGCAAATGTAAAGTTTTCTTGTTGTTGTTTTGTTTTGTGTTTTTCTTTTAAATAAATATAATAATTAAAAAAAGAAATGGTACACTAGCATAATACAGTAGTCCATTATGCTAGTTGTTCCATTTTCTCCCCACTTGGGTCATTATCAGACTAGCATCTAAAAATGCGGTAATTCCACTACTGAGGAAAGCAGAAACATAGGAGATTATCAGATGCGTCAAAAGTCAAAAAAGTCAAAAAGATCGCAAAAGGACTCCCTTACCACACAACGTCGTAACCCATCATTATGTACCTGTTCTGCTCCCTTTCTGCCAGCATTGCTTTTTATTGATGGGAGAAACTGTCAATAGATTCCTCCATTCTGTTTCTGTCATGGATTTGACAGTGTGCAACAAGGTGCCCCGTTTCACTGACGAGAGCCTGGCGTCAATGGGAGGTCCCTGCCAGAACACTTCCAGGTGAGATCGGGACATCTAGGTTAGTGACACACTTTTTATGACCCTCCCCAGGTTACTTGTTAATTTTAAAGTGTGTTTTTGTGCTTGCTGTCACTTTTTTGTTATTTTTATTTTTATTTTTGAATTTCCTATGCTCACATCTATTCATGAGAGTCCACGGAATTTGGATCCAGGAAGTGAACAGAGCTCTGTTAACTCTGGTGGGAAAGGTGATTGTGATGGGTCAGGGACGGGAAAGAGGTGGGAGTGGAGATTGTGGGACAGTAAGAGCTGTTTGGCAGTGGAACACATTCCCTCGGAGTGTGGTTGGGTCTCCTTCCTTGGAGGTCTTTAAACAGAGGCTGGATGGCCATCTGTCAGGGATGTTTTGATCGTGATTTCCTGCATGGCATGGGGTTGGACTGGATGGCCCTTGTGGTCTCTTCCTACTCTACAATTCTATGAGTCTATGATTCTATGAATGCTTTTTGTGTTCCTGTCTGATAATCTCCATAGTGGCATGATTACATTTACTATTGCACATCACCATAATCACGTGATACTGCCACCATGGAATTATTGCACAACCACCACTAGTGCTTTAAGAATGGAATTGTACTTCCGTCATTTAGCATGGCAAAGATTTCAGCAGTTCTCACAAGAACAAGAACAAAAGAAACCCTTAATTTACAAACTAAATCAACATATAAACACTTAAACAGACCTAAAAATGTGCAAACAAAACAGAGCAGTTCATTAATAGAGCATCCTGTAGATTGTTTTCACGTTTTCAGTTGGAAGTTGTCTCACTGGGAACGGGGAGGGGGGAAAGAGGACTGCCCATTCATGCTGTAATCTCGCGATTACAGCAGGATGTGTTTTCGCACACTCCTCAATACTGCAAAAATAGTGATATTGAGAGCTACTGATGACTTGTCCAATCAATTAAAATGGTTATTGGTAGCTGGAGAACACAGTAACCATGGGAGGACAATGACATCATGCGATAACAGGAACCTGTTCACACCACTGTGACATCGTAATAGTGCAATTATAGCCTCATCTGATAAAGTCCTTGATCTAGAAGGAGAAGGAGGAGGGGAGGAAGAGGTAACAGAGAATGAGGAGGCTGCCAGCTCAAAGCTCTCTGTTTTTGAATGACTAGCTTCCCCAGGGTGTCTTTGGAGCTGAGACACTCTGAGAGGGGTGGCATACAGAATCACCTGTCCTGAGGCTTTTTCTATACTACCTCTGTCATTGTACCTCAGCCATGAGGACACACACACTGCAACCAGGAATTCTTCCCATTGCTTCTTCCTTCCACGGACAACAACAGCTTTGTCCTCTTTGGCTCATCACCACCATGTCTGCAGTCCTTCTCATGTTGCTACCAGTGCCAGTGCCACCTTTGCCTCCACTGGCAACATAATATATACCAGCAAAGCTAGCAACATTCTGGTCTTGGTATGGTTTCAGGAAGAAGCACAGGCTAGTACTGGGATGTGGTTAGAACCATATCTGCAAAGCTTTTGTCACAACTGGCCTTGTACTGTTCACTAATCTTTTGGGCCTAGTGTTCAGCATCTATAAAATACAGTTAAGTGGTTACCTTTGTTCTAGGTTTTTCTGGCTGCTTAGTTGCTACTTAGAGAGATTATTGTTAGAATCCCTGATCTAAAGTAACTTAGATGTGAATTTGTATTTATATATACCAGCCCTCCTCAACCTACTGACTTCCAGATGTTTTGAACTTTAGCTCCTGTCAGCCCAAGCCTATATAGTCAATGCTTGGGAATGCTTTGAGCTGTAGTCTTAAACATCTGGGGAGTCTCTTTCTGAAGTGGAAGGGAAAGAAACTAAGGCTGATATATAAATGAGATAAAACTACACAAAAGGGGACAGCTGATGGCAAGTGAACCATCTTAACCCTAACTAATCTGCTTAGAAGTTGGTAATACAAGGCATGAGACAAACGTAAGGGAGCTAGGCTTAGCATGAATGGCCAAGTCCTGGTTGTGCAGGAAGTAATATGATCTCCTACCTCTTACTTATCCACTATCTATGTAATATGGGGTGGGCAACTAAAGTGGATCCAGGGGTCAGTTCCTCCCCACCATCACAGGACCTCCTGTAGGCTGCATCCAGTTTTGAGAGTGGACAGATCAGTGTACACATCCACACATACATTGTAAAGCAATACTGCACTACATCTTGCTTTAGAAGAGGAGCATTGCTCATGGAGGCTTTGAGGTGGTGGAATGGAGCCACAAAAATGGACAAAAATGGACAGGCATGACATGTGGCCCCAGGATATGTTTTGCTCATGCTTGATGTAATAAATTAGGGGGTGGAGCTGGGAGCCTAGCTCTATATAAGTCCTTGCAGAGGCTTTCCAGGCCAGTTTCCTGCCAGAGAGAAGGAGAGCAGCTTCTGGACAGCAAGTTTCCTGCCAGTTTCCTGCCAGGGAGAAGAAGGAAGCAACTTCTGAACAGCCATTCTGACTGGGGAGATTGAATTTTTTAAAAAAACTGTTGGGAGAGGCTGCTTGTTGCTGAGGGGCTTGAACTTCTGACCTTCCCCTTTTACCCTCAAGAGCCTTCCTGTGAGTCACACCTGTGAGTCACACCTGTGAGTCATTAGGGGTGGAGCTGGGAGCCTAGCTCTATATAAGTCCTTGCAGAGGCTTTCCAGGCCAGTTTCCTGCCAGAGAGAAGGAGAGCAGCTTCTGGACAGCAAGTTTCCTGCCAGTTTCCTGCCAGGGAGAAGAAGGAAGCAACTTCTGAACAGCCATTCTGACTGGGGAGATTGAATTTTTTAAAAAAACTGTTGGGAGAGGCTGCTTGTTGCTGAGGGGCTTGAACTTCTGACCTTCCCCTTTTACCCTCAAGAGCCAGAGGCGCAAGCCTAACGGCGCGCGAATTTCAGTAACCAAACAAAAATACAGCAGACCTAAAAGTACAGCTTAGCATTCTCAGTGTTAACTAAGAGTTCTTAGATTACCTAAAAGCTCTCATCATGGACACTGAGGGGACTGCAGCAGTCACTTGCAACACATGTGCGATGTTTGTATTCTTGTCTACAGACGTGGAGAACTTCACATGCACCAAATGCAAGCTGGTAGCCCTCTTGGAGGAGAAAGTACAGCAGCTGGAGACACGGGTAGCTACACTTCAACAGATTCGTGAGCAAGAGGTTTTCCTGGACAGAACAGAACGAACAGTCTTGGATGGGGACCGCACAGAGGAAGTGGCTGTGGAGGAGAGGGTCACTTCACGGACACAGGAAGTAGACAGCTGGAGGAATGTCACACACAGAACAAGAAAATCCAGGGATTCTTCCAGCAGCTTGCAGCTACAGAATCGATTCGAAGCCCTTTCCCTTATCAAGGACAATGAGGAAGAACAGCATGGACAGACTTCAGGGGTACAGCAGGGGACCTTGAGAGGACCACCGCAAGGAACAGCAGCTGCGAAGCCTCAGCGGAGGCGTGTGGTGGTGGTGGGGGACTCCTTGCTGAGGGGTACAGAAGCAGTGGTATGTGGGCCTGACAAGATGACTCGGGAGGTGTGTTGTCTCCCTGGGGCAAAGATCTGTGATGTGACCGAGAGGCTGACAAGACTCGTCAAGCCTACAGATCATTACCCCTTCCTTTTGGTCCATGTGGGAACCAATGATACTGCAAGGCACAGCTTTCCCAAGATCAGAAGAGATTATGAGGCCCTGGGGAGGAAGCTGAAAGAAATGAACGCACAGGTGGTCATCTCGTCTCTTCTGCCAGTTGAAGGGCATGGTCCAAGAAGGGAGAGGAAAATAGCCGACGTAAACAACTGGCTCCGTAGATGGTGTCACCGGGAACAAATTGGATTCTTGGATCATGGACTGCGCTTCCATGCGGGGGGACTTCTGGCAAGAGATGGGGTGCATCTTACAACAGTTGGAAGAAACATTTTTGCCAACAGTCTCAAGAATTTGATCAGGAGGGCTTTAAACTGAGTCAAATGGGGGAGGGAGACAGTATTCTGGAAGGCAAAAGGGCTGGAGAAAATAGTCAAACTGTCATAGAGGGAACAAGGCGAGCAGCGCAAGGACCCAACAGTGGGAGGCAAAAAAACTTGCACAGGGAGCAAGTAAAGGGAACACATGGTCTCAGATGTCTCTACACTAATGCACAGAGCATGGGAAATAAGCAAGATGAACTAGAACTCCTTGCACTACAAAACAAATATGATATAATAGGCGTTACTGAAACCTGGTGGGACGAGTCTCATGATTGGAATGTAGGAATAGAGGGGTATAACCTTTATAGGAGAAACAGGCCAAACAGGAAAGGAGGAGGAATAGCATTATATGTCAGGGATATTTACACCAGTGAAGTGATCCATGACATCAATACTGGAAGCCAGGTGGAGAGCATCTGGATAAAAATTAAAGGGGAGGGAAACAACAGGGATGTTATTGTGGGACTCTACTACAGACCCCCAAATCAGACGGAGGAATTGGAAGTTGCCTTTCTAGAACAGATGAACATACATGCAGAAAGGAGAGATGTAGTAGTGATGGGTGACTTCAACTATCCTGATATTTGCTGGCAATCTAACTCAGCCAAAACTACAAGGTCTAGCAAATTCCTTACATGCCTGGAAGACAATTTCATGGTCCAAAAGGTGGAAGAGGCAACAAGGGGGTCAGCTATTTTAGATCTGATCCTAACCAACAGAGACGACCTTGTTAATGGGGTGCAAGTGGTGGGATCCTTAGGTGAGAGTGATCATGTTCTCCTGGAGTTTGTTATACAATGGAAAGGAGAAGCCAGGCATAGTCAGACACGCATTCTTGACTTTAGGAGAGCTGATTTCAATAAACTCAGGGAAATACTGGGGATGATCCCATGGTCAAGAATACTGAAAGAGAAGGGACCTCAAGACGGATGGGACTTTCTCAAAAGGGAGATACTGAAGGCACAATTTCAAACAGTACCATTGAGGAAGAAAAATGGGAGGTGTCTCAAGAAACCAGGATGGATGACTAAAGAACTTTCAATGGAGCTAAGTTTTAAACGGAACATGTATAGGAAATGGAAAGGGGGGGAAATCACCAAAGAAGAATTCAAACAGATAGCGAACACGTGTAGGAGTAAAGTCAGAAAAGCTAAAGCGCAGAATGAGCTCAGGCTTGCTAGGGAGGTTAAGAACAATAAAAAGGGTTTTTTTGGGTATGTCCTCAGCAAAAGGAGGAAGAAGGAAATGATAGAGCCGCTACGTGGAGAAGATGGCAAAATGCTAACAGGGGACAGAGAAAAGGCAGAATTACTCAACACCTTCTTTGCCTCAGTGTTTTCAGAAAAGGAAAAGGAGGACCAACCTGAGGAGAATGGAACAGAGGACACAATAGGGGAAATCCAGCTCAAAATAAGTAAAGAGGTAGTACAGGAATACCTTCTTAATTTAAATGAATTTAAATCTCCAGGACCAGATGAACTACATCCAAGAGTATTAAAAGAGCTGGCAAATATAATCTCAGAGCCATTGGCAATAATCTTTGAGAACTCCTGGAGAACAGGAGAAGTCCCAGCAGACTGGAGGAGGGCAAACGTTGTTCCCATCTTCAAAAAGGGGAAAAAAGAGGATCCCAACAACTATCGTCCAGTTAGTCTGACATCAATACCAGGGAAGATTCTAGAACAGATCATTAAACAGAGAGTCTGTGAACATTTAGAAGGCAATGCCATAATCACAAAAAGTCAGCATGGGTTTCAGAGAAACAAGTCATGCCAGACTAATCTGATCTCTTTTTTTGATAAAGTTACCAGCTTGGTAGATGAAGGGAATGCTGTGGACATTGCATACCTTGATTTCAGTAAGGCCTTTGACAAGGTTCCCCATGACATTCTTGCAAACAAGCTTGTAGAATGTGGGCTAGACAAGTTAACTGTTCAATGGATTTGTAATTGGTTGACCGGCCGAACCCAAAGGGTGCTCAGCAGTGGCTCCTCTTCGTCTTGGAAAGATGTGACCAGTGGGGTGCCACAGGGTTCTGTCCTGGGCCCAGTGCTATTCAACATCTTTATCAATGACTTAGATGAGGGAATTAGGGGCATACTTATCAAATTTGCAGATGACACCAAATTGGGAGGAGTAGCTAATACCCTAGAGGACAGGATCAAAATTCAGAATGACCTGGATAGACTGGAGAGCTGGGCCAAAGCTAACAAAATGAAATTCAATACGGAGAAATGTAAAGTACTGCATTTAGGGCGGAAAAATGAAATGCATAAATATAGGATGGGAGAGACCTGGCTGAATGAGACTACGTGCAAAAGGGATCTAGGAGTCCTAGTAGACCACAAGTTGAACATGAGCCAACAGTGTGATGCAGCAGCTAAAAAGGCCAATGCAATTTTGGGCTGTATCAATAGAAGTATAGTGTCTAGATCAAGGGAAGTAATAGTGCCACTCTATTCTGCCTTGGTCAGACCTCACTTAGAATACTGTGTCCAGTTCTGGGCACCACAATTCAGAAAGGATATTGACAAATTGGAGCGTGTCCAGAGAAGGGCAACTAAAATGGTGAAAGGTCTGGAAACAATGCCTTATGAGGAGAGACTTAGGGAGCTGGGTATGTTTAGCCTGGAAAAAAGACGGTTTAGAGGCGATATGATAGCCCTGTTTAAGTATTTGAAGGGATGTCACGCTGAGGATGGAGCAGGCTTGTTTTCTGCTGCTCCAGAGACTGGAACACGGAGCAATGGGTGCAAGCTCCAGGAACAGAGATTCCACCTCAACATTAGGAGGAACTTTTTGACAGTAAGAGCTGTTCGGCAGTGGAACGCACTCCCTCGGAGCGTGGTGGGGTCTCCTTCCTTGGAGGTCTTTAAACAGAGGCTGGATGGCCATCTGTCGGGGATGCTTTGATTGTGATTTCCTGCGTGGCAGGGGGGTTGGACTGGATGGCCCTCGTGGTCTCTTCCAACTCTGCAATTCTATGATTCTATGATTCTATGAAATGAAGTTGTTGCCAAATTTTTACCTCTTTCTTGAAATTGAGAAGATGAAACAGATGGGTTCACAGAAGCACATGCTTATCCAGATAACAGAGAATACCCCAGCAACATGAAAACAAAGGACAGACAGCTCCAGAATGTCAGATGTTCACTGATCTGTGTATGTGTACCTGAGTGTGGTCAGGAACAACAGTAATCGTGATGGATGACTTTTTCCAGTAAACATGCTTTAATAATACTTTCTCTAAAGGTTTAACTTCTGCACGAGGAAACACCAGTATTAATAAATGAACTCGTCCCTCCTGCATTTTGTTTTGGAGTATGTACACATGTTGTTTTGTTTTGGCCAACAAAATAATGCAAGCAACTGACCAAAACTGGGATTGCAGAGCCTTTCTGATTGTTGTCCTTGCTGACATTTTCATATGTAAAGCAATTTAAAATCTGAATTGATTAGCTTAACCTCTGGCTCTAGAGATAAAAATAATTTGCTTTGACTAGTGGCGCATTGGGCTACATCTGGCAAACCTGATATTGCAGTGACCTCCGAGCCAAAATATACAGAGCTGTCACATTATTTTCAAAGCCCGGAGCCACTTGGCTTATTGTAAGTAAAGTTTACCTTCAAATAGCCTGTAAATATAGAGGGTTCCTTCTAGGTTGTAAGAATATCACTTGAGACTCACAGGTCATACCCAGCAAGAACACTCTACATGGTTTTCTTGTATAAAAATTGCTAATCATTTGCTTATTTTATATTTTATATTTCCTATCAGATTCATCACTGGTTCTCCTATAACACCATAGTTACACAGTCGTATGTCTATATTTCAAGTGATATTTCTTTCAGAAGGTTCCAACCCGGGGCATGCCAAGAAAGAGAGTGGCTGGGTTCATCCACCATGGCACACATTACTATTGTTGGGGGACTAATATTTATACCTGATTTCATAACCTGAAGGGGTACTCTGAGTAAGGCAGAGCATGGATGGCTTTCCCATGGGATAGACAAAGGAAACCAAAACTCAGCTGATTGTGTAAATGGCTGGGAAACAGGAATTGATTGGTTTACGACAACCTCACAAGTTTGTACAGGATGTGGTATAGGAAGGACTTCCATATGAATAGATTTGGGAATGGCCACTTAATTGTTAGATTGAATAAATCATTGCTGAGACACCCAGGGCTGGAAGAAAAGGATTAGCAAACTCCTTAACAACTGTGTTTAATAAGGGGCTTCTGCACAATCCTAATTTGGGCTTTCTTGCCATAATATTTCTAAGACACCTCCCAGGACTTCCAACTGACCTTTGGTTTGCCCCAGCCAACCTGACCCTGAAAATATTTGCAATTATGAAATATCATGGGAAGGGGGTAGCAGGGCACGCTAACAGGATAGAATCACAGAATCGTAGGACATTTTCAGACACGTTTTACTGCGCTAGATGCTTTCAGGAGAGCTTCAGCGCTGCCGTGTGGCAGGGACTCCATTTCAGACGACGACGACCCTCTGGCAACATCATCAGTGTCACTTCCATGTAGGATTGGAGGCGGCTGAGCCATATTTCGCCAGATTTTATTCACGGAAGTTGTCCATGAATAAAATATGGCACGGCCATCTCCAATCTGACACAGAAGTGACACAGACGATTTCACCAGAAGGACAGTGTAATCCGAAATGGAGTCCCTGCCGTGCGGCAGCACCGAAGCTCTCCCAAAAGCTTCTAGCGCAGTAAGATGTGTCTGAAAATGTCCATAGAGTTAGAAGAGACCACAAGAGCAATCCAGTCCAACCTCCTGCCATGCAAGAATACACAATCAAATCATTCCTGACACATAGCTGTCCAGCCTCTGTTTAAAATCCTCCAAAGAAGGAGATTCCACCACACTACAAGGCAGTGTATTCCACTTCTGAACAGCTCTTACTGTCAGGAAGTTCTTCCTAATGTTTAGGTGAAATGTTTAATTCTTTAAAATCTTGATTTGAATCTCTGTGTACTCAGTCCTATTAGTGCTGAAGTAGGGTTGCCACTTCGTTTTTCCTGAGAGGCATCTTGAAAACCTTCATGGCATGGACTATAATTCTGGAGATCAGGGTCTGAATTCCTGCTTGGCCATGAAAACCCACTGGATGACCATGGCCAAATCACACCCTCTCAACTCTCAGCAAACCATGTGATAGGTTCACCTAAGGGTCTCCATAAGTCAGAAATGAGTTGAAGGCACACAACAACATAGGCAGATACAACACCAGCTTGTGCATGTTAGGAATAACTGTACCTATTGAATCTGGCAAGAAAAAATGGGAGAGAATTTGATTTCTTTATGAAGAATTTGCCCAAACCCACACATTTCCTCATATCTGGGATGGAAAACATTTGAGGATGTGAAACTGGTAGATTTTCCCATCTCCACCAAAGACACTGGGCAGGAACTTGGTTGTCCAGTTAGGGGTGGGACCAGCTCTGTCATGGGCTTGGTGAGATGGTCACCTCAGGTTGTAAAGTGCTGTGGAAATTTGCCACTTCTACTATGCCCCAACAGCTGCTTCTGATTCTCACAAGTCTCCAGAACCACGGTTTTACTTTGCTTGCAGTCTGCCCCTCCCAAAGAAGGAGGAGGCAGAGGCAACAGCAGTCCCCACAGCTCTGCTGCTGTCATTGGCTGGTTCTGTGGTGTAGTGAGTATGGCACACGTGATCCCCCCTCAAGTTTCTCCTACTGACCCTGTGGACCCACAGAGCCAGGCCTTCAGGAGACAACTGGCCCTGCACAACCACAAGTTGAAAGCCCAAGAAGTAACTTTTCCTAAGCTGTGGTATTAACTGCATCAAAAATTGTTTAAAAGCTACCCTGACCAAATGCTGACAAATCTTACTACGGTTAGCTCTTCACATTTACGGATTTAATTTTTGCGGATTTGATTATTTGTGGATTATTTGCTGCTGCCCTGGCTGCTGTCCTATGCCATTTAGGGACTGCAAGCCTCATGGGACTATAGAGATTATCATATGCACTAAATATGGTGTCATTATGATGCCAGGAGATCGCTAAAGGGCTTCCTTCTCAGTTCTCCTCTTGTAAGGCTCCTGTTCTGCTGCTGTTCTGCCAGTACTGCTTTTTATTAATGGGAGAAACCATGAATGGATCCCCTGTTCTGTTTCTGTCATGGATGTTTGTGCGATTGAAAAGGTGCTAGTTTTGCTGGTGAGATCCCAGCATCAATGGGAGGTCCCTGCCAGAACACTTCCTGGTGAGATTGGGACATCCAGGTAAGTGACACACCTTTTTGTACCCTCCGCAGGTTACTTGTAACGGTTTAAGTTTTGGGCTTGCTGTCACTTTTTTGCTTGTATTTTTCTTTTTGATTTTCCTGTGATCTTGTCTTCTTGTGAGAACTGGCAGGATTTCATTCCAGGAAGTGAATGGAGCTCCGTTAGAGCTCCATTCACTCCTGAGCTGCCCTGTCGCATGAATAAGGTAGGTCTGAAAAGTCTTTTTTTTATTATTATTGTTACAGGGATGGGAGAGGGGCGGGATAGGAGATTGTGGTACAGGAACACTTTTTTCATTCCTGTCTGATAATCTCCTGAGAGAGACTGCAAACATGCAGCAAGTTTTGTATGTCTCCAATAGAAATGTAGGGCAGCAGCAGTGGGGGCAAACCCCACCAGCTGCCAGCTTCTGCTTTGTGGAGGAGCCCTCCCACCTCAAAGGCATCTGCGGTTGGTTGAATCTGTAGATAGTACTTTGTGTGTGTGTGTTAAATATGTTTTTTTTTGGGGGGGGGGTAAATATATTTGTGGTTTTTCCACTTTTGCGCGTGTCCTGCACCCCTAACCCCAGCTAATGTGGAGGGCCAACTGTAACTGGTTCCCAGCCAGCATTCCTTTCTTTTGCTTTGGACAGCTAATAATAGTCAAACATTTGGAGGGATGAAATAAACAAATGAGGACATCATGAAGCAAAGAAAATATCATTGATGTTAATATAGCTTCTGATACTTCTTCCAGGAGAAAATAAGACATATGTGACATGAAGCTATATATTTGGTGTGAGTTTCCTTAGAAAGATCTCACTGTTTATTTAGACAAACCTGGAAGAAAGTTCTTTGGAGCTGGAAGAAAGATGGACTATTCCTATTTTATTGGGGACTGGAGATGTTGACTGATTAAGAGGTCAGCCTACCACCACAATAAACTTTCATAGGAGTCCTTTGTTGTAAGGATTGATTGCAGCAATCATAGCTCAAGACAACTTTCCTGTCAAGGAAGCAGCAACTCAGAAGGTCTTTCCTTTTTCTCTCTCTATATATTTTAAATGTGGCTATCTTGTGTGTGTGTTTAAAAAACCTCCAGCTCTTTTATAAGTTTAAGATTATATTGCTCTCTTAGCAAGTATATTATCTTATTTATTCTTTCTTAGACTTGCATGCCAACCATTCCAAAGAATCAGAGCAGAGTACAATAATATAGGATTTTAAACAACCCCAGAATTAAAAAGTACAGGGTGCCAGTCACACGACAGAAATTGTCGCGGTGCCTACCGGGACAAAGTGATCACGAATCCGTCCCTCGCTGTTTATACGATTTTTGTCACTGATAAGGATATCCCGTTTGGTGCCGTGACTGATATTTACACGTACAAGGTTCCGTTTTTAATTTTAGATTCCGAGATGGTTTATCCCGTGATTTTATTGTTTACACGTACTGGATGTCCCGTGTTTTTTTTTTTTTTGTCTGTCAATCAAAGATGCGATTACTCGTTTTTTCAAAATTTGGCCTACGTGTTTCCGTTCCCTTTTCCCGCCACAGATGCAGCGATTGGCCAAACTTTAAACAAAGAATGACGTCACATGCGCTTTTCATGCACCTCATCATTCCTGAATGGCAACATGGAGGTGGCAACTTCGGCAGCTCTGTCTACCGCTGCCCGTTTGCGCTTATCTCTTTTAGCTCTTAAGAGGCGTGTAATCCTCATGCATAGAAGAAAGATGGTCCTTATTTTCCTTCTTCTTCTCCATTCCCAAGCTATGGAAGTAACACTTTCAAGGCCACAGGTCATGTACTTTGCTGCCATCGATTCCACAGAGGTTTTGAGATTTGTTCGCCCAGACCGGAGGAAGCGTCGTTGGTGGGTGTACCCGACAACGGACGAGTGGTGGGAGAAATTTGTGATGAACATCTGGTCGGATGAACGTTGGATACTGTACTTCAGGATGCCAAGGTTCCTATTTATGCGCCTTGCCGAGCTACTACGTCATGAGATAGCAAAGTCGGACACTAACATGAGAAAAGCCATTACTGTGGAGAAGCGATTCGCTGTTGCTGTTTTCCTTCTCGCCCACCGATGCTCGTATGGAGCAGTTTCCCAGTTGTTTGGTATTGGGAGATCTACTGTGTGCAAGATTTTTGTGGAGGTCGTGCTTGCAATGGAGAAGTTACTTCTTAAGCGAACAGTGTTCCTTGGAGACCACCGAAAGGTAACTTTTTTTAATGAGTAATCGTTTAATCGGTTTTTCTGTAATACTTTCAAAGTAATTATTAGGGAGTACCCATGTATAATACTGTAATGTAAGTTCTTGAAGGTTCACCCATAGTGATTATGCACTTTACATGTATACTATGGAAACACATAAAGGAAATTTTTTTTCGTAAACAGTATTGTTTATTCGAAAAATCCTTATTCCGAATTTTCACCATCTTAATTTCTTTTATTTGTTCATTCCTTAGGTTATGGATTCCTTTGCAGCAATGGGATATCCTCAAGTTGTTGCTTGCCTGGATGGGTGCCATGTTAATATAATCCCCCCAATACGCCAAGGGGACGAATTTATTAACAGAAAGAATAGGTACAGCGTTCTTCTTCAAGGGACTTGTGACCACCGTGGGGTATTTATTGACGCGGAGATCGGTTGGAGCGGGAAGAATCACGATGCCCAAATGTTAAGGAACTCTGGGTTTTTTGAGACTATGGAAGCAGGGATCTTTGTACCTGGGAACCCAACTCTGACAATTATGGGGAAGCGGGTTGTACCACTTACTCTTGTAGATGGGGCATATCCAATAAGAAATTGGCTGTTGACACCGTATAGGGGGACTACAAATCCCAAACAGAGACTGTACAATAAGTACCACAACAAGATAAGATCAACGGTGGAGAGAAGTTTCGGCCGTTTGAAGGCGAGATGGAGAGCATTGAAATACTGTATTGAGGTTGCAGAGGAGAATGTATGTTCTGTAATATGTGCATGCGTTATTCTACACAATATATGTGAAACCAAGGGCAGTATACTTGACGATCCTAACCGGCGTGTGCAGAGGTTTGTCCTTGACACGCTTGGAGCCCCAATGGTAAATAATGATGCTAGGGAGAAGGAGAGGGGGGAGGCGGTACGTGACGCTTTAAAAGAATATTTTTGGCGGGAACATCACAGTGTGGACGGGGAGTAAGTGTATGCATGATTCTCAATTTGCTACATGTAATTGATAACTTCTGGTTATGACCAATAAAGATAAATAATCATTTTTTGTTCCTGCTGTTTCTTCGCATGGCAGCATGTTCTTAATACCCTTTTTAAAAGCTGAAAAGGCATTGCCGTTGCAGGTTTCTGTTATGGAATATATACAGCATGCAAGACAATAGGAGTGGAAATTGTCTCTGAAAAGTAGGCCAAACTTGATACAAATGAATTGTTAGGCAAGCAACCACAACTGATACATTGTTGCGGATTCGGCGGTTGAAGGAATTGGCGGGTTTTTGGAAGGGATTACTCTTTCTGGTAAAGGATCCAGACACTGCCTTATAGCCTCAAAGAGTATCCTCCGCAAATAAACCAATCGATTAGCACAAACTACTTAAATTTTGAATTGTTTTGAAAGCTCAAAACTCTATAGGCTTATGGCAGAAATGTAACGGTCAACGCGGTAAGTTATAAACTCGAGTTTTCGCACCCCGCCACATGGCGGTACGATGGCCGAAGGGGGGAGAGGACGTATCCGGCCGGAAGGGTGCATCGCCTACTGGGGCACCAGGGAGACCAACTTGATGTTGGAGTCCCTGGCCCAGCAGGTCGGTGCGCCGGCCCGGCTGATGCGGTCCTCAAACCGGAGGAACCGCAACTTCTTTTTAGAGGCAGCGCGGTTCCTCCGGTCGAGGGGCTACTTGCGTACTGGCCTCCAATGCCGCTCAAAATTTAAGACCCTTAAGGGCAAGTTCTATGCGGCATTGGAGGCCAGTGACGGTAGCCCACCCCCCCGTAGGCGCCCGCCGTTTTATGCCGTCCTGCACGACATGTGGGTCCGTGCAGGGCGGCCAAGCTGGCGAGACAGGCTCCCCAGAGGTAAGCACATCCCAGACATAAATTGCAATAATGGGTATGTGTGTGTATGGGTGTTAGTTCTTGTTATGCTAAAGTAATAACTTCCCCTTCTATATGTTTATACAGCGGTTCGGATCCAGAGACGGGCCGCTGGGGAGCCTGTATCTGAGTCATCCTCAGGAGAGGAGCAGGCAGGCCCGGCACCTGTTGCACCCCCCCCCCCCAAGGTAACGTTTGCAGAAATAAAAAACTGCCCTACTAATAATGTAATGTGAATAATGTGTAGGACCGTCCATATCTGTGTGATGTTAAGTGCTGCTGCATTATCTTTAAAGGTCCCCAAGATGCGCAGGAGGCAGCTGCTCAGCTGGCAGGCCTCAATATTATTGCAAGGATTGAGGAACTAGGTAAATAGTTCTTATTTAGTGAAAATTGAAACTAATTAGTATTCACATACTTCTGTTGCAGCACACTAATACATTACCTTTCTTTAACATTGCAGGGCGCACACTAAGGGAGGAGATAAGGGACCTTGGAAGGAGGGTGCAAGCGATCGAGGAAAGGCTTGCACTGTAAATAATGTAAATATTGTAAATTGTTGTATTGTAAATATTGTAGATATTATCATTGTACATAGCCCTATTCCACTGTAAAGTATTTAAATACCCGCATCCTTGTACATTTGCCCTTCCCTTGATGAACAGTCCTGCAAAATGTAAATAATGTATATATATATATGTGTGTGTGTGTGTGTGTAAATATTTTAAAAAAGTTTCTTGAAAAACATAAACTGTTTATTGTTTGCACAACATAACACCTGTTTTTTTTGTATCTATTACCATAAACTACACAGCAACACAGAGTTAGAACAATCAAGGGAAATAATGAATGTAAAAATACTTTCATTTTTGAGGTAGATAACTGCTGTTAAATTTAAAGCTAATTATTACAACCGTGCATTCCCTCCCACTCAAAACTTCCAGACATATCTTACTGTTTAATAGTGCCCCTACAGTGACAAGGGAATTTTTTTCTTAATCACCCTTGTTGGTCTGAGCGCATTTAAAGTACTAGGAATTTTTTTGTTTGTGGGTGTTTCACCCTTTTCGACAACATAATTTTCCTTTTCAGCATCAGAAACATTGTTAGTGGTGTTATTTCTCCTTTCAACGACACGTTTCTTCACACTACCAATTGATCTAATATGAGATACCAATTCACCAAAAAGGTCATTCTGTCGTTGAATTTCTTTTAACATCCTCTCTGATTCATCAACAGAATGCTCATAAAATTTTTGTAGGTAACCATGCAAAGACTGTGTTTGCTCTTTGGAAACTTTTTCTATCCGGGTAGCAAACAAATCTGCCACAGATCTTGTATTCGCCATCATCTGTTCAACATCTGAAGAACGTTTTTTTCTCCGAAATAATGCCAATCTCTCAGCGGGGGATAAAGTGGCAGTCGGGTTACTCAAGGCCGCGGCTGTTGGAAAACAAAAAAAATTAAGTCATTGTTTTTTTTGGGGCCACAGCAGTGGAAGGTGTACGTAATTCCCAGCCCAATACTGCTTGGACGCGTACCGTTTCTTGCAGGTGTTGTTGACCACACAGTGTCAATTTCCTCCACAACAACAGTAGTGTTTTCCTGGGTTTCATTTACCACCCCGGTTTCCTCTCCCTCCTCAGTTAGGGCTAGATCCACAGTTGCATCTTCAGAGTTCTGGGTGGGAGATATTTCAGGGTGCCAGTCACACGACAGAAATTGTCGCGGTGCCTACCGGGACAAAGTGATCACGAATCCGTCCCTCGCTGTTTATACGATTTTTGTCACTGATAAGGATATCCCGTTTGGTGCCGTGACTGATATTTACACGTACAAGGTTCCGTTTTTAATTTTAGATTCCGAGATGGTTTATCCCATGATTTTATTGTTTACACGTACTGGATGTCCCGTGTTTTTTTTTTTTTTTTGTCTGTCAATCAAAGATGCGATTACTCGTTTTTTCAAAATTTGGCCTACGTGTTTCCGTTCCCTTTTCCCGCCACAGATGCAGCGATTGGCCAAACTTTAAACAAAGAATGACGTCACATGCGCTTTTCATGCACCTCATCATTCCTGAATGGCAACATGGAGGTGGCAACTTCGGCAGCTCTGTCTACCGCTGCCCGTTTGCGCTTATCTCTTTTAGCTCTTAAGAGGCGTGTAATCCTCATGCATAGAAGAAAGATGGTCCTTATTTTCCTTCTTCTTCTCCATTCCCAAGCTATGGAAGTAACACTTTCAAGGCCACAGGTCATGTACTTTGCTGCCATCGATTCCACAGAGGTTTTGAGATTTGTTCGCCCAGACCGGAGGAAGCGTCGTTGGTGGGTGTACCCGACAACGGACGAGTGGTGGGAGAAATTTGTGATGAACATCTGGTCGGATGAACGTTGGATACTGTACTTCAGGATGCCAAGGTTCCTATTTATGCGCCTTGCCGAGCTACTACGTCATGAGATAGCAAAGTCGGACACTAACATGAGAAAAGCCATTACTGTGGAGAAGCGATTCGCTGTTGCTGTTTTCCTTCTCGCCCACCGATGCTCGTATGGAGCAGTTTCCCAGTTGTTTGGTATTGGGAGATCTACTGTGTGCAAGATTTTTGTGGAGGTCGTGCTTGCAATGGAGAAGTTACTTCTTAAGCGAACAGTGTTCCTTGGAGACCACCGAAAGGTAACTTTTTTAAATGAGTAATCGTTTAATCGGTTTTTCTGTAATACTTTCAAAGTAATTATTAGGGAGTACCCATGTATAATACTGTAATGTAAGTTCTTGAAGGTTCACCCATAGTGATTATGCACTTTACATGTATACTATGGAAACACATAAAGGAAATTTTTTTTCGTAAACAGTATTGTTTATTCGAAAAATCCTTATTCCGAATTTTCACCATCTTAATTTCTTTTATTTGTTCATTCCTTAGGTTATGGATTCCTTTGCAGCAATGGGATATCCTCAAGTTGTTGCTTGCCTGGATGGGTGCCATGTTAATATAATCCCCCCAATACGCCAAGGGGACGAATTTATTAACAGAAAGAATAGGTACAGCGTTCTTCTTCAAGGGACTTGTGACCACCGTGGGGTATTTATTGACGCGGAGATCGGTTGGAGCGGGAAGAATCACGATGCCCAAATGTTAAGGAACTCTGGGTTTTTTGAGACTATGGAAGCAGGGATCTTTGTACCTGGGAACCCAACTCTGACAATTATGGGGAAGCGGGTTGTACCACTTACTCTTGTAGATGGGGCATATCCAATAAGAAATTGGCTGTTGACACCGTATAGGGGGACTACAAATCCCAAACAGAGACTGTACAATAAGTACCACAACAAGATAAGATCAACGGTGGAGAGAAGTTTCGGCCGTTTGAAGGCGAGATGGAGAGCATTGAAATACTGTATTGAGGTTGCAGAGGAGAATGTATGTTCTGTAATATGTGCATGCGTTATTCTACACAATATATGTGAAACCAAGGGCAGTATACTTGACGATCCTAACCGGCGTGTGCAGAGGTTTGTCCTTGACACGCTTGGAGCCCCAATGGTAAATAATGATGCTAGGGAGAAGGAGAGGGGGGAGGCGGTACGTGACGCTTTAAAAGAATATTTTTGGCGGGAACATCACAGTGTGGACGGGGAGTAAGTGTATGCATGATTCTCAATTTGCTACATGTAATTGATAACTTCTGGTTATGACCAATAAAGATAAATAATCATTTTTTGTTCCTGCTGTTTCTTCGCATGGCAGCATGTTCTTAATACCCTTTTTAAAAGCTGAAAAGGCATTGCCGTTGCAGGTTTCTGTTATGGAATATATACAGCATGCAAGACAATAGGAGTGGAAATTGTCTCTGAAAAGTAGGCCAAACTTGATACAAATGAATTGTTAGGCAAGCAACCACAACTGATACATTGTTGCGGATTCGGCGGTTGAAGGAATTGGCGGGTTTTTGGAAGGGATTACTCTTTCTGGTAAAGGATCCAGACACTGCCTTATAGCCTCAAAGAGTATCCTCCGCAAATAAACCAATCGATTAGCACAAACTACTTAAATTTTGAATTGTTTTGAAAGCTCAAAACTCTATAGGCTTATGGCAGAAATGTAACGGTCAACGCGGTAAGTTATAAACTCGAGTTTTCGCACCCCGCCACATGGCGGTACGATGGCCGAAGGGGGGAGAGGACGTATCCGGCCGGAAGGGTGCATCGCCTACTGGGGCACCAGGGAGACCAACTTGATGTTGGAGTCCCTGGCCCAGCAGGTCGGTGCGCCGGCCCGGCTGATGCGGTCCTCAAACCGGAGGAACCGCAACTTCTTTTTAGAGGCAGCGCGGTTCCTCCGGTCGAGGGGCTACTTGCGTACTGGCCTCCAATGCCGCTCAAAATTTAAGACCCTTAAGGGCAAGTTCTATGCGGCATTGGAGGCCAGTGACGGTAGCCCACCCCCCCGTAGGCGCCCGCCGTTTTATGCCGTCCTGCACGACATGTGGGTCCGTGCAGGGCGGCCAAGCTGGCGAGACAGGCTCCCCAGAGGTAAGCACATCCCAGACATAAATTGCAATAATGGGTATGTGTGTGTATGGGTGTTAGTTCTTGTTATGCTAAAGTAATAACTTCCCCTTCTATATGTTTATACAGCGGTTCGGATCCAGAGACGGGCCGCTGGGGAGCCTGTATCTGAGTCATCCTCAGGAGAGGAGCAGGCAGGCCCGGCACCTGTTGCACCCCCCCCCAAGGTAACGTTTGCAGAAATAAAAAACTGCCCTACTAATAATGTAATGTGAATAATGTGTAGGACCGTCCATATCTGTGTGATGTTAAGTGCTGCTGCATTATCTTTAAAGGTCCCCAAGATGCGCAGGAGGCAGCTGCTCAGCTGGCAGGCCTCAATATTATTGCAAGGATTGAGGAACTAGGTAAATAGTTCTTATTTAGTGAAAATTGAAACTAATTAGTATTCACATACTTCTGTTGCAGCACACTAATACATTACCTTTCTTTAACATTGCAGGGCGCACACTAAGGGAGGAGATAAGGGACCTTGGAAGGAGGGTGCAAGCGATCGAGGAAAGGCTTGCACTGTAAATAATGTAAATATTGTAAATTGTTGTATTGTAAATATTGTAGATATTATCATTGTACATAGCCCTATTCCACTGTAAAGTATTTAAATACCCGCATCCTTGTACATTTGCCCTTCCCTTGATGAACAGTCCTGCAAAATGTAAATAATGTATATATATATATGTGTGTGTGTGTGTGTGTAAATATTTTAAAAAAGTTTCTTGAAAAACATAAACTGTTTATTGTTTGCACAACATAACACCTGTTTTTTTTGTATCTATTACCATAAACTACACAGCAACACAGAGTTAGAACAATCAAGGGAAATAATGAATGTAAAAATACTTTCATTTTTGAGGTAGATAACTGCTGTTAAATTTAAAGCTAATTATTACAACCGTGCATTCCCTCCCACTCAAAACTTCCAGACATATCTTACTGTTTAATAGTGCCCCTACAGTGACAAGGGAATTTTTTTCTTAATCACCCTTGTTGGTCTGAGCGCATTTAAAGTACTAGGAATTTTTTTGTTTGTGGGTGTTTCACCCTTTTCGACAACATAATTTTCCTTTTCAGCATCAGAAACATTGTTAGTGGTGTTATTTCTCCTTTCAACGACACGTTTCTTCACACTACCAATTGATCTAATATGAGATACCAATTCACCAAAAAGGTCATTCTGTCGTTGAATTTCTTTCAACATCCTCTCTGATTCATCAACAGAATGCTCATAAAATTTTTGTAGGTAACCATGCAAAGACTGTGTTTGCTCTTTGGAAACTTTTTCTATCCGGGTAGCAAACAAATCTGCCACAGATCTTGTATTCGCCATCATCTGTTCAACATCTGAAGAACGTTTTTTTCTCCGAAATAATGCCAATCTCTCAGCGGGGGATAAAGTGGCAGTCGGGTTACTCAAGGCCGCGGCTGTTGGAAAACAAAAAAAATTAAGTCATTGTTTTTTTTGGGGCCACAGCAGTGGAAGGTGTACGTAATTCCCAGCCCAATACTGCTTGGACGCGTACCGTTTCTTGCAGGTGTTGTTGACCACACAGTGTCAATTTCCTCCACAACAACAGTAGTGTTTTCCTGGGTTTCATTTACCACCCCGTTTTCCTCTCCCTCCTCAGTTAGGGCTAGATCCACAGTTGCATCTTCAGAGTTCTGGGTGGGAGATATTTCAGGGTGCCAGTCACACGACAGAAATTGTCGCGGTGCCTACCGGGACAAAGTGATCACGAATCCGTCCCTCGCTGTTTATACGATTTTTGTCACTGATAAGGATATCCCGTTTGGTGCCGTGACTGATATTTACACGTACAAGGTTCCGTTTTTAATTTTAGATTCCGAGATGGTTTATCCCGTGATTTTATTGTTTACACGTACTGGATGTCCCGTGTTTTTTTTTTTTTTTGTCTGTCAATCAAAGATGCGATTACTCGTTTTTTCAAAATTTGGCCTACGTGTTTCCGTTCCCTTTTCCCGCCACAGATGCAGCGATTGGCCAAACTTTAAACAAAGAATGACGTCACATGCGCTTTTCATGCACCTCATCATTCCTGAATGGCAACATGGAGGTGGCAACTTCGGCAGCTCTGTCTACCGCTGCCCGTTTGCGCTTATCTCTTTTAGCTCTTAAGAGGCGTGTAATCCTCATGCATAGAAGAAAGATGGTCCTTATTTTCCTTCTTCTTCTCCATTCCCAAGCTATGGAAGTAACACTTTCAAGGCCACAGGTCATGTACTTTGCTGCCATCGATTCCACAGAGGTTTTGAGATTTGTTCGCCCAGACCGGAGGAAGCGTCGTTGGTGGGTGTACCCGACAACGGACGAGTGGTGGGAGAAATTTGTGATGAACATCTGGTCGGATGAACGTTGGATACTGTACTTCAGGATGCCAAGGTTCCTATTTATGCGCCTTGCCGAGCTACTACGTCATGAGATAGCAAAGTCGGACACTAACATGAGAAAAGCCATTACTGTGGAGAAGCGATTCGCTGTTGCTGTTTTCCTTCTCGCCCACCGATGCTCGTATGGAGCAGTTTCCCAGTTGTTTGGTATTGGGAGATCTACTGTGTGCAAGATTTTTGTGGAGGTCGTGCTTGCAATGGAGAAGTTACTTCTTAAGCGAACAGTGTTCCTTGGAGACCACCGAAAGGTAACTTTTTTTAATGAGTAATCGTTTAATCGGTTTTTCTGTAATACTTTCAAAGTAATTATTAGGGAGTACCCATGTATAATACTGTAATGTAAGTTCTTGAAGGTTCACCCATAGTGATTATGCACTTTACATGTATACTATGGAAACACATAAAGGAAATTTTTTTTCGTAAACAGTATTGTTTATTCGAAAAATCCTTATTCCGAATTTTCACCATCTTAATTTCTTTTATTTGTTCATTCCTTAGGTTATGGATTCCTTTGCAGCAATGGGATATCCTCAAGTTGTTGCTTGCCTGGATGGGTGCCATGTTAATATAATCCCCCCAATACGCCAAGGGGACGAATTTATTAACAGAAAGAATAGGTACAGCGTTCTTCTTCAAGGGACTTGTGACCACCGTGGGGTATTTATTGACGCGGAGATCGGTTGGAGCGGGAAGAATCACGATGCCCAAATGTTAAGGAACTCTGGGTTTTTTGAGACTATGGAAGCAGGGATCTTTGTACCTGGGAACCCAACTCTGACAATTATGGGGAAGCGGGTTGTACCACTTACTCTTGTAGATGGGGCATATCCAATAAGAAATTGGCTGTTGACACCGTATAGGGGGACTACAAATCCCAAACAGAGACTGTACAATAAGTACCACAACAAGATAAGATCAACGGTGGAGAGAAGTTTCGGCCGTTTGAAGGCGAGATGGAGAGCATTGAAATACTGTATTGAGGTTGCAGAGGAGAATGTATGTTCTGTAATATGTGCATGCGTTATTCTACACAATATATGTGAAACCAAGGGCAGTATACTTGACGATCCTAACCGGCGTGTGCAGAGGTTTGTCCTTGACACGCTTGGAGCCCCAATGGTAAATAATGATGCTAGGGAGAAGGAGAGGGGGGAGGCGGTACGTGACGCTTTAAAAGAATATTTTTGGCGGGAACATCACAGTGTGGACGGGGAGTAAGTGTATGCATGATTCTCAATTTGCTACATGTAATTGATAACTTCTGGTTATGACCAATAAAGATAAATAATCATTTTTTGTTCCTGCTGTTTCTTCGCATGGCAGCATGTTCTTAATACCCTTTTTAAAAGCTGAAAAGGCATTGCCGTTGCAGGTTTCTGTTATGGAATATATACAGCATGCAAGACAATAGGAGTGGAAATTGTCTCTGAAAAGTAGGCCAAACTTGATACAAATGAATTGTTAGGCAAGCAACCACAACTGATACATTGTTGCGGATTCGGCGGTTGAAGGAATTGGCGGGTTTTTGGAAGGGATTACTCTTTCTGGTAAAGGATCCAGACACTGCCTTATAGCCTCAAAGAGTATCCTCCGCAAATAAACCAATCGATTAGCACAAACTACTTAAATTTTGAATTGTTTTGAAAGCTCAAAACTCTATAGGCTTATGGCAGAAATGTAACGGTCAACGCGGTAAGTTATAAACTCGAGTTTTCGCACCCCGCCACATGGCGGTACGATGGCCGAAGGGGGGAGAGGACGTATCCGGCCGGAAGGGTGCATCGCCTACTGGGGCACCAGGGAGACCAACTTGATGTTGGAGTCCCTGGCCCAGCAGGTCGGTGCGCCGGCCCGGCTGATGCGGTCCTCAAACCGGAGGAACCGCAACTTCTTTTTAGAGGCAGCGCGGTTCCTCCGGTCGAGGGGCTACTTGCGTACTGGCCTCCAATGCCGCTCAAAATTTAAGACCCTTAAGGGCAAGTTCTATGCGGCATTGGAGGCCAGTGACGGTAGCCCACCCCCCCGTAGGCGCCCGCCGTTTTATGCCGTCCTGCACGACATGTGGGTCCGTGCAGGGCGGCCAAGCTGGCGAGACAGGCTCCCCAGAGGTAAGCACATCCCAGACATAAATTGCAATAATGGGTATGTGTGTGTATGGGTGTTAGTTCTTGTTATGCTAAAGTAATAACTTCCCCTTCTATATGTTTATACAGCGGTTCGGATCCAGAGACGGGCCGCTGGGGAGCCTGTATCTGAGTCATCCTCAGGAGAGGAGCAGGCAGGCCCGGCACCTGTTGCACCCCCCCCCCAAGGTAACGTTTGCAGAAATAAAAAACTGCCCTACTAATAATGTAATGTGAATAATGTGTAGGACCGTCCATATCTGTGTGATGTTAAGTGCTGCTGCATTATCTTTAAAGGTCCCCAAGATGCGCAGGAGGCAGCTGCTCAGCTGGCAGGCCTCAATATTATTGCAAGGATTGAGGAACTAGGTAAATAGTTCTTATTTAGTGAAAATTGAAACTAATTAGTATTCACATACTTCTGTTGCAGCACACTAATACATTACCTTTCTTTAACATTGCAGGGCGCACACTAAGGGAGGAGATAAGGGACCTTGGAAGGAGGGTGCAAGCGATCGAGGAAAGGCTTGCACTGTAAATAATGTAAATATTGTAAATTGTTGTATTGTAAATATTGTAGATATTATCATTGTACATAGCCCTATTCCACTGTAAAGTATTTAAATACCCGCATCCTTGTACATTTGCCCTTCCCTTGATGAACAGTCCTGCAAAATGTAAATAATGTATATATATATATGTGTGTGTGTGTGTGTGTAAATATTTTAAAAAAGTTTCTTGAAAAACATAAACTGTTTATTGTTTGCACAACATAACACCTGTTTTTTTTGTATCTATTACCATAAACTACACAGCAACACAGAGTTAGAACAATCAAGGGAAATAATGAATGTAAAAATACTTTCATTTTTGAGGTAGATAACTGCTGTTAAATTTAAAGCTAATTATTACAACCGTGCATTCCCTCCCACTCAAAACTTCCAGACATATCTTACTGTTTAATAGTGCCCCTACAGTGACAAGGGAATTTTTTTCTTAATCACCCTTGTTGGTCTGAGCGCATTTAAAGTACTAGGAATTTTTTTGTTTGTGGGTGTTTCACCCTTTTCGACAACATAATTTTCCTTTTCAGCATCAGAAACATTGTTAGTGGTGTTATTTCTCCTTTCAACGACACGTTTCTTCACACTACCAATTGATCTAATATGAGATACCAATTCACCAAAAAGGTCATTCTGTCGTTGAATTTCTTTTAACATCCTCTCTGATTCATCAACAGAATGCTCATAAAATTTTTGTAGGTAACCATGCAAAGACTGTGTTTACTCTTTGGAAACTTTTTCTATCCGGGTAGCAAACAAATCTGCCACAGATCTTGTATTCGCCATCATCTGTTCAACATCTGAAGAACGTTTTTTTCTCCGAAATAATGCCAATCTCTCAGCGGGGGATAAAGTGGCAGTCGGGTTACTCAAGGCCGTGGCTGTTGGAAAACAAAAAAAATTAAGTCATTGTTTTTTTTGGGGCCACAGCAGTGGAAGGTGTACGTAATTCCCAGCCCAATACTGCTTGGACGCGTACCGTTTCTTGCAGGTGTTGTTGACCACACAGTGTCAATTTCCTCCACAACAACAGTAGTGTTTTCCTGGGTTTCATTTACCACCCCGTTTTCCTCTCCCTCCTCAGTTAGGGCTAGATCCACAGTTGCATCTTCAGAGTTCTGGGTGGGAGATATTTCTGGTTTAAAAGTAGAACACAGAAAAAAAATGCGTTATTCCTATTGATGCAGTTATGCTGTGTAGATAACATGTAGCTGTCGGTATTCCACAGTGTAAGAGGGGGACAGATAGATTACACCCTTCTTTATGTAAAATACTGGAGGCGCCATTGCAAACGTGCAAAGGTGCACGCATCCCTTTTTAGTTCCAGGGCACAGAAACAAAAGAGTGCCATTTGGCTTTTACAGCCCTAATTAGCATAACACAAAGTTGAAACCACAACACAGCACATCCGAAACTCGATGTTGTAAACATGGAATAGTAAGGGTACGCTTGATAACATAAAAATATGTACAGGTACTGTTAATCAAACTAGCAAGAAACATTAAACAAGTATTTTTTAGAAGATGTTTAATCGAACAATTAAGCAGCCGTGTTTGCACATTTATTTACAAACCTCACCAATCAGTTTTACATTGAAAAACCAGCACTGAAATACTCGGGCTACATATTAGAAGCCCAAAAAGGGGATAGCTGCATCAGGTTTGCATTGCCCAGTTGGAAAAAATAAATAAATTGCACAGACATGAAATTCATGTAATAGATTAATCGATTTTTCACATGCATTGTACATAGAGAAAAAAAAACTCACCCAGGGGTTGCGAAAACAGTTCCTCAGAGAAACCCTGTAGCATCTCTTGGGAGGATGGAGGGAATCCCTCTTCTTCAGAGATGATGGGGGCGTGATGGGGAACTGCTGACCCTCGCGGAACCCGCACAATGTCGGTGGTGCTTCCTAGCCGCTTCGGGTGGTAGTTGGCATCCCCGCCAAGAATAGCATGCAGTTCTTTATAAAAGGGCATTGTAGCCGCGCTGTTTCCACTTTTTGAATTGTGGTCAGTTACCTGGCGGTAATTTTTACGCATCAGTTTCGTCTTCGTGCGGCACTCTTCTGCGGTACGGTCATGCCCTTTCTTTTTCATTTCCTCAGCAATCTTTTCGAACAAATCTATATTTCTGTGTGATCCCCTCAGCTGCTCCTGCACCTTTTCTTCGCCCCATATAGCCAAAAGATCAACTGTTTCATTGTAGGACCACGAGATCCCACGACCACCTTTTCTGGGACGAGGTGCGCTTTCGCCGTCCATTGCCGCAACTGCTAACAGGTAAACGTGCAGCAGCAAAATGGAGAAGCATCAACTTGAAATTTTAGGGATGGCCAAAAAGGGGGCAGGTACACCACCTACTAAGTGGTCAGAGCCCGCCCACGGGTAGGGCAATTTCCGGGCATCTCCTGTACCAGAGATAAATTGTCACTGGCTGTTTACATATTCGATTTTCCGCTTCCCCCCGAGTTTTTTTTAAAATTCGGCACAACCCGCGGGATTGAAAGTCCCGCAGGTTGAGCGACAAAAGGTGGCCCCCCTTCCGAAAATCACGTGTCCGACCCGATGTACGTGTAAACTGCCGGGGATCGACACGAATTCTTCCCAGGACATTTTCATCGTGTAAACGGCACCCAGGTGAAGGATAAACACTGTTTTCTTGTGCTCCCTTCTTTCCATGTGGTTAGGCAATCCAATGACAGCCTTTTACAAAATTAGTTAGATGAGAGACATATTCAGCAACCTATCCCCAAAATAGGTTCACCACTATGGGTAGTTCCTTTAAGGTTTGGACTAAAACCCAGAACAGATTCACTGCCCCACTGACATGAGACCCACTGACCACCATGGCAGGCATTGGAGGCTTCTGGTGGGTGATAAAATTGGCTGGCTGGAAGATTCTCAAATTTGTTGTCCAAAAACATAATGTTTACAAGGGCTGGCTGGGAAAAATCTATTCAGGCACTACTACTGCTACTACTACCACTACTACTACTACTAATATGTTAATTATATTCCACCTCTCCTATGAGGATTGGGGCAGCAAACATCATTTAAAATATTATCCATAATCTACAAACATTAAAATAACATCATTAAAACCACTGTTTACCTAGTATTCCTTTGCTGCTCACCTAGGTGCAAACTGCCAAAATGTTTCCTTTAGTACCGATCCAGGTTGGCCAAGTGAGATTTATATGACAACTATATAGGGTAGACAATGGCCATCAAAGGCCATTAATTAAGAACCCCTTGCTATCAAGCTATGAACAAAGGTGTTTAGTTTTAGTCAGGCCTGAGGCTTAGCTTGTGATAAGCCGCCACACTGTGCAGATCTGAATGGTATGGTGGTGAAGGGTATGGAAATGAGACACCAAATTAAGCCAAAAGGCTAAAGAAGGAAATTTAATCATGTACAGGCTGGAGATCAAGCACTGGATTGGATAGATGAGAAGAGCTTGGAGAAGTTACTTTCTTGGACTACAGCTTCCCCAGTCCCTCAGCCATTATGGTTACTGGCCTGCTGATGGGGGATTCAGGGAACTATAGTTCCAAAAGTAATTTCTTCAAACTCTGTAGATGAAGTAATGTGAGATGAGGCATGAAATGCATGACAATGTAGGGTGGATATAGGGCAGGGCAGGTGTGAGGCAAGAACTGGAGCTTTTACTGTTAAGACAGCAGGTTGCTCAGAGTGCTGGCTCAGCCTAGAAGGATGGGTTTTACAGAGCATAGGTTGGCAATGTCAGCTGACCACCTTTACTTTGTGGCAGACCTTGGCAATAGTTAATTAACTAGTTGATTAACCTTCCAAGTTATTAATTTGTTAGAGTTTTCTACCAACATCATTCAACTCACTAGGTTTCCTAATTAACACTGAAATTAATCTCATGCTTCTGTGAGTTAATTTTAGAATGGTAGAATCATTAGAACAGGTGGTTTTTTTCCTCTGGAAAGCTCAGTAAAACAGGAAGGCCAAAGAAGAAGCACTAGGACTGGAGAAAATGCATCATGTGCTTCTGTTGTTAGGCAATAAAACCAGCAGAATAGCTGGGAAGCAATTGAAGTGTTAGAACTGGGGAACAATGGAAGAAGAATGACATTGGCTGACTTTTCCTCTTTCTCTTCCCCTCTTATTCTGCTTTCCACCCACTCCTTCATTCAGTGGGTCACATGCTTTGAGGGATTAGGTGAGGTTGGTCCCCCACCTAATCAGAAGTAAATCCCATTTGCAAACCTTCAGTGTATTTATTATTGCTTACACAGTGCTGGGCACTTGATAAATAAGACGACCCTGCCTGCTTCTGAACAGACATAGAAGGAGCATGGGTTTTGGTAAATGAATCTTTTGACTTAAAAAGCTTCAAACTCAAGAAACTTTGTCTTTTCTCTCTCCTGCCTCTTATTCTACATTTCACCCACTTCTTTAGTAGATACTGTGGTGACCCGTACACGGTCAACCCACCACCTTAACACTCTGGCTTTAGGATGGCAGTCCTAAATCCCCTTTATATACTTGACATGCTCTGAGCCTCTCCCTACTAGACTCTCCAAGTCTATTCAGTCCCTCTCTGGACCCTTAAGACCCTTCTGTGGTCAACAGACTGAAAAGTTCCCTCAGGAACTCTAAGAGCACACCCTCCCTTCGTTGTAACTCTTTCCAGTCAAACCTCAAAACAATTAACCCCCTCTCACTCTCTGTCAGGCCCCTTTTATAGCCGTGCCCAGCTGCCTTCCTATTGGCTGGGCACCTGCTGCTCTGAGATTGGCTAAAAGAGCGGCCTTTTCATCACAGATACATACTTTGAGGAGTTTGGTAAGGTTAAGTTTGGAGCCCAAGGATACAGATCTATAAATACATACTCCTATGTCTTTCTTTTAAAAAGTATACTCAGAAATAAGTCTCATTGAGCTAAATGAGCAAAACATATGTTCTACCACTGATCTTTGTACACCACATGTCTTAATAGAGTGCAGGATGGCAGAGAGCCTGTGGTGATTATGCAATGATTCAGTTGTGCAGAAAAATGTTCTGCATATGTTCAGAGGCACTTGAAACATTTTTGATAAAACAACTTGCCACTGACTGATTTTTGTAGCCAATTACTTATCACCATGCTTACAGTGGATCAGTGTCTCTAGCTGAAATTAACACATCTTTACTAACCTTTAACACAGTGGTGGAAATCATATGGCCCCCAGATGTGGTTGGACTACAGCTCTTATCAGCCCTAGCCAGCATAGCCAATAGTGAGTAATTATGGAAGTTGTGATTCTATAACATCTGTACGGCTGCATAATTCCTCTTTCTGCTTTAATATAACTTTTTATTAACGTCTAATATGGTATTGGAAGGGCAAGTAACCATTGTCGATGCTGGTGAGCATGGGAACTGGTAGAAAAAAGAGGATCAATACAGATCAGTGATAAAACTGAACTGAACAGGTTGTAAGATGGAATACTAAAAGACAGTCTGACAGTTTCCAGGTATTTTGAAGTCCCACCATCTCCATGAAACAACTGTCCCACAGTCTCCACTCCCGCCCCTGTCCCATCCCAGTACTGCCACAATCACCCTCCCCACTGCACTTGCCACCTCTCTGGTTGAAAAGGCAGCCCAGGAGTGAAAGTAGCTCTAACGGAGCTCCGTTCACTTTCTGGATTGAAATTCTGCAGATTCTTGCGAGAAGATGCGAGCATGGGAAATTAAAAAAGAAAAAGAAAAGTAACATTTAAAAAAGTGACAGCAAGCACAAAAACACACTTTAAAATGTCCAAGTAACCTGGGAAGAGTCATAACAAGTGTGTCACTTACCTGGATGTCCCAATCTCACCCGGAAGTGTTCTGGCAGGGACCTCCCATTGACGCTGGGATCTCGCCAGCATAATGGGGCACCTTGTCGCACACAGGCAAATCCGGAACACAAATGGAATGGGGGAATTATTGACGGCTTCTCGCATCAGTAAAAAGCAGCGCCAGTGGAACGGTAGCATAACGGGTGCATAATGAGGGGGGAACAACGTCATCTGATAAGGGAGCCCTTTTGCGATCTCCTGGCATTGCTGTATTGCCACTTTTGATGGGTCTGATAATCTCCAATGACTTAACTAATTAAACTAGTTATTAGTGCTGATGGTAATGAATTAATTCCCCAGTTTCTAGCGGTTAACATTATTGATTTAATTTTCAAACCAAACATTGCCAAACTGGCAACATGTAGGCCAATACATCAGTTTTGAGGGTACCTTTGCCCTATGGAGCCTGATTTGGTTGGCTGGTACAGAACAGTGCTGTAGAAAGTAAGACACTGAAGCCTAGCCATCCAGATTGTGACCCTCCCCCAGAAAACTATAGTTCTTCATCTTGTCTGTTGGAATAGCCAGAACATTCCGGGCTCCTGCTGGGATCTCATTTGTAGGGTCTCTATAAGTAAAACACTTGATGGCAAATAACCATAAGAAGAGCAATCATTTATCAATATTATTTCTACCAATAAATAATAATTTAATGATACATTACATTTCTCAGATGTTTTTTTCTAAAAACAGATTCAATACATCTTAGAAGAATGGAAATAATCTGTTTTGGTTTTAATTTTATTTATTTGTAGACAGATTTTTTTTTTTTTTTTAAAAACCCTTATTGGGAGCAGTGTTAGTTCTCCAGTGAGTATCTTTTGCATGATGTTATCTGTTTCCAAAACACACTTGTCTTATTCTCATATTATATTCTGAAGTCTATGCATGAAAAATATACATCTGTGAAAAGTTCCCATTTGACATTCAAAACAGGGTGTTTAAATCGCCATAGACATAGGAATAAAAATCTGAAAAAAACCCCAGAAAGTAAAAGGGAGAAAGGAAGTTTAGCTATACATCACGGATAAGTAGCATTTTAAGCAACAATTAACAATGGATTCTGAAGAGAGAGCATTGAATTACAAGAAACAACTCAGCACTCTTTTGTAGGAACTGGAATTCAAAGGGGTTTCCTGGGGTGTCATATTGATTGCTGGCAGCCAGCTCTGGTACCTTGAACAGTAGTAGGAAATATGATTCTGCCTACTTGACTCACTGTAAGAACTTGTAAAAATGCACAAAGTTTGATTCAGTGTGTAAAGATGAAAGAACTTGGGGGTCTAGTTTTGCATTCAAAATGATGCTTGAGTGAATGGCTGCAGTATTAGAAGAAATAAGTAAGACCAGATGGAGAAAGTCAAGTGATTTCAGAACTCAAGACACAACTATTTTTACAAGGAGTTATGTCCTTTGCTTTGTGTGTGGATGGGTCTTGATGAGACCACAAGTGGAGTAACCTTGAATTAATACTGGGACAGGTGAGAAATGTGCAAATTTTGGTAAGTTCTTATCAAAAGTAAACACAATTCTTATTCAGAATGGAAAGAAATGGAGCGGTTTTTCTTTAATGAACATGGGAGAAACTGAAACTGATGTACAGGTATTTGCTTAGCTCTTAAGAGTTTGGATCTGAATCCCTGGGTGTGTTCAACCATGAGTGCTGAGACTGTAGTTGCCACCCCACTCCAGGTTCTTGTTCATTTACTCTAATATGGCAGGTAGATATAACATTGTGGTGCTCTGCACGCTGGGAATAGTTGTACTTACTGAACTTGGCCAGTCTGGGTGAGGGAGAAATTCAATACTATAAACATTTATTAAGTTATGCAAATTTCTTATTGTTCAAAATGGAAAGTGCATGAAGATTTAAATGTTCAAATGTGGGAGAAAATCAAACTGACACAAGCAGTTATCCCTGAATCCAACACTGCTTATGTTCCTTCATCTGTAGCTAGGATCCATTTGTATTATCCAGATCCTGAAACTGTGTACAATTAATGTAATAAACATGATACTGATACTGAGTGGCAATCAATTATTTTGAGTACAGTTTGTAAAATGTTTGGACAAATAATGATGAGTCAAAGTCATGTTGGACTTTTTCAGACAAGTAAAATGCAACGGAAGCAGCCTCGCAACATTGCGAGACTGCTGCGCTGCAGGACGTCCCTTTCGGATGATGCCTGTCCCTGCCGGTACTGTTGCGATACCACAGGGACATTTGAGTGTAATATTTTGGCGATTTTTACTCACGACTTACTCACGACTTTACTCCGAAAGGGACGCCCTGCAGCGCAGCAGTCTCGCAATGTGGCGAGGCTGCTTCCGTTGCATTTTACTTATCCGAAAAAGTCCATTGTTAGTATAATGTAAAAGTGACCCCAGCAGAAGAGATTATTGTGGAAAGAAATGCTGAAGACCTCCTTCTGCAATGACTGTAACAAGACATAAGCAGGGTAGTGTGACTCGACACCTTTATATGTTACCAAGAGGATTCTGGCCTCTTGTCTTTCTGCCTTTGACAGGCCCTTTCCACATACACTGATGCTGTGAAGGCCAGACCTATCCAGGTGGTGGCCTTTGGGCTCAGTCCAGAATTTCTGATTGGCTAGAGCTGGTGTCTCAGTCTCTCAAGGGATGGCAAAATGATTTGGCCTTTTCTATGATTTATTAAGAAGGCTTCTGGGTACT
Source organism: Gambelia wislizenii (assembly GCA_030847615.1). Classification (NCBI taxonomy): domain Eukaryota; kingdom Metazoa; phylum Chordata; class Lepidosauria; order Squamata; family Crotaphytidae; genus Gambelia; species Gambelia wislizenii. Next base: position 51,723,969 of record JAUMIR010000001.1, on the reverse strand, counting down.
TTCCCTTTCTACTCTCTCTGAGCCTTGGTGGTATTGAGAAATGGCAGTGAAAGACTGGTGAAAGAAGAGAAACTGGGAAAGGTAGCCCTGCCTTGCACTTTAGATTTTTGAAAGTAAAGGTATCAGGGAAATTAAGGCTGAGATCACACATCAGGCAGGCAGAGCATAATACTCTACTAATCGGGGTCTTTGTCTTTCTCATGCAGTATCAATTGTCAAGTCCTGGGAGGGGCCATTGCAGCTGCTGTCTGATGGTGGGAAGGGGAGGCAATTCAGATGATGAACAGTTTGGAAAATAAACAAGATGACCTTGGAGATTTTCACACGGGGAAATTATTCCTTGGGGAGATCGGGAGAGAAATGGGGCTGTTCTGGTAGCAGCGCCCCGTTTTGCACGCCCCCTTCCTTCTCCCAATCTCCCATCATCTTCCCTCCATGGTGCTTCCATTGCTCTCCCGGTATCTTCCGTGATTTTATACTAACGAACAAGAGAAATGGAAGCAACATGGAGGGCAGAAGACAGGAGATTGGGAGAAGGAAGGGGGCATGCGAAACAGCGTGCTGCTACCAGAACAGCCCTGTTTCTCTCCCGATCTCCCTGGGGAATAATTTCCCCGTGTGAAAAACTCCCTTGAAGTCCTAGAGCAGGAAGGTAAATATGACTTTATAGGCATAATGGAGACTTGGTGGAAGGCTTCCCATGATTGGAACATTACAATTTAAAGGTATAACCTATTCAAAAAGAATAGATGTGGCAGAAAAGGAGGGGAAGTGACATTATATGTCAAAAACAAATTCACTTATACAGAAATCTGTGAGAATGATCAGAGTGGACCAGCTGAGAGCATTTGGGTAAAAATAAATGGAGAAATAAATAAATACAACATTGTTGTATTACTATAGTTTTACTGCAGGCCACCAAAACTAGAAGAGGTGGCCGGATGATGCTTTTTTGGAAACAAACCAAAGAAATCTCAAGGACTCAAGAATTAGTAGTTATGGGGGACTTAAATTACCCTGATATCTGCTGGAAGACTCTGCTAGGCATAGGCTCTCCAACAAACTCCTCATATTCGATGATGGCGAACCTATGACACATGTGTCACCAGTGACACGCGTAGCCATCTGTGGTGACACGCGGCTAGACCTCCCCTCCTTCCCACTGCAAACTCACCACCCTCCCTAAAGTGTCGGGCGGGGCTTCGAAGCCCTGATAACTACTTTAGGGAGGGTGGGAAAGAGGAGGAAAGTGGTGGGCGGGACTACGAAGCCCTGATCGCCACCACCACCCCTAAGGCCTGCCTGCTTGCCTGGAGCTGCCTCAGAACGGCCGGGTAAGGTGGTGGGCAGGTCAGCAGGAGTGTGCCTGGCCTCTCCCCGGCCTTCCTGAGGGGCTCCGGGGCTTTGAAGCCCTGGAGCCACCTCGGAAAGGCTGGGGAAGGTGGCGGGAGGGAGGGAGTCTGCCCGACCTCTGCCCAGCCTTCCCGAGGGGCTCCGGGGCTTTTAAGCCCTGGAGTTGCCTCAGAAAGGCCAGGGAAGGCGGCGGGTGAGCTGGCGAGCATTTTCCGAGGGGCTCCGGGGCTTCAAAGCCCTGGAATGGAATCAGAAAGGCTGGGGAAGGCAGAGGGCGGGCGGGCGGGAGTTTGCCCGGCCATCCCGAGGGGCTCTGGGGCTTCGAAGCCCTAGAGCCACCTCGGAAAGGCCGGGGAAGGCAGTTGGCGGGTGGGCAGGCGGGAGTCTGCCCAGCCTCTCTCTGGCCTTCCCAAGAGGCTCCAGGGCTTTGAAGCCCCGGAGCCATCTCAGAAAGACTGGGGAAGGTGGTTGGTGGGCTGTCGGGAGTCTGCCCGGCCTCTCCCCACCTTCTCCCTGGGAGGCTCCGGGGCTTCGAAGCCCCGGAACAGCCTCGGAAAGGCCAGGGAAGGCAGCGGGTGAGCTGGTGAGCGGGCAGGAGTCTACCCAGCCTCTCCCCGGCCTTTCTGAGGGGCTCCGGGGCTTTGAAGCCCCGGAATGGCCTTGGAAAGGCCGGGGAAAGTGGAGGGTGGGCGGGAGTCTGCCCTGCCTTCCTAAGGGACTCTAGGGCTTTGAAGTCCTGGAGCCACCTCGGAAAGGCCAGGGAAGGCAGCTGGCGGGTGGGCGGGAGTCTGCCCGGCCTCCCCCCAGCCTTCCTGAGAGGCTCCGGGGCTTCAAAGCCCCAGAACAGCCTTGGAAAGGACGGGGAAGGTGGCGGGCGGGTGGGAATCTTCCCGGCCTTCCCGAGGGGCTCCGGGGCTTTGAAGCCCTGGAGCTGCCTCGGAAATGCCGGGGAAGGCGGCGGGTGAGCTGGCGAGCGGGCAGGAGTCTGCCCGGCCTTTCCCCGGCCTTTCCGATTGGCTCCGGGGCTTCAAAGCCCTGGAATGGCCTCGGAAAGGCCGGGGAAGGCAGAGGGCGGGATGGCGGGAGTCTTCCCAGCCTTCCTGAGGGGCTCTGGGGCTTTGAAGCCCCGGAGCCACCTCGGAAAGGCCAGGAAGGCAGCTGGCGGGTGGGCAGGAGCCCACCCACCCTTTCCCCAGCCTTTCTGAGAGGCTCTGGGGCTTCGAAGCCCTGGAGCCACCTCGGAAAGGCAGGGGAAGGCGGTGCATGGGCTGGTGGGCAGGTGGGAGTCTGCCTGGCCTCTGCCTGGCCATCCCGAGGGGCTCTGGGCACCTCGGAAAGTCCGGGGAAGGCGGCGCATGGGCTGGCGGGTGGGCGGGAGTCTGCCCGGTCTCTGCCCGGCCTTCCCGAGAGGCTCTGGTGCTTCAAAGCCCCGGAGCTGCCTCGGAAAGGCTGGGGAAGGCGGCTGGCGGGCTGGCGGGAGTCTGCCCAGCCTGGGCCCAGCCTTCCCGAGGGGGCTTCAGGGCTCAAGCAACAAAAAGTCACTAATAAGCAGGTTAGTTAAAGAATTCCCCCTCCCCCGTCTCAGTTCACGGCACCCCACACAAGTTAAATAATATCAAGAGCAGGGGTTGGACTGGATGGCTCTCGTGGTCTCTTCCAACTCTACAATTGTATGATTCTATGATTCTAAGACCAACAAAAGAAACTGACTAACGGATGAACAAAGAAGTCACTAAGCAGTAAGTTAAATTATTAGTTTTTGGTTTATTAAATAAATTATATAGAATAATTATACATTTATGTTATTTAAGCAGTAAATACTGCGAAATAAAGTTTTTTCCCCTAAGTGACACACCACCCAAGTTATGCTCAGTTTTTTGACGAATTTTGACACACCAGGCTCACAAGATTGCCCATACCTTGATGTCTTGCAGGTAAGTTCTTATTTCAAGAGAGAGAGAGAGAAAGAGAGTAAGGAACAAGAAGATCAACAATCCTGAACTTGATCTTAACCAACAGGGAGGAGTTGGTTACTGGAATAAAATTAATTGGTATTTTAGGGAGAAATGACCATGTACTGCTAGAATTCACAATTGCGTGATTGGGAAAGAAACTCTCACAGACTCATCTGTCATACACACCTTCAAAGATTCAGTGAATCACTCACAGATTCAATGCTCTCACCCCTCCCCAGAAAACGTATCTTATTGCATGTACAATATATGCCACATACGTAACCAGGGTTTACCTTAATTTCTTTAATAAACACAACTTCTTTTTACCAGAGTCCAGAACATCACTGACCTCTATTTCTCTGGCTGCACTGGCTTCATGCAAGACCTTTTTCCACTGAAGAGGACATTCTGCAGAGGCATTCTAAGCTTGTTTGGCTAGAAATATCCCCACAACAATCAGAGCACTATACCCTCCAACTGTCCAGATTTTGCAGGGACAATCCTAATTAATCCTCTATCAATCCACTTTTTCAGCTTTCTTAAAATTTCCCATTTTTCTCTCCTCCTCTGACATTCTCTCTTTGTCCCCAGCTTACTTAGTTGCTGCAAACTGAGTTCAAAGTGCAAAAGTAATCTGCATTCAATTAACTCAAATTGCTGCAGCCTCTCCTAGCTTGGATCTTCTCCCCCCTTAATAAATTCTGCCATCTCGACCACACTATGATGTTGCTAGACTACATGTGTCCCAGTTTTCATCTGTGAATTGTTGGAGGGTATGGAACACTGATAACACAGTTCCCAATTGTATGGAGGTATCCAGGCCTGTTTAGCTGAATGTGTTTAGATTCCCCTTGTTATAGACCTTGTTGCTAAATATGAGAAGGTCAGGTGGAGACCTTGGAATCTCCTAAAATCCCTTAGCTAGAAAGACCAATGGACATTGTAGTTTAAAAGAAGTGTGTGTGGGGGGAGCATTTTCAAGGATTAGCCAGTGAACATGGAGACATTGGAGATTATCAGATGCTCTAAAAACAGCATTATTATGATACTAGGAGATCACTAAAGAGCTTCCTTTTCAGATGACATTGTTCCCCTCTTATTTATTTTTTATTTCTTTATTTAATTATTTATACCCCGCTCTTCAGCCACAAGGCTATCAGAGCGGCTTACAAATTGTTTTTAAGCAACAGCTATTTATACATCTACACTGCATTAAACAGTTTCCAATGTGTGTTAGCTAATTGCCCCCGCCCCCCAAAGCTGGGTACTCAATTTACCGACCTACGAAAGGATGGAAGGCTGAGTGAACCTTGGAGCCCGCTGGAATTGAACTTGCAACGTGGTGGCTTGCAGTACTGGCATTTAACCACTGCGCCACCAGGGCTCCCCTTGTAATGCTCCCATTCGGCCGTCATCCCACTGGCGCTGCTTTGTATTGATGGGAGAAGCCGTCAATATATCCCCCACTCTGTTTCTGTTACGGATGTTCCTGCAAGTGAAAAGGTGCCTCCTCTTGCTGGCGAGATCCCAGCGTCAATGGGAGGTCCCTGCCAGAACACTTCCTGGTGAGATTGGGACATCCAGGTAAGTGACACACTTTTAAAAAACTTCCTTGGTTTACTTGGAAGTTTTAAAGTGTGTGTTTATGCTTGCTGTAACTTTTTGATGTTTATTTTTCTTTTAAAGTTTGAATTTCCCGTGCCTGAGTCTTCTCTTGAGAACAGGCGGGATTTCATTCCAGGAAGTGAAGGGAACTCCGTTAGGGTGCCATTCACTCCTGGACTGCCCTGAAGATGCTGCAAAGGTAGGTCTGAAAACTTTTTGTTTTTGTGTTGGGACAGGAATGGGAGAGGGACGGGAGAGGAGATTGTGGGACAGGAACACTTTTTTCGTTCCTGGCTGATAATCTCCATTGTGGGTGGAGTGAGTATGTATGCTCCTGACTCCCTCTATGCTTTATGCCCTCTCACACTTTTTTGAACACTCACTTACAAATCATTTGAATCTGTCAATTTTAGTGGGAGTGAAATGAAACAGAGATTGAGCCCAGGGATTGTTGTAGAAATTACATTAGAGGAAAAGGCACACTGTTACAGCAAGGTTATATTGGAAGATATTGACTTAGTCATAGCAAAACTGTCACTAGAAGGGTGAATAGAAATGGAGCAGGTGCCAATGAATCAGTGATGTTCTTTATAGTGTGTCATTGGTTAGTCATGCCATGATGTTTGTTCACTTGTTAGTAGGTTAATAATCAAGCCTATGAACCTGTGTGTGGGCTTCTGATTGATTTCAGTTGTGAGACTGGGTATCTACAGTACATCCCATTGAAATCAGTGTAACTGAAGTTAGTTATGACTAATTTAATCCCATTGATTTTAGTGCAACTACTCCAAGGAGATTATCAAATAGGAACGCAAAAAGCATTCCTGTCACACAATGTCCACTCCCGCCCCTGTCCTGCCCCTGTCCCAGAACAATCACCCACCACACTGCACTTATCTCCTTATCACAGGGCAGCCCCAAAGTGAAATCCCATGGATTCTCATGAGAAATAGTGAGGGTGGGAAATTCAAAAATAAAAATAACATAAAAAAGTGACAGCAAGCACAAAAACACAGTTTAAAATTAACAAGTAACCCAGGGAGACTGAAGAGGGTAGCTTACCTGGAGGTCCTGATCTCACCTGGAAGTGTTCTGGCAGGGACCACCCATTGTCACTGGTATCTTGCCAGTGAAACGGGGCACTTTGTCACACACATGGAAATACGTGGCAGAAACGGAATGGGAGATCTATTGATAGCTTATCCTGTCAATACAAAACAGCGCCCGCAGAACAGGAGCAGAACGAGGATATAATGATGTTGTGTGGTAAGGGAGCCCTTTTGCAATCTTCTGGCGTTGTTGTAACACTACTTTTGACATGTCTGATAATCTCCTAAGAATGACTAAGTCAGACCCAAACCTATAGTTTCTGAAACAGTTTCTGGAAAACTTTGCTGGGAAAGTAACCTGTGAGTTCAAGATAAAACTTGGAATATAGCTATGGGGAGAGGGGAGCAAAATGACAGCATTTTCCACCAAAGAAGAATTCTTCCCCTTGAAATGAATTTTTCCTTCAGTCTCCAAATTTCTAGCATTGCAATATTTTAAAACCTCAGTTGAGCATTTAGAAATACAGTTTAAACATCCAAAGAAAAAGGACTAGTAAAGTTACCGAAGGAATGTGAACACAGCAAATACAGTGGGTCCTTCTTATCCACTGGGGTTTGGTTTGAGGAACCTCCCTCTCTCCCCCCATAGATACCAAAATCTGTGGATGCTCAAGTCCCATTATGTACAATGGGGTAATAAAATGGTGTCCCTTATATAAAATGGCAAAATCAAGGTTTGCTTTTTTGATTTTTTGGGGGGAATATTTTCAAGCCATGGAGGGTTGAATCTGTGGATACAGAATTTGTGGATATGGAGGGCCGACTATATAGACTATATAAGACATTTTCAGATGCGTAAAATCAGCTTCTTGCCACGCAAGCAGCCTCCGGAACAGTATCGAGGCTGCTGCGCGGCAAGGGTCCATTTTGGATGATGCTGTTTCTCTCTCGGCGTCGTCCGTGACTGTTGTGGCCAGCATTGGAAGCGGCCGTGCTATTTTTTACTCACGGGCAACTAGTGGGAGGAGGGGAAGTCCAGTTCCCAGTTTTGATTACTGGAACAGAAATTTCCTGGAATATTGTCTGATTATTTCCTGCTTCCAGAGAAATAATTTTTACACCACAGTATCAAGCACACTCTCAATTGCTGAATTTGAAATCAACAAGTTTAAGTGCACTCATGTTGAACTGTGGCCTTAGTTTCCAATTTCTTCCAACCAAATCTGTGTGAAATGTATGTGCAAAGTAGCAGTTGTTTCCCTTCTTTCATTTTATTGATGCAGATATGAGGTATGATCCTGATCCTGAATATCAGCATATACCCAGCCTTATTTTTTAAAAGTCTGAATTAAACTAATAATCTGGGTGTGAGGGAGGTAAGGGGCACAGTCTTGCCAAAATTAAGTAGGAGCTTTTTGTCCCATTGATAACAGTGGAAGGGAAAATCATCATGAGCTTAAATCTCTCCCACTGAAATGAAAAGGAATCATAGAATCATAGGAGATTTTCACACGCCGAAAATATTCCCTCCAGAAACCGGGACAGAAATATTTCTGTCCCGGAAGCAGCGCCGCGGTTCGCACGCTCACCTCCCTCTTCCGTTTTTCCGTCGTCCTCACTTTGGGTTTTTCCCTCCCTCTTCTGGAATATTTTACTAACGGGAGTTTGCCGTTAATAAAATATTCCGGAAGAGAGAGGAAAAAACCCAAAGCGAGGACGACGGAAAAACGGAAGAGGGAGGTGAGCGTGCGAACCGCGGCGCTGCTTCTGGGACAGAAATATTTCTGTCCCGGTTTCTGGAGGGAATATTTTCGGCGTGTGAAAATCTCCTATAGAATCATAGAGTTGGAATCAAAAATAAATATTGGCTAGACTTCAGCCAAGGAATGTCAGACACATTCAAAGATTACTTTGATGTTTCTGGGGAGCCCCCTCACCATACCTCTATGCCTCCCCCCTGCAATGCTGTAGGCTTTCTTCGAAATGCTGGAAGCAACAACCAGAAGCAATAACACTCTGATGATGCCTTCACTTCAGTTTCCCACCATGCCCTGGAGAAATGCTATATTGGAGGGATTGTGGGAAATAAAAATGGTGACTACCCTATCTGTCATTGGGGTGCCAGTTAAAGGAGTCTCCTAGGGCAGCAGCAGCATTGGGTCCTGCTCAGTGATTGGGAATGGTACTGTTTTAGACTACATAGCCAGTAGTCATGCTAGGGGGGTTCTGGGAGTTGTAGTACAAACGGTAACTGTTCCAAGCTCTGTCCCTGCTGCGCGGGGTAATAGGACCTTAGCAGCTGAGCCTGCTTAATTCTCACTGGATTATTATGGGGGGGGGGCTCCTGCCTCCACTTTAATCTTTTGGGATGGTGGTGGGCATATTGATGACAAATTTGACCTAGACTATAGTATTGGACCTAGACCACTGATTTCTATCGGTAGCTCTCACTTCGTATTTAAGGACATTTAAAAATAGCTTCTCAAGGTGAATCAGGAAATAAACCATCTTGACAATGATGTGTTCTTTCTCTTCCACTTTTTTTAATGGAGCCTGAAATTCTACCTACACGTACTAGACAGTAAGCACCCTTGAACTCAATGGGGATAATATCTGAACCAATATGAGCACAATTGTGCTGTAAGTTGTCTCTCCCTGCATCTTCTTTTTCCAACCACTCACATCATTCCTCCTCTCATCTGGTTTTCCATTTTGTCTCTGTCTCCAATAGTACTGAGTTATTTTGAAGCATTTCCTCTCCTCACTTGTTGTTTTAAGGTGTACCTATGTGAGCCTTGAGGTTCATAGAATCACCAAGTTGGAAGAGACATAAAGGTCATATAGTCAGCCTCCTGTCATTGTCATGAGCAGTCTTCTTTAAACTCAGTAAGCAACAGCCTCAGATTTAAAACAGTAAGTTTTATTACTAAACAGAATTTCTAAAGAGTTACTAGCTCAATGTTGTTGCTTAAAATGAAGAGCAAAAGGAAAAGCAATGATATAAAAGTATTTACAATACAGGCAAACTTGGGAGATTATCAGACACCCATAATATGCCACCACGGGGATGCCACAGGGACAACAGGACATCGCCAAAGGGCTTGAATATCAGATGACGATGTCCCTGTGGCGTTATGTCCTGTGCAGTTTCCGTTCTGTCCAAGCTTCTTTTTATTGACGGCTTAAGACGTTAATAAATCACCCATTCCGTTTCTGAAACGGAATCACAGGTGAGCAATAAGGTGCCCCATTCTGCTGGCGCAATGCCAGCCATGGTGGGAGGTCCCTGCTGAACTTTTCCTGGCAATTGGGACATAGAGGTAAGTGACATCCTTTTTTGTACCCTCCCTGGGTTACTTGTTATTTTTAAGTCTGTTTTTGTGCGTGCTGTCACTTTTTAAACTGTATTTTTGTTTTTTAACTTCCCCCGCACTTGTTCTCTTGCGAGAACAGCCTGGGATTTCAAATAAGGAAGTGAATACAGCTCCGTGCGAGCTGTATTCATTCTATGGCTGCTGAGAGGAGGGGGGAGGATGTGGTATAGGTAGGTGTGATAATATTTCGTTCTCATGCCAGGAGGGGGATGGGAGGGGGGCAGTAGAGGAGATAGCAAGATGGGCCTGTTTTTGGCCCTGTGTGATAATCTCCTTGGTGTGTCTCTAACTCATTGACTGTTTCAAATATTTACAACTCTCTTCTCACCCGTTACTTCCCCCCCTTTGTTAGTCTGAATTCCCCCCATTTGGTCTCCACAGAGTATCACCTATTTCTGGCCATGCCAAGCACTTATATCTTCACCATTACAAAGGGAGGCAAAGGCAAGGCAAGCCTCGAACTGCACATAGTCCATGGATGTGAAATGGCGGGAAAAGCTCATGTTGCAAGCCATTCCTGACTGTCATGCAGGAAAAACCCTTGCCATGCAGGAGGTTATACTAAATACATTGACTATTGGTGACTGGTAGCTTCCATGTCAGTCAGATAGTAAATCCATTCTGGATTTTAGTAGGGTTTGCCATATACTGTCCGATTTTCAGGGATTTCTTGGATTTGCACTATGTCTTCCAAAGATTATTTAAACTGAGGGTCCCCTAGGACAGCGTCAACAATGGGCCCTGCTCAGAGGCTGGGAAAGATACTGTTTTATATTTGTTTTAGACTACCTAGCCAGTAGCCATGTGAGGGGAATTCTGAGATTTGTGGTCCAAAAAGTAACCTTTCTGAGCTCTGTCCCTGCTGAGGTGATGGGACCTTAGCAGCTATCCAAGGATAGGGCAACACTACATATCACAACTGCAGCCCTAGGCAACATATTTAGAGGTATGTCTAAATGACATCAATTGACTTCTGAATGTACTTGGTTTGGATTGTAGTGCAAACATGCTATAAATAAAGTGAAAATGCAATACCCCCACTAAAACACTGATGAAAGCACTCAAGTTAGCAAGTACTGAAGCTCTTCTACCATCCGAACCCCAGCTGCCAAAAGCCCACATAGAAATGTATTGGAATGGGGTTTATGAGTGTAGCAACAAAAACAACAACAAAACCCAAGGCACTGCAGAGAAATTCCACTGAACCAGCAGGCAGCGCCTTTTGTGTTTACGAAGCGATCTCATCAGGTACTTCTCTGCCACCCCCTGCAATTCAAGAAAAAGCTTGTTCTACACCAGTGCTTATCACTACAGGGGAGGACAATGAAACATCAGACACCTATATGAAACCATTTTTCTTCAATGACATCTCTTTTCAGGCACAAAAAAAAAGGGATCCAGCTGGCCTCCTTCTCCGTGAAGGGCCTAATGACAAGAGCTCTTTAGAAGAAAAAATGGAATTCATCTCTCTCCCTCCCCCACACCTGTGATTCTGAAATATGAGAGGCTTTACTATCCTCATTCTTTGCTCCACCAAAGTAGGTCATTCGGGTAAGGGTTCTTTCTATCTCTCTTAGATGGCTTTCATTTGAGAGGAGAAACTTCATCATCCTAAAATCCTAAGACAAGTAACATTTGTACACTGCTACATCGTAACGCAAAGAACATTATTGAACTCCTTCAATGTGTGGGTCCAGATGTTAGATTTTGAAGGGTCCTGTTTCAGGAGCCAGGATGAAATACCTCAAAGGGGGTTGGAAAGGACTGTAAATGCTCAAGTTTTCCCCAGGCCTCTGAAGTTTGCTGTTTCCTCATACCTAATGACATCATCAGGAGCTCAAAGGGGCCTAAAAGAGATAATTTGGCCAAATGGTGTAAAAATTGCAATACATGAACCTTTGCTCTGACATATTTAAACCACAGAGTAAAGAAGAACAATGACTGTAACATGTGTGCAATATGGATTAAAGGGCTCATCTATACGAGGCAATAAAATGTGGATTGATGTGCAGTAATGTCAATTACAGTAGTTTTCATTCTGTCTCCATGTTTTTTCCCCAAGATCGCAGGCATGTGAAACTATATGCGTCTGTTGGGCATGCTTGGGGATCAAGATGGTGGGCGCGAGTGAATTACAGTAGCACCCCCATATCCGCTGATTCAGTATTCACTGATTCATTTATCCGTGGTTGGTGGCAGATGGTCTGAACCTGCACCTGCTCCAGCGATGGTGGTGGTGGAGGAGGAGGCAGCAGCGGCCTAGCTGAGCCGGGTTCCGGTGGTGGTGAGAGTGGTGGAGGAGGCGTTCCTCCAGGGCATTTGCTATTATCCATGGATTTCGGTATCCACGGGGGCCCCTGGAACCATTCCCCTGCAGATATGGGGGTGCTACTGTACTCACATTTTTATTGTTGCCAGTTGTTGTTGCCAAACAGTATATTTTTAAAAAAGCAAATCCAAGGTGCAGAAGTTTGATCTTCCACTTAAATAAACAGAGGATTATCTATACAAGCCTGAAAAAAAAGATAGCTCAACAGGCAAGACAATTCGCAGCAGCTGTGAACTGTCCTAAAGTTTCATAGCCCCCATAAACTTTGCATGCCCTCTAGCGGCTGTGAGTGAATTACTTGCATTTTAAATCTGCTGCCTCTGATTTTTTTTAAAAAACTTTTTCAATGGGGTACACAAGTGATATTTCATAGAATCATGGAATCATAGATTTGTAGAGTTGGAAGAGACCATGGAGATTTTCAGACAGGCAAAAATCGCTCCTTGCCGCGCGAGCAGCCTCCCGAAACTGCTGCGCGGCAAGGGTCTTCTTCGGACGACGCTGTGCCTCTGGCGAAACCGTCCGTGTCACTTCCGTGAAGCTTGGGACGGCTCCGCGTCATATTTCAAGCACGGAGGCTGCCCGTGCTTGAAATATGACGCGGAGCCGTCCCAAGCTTCACGGAAGTGACACGGACGGTTTCGCCAGAGGCACAGCGTCGTCCGAAGAAGACCCTTGCCGCGCAGCAGTTTCGGGAGGCTGCTCGCGCGGCAAGGAGCGATTTTTGCCTGTCTGAAAATCTCCCATGTTTACAAAAAAGAGAAAGATAATACAAATTGCTGTTTTGTCACCTTAGCGATCGCTCGTTAAGGCAAAAATCCAACATGATGGCAGTGGGCGCTTCTCCTGTTAGCAAGCCCCACCCCTTCACCCATCCAGCCAATCAGGTTTGCGCTTCCTCTCATATGGGAAAATGATTCAAATTGAATTGCTTGTCCCAACAAGCAGGAATGCACATTCCCTATGGAGCTTTTTAAAAACTCTGGGAGAAATTGGAGTTTTTTGCTGCCCCCCCCTTCTGAATATGATACATTGATGTGGGTTAGAATCATAAACTCATAGAGTTGGAAGAGACCTCAAGGGCCATCCAGTCCAATCCCCTGCTATGCAGGAATACACAATCAAATCATTCCCGACAAATGGCCATCCAGCCTCTGTTTAAAAACCTCCCGAGGAGGAGACTCCACCACACTCTGAGGCAGTGCATTCCACTTCCAAACAGCTCTTACTGTCAGGAAGTTCTTCCCAATGTTTAGGTGGAATCTCTTTTCCTGTAGTTTGAACCCATTGCTCTGTGTCCTTGTCTCTGGAGAAGCAGAGAACAAGCCTGCTCCATCCTCAGTAGGACATCCCTTTAAATATTTAAACATGGCTATCATGTTCCCTCTCAACTGTCTCTTCTCCAGACTAAACATGCCCAGCTCCCTAAGCCACTCCTCATAGGGCATGGCTCCAGACCTCCCACCATCCTGGTCGCCCTCCTCTGAACACATCCCAGCTTCACAATATCCTTGCTGAATTATGGTGCCCAGAATTGGACACAGTATTCCAGGTGAGGTCAGACCAAAGCAGAATAGAGTGGCACTATTACTTCCCTTGATCTTGACACTATACTGCTATTAATGCAGCCTAGAATCACATTGGCTTTATTAGCTGCTGCATCACACTGCTGACTCATGTTCAGCTTGTGGTCCACTAAGACTCCTAGATCCTTTTTGCATGTACTGCCCTCAAGCCATGTGTCACCCATCCTATATCTGTGCATTTCATTTTTACTGTCCAAGTGTAGTATCCTACATTTCTCCCTGTTGAAATTCATTTTGTTAGTTTTGGCCCAGCTTTCTAATCTGTTGAGGTCATTTTGGATTCTGATCCTATCCTCTGGGTTATTAGCTACCCCTCCTAATTTGGTGCCATCTGCAAACTTGATAAGCATATCATCTATTCCCTCATCTAAATCATTGATAAAGATGTTGAATAGCACTGGGCCCAGGACAGAACCCTGTGGCACCCCACTGGTCACTTCTCTCCAGGATGAAGAGGAGCCATTGGTGACTACCCTATGGGTTTTGTCAGTCAACCAATTACAAATCCACCTAACCATTGCATTGTCTAGCCCACAGGTTACTAACTTTTTTGCAAGAATATCATGGGGGGTTCCCATTAAGACAGGTTGTATTCTCAGTGAATTCCATGAGGATTATTTTGACTGTTTAGATGATCCCAGAAAAAAAGGCTGTTTCATAGCCCCGGCACATGATTACTATGGTGAAAATCCAACATGGGAGTTCTGGACTCTGCCTTGCTGGCAAGGTCTGCCCCCTGCACACATACGATCAATCTGCTGTCTACTCTGAGCATGTGCAGCAATGCAAATCGGTTGTCCTAACAAGAGATAATGTGCATTCCCATGCATCATTAAAAAAAATAAAATGGGAAATCTGTGAAGGCTTTTTCCATGGAGTATTTTCCAGGGGGCATTTTTGGCCCCCTTCCTTCTGAATTGATACAGGATCCCATTTAGACAAAATGTATTCTCCTCAAATTCTATGAAGAGTATTTTTGCCATATAGACAAGCCCAAAAATCTACTTACACTTATAGAAGCATTGAGCAGGGAGTTGGACTTGGTGGCCCATGTGGCCTCTTCCAGCTCTGTGATTCTATGAATCCATGTCACAATGGTAGAAAATGGTACCAAATTTTCTCCCAAATTCAAAATTTTAGAAGTACCGAGTAAATGTTACTCATCACATACAGACACAAATTGTGATGTTATCCCTGGGGTCAGTTACATGGCAGAATAAAGTGCACAAAATTCTGGCTTACCATCCTTTCACACCAGCGCTGCATAGTTTATATAATTTATTGCTAAACTGGTTGATCTGGTGAGTTTTCGGCTTTGTAGTTCACACACACACACACAAAGGTGGGGGGGCATGGCCTCCAGATCACAGGCAGGAGGTGGGGAGTGAGGAGGGGCAGTGAGGGGGAAAGAGGGCTCTGAAAGAGGCTCCGTTAGCCAGAGAACAGCAGATAAAGCAACCAAAAAAGAAGGGAGACCACAGGGGGGGGGAGGCAGCTTCCCTGAAGCCCCCCTTCTTCTCACCCACTGTGACATGCCAGATGAGCAGACCGCTTCTCTCTCTCTCTCTCTCTCTCTCTCTCTCTCTCACACACACACACACTTAGTCTCTCTCTCTCTCTCTCTCTCTCACACACACAAGAATGGGATCACAGCAGGGTGAGGGAGCGAACAGCCAGTGGTGCAGATTGCTACTCTCTCTCTCACACACACACACACACAAACACACGAACAGTAATTATGGCTAAGTGGAGATCCCTCAGCTGTAGCAACCAAGCAAGCCGGGAGGCAGACGGCTGTCACATCTCTTGCAAGTCCACCTCCTCCTTGGTCAGTCCAACCAATCACGGCTCAGTCTGCTCTGGCTGTTTTGGGAAGGTCGCTGGTAATTCACACAGACATTTGCGAAATGGTAGTTCACACTATCAATAGTGTGCATTTTTGCAAACTTTATCAAAAAAGTTGGGAAAAGTAGTGAAGGCTGATACTGCAGGACTTATGGGGTTTTTTTTGCCCCCCTCCTTCTGAATATGGTGACTTTGATCTGAAAGATTTGGGAACTATTAAGACTCTTTGTGAATTCTTAGAGGATTTATTTTGCCATGTAAACAGCCCCCATGAAAACATTCCCTTCTCCATGGAGATTTTCAGACGCGATTTTCGGGTCTATATATTCCAAAACAGCTCCGTTGCTGCCGCGCGGCAGGGGAGCAGTTTGGGGCGACGCTGTTCCTCTGCTGAACCCCTCCGTGTCACTTGCATGACAGAATGGAGGAAGCCGCGTCATATTTCACTCACGGGCAACAATCGTGAGTGAAATATGATGCGGCTTCCTCTATTCTGTCACGGAAGTGACACGGAGGAGTTCGGCAGAGGAATGGTGTCATCCAAAACTGCTCCCCTGTCACGCGGCAGCAACGGAGCTGTTTTGGAATATATAGACCCGAAAATCGCGTCTGAAAATCTCCCATGTTATCTCAAAGACAGTGTTACAGAAACTACTGATATGCCTTTTATAATTCTTACAGTATTTTGCTGAACTCACTTCACTAGTGTCACTGACCCAGCTCTCTAGGATAAGTTAGCTAGGGATAACAATTTTTAAAATGAAAAAAATTACATATTTTTGGTGGGTCAGGGTCAGGGCCTGACAAGTGGGGTTCTTTAGGCTGAGGAGCAGGATTGATTCAGGAAAAATAATGCTTCCCCCAACTCAAATTCCTCAATTTTAGGCTCTTCTGGATTGTTCTAAAGAAATGTGAGTCCTTGTGTTAGAGCTCCTTGGGTTTTGCTGGGTTTTTCTCTTTGTTGTCACCTTCACATCCATTCATTATATTCTTTTTTTTGGGGGGGGGGTTGTTTTTAGTAATTTCTTGGATCTCCACCAGGGCTCTTCCAAAGGTTTTTTCAAATGGATTTGTGGTTTGCTGAGATGAACCTATGGTTTTAAGTTCATTTTTTTCATTACCTTTTAAAAAATAAAATAAAAACATTGTTATAATGCCTTTTAAGTGCATCATTGAAATGGCACTTTTGCACCGTAACTGTTAAGACTTTTTTTAAAAATCAGAGAGTAGAATATTTTCTCTTCAAATTATAGGATCACCTTAGCAAAATCTTTCTCTCTCTGGCTTTTCTTCACAAACGAAGATTCAGGAAGGACTCATCCTGCGCTTTGTGCAAGTGCGCTGATGACTAAAAAGGCCAATCTGAGATAAACAAGTCCGGTTGCAGAAAGCACAGCAGAAGGTCTCCTTGAGTAATGTTTCTGGGTTGTGGTTCTTTCTGCGTTGTCGTTTCTCTTCAAGACTTGTTCGGCGTGAGTTCTCAAATAAGGCTGCAGCATTGTGGATAGTGCGTCTCCATGCCTCCCGATGTGAGGCCAGGGTGGACCACTGTTGGTGATCTCAGTTAACGTTCCCCCACCCCACAAAACTTTGGAAGAGCCCTACTGTAGATGCAGGAAATTGCTATCCTACCACCCTCCCCAAATAATGGAACAGTAACTTGCAAAATCTAAGAAGCTACATTGTGAGAACCCACACTTCTTTAGAACAGTCATGAAGAGTCCTTTGGGTATGGAGTGCTGAACATTGTTCTTTTGAACATACGTTTACAACAATCAGCAAAATGTAGTTTAGAGGGAAAGGAGGGAGAGCACATATTAATATTAATAATAATAATAATAATAAAAATAATAATTTATTTATATCCCGCCCCTCTGTTAAAACAATTGGGGCAGCTTACAAAAATTAAAATACAATACAGATAAAAATCCCTAAACACCCCCACCCCCACCCTCCCCCATAAAAAAATATTAAACAAATGTAAATTAAAAGCAACGGTCTAAAATCACCTTTAAAAACAATAAATACAATAAATAGCCAGCGGTCTAAAAGAGGCCACTCTTTCTTGCTTCAGAGTAATAGTTACATAGAAACAAAATCTAGGCAGATCGATATTGTTCATCCAACAAGGTCATGGATGAGAACGCTTATCAGTTCTTTAAATCTATCAAGTTGTTAATTGGAATGCATTAAGCACCTATGTATTTTCCTGTGTCACTCTTACAATGATAGAGTTGCTTAGGTAGGCTTCTTTCTTTCTTTCTTTCTTTCTTTCTTTCTTTCTTTCTTTCTTTCTTTGAGCCAGTTCTTCCTGTCACTTCCACCCAAGGCTTCCCATAGCAGAAGGAAATGGCAAGAAAGCCCAAAGGTTTGGGATGCAGGTGGAAATACAGGCTTTAGGCTGAGGAACAGTTTTTAGTAGCATTGGACAAATGGAGCCCTGCAACATCATACTGCAGAGCAGTCTGTTTCTGGTCAAGGTTCCAGTCACTCACTTTCCTCCATGTGAATTTTCCTATGGCTCTCAAAGATTGTTCCCATTTTTCAGTTTGGGCCAGCTGAGGATTTTCATTGCTCATAGGGTTATCATTTCCCCCCTCCATTTTGATTTTTTTGGGGACTGGGGGGCATATTGGTGACAAATCTTACCTAAACTAAAGTATTGGAATTCTCCACTGATTTCTATGGGCAGCTCTCATTTCTGTCCTTAAGGACATTTGAAAATAGCTTCTCAATATGAATCGGGAAACAACCCATCCTGACAATGATGTGTTCTTTCTCACCTACTGATACCCTAAGAGGTGGGGGTGCTTTAGAGTCCTACCCAGGATGCCAAAATTTCCTTTAATATTTGGGGGAATTATTAGCTCAAAAGGAGGCCTGCAAGAGGAGGGTAACTTTGGGGATCTTTTCACTTATGTATACCAGTACTAATTGTAGAGAGCACTCCAGTTAAAGTGAAATAAAGTATTTTATTGGAATAACACAAAAGTGAACTATCTTACACAACATACGTGCTTATGAACCATACAAGGCTATAACAGAGTAGGGCAGAAAGACTGGATAAAGGCAGAGAGGTCTGGAAATATAGGGTGATAGTTACCAGTCTTGAAAAGGAGAGTTTCATGCAGTGAGGATACTCAGACAGGCGCCTGAGGGTGGCACTAGAGGTCCTGATCTGAGGTGTGGTGAGAAAGGGAATGGCCGGGTTTGTCCACTGTGGCACATTTTACTATTGTTAGGGGTCTAATATTTATCCCCTATTCTGTTCCTTGGAAGGGAGAATTTGGTAATAATAAAGCTTGGATGACTCTCCCATGGAACAGACAAAGGAAACCCAAACTCAAAATTGCTAGGAGACAGAAACTGATGGGTTTGCAACAACCTCACATGGTTGGACGGAGTGGGGTAGAGGAGAGATTTCTGTAATGTACGGAATGAGGAATGGTCACTTGTTTGCATGATTGGATTATTGCTTGAACCGCCCAGGGCTGGAAGAAAGGATTAGCACATACCTCCTTAACAACTGTCTTTACTAAGGGGCTTTCTGGATAATCCTAACTTGGGCTTTCTTACCATTATATTTTTAGACACATCCCAGATCATTGTGACCTCCAATTGACCTCTGGTTTGCCTCAGCCAACCTGATCCGAAAATTGTTCAATATTTCCAGTTATGGGTACTCTGGGGAGTGGGTAGTAAGTGATACTAACACAATATTTTTTTTAAAAAAATGAGACTGCAAACCTACAGGCACCTACTAGGAAATAAAGCATCATTTAACACAACAGTGCTAATTTCTGAACAGACATGAGTGCAATTGTGCTGTAAGTGTCTCCCCTTGCAACTTCCCTTTCCAGACACTCACAAAATGCCTATACTGACCTGTGGTTTTTTTTTTTTTTTTTTTTTTTTTTTTTTTTTTTTTTTAGTATGCCAACATAGCAGACCAGTAAGACACTGTTGCCCAGTGGCATGGAGGGGGTTATTTTGCACTTGTTAGAATTAGACCTCTAGGCAGAGCAGATATGAGGATGAGGTAAGCACCTCCTTTCTTGTAAGAATACCTCTGCCTAGCCTGGGAAAGATGTTTAGGAGTATTTTTTTACTTTGGCTTTTTGCTTTTTCTATTTTCCAAGCTTCTAGAACTAGATACTGTAGTGCATGAAAGAATCCTTTGTTTAGATTTTTCTCTGTAAAAGCCTACCTTTCAACCATATCTTTGACCTTGTCTTAAGGTGGAAGGTGTGCTTACACACTTGGGGAATATGGACTAGTGCAGGGAAATGGGTTTTGCCTGCTGTAAATACTTGCTAGATTCATAAAACACCAATAATCCTACTTATGCATCAATGGCCTTTTCTCACTGTGACCACCTCCAAATCTGTTTTGGAGTGGCAGACCTGATCAGGCCCTGATCCATGGCAGCACCCTTTCCATTCCATGAACAGCAGCTGAACTTTCATTTAGTACCATCAGTGGGACAGGATCCTCTAATGCTTGAGGGAGCAAGTGAATGTATGTGGTACAGTACAGGCTGTGTGACACATAATGTCTGTCCTCCAAGAGTGAAAGGCTAGGGGGCTCAGGAGAAAAACCCAGAATATTGCTGCTGCCCCTCCCATAGCTGCTTGAGGCAGTTGCTTCATTATGATTCATAGTAGGGACAGCCCTGGCCTTTATCATTGTCTCTGTGCTTTGAGAAGCTTCAGTTGCTAATTTATTCAGCTCAATCCACTATTAAAAGGGACAAGAGGTGATCAGGCCAGATTTTTCTCATTAGCTGGAAACTGCAGTATATGGAATATGGATATCTTTTGCTCTGGGCAATTTGGTACAAACTGCTGGTCAATGGGAGGCAAAGATGACCTTTTGAAGATTATGTATTCTGTAACTTTGGCTTTAACTCACTGTATCCATCATGGCTGTGGACATTTTCAGACACGGAAAATCAGCTTCTTGCTGCGCAAGCAGCCTCCGGAACAGTATCGAGGCTGCTGCGTGGCAAGGGTCCATTTTGGACGACGCCGTTTCTCTCTCTCCATTGTCTGTGACTGTTACAGCCAGCACTGGAGGCGGCCGCGCTATTTTTTTACTCACGGACAACTTTCGTGAGTAAAAAATAGCGCTGCCGCCTCCAGTGCTGGCCGCAACAGTCACGAACGATGCCGAGAGAGAAACGGCGTCATCCAAAATGGACCCTTTCCACGCAGCAGCCTCTATACTGTTCCGGAAGCTGCTTGTGTGGCAAGAAGCTGATTTTCCGTGTCTGAAAATGTCCTGTGTTATAATTCTGATAATGACTCAGAGGCTCCTGACACAGCAGAAATTATGCAGTTTGACACCACTTTAAGTGCCATGGCTCAATGCTATGGAATTCTGGGATTTGTAGTTTTGTGAGATATTTAGCCTTCTCTGTCAGAGAACTGTGGTGCCATAGAAAACTACAAATTCCAGTATTCCATAGGATGGAGCCATGATAATTAAGGTGGTGTCAAACTGTATTAATTCTGCAGTGTGTCAGGTGCCAGTCAAACCTTCCCAAAATTGAAAGGGCTCTGGGAGAGAGACTGGGTGCAAAATTGGAACTTGTAGTCTTCCAGATATTGTTGGATTGCAGTTCCAGTCATCCCTGATTCTTAGCTATGTTGGCTGGATTGATGGGAGTTGATGGAGGCAGATACCCCTTTCATGCAGGTTCATGGAGAATGAGAGGAATAGTATTTCAGGAATTATTTTCATTTACACAACCCATTTTTCTCATAATAACTTAAAATTTGTCCACCTGCTACTCATTCTTAGGACTTTATCAGATGCGGCAAATATGTTGTCATAACAATGCATAATTAATGTGAAAGGGCGTGCATGGCAGGGGGTTGGACTGGATGGCCCTTGTGGTCTCTTCCAACTCTACAATTCTATGATTCTATGATGTCGTCCTTTCATCATTTTGTATTGTCCACAAGCTGTTCTTTTTTATTGACAGGTCAAGCCATCAATAGATCTCCCATGACGCTTTGTTGTCAGCATTGCTGGTGTTTGAAACCTTGCACCACTGTGCTCCCGTGAATATAGATAGCATCAATGGGCAGAACAGGTGAGATTGTGAAAACTAGGTAGGGGATGCTTTTTTTATGCACCTCCCTGTTCACATTTTAGTTTTAAAGTGTGCTTTCATGCTTGTGTGTACGTTTTGTGTCTGTGTTTTTGTTTATTTTTTGAATTTACTGTGCTTGTGTCTTCTCATAAGAATCACTGAAATCTCAAACCCAGAAGTAAATGGAGCTCTGTTCCTTCTCCATTTATGTGTGGGGCTGCCTTTTTACGCTGGTCAAGTTAAGTCTGATATGAAGGGTTCTTTTGCCGGCATAAAAACGCCACAAAATATGATGGAAAAAGAACGTTAATAGGGGTTAAGACTTTTTCAGACGGGAGACCCCCCCCCCAAGGAGGTCGGGAGAAGAACGGGGCTGTTTTGCTTACAGAGTCCCATTTCAGACAGCCCCGCCCTCCTCCATCCTCCTCCCAATCTTCCCCCATGCTGCACGCTCCACTTTTTATTGACAGAGGTTTTCCGTCAATAGAAAGCGGTGTCTGCAGCACAGAGGAAGGTCGGGAGGAGGGTGGAGGAGGACTGCATCATCTGAAATGGGGCTCTGTAAACACAGCAGCCCCGTTCTTCTCCTGACCCCCCCCCCCCGGCTTTCCCCCCACCCATCTGAAAAAGTCCGTAATCTGATAAAGTCCTTACTTTTGGAATGATTTCCCAGTGGTGCCAATGGTAATTGGAATCACCTAAGACACTTAATACTTTTCTGTATTGTGAACCCAGGGATCAGATGCACATGTTAGTAATACAAACCAGCCAATACACTGTGGTTGTGTGTGTTTTTATATGAACGTTTACAATGAGTTGCAGAGCATGGAAAAGGCCATGCTTGCTGGGAGGTCCTGGAGTTGTAGTACAAAAAATAACTTTTCCAAGCTCAAATTATTTGTTAACACACACACATCTGTACTTAATTTCCCTCAGGGATTCACAGGTGCTTGGCAGAATGAGCTCTATCTGAGACAAAGTTTATACTGCAAAACTTTTCTTTCAGCCTATGACAGCTGAGAAAATCAGATAAGAAATGGCAGTAGAAGGTCATCCAGCTCTTGATGTCTATATTTAGCAGGATAGGGTAGTTTGATAGATGCCACTCTGAGTTATCTCAAGGGGGACAAAATGTGACCATGCTTTGCATCGTTATCACTGCAAACCTTTCAGATTTAACCAGTGTCAGCTATATGAACATCATACATAAGTTTGACATTCTTAAGTCAAGCCTAAGCCTTAGCCTTATTTCAATTTGTTTGACATTCTTAAGTCAAGCCTAAGACTAAGCCTTATTTCAATTGGGCTTTGGGCAGGTGATAGGACAGAGACTACTTTAGTTGCCCTGAGTACTCATCTATGCCTGGACTTGACTGGGGGAAATGTGGCCCTATTGGTTCTCCTCACCCTTCTGGTAGCTTTTGACACCATCAATCGTTGTATTCTTCTGCAGTGTCTAACTGGTTTGACTTTAGGGGGGCACTGTATCAATGCTATTACTGTGTAGTGATTCTGGTCTTTCTAGAAGGTTGTGCTGGGGGGTTGTTGTCCAGCACCACAGCCTTTGGTCTATAATATCTCACACAATTATATGTTGTCTCCTGCGTTGTTGCCCCCTGTGTTGTGGGAAAGCTCTGGATGGAATGGCATACACCCCACTGGGTAAGCGATTCCCACCCTTGATCTACATGAAGGTGCTGGGCAGGGCATTTGGAGTTTTGAAGTGAGGTGCCATCAGATCTATTGCCCTTGTCACTTTACACTGAGGCAGTGATGAATACCCTTGGGCATTCATTGGGGTTAAGAGGAGACTGTATCATCATGGTGAATGAGCTTAAATTGTATTGTTACAATAGAAATTCAGCTTTTGTACCAGGATTTAACCTACTTTGAATGTGGTTACACTTCTCTTGAAGGATCAGATTTGTATTCTGGGAATATTCCTTGCCCTTTTGCTGTTCCTGGACTTTCAGGGGATGGCAATGACAGCAACGAGTATAATTTGCATAATTACATTAAATATAATGTATATACATGAGCCTGTCCAAGTTTTAAGATCTTAAGGGGAGGGCTTTCTGTTGGTCCCACTGCTGTCACAGACACATCTGGTGAGAAAATGTGAGAGGGCCTTCTTGGTGGTTGCTCCCAAGCTGTGGAACTCTCTTCCACAATAGGCTAAACTGGTCCCCTCTCTGTTCTCCTTGCATTGGTAGACAAAGATCCTTTTATTTTAACTGTTTTTGACAATTGTAGAAGGATTGGGTCATTGCAGAATGGTTCTTTATTGGGATGTGTGTAATTTTATTGTCATAGTTATGTTTTAAATGCTTTTAAGCTGTTTTAAATTACTATTTTTAATATGGTAATTTATTAAATAGTTTGTTTATTTAACTTCTGTAGTGTTCTAGCTGGTATGGGAGAATACAAAGATCTCTGTGACATATTCTCTTGATATATGCAGTTTAAGAAGTCTTTTGGGGAATTATACTGCACAAAATTACATGTGATTTTCCTTGCAGAAAGGCAGTTTTTGAACAGTGTTTTCCATGCAGAACATACTGTGCCGGAAAACATTTTTGCACAAAAATCACATTCTCTATGCAGAAACCATGCACTTTTGTGTAGAATACTTTCCTCAAAGCCTTCACCAACTTTGTCACTGCTCTGTTCTTGCAGTTAGGAAACTGCTTTATTCTTTAGGGAAATGAATAGTAATGTATATTCTTTCCATCCCTAGTGCCAAGGGCTGAAAAGGACTCTTAACTTCAGTTACAAAACTACCAACCAGAATTCTTGCTCACAAAAGCTTTGTAAATGTGTCCAGCTGACCACAGTTACAGAGCCCTTTTAACAAATGGTATTCAATGTGTGAAGGTCTTTCTTACATCCGGATACTCAGGTAATTGCTAGTTGGGTTCATGTGACAGCTGTGTTTCTTCCCCCAGTTTTAGCCCTATGCTGGTTCAGGTAAGTACATGAACGGGGTGAAAGAGAAGGCTTTTTGGGGGGTCAATTAAAGCTAAAAAGCTGTCAGCAGGGACTGGAGTAGTCTTGAGAAGATGCTAACCAAGTACAACTGGATAGTAGACAGTAGATAATAATGCAGGCAACTTTCCTGATTAGTTTTCACAGGTCTCAGTGCCTGGCTCTTCTTCAATCCTCAGGGCTAGGGGGAAGAATCACAGGGCAAGAGTGCTGCCTTGAAACACATGGGTGTGTTTTCCTTCATTTGTTAAGACTTGCTGCTTTTTAAAAATTTGAATGGTATACTCTGTGCAACTGTGGCTGATACTTAAGGTCATTCTTAATGACATCACCAAGGGATGCCTCTTCTAACATCACCAGGCCCTGCCTGCTGTGACATCACAAGGGGTTTTTGTAGGTTTCAGGTTCTGGCCTGGGATATTCCTGAACTGGCAACACTACTCCTAGTCACAGTTTTCCACATTATGGTGAGCTGTATTGTTTTTAGCATAAATCATAGTAATTATGAGTATATAATTTATTTTAAATTAGTCTATGCAAATTTTGTGCAAAATTAGCTGCCTTTTGTCCTCTTTTTTGGCGATTCATTAGTTGCCCACCCTAGGCTTTTCTTTCAGGCTTTTCTTGGTGTGGCTTTCAAATTGTGGGATGTACATTCTTTGGACATGAGGACAGTCCCTACTCTCACTGGCTTTAGAAAAAGTGTTATAATATATTTTTATTTTTATTATTTTAAATACCATAAATACCATATTAAAATATTTAAATACCATATTAAAATACAGTACCTCAAAATACTGGTTAGTTTGGCTTTCAATCTGCTCTGTGATTTTATTCAGAGCTTACACAAATTACTTTTTTGGACTACAACTACCAAAATCCCCCAACCAGCATGGCTACTGGGAGTTGTAGTAAAGGGGGCAAAACTCTTTTGCAATTTCTGTACGACTGTAATTTACAGTAACTATTATTACAGTTATAAGGTGTTTAGTATTTTACAGTTTAGTGTTTTACAGTTATAAGGTGTTTAATGTTTTAATGGCTTTGTAGTTTGATTCTGCTGTACACCAGTCAGGTTATTTGTAAAGAAATGTGATGTATAAATATAATAAATGGAATAGTGCACATACCACCTTCCCGGTAGCTGCTGATATTAGGAAAAACAGCTTTAGGAAAGGACAATTGTGAATGGAGATGTGGTAGTGGGTTGTGTTAAGGTATACTTGTACTTTTGTATTCTGTATGTGAATGGAATTTTCTGGGTAAAGGGATGTGGCTTTAATGGAGAGGCCAAGGTGACTTATCCACAGCTGGTGTTATTGCAGAGACCAGAAATATGGGGGAGGATCCCTATTAGAGTCTGGAAAGGCTCCTATCTCTGTGAGAAAGAATGTACAGGCAGTAAGCCTGGGAAGTGAAGTCTGTAGACATAACTGTATATCCCATCCAGCTGTATATATATCTGTACCATACCTGCATTGTTGTAGTGATGATGTATCTGCTCTGCTCTTTGACAAGTAAAGTCTGTTACCTGCATACTTTGTCTCTGAGTGACTTCTCTCGGGCATGAGGCTATCTGCATAGCATAGCACTGTGGTGATGCCTGACACTCTGGACATGCACAGGAGGGCTTAGCAGTGTGCTTCAACTGATATCCACCACAAATTCTCTGTTGCTCTGCAAATTTCTTTTCTTCCCAGCAGTTTCCAAATATGTATTTGTCATTGCAAAAGCTGCCAGGAAAGAAAAACAGCCCAGGGGAGAAATGTTATTGTGGGAAGTGGTAGGTGTGGGGCTATATACCGTAAGCATACTTTCCCTCCCACTACTTCTCTATTCTCATTTGGTACAATATTGAAAATGCTGAGTAAATTGTTCACTTGTTGACTCCTCTGTGATCAGGGCTGCTTGAGCACAAAGAGGTGGCTAATGCCCGTGAGCATGGTTTCAAACAAAGAAGGAAATAAATATAAGAAGGAAACAAAGAAGCCAAAAAGAAGTAATGCTTAAGTTAATTACACTGGACTGTAGGTATTCTGAAAGAAATAGCAATGCTTTCCTTTAACACAATAGTTCCTGTGAAGACATACCGGTAGGTCTACTTCTGTTCTCATGACAGGCCCAGCCATTACCTGGAGTGAGGACAGTGTTTCAAGCAGCATATTTAGGATGTCATTTTAAAAAGCAGAAAATTCTTATTTAGTAGTTATCCAATCTGTCAGTACTGTATTTTTCCCCCTTTACTGTTAGGGAAGTGGAATCTATGCTTGCACGGTGTAGTGGTTTGAGTGTTGGACTAGGGCTCTGAGATACCAGCATTTGAACCCCCACTCAGCCATGGAAACCCACTGAGTGACTTTGGGCAAGTCATACCCTCTCAGTCTCTGAATAAATCTTGTCAAGAAAACTCTAAGGGCTCCTCTACACAAGCCAGGATATGCCAGCTCCCTACTGGTGCATTCTGGCTGTGGATCAGGCCCGTTCTTCCTCTGTTCCCTCCACAAAACAGGCTGGAGTCTAGAAAGGTACACTGGCCCATCATTGCAGTCTCCCTCGCTTTCCCGGAAGCTAGGAAGCTGTCCTACAACATATGACCAAGGCCCCCTGCATGTGACCAGCTTTGGTCACATGCTGTGGGACTGCTTTCTGCAGTGGAAGAGTGACAGCAGACAAGCAGCTGCAGCAATGGGCTGGCCTGCCAGGATGAGCTCCTGCAGTCACATGGAGACCGATCAGTTTTTTACCGGTGGGAACAGATATATTTTTAAAAAATATTATCAGGCGCTATTCCACCTTCCCCCCATCTTAGCCCCATCTTTGCCCCGGGGGTCATGAGGACTGCCCAGGGACAGAATGGGGCAAATGCCCTGTGACATCAGCTCTAAGACAGGGCAAAGATCAGGAAAATTGCGCATGTAGACAAGCCCTAACATAAAGGTCAGCATAAGTTGGTGTTAACTTGAAGGCACACAGCAATAAGAAGGGAGGAAGAGGTGCTTATGGCAGGGTTTT
Organism: Gambelia wislizenii; assembly: GCA_030847615.1. Taxonomy (NCBI): domain Eukaryota; kingdom Metazoa; phylum Chordata; class Lepidosauria; order Squamata; family Crotaphytidae; genus Gambelia; species Gambelia wislizenii. The sequence goes on along the minus strand of JAUMIR010000001.1, from coordinate 51,696,779 downwards.
TTGAGGTGGGGGGGAGCTCAGGTGTCAAAATAACAATGGCATTTCATCCAGGAAACTCTGGAAGCTGTAGTTCAAAAAGTAACTTTTTCAAGATCTGGGTACCAGGTCTGTCTTTCTGCTGTTCGCTTGACCCATTCGGTGCCTCAGCACCACGGAATGGGGGTCATTTTGTATACATTTAACTTGCCTCGGTGCCATCCTGCATTTGTATATATTCAGACAAACCTCTTTAATATGTTAGGATGCATGGATGGGAAGAAACAAGTCTTAATCTGGATCCATACTTTGCCAAGTTCAGAGCAGTTTAAACCTGCAATTCTTCTCTGGGCGCATTCTAGAAGAAACATGGGGAAGGAAGACCAGTGTCCCTGACCCCATGTACTTATAGAGTTCTGTGCTAAGTGCTGGGAATATAATTAGAATGAATAGGTTTCCTTACATGTACCATAATAGGTCTAAATGCCTTCTAATTGAATCCCTTATGCAGTTCTTGCTCACAGTTTTCTTCAGGGCTATTGAACAGGACTGTGATTTCTGTTTTAGAGAGAGATCTGGCTATATCAAAGGGTGAGGTTTTTTGTTTTTTTTTTTTGCATTTTTAGTTCTTCATGTATGACTCAACATCTGCTCAACAGAATCCGAACCACTTCACTCCTTCCACAAACTTCCCCCACCTCAAGTGCCATTTAGCATCTGGCAATAAACATTGCACAGCTTTTGAAAAACTGCAGAAACAGCAGAATGCTAAAGGAAAGGAAGATGTCCCCCCACTTTAAAAAAGTCCTAGATGTGCAAAGTAAAGACCTAGATGTGCAGATATCTAGATAAATGCTCATCTTACCCATCTATAAAACCATCATCTCCAAAACATTTGAAAACACTTTCAGACTTTAAAAGAAGGAAGGGAGAGGGAGAAAAACCAAAGAAATGTGACAGCATCTTTCAGACTACAGTTGCCCCTCCACATCCGTGACTTTCACATTCGTGGTTTCGATTATTCGTGGAAAGCCGCCTGCCCCCCTGTTCTCCACCACATCTCTTCCCAACGCATTGAAGGGCTTCTCATGAAGCCTCCCTCCCACCCACTCTCCACCCCACTCCCTTCTCAAGGCAGTGAGGGGCTTCTCACGAAGCCCATCGCTGCCTTGGGAAGGGACTGGGGTGGAAAGCCACTCGCCTGCAGGCTCATTTCTTATTCACTTTTTTTCACATTCGAGGGGGTTGTCTGCCCCTAACCCCCGCGAATGTGAAGGGATGACTGTAACTGGTTTTTATTTTAGCATGACCCTGTGTGGATATAAACCCACATGCTAAAAAAGAGACCAGTTTATCTTAAAGTCACTGCCCCATTTCTCTCCCCCTTCCTCCCTTTCTCCTTTTTATGCTGCAAGAGACTAACATGGCTACTACTTTGAAATCTTTCAGTCTTCAGTACTCCAGGCATGGTGGTGAAGGGGAGAGTGTGGAAACTTTAAAAGGTAATTAATTAAATGAATTAATTCAAGGACAATTGAAACAACAGCTCCGTAGACCCATTTATCAAAAGTAACCAAACACTTAAAAAAGAAGACCTGAATGTAATAAGCTGCTGCTTCATGGCACAAAACACACTCTTCCCATCTATTTCACGGTTGCTTCAACAGAGTATGAAGTAACAGCTTGAGCCAGTACTTGAACCATGTGATATTCCTTCTTTATTATTTACTGAGGCTATGCCCCATAACTATAAGAGTAACTAAAAAGTTCCAGTTACAACATACAGTTGCCTCTCCATATCCATGGATTTGGTATCCACGGATGTAAGTATTCACAGCTTGAAAATATTCTTTTAAACAATAATAATCCAAAAAGCAAACCTTGATTTTGCCGTCTTATATAAAGGACACAATTTTGCTGTGCCATTTCATATAATGGGACTTGAGTATTCACGGATTTTGGTATCCATGGGGGGTCCTGGAACCAAACCCCAGTGAATATGAAGGGACAACTGTAATTTTACACTTTGACTTTACATAACTTTACATGATACACCATAAGAGGACATTATGACTGTAACTTAACTCTTGTTAAGTGTAATGTGATGTCATTACTGGGAAAATGTCATTACTGGGAAAAAGAAAGTAATTATTAGTAACTATTTATTTCTAAGATGTTACTTCCAAGCGCTGGTGAAGCTGGAAGGATGACTATATGGATTGTTGAAAAAGAGGAAAGATAAAATCAAGAAGCAAGGAAAACAAGGAGATAGCTTTAGACACTGTTTGAATGTGCTGACTTAGCGGCTTACTGCACAAAGGAAGGGATGCCTGAGAATAGTGCATCCCACCTTGCCTTATCTCATGATGTTGGTGTGTTTCAGCTGTTCTCCCATTCTGGTCCCATTGGAGAGGGTGGTAAACATGGGCCTTTTTGCTAATGGGTTCCCCATTTCCCATGGGACTGGAATGGGAGAACAGCTGAAACACAGCAATATTGTATGATAAGGCCAGGTGGGCAGTGCTATTATCGGATTGTACTGCTACTTCCTTCCCTCATGCGGTAAGCCCCTTAATTGTACAGATCCAAAATTTGGAAATATTACTATACTTTAAATAGAGGCATATGAGATAACTGTGAGGAAGACTTTGTTCATGTGACTGGAGAACCTGCCCATTCTGCCAGCCACTTGTTAAGTGTTGATGGAAAACAGAAAGAAAGTTCTCTTTCCTTATGACTTTATGTCTTTCAATGGAATTAAACTTGATGACTCTTCAGATAGAAGGCATCTATATAGAGGGTGGCTGTGAGCCCTACTTTATGGAGACATTTCTTTATTAGAAACCTTTCTCCATTCAAAGCAATGCCCATTCCCAGTCCAATGTAAAGCTAAAGAACCTAAGAAGGGAGAACAGGAGCAGTGAGGTTGACCTGGACAGCAAACTGAGCAGGAAGTTGGGTAATCTGGTTATAGTTTTTTGTGCTATGGTGAATGATTCTATGATTCTATGAAAACAATATGACCTTAAGAAACTCTATGAGCAAAATTCAGCTTGAGAAGACACTCTCAATAAATCTCTAGCTCTGTAAAAAACAACAACAACAAAAAAAACTAGTGGATGGAATCTAAAGTTGCCACATTCTGCCAAGACTTCCTGAATGTTACATGAGCTAAATGCAGTTTTGGATGAATGTCAGTTATAAGATGACCATAATTGCCCTTAATCAATGACTATTTTTTCTCTTTCTGTCTTCAAGTCCATCTCAAAACATTGGCATCTCTCTTGTCCTGGGGTATATAGGGAGCAAAATGAGGTCATAAGTTTGAAAATGATCAATTGAGTTTTGCTACTTCAGTCTGTACGAGTGATGGTCATTAAAAAAAAAAAACTATTTGTGGGTTTCTCTGTGTAAAAATATCTTCTCTGTAAGATGAAAACTAGCACAGGCAGACATGGCTATCAGCCTGTCATTTTTGCTGCTGTGCTGGTCTCCCAGATGTTTTGGACTACAACTCCTGCAGTCTTGATCATTGGCCAGGCTAGCTGCAGTTTCTGGAAGCGGAAATCTAATATAACTGGAGGGCCCAAGGTCCTCACTTCTGATTTACAAGGATATATTTTAGACATGACTCACTAGAAAAGACAGTAATGCTCAGCAAGGTAGAAGACAGCAGGAAAAGAGGAAGACTGCACTAGTGGTGGACAGGCTCCTTCAAGGAAGCCACAACCCTGTTTGCAAGACATGAGCAGAGATGATTTGGGAGATTATCAGACAGGAATGCAAAAAGTGTTCCTGTCTCACAATCTCCAATCCTGCCCCTGTCCCGGCACAATAACCCTCCCTATCACACTTACCTTATCTCCCATTGACAGGCAGCCCAGGAATGAACAGAGCTCTGTTCACTTCTTGGACTGAAATCCTGCCCATTTTCATGAGAAAACGCAAACATGGAAAATTAAAAAAAAAAAAAAGTTAAATAACACAGAAAAAGTTACACCAAGCACAAAAACACACTTTAAAACTCCCAAGTAACCCAGGGAGGGTCGTAAAAGTGTGTCACTTACCTGGATGTTGCGATCTCACCCGGAAGTGTTTATGCCGGACAGACCATTGACGCTGCATTCATGAGAGTTAAATGGCCCAAGGTTTCATGTGCCAGCAATGCGGGCACCAAATCACAATAGGGGATCTATTGACAGCTCAGCCCATTAATAAAAAGAAACACCATAGTGATGCCAGCAGAATGCAAAAGGATGATGTCATCTGATATTGGCGTCCTTTTGCATTCACCTGGCATCATTATGGCACTACATTAGCCATGTCTAATAATCTCCTTGGAGTTCTTTCATTCATAGGATCACCATAGAGATTATTAGATGGGAGCCAAAAAAGTGTTCCCATCCCGCAATGTCCTCTCCCGCCCCTCTCCTGGCAAAAAAGAAAAAGTTTCAGACCTACTTTATTTGTGCGACAGGGCAGCCCAGGAGTGAATGGAGCTCCTGGAGCTCCATTCACTTCCTGGACTGAAATCCCAGCTGTTCTCGCAAGAAGACGAGAGCATGGGAAATTCAAACTATAAAAGAAAAATAAGCCAAAAAAAGTTACACTAAACACCTAGACACACTTAAAACTTTACAAGCAACCCAGGGAGGGTACAAAAAAGTGTGTCACTTACCTGGATGTCCTGATCTCATCAGGAAGTGTTCTGGTACAGATCTCCCACTGATGTGGGGATCACGCGAGAGAAATGGGTACCTTTGACTCGCGGTCAATTCTGTCATAGGAATGGAACGGGGGCTCCATTGATGGCTTAGCCTGTCAATAAAAATCAGTGCCAAGGTAACAACAGCCAAATGGGGGCATTACGAGAGAGGAACAATGTCATGTGAAAGGGAAGCCATTTAGCGATCTCCTGATGTCGTGATAATGACATATTCAGAATGTCTCATAATCTCCCATAAATCAAAGTTGACTTGATGGCATTTAACAACAAATGTTTAACATAGGAATGGATTCCTATGATTCCTATGATCGCTTGTGTGCAATCTGAAATGGCTCAATCCATTCCATCATGTCAGATCTCTAGCATTCTATGTTATTCTACTGCAGTTGTAGTTCCAGTCTTTGAATTAACCATAAATTAGTTAAATGTATGACTCCAATGGCATTTATTCCAATTAATCTTAATGACAATATAGTAGTTGAAATCCCATTAATTCGGTCTTGTTTGTTTGTTGACATAATTGGAAATGTTACTTTTGAGGACACATCTCCCAAAATCTTCCATGCTGGCTGGGAATTCTGGAACATGTAGTCCCAAAGGTATTTTATTCTAAGTGTTCTTTATTGATTGTGTTGCCTGTAGGCCACAGCATGGAAAAGTTATCTTTTTGGGCTACAGCTTCCATATTCTCCATGGCCATGCTGTCTGGGAAATTCTGAGACCTGTAGTCCACTAAGTAACTTTTCTAAGCTCTGCTACATAGCAATCTACCACCTGATCTTTCAGGATATCATTAGACACATACATTGTTCATTGCAAGAGTCTAAATGCAGGTTCTTCCATTTATGAAGATATAAAAATTAATGGGAAATGATCCACAAATTCTTGCAGTTTATGTGAGGTCATTTCTGCCAACAGGTGCAGCTTATGGCTTTATAAAACTTTCATTTAACGCATGATTGAACACTGTTGCTTGATAACTGGGAAAAATCTCTCTACCTGTTTTGCTTCATTTTGGCATTGAAAGCTATCATTCATGGGAAAAAACAAATTACTCTTCATTTTGACAATATGTTCTTGCCATCTGCAAACATTACCATGGGACAGTGCATCCTCTCAATCCTTTTTCGGGTTATCAATTTACCTGCTTCTAGATACTCTGGCACCAAACCCTATTTCAATTTCTTTTGTTTGCTTGCATTGTGCAATTGAGATATAGTATGAATCTCCCCACAAAAACAAACAAAAAAACTCACTGGGAACTTCTGATATATACCAAAATAAAAATGATAGATATTTATTTCAGCTTGTATAACATGGCACATTTCTTGTAACGGATATCTAAAATTCATTTAGACTAGTTTAAGAACTGAGGCAGGCAATCAACCTATTGGTGCATAATTCCCCCATGGAATTTCCTGTTAATTTTGAATTGTTGTTTTCTTCTGATGGAATTCCACCCACAGATATCTCATTTTTGGTCCTTCTCAAAAAATAAAGCAGGAACTATCAGGAATGTATTATCTTAGTCATAGATTCTAGGCCCTAGTCATGGATTAAAGTCCTTGTGCATTTTCGATTGTAGAACATTGTTATCTATATTCTTCCATAGGCATGTTTCAAAAAGCATACATCTACAATAAAACATTACATAAAAAGGAGGCTTAGTCCAGGGGTAGCCCTGAAGATTTTGTTGGACTTTGGTCTCATCATTCCCAACCAATATGAAATGATGGTAGTTGCAACTCAACAATATTTTGCTTCCTGACTCCTGCCCTGGAGGCTATTATCACTACAGAATCATCATGCTAGAGGCTTATCACATGCCAAATTATAGTGGCAGGGCTGCTGGAAGGTTCTGTAGTGATCATAGCCTCTAGAGCAGGAATCAGGAAGCATGCAAAAATAATCCCCACAGGCACTCCAGAACCCTGTAGTATCCCCAATAGCTCTGTTTTCCTTGGCAGTCCCACATGAAATAGCAACAGGAAGTAATGTGTGTGGGGAGTATTTCCAAGTGCTATGCTGCTACAAAACTCCCTGTGAGTTCCCCCTTCCCCCATCCTTGGTCAGCTGATGCCAGTGTTGATATTCTTCTCCCTGCCTTGCCCCAGATGGAATAAGGATCTAAAAAACATTCACCACCCCACTGGCTTTCTCTCCATTCTCCTTCCTTCCCCTTTCTCTTGGCTTTCTGGCATGCTGATGTAGCCCAAACACTATATACAGACAATGCCTTCATGCTGAACCAATGAACCCTGTCATCAGTGGAGGGTGAGGAGCTGAGAAAGCAAGGTACGACCCTTACATGGTGAATTCTTGCCTGGGTAAAATATTTTCCATTTTCAGTTTTTCATTTAAAAGAAATTATTGAGGTAATTTTCCATGAATAAAACCTCACTACTTTTATTTCCTAGTGGAGATAAACAATGGCTGCACAATTTGTCCAGTGACAAATTGATGCTTGGGTGACATCCTGATCTCACTGCTCCAAGTTCGAATGTCACTCATGGCCCAGAAGTGATATAACTTGGATAGGAGTTCACATAAATTCTAATGTCAATCAAAAAGCTTTTCAATTATAGCACAAGGTTTCTGTCTTGGAGAGACATTTTACAGGATGCCTGTCTAGTGCCAGTGCTGAGTCAATATAAACCTCCCCACAAATGGGAAACCACAAATCTATTGCAAAAGAAAGGAGGCTTTCTGCTGAGAATTTAGTGAAGAGGTTGGTAGGTTTTCCCATAGTGTGGCTTAGCTGCTAAAGCTATACAAATATAGGCTAAATGATTCATGTCTGCAATCAAGGATTCTAGACATAATGTAAAATAGAGGAATAAAAGATCGGTGGTGGTGAGGAATCATGTCTTCTGTAATAAAGCACAACTTCAAATACCAATGTGGCCATCAATGTTTATATGAAGGAGGGGGTTTAAAAGTGGAATTTGCACAATGACCCCTGACCTTAAAAATGGGAATGAAGTGACAACTAAGTATCCATTTGCAGAAAACATTTATTTGCATTTTCAGAAGTACTGATGGTTTTAACAAATATTACTTTGAACTTGTGGTAGCTTGAATGTGGGTGCTTTTCAGGTTGCTCAGCCATAGGGATGGAAAGAATAGGAAAAAAATATTCAAATAATGGTTGAAAACATATTTTTAAGTGTCATGAAACTCTGATGAGGAGAATCCTGGATTGACAAGAGTTTTTGCATGTTTGGGATTTATTCAGCACAACATTTGCACATGATTTTGCATGGAAAATAGCATTGTCTGTGCAGGGAACACCTTTTTTGCACAGATTTTTTTTTGGCACAGAAATATTTTCTGGGTAGAAGAGGCTTTTTCCTGTACAGAAACCCCCCCACTATTTTCTATTCAAAACAGTCATGTGCAAATTTGGTGCAGAATAAGTCCTGAATAGCAAATAGGCTTTGACAATTGCATGGATTTAGGAGACTTTATTCACAAAGGTAAGAAAATTGCTAAAATTAGTACTACCAGCTTCCTTTGAGAAGAAAATTAGTGAAGAACACCCAGCAACTTATCTCCTGCCCTGATTCTTCATGTGTCCTGTCCGCAACTTGTAGTCCTTGCAACAACAATGAACTGAGAGACACAATAGGTTGAGAAAGCCCAGGACTGAAATTATTTCAGATTATAAACAGGCAGGTTTTTGAAAAATCAGTTTTGGATTGTGATTGTGGGGAGTTGTACAGTTGCCCCTCAACATTCGCGAACTCGACATTCGCGGTTTCGGTTATTCGTGGTTTTGGGAGGGCCCCCCCGGGGCCCCCCAACACCACGAGACGGGGCCTCTGGAGGCCCCGTAAAAGCCCTTGGATGGAGCGGAGAGGGCCGGGGAGGCCTTCACGGGGCCCTCGGAGACCCTCCGAAGGCCCCGTGAAGGCCCCGTGAAGGGTGGGGGGAGGCGCTGGGGAGAGTGGGGGGAGGCCGCAGAGGCCTTCACGGAGCCTTCCAAGGCTCCGTGAAGGCCCCAGGGAAGGTGGGGGGCAGCGCTGGGGAGGGTGGGGGGAGGCCACGGAGGCCTTCACGGAGCCTTCCAAGGCTCCGTGAAGGCCCTGGGGAGGGTGGGGGAGGCGCTGGGGAGGGTGGGGGGAGGCCGCGGAGGCCTTCACGGAGCCTTCCAAGGCTCCGTGAAGGCCCCGGGAAGGGTGGGGGGAGGCGCTGGGGAGGGTGGGGGGAGGCCCCGGGGAGGGTGGGGGACACGCTGGGGAGGGTGGGGGAGGCTGCAGAGGCCTTCACGGAGCCTTGGAAGGCTCCGTGAAGGCCCCGGGGAGGGTGGGGGGAGGCGCTGGGGAGGGTGGGGGAGGCGCTGGGGAGAGTGGTGGGAGGCCACGGAGGCCTTCAGGGAGCCCTCCAAGGCTCCGTGAAGGCCCCGGGGAGGGTGGGGGGACGCGCTGGGGAGGGTGGGGGGAGGCCGTGGAGGCCTTCATGGAGCCTTCCAAGGCTCCATGAAGGCCCCGGGGAGGGTGGGGGAAGGCCACGGGGAGGGTGGGGGGAGGCCGCAGAGGCCTTCAGGGAGCCCTCCAAGGCTCCGTGAAGGCCCCAGGGAGGGTGGGGGGAGGTGCTGGGGAGAGTGGGGGGAGGCCACAGAGGCCTTCACAGAGCCTTGGAAGGCTTTGTGAAGGCCCCGGGGAGGGTGGGCGGACGCGGTGGGGAGGGTGGGGGGAGGCCGCGGAGACCTTCACGGAGCCTTGGAAGGCTCTATGAAGGCCCCGCAGAGGGTGGGGGGAGGCGCTGGGGAGTGTGTGGGGAGGCCGCGGAGGCCTTCACGGAGCCTTGGAAGGCTCTATGAAGGCCCCGCGGAGGGTGGGGGGAGGTGCTGGGGAGTGTGTGGGGAGGCCGCGGAGGCCTTCACGGAGCCTTGGAAGGCTCCGTGAATCCCCGGGGAGTGTGGGGGGAGGCGCTGGGGAGGGTGGGGGAGGCCGCGGAGGCCTCCACTGGGCCTTGGGAGGGAGTGGGGAGCCCGGGAAAAGCGAGTATGGGGCCTCCGGTGGCCCCATGGTCGCTTTAGCGGGGGAGGGGAGGGGAATCAATATTCGCGGTTTTTTGACATTCGCGGGGGTCCGTGGAACCTAACCCCCGTGAATGTGAAGGGACAGCTGTAGTTCAAAGAAGTAATGGTTCCACATTCTGCAAGCAGGAACTCTGTTAGTTTTGAATCCATTGATGTTTGTTTGTTTGTTTGTTTGTTTGTTTTATTAGAGTATTTATGCCCCACGCTTCAGCCACAAAGGCTCTCAGAGTGGCTTACAAATTGTTTAGCAATAGCACTTACACATCTACACCGCTTTATAGTGTTGGGGGATGATAGGACAGTCAATCCCCAGCAGAAGCCAAAAATATCTCAGCAGACTTAGCAGCAACCTGTTCCCAAGAATACTCACACACAGAGTGTTTGTCATCCATACAAACAGGAGGTACTTTATCTTCAAGCTCAAGACAGTTGCAATATGTACAGATATAAACAGCAGGCAGACAAACTGCTTCGCCAGACATCAAGGTATTTCAAGAGAAAGAATGCACTGGACTGAGCCTTCTTTTATACAGATTTACAGGGCATTGGCTTCCTCAACCACATGGGTGCATTACATCAGATTTTGCACTCCAGGCTCTATCCTGATGCTATGCCCTCCAGTAACCTTCTTGTGCAGCTGTGGCCTCAAGGCTAGCATAACTTAGCAGTTGTTTGGCCATTTTCTATGGAGTTCAGTCTCTAACTCCTGACATATAGTGCTAGGCACTCTCCAAGCAGTTTACAATGTGTTAGCTAATTGCCCCTGCAAGCTGGGTATTCATTTGACTGACTTACGAAAGGATGGAAGGCTGAGTCAACCTTGGAGCCCTGTAGGATTGAACTCACAACATTGTGGCTGCAGAACTGGCATTTAACCACTGCGCCACCAAGGCTCGCTTATCACTTATCACTGTAACGAGTGGCTTCTAGAAATAACAGAAGCCAAAACATCTTCAGTATCTCTTCAACCAATAGAACTGATACTAACAGGGGTCTCTTCGGGGCCAGTTCTAAAAGCAGTCAGAAAGAGGTGATTTCCTCTGTCAGAAGATGCTGGGCGGTGGGAGTACAATGTTGTGGGTGTCAGCTGTGTGCCAGATGGTTTATGCTATACCTGCTATGCTTGCTTGCTGCTTTCAAGGATGGTGGAGGATACTTTACTGTCAGTAATGTAGATAAAAGATTTGAATGCTTGCCATATTAGTTGGCTTTTGTATACCAAAGGGAAGGGAGCAGCATCAGGCAGCCAAGTGGTTTGGGCCACACTTGGTCTTGAGGGTCAGCTTGTCTCTGGGGATGGGATCCTTTCTCCTGGCCAAGCTGCCAGTCTCTTGGAAGGAGAATGTCGTTCCTCTTTTCCACTCCTCTTCTAATCTAAATGTCTTTCCTGGCTTCCTAATTGTTCTTCATGGGCTGTAAAATCTGTATAATTTGCTTTAGTGGCAAACAATGGCTTTGATTTATATGGGTTCAATTATGCAGCATGCTATTCATTTCATTTTACATCCAATCTGATGGAAGAAAACTCTCTGTCAAGACGATGAATAGCAGCACTACAATGTCTTTTCCTTCCTCTACATTTACTGACATTGCTTCCATACAGATGAGCTCTCTTATTTTTCCAAATCAATCTCATAACCATTTTTACCTCTGCCTTTCTGTCAGGTTCACCAGAAGAATTCATGTTCCTTTCTTGTTGTTGTTCCCCTCACCTCACATCTTGCAATCATGGAATTAGAGCCCACACTTTGCATGCAGAAGGTAGGTCATAGGTTGAATATCACACCCTCCACATGAGGGCTAAACAAGAATCTGCCCAGTGCTTGCTGGTGGCTCCAATGACCACAAGGCAGTAAATCCACTCTGGATTTTAGTTTGAACTAGCCAAGGTGTTGAACCCCATCCTCAAAATTGGTTCAGTACCTTAGATAGCTCTTTTAAAGTTTGCACTAAAACTTGAAGGTATTCACAGCTCCACTGACACCAGTTATTACTGAACCTACATAAATCCTGGAGATCCACTAATAGAGTTGACAATACTGGGGCCCATCTCCACAAGGGGAAAAAACATCTAAAATACATCATAGTATTGGCAGCAGCAGCGACATGTCTAAATGTTTTTTCTGGCCTTGGAAGCCCCCATAAGCCTCGCATTCCTAATGGTGGCCGCAAGAGATTTACTCGGATTAGTTCCTCACCACCACCGCTTAAAAAAAAAAAGTAATCCAAAGTCCACTGGTGCAATAGAGAAATTTTCCAAATTTATAGAAAAGCAAAACAAAAACATATTCATCCTGTTTTATTGCCTTAGTGAGTGATCGCTAAGGCGAAAATCTAACATGGCGGCAGCAGGAGCTTGCCTTGCTAACAAGCCCCACCCCTGCTCTTGCCTGAGCAGTCAGCTTTGTGCTTTCCTTCATATTTCTTGTCATTTCATAGTTCAAACAATCAGAAATGCACAACCCCGTCATGGTTTTTTCAAAAAGTATGGGGAAATATGCGAAGGCTCTTAGTGCATTGTTTTTGCCATTGTTTTTGCCATTATTCCTTCTGAATAGTGTGTATTGGAGCTGGATCCCATTTAGACAGGTAGGATTGCCAACAAATTCTATGAGGGGTATTTTCACCATTTAGACGGGCCCCTGGTCTAGATGAACCAGTGGTCTGACCTGGGCTGAATCAACACCTATAAAATAATTTAGCTCTAGTGCACAGAATCTCACCCCAGTTTGACCCTGTTAGTGCCACACTCACATGTTTTACTCTGAAATCAAATTGATTTTGAGAGCCACACATTCCCCCCACCCTTAGCCTCTCCTCTGGCTTTTCTTCGCAAACAAAGATTCAGGAAGGACTCATCCTGTGGTTTCTGCAAGCGCGCTGATGACTAAAAAGGCCAATCCGAGATAAACAAGTCCGGTTGCAGAAAGCACAGCAGAAGGTCTCCTTAGGTGATGTTTCTGGGCTATGATTCTTTCTGCGTTGTCGTTTCTCTTCAAGACTTGTTTGGTGTGAGTTCTCAAATAAGGCTGCAGCATTGTGGATAGTGCGTCTCCATGCCTCCCAATGTGAGGCCAGGGCGGACCATTGTTGGTGATCAATTTGGCCGAGCCTGAGATGTTGTTTCAGGGAGTCTTTGTATCGCCTTTTTGGAGTGCCCCTCTTACGCTGACCTGTGGCGAGTTCACCGTAGAGTAGTATTTTTGGGAGGCAATGGTCCTCCATCCTAGAAACGTGCCCTGCCCAGTGCAGCTGTGTTTTCAATATCATGGCCTCAATGATGGTGATCCCTGCTTGCTCAAGGACAGCAACATTCGTCACATAGTACAGATGGACAAATATTAATTACTGATAAAGCCTCCATCCCAAATCGATGGGCTGAACATTTTCAAAGTCTCTTTAGTGTCAACTGAGTAGTCCAAGGCTCAACTATCCAACATATGATACAAAAACCAGTGAAAAATGAATTGGACATAGCTCTCACTTTGGAAGAGACCCTTAAGGCCATACAGCAGATGAAAAACGGCAAGGCAGCTGGGATTGATGGAATCTCACCTGAAATTTGGAAACACGGAGGTCATGCACTCCACGATAAATTCCACGAACTCCTTGTGAATTGCTGGAAAAAAGGGGAACTGCCATCAGATCTCCGAGATGCAGTCATCATCACCCTGTACAAGAAAAAAAGGATCAAAATCCGATTGCTCAAACTATCGAGGCATAACACTGCTCTCTATTGCTGGAAAAATCCTTGCAAGGATACTCCTGAACAGATTAGTTCCTGCTATTGCAGAAGAACTTCTTCCTGAAAGCCAATGTGGCTTCAGGCCAATAGGGGTACTACAGATATGGTATTTGCCCTTGGACAAGTGCAAGAAAAATGTAGAGAGCAGAACAAGGGTCTCTATGTAACATTTGTCGACCTCACCAAAGCCTTCGACACTGTGAGTAGAAAAGGTCTGTGGCAGATCCTGGAAAGACTAGGATGTCCCCCCTCCCAATTCCTTAAAATGATTATCTTGCTACACGAGGGCCAGCGTGGTCAAGTCAGACCCTTAGCCACATTGACACAAAAAGGTGTTCCCACCATGTCCATCTGTTCACACATTTGGATTATTTTTGGGTCACACCACCACAGTGGCTATGCTTCCCCCTCTTCCCAGTATGAATATCCGTTATCAACCAATAGTCTTTCTTGTTTTCCTGTCATTGTAACCATCCACCTGCACTCCAATTGGATGGCTCCCTCACCCAGGAGAATTAAATGCCTCCTTATTCAGTTTTGCCACATTGAAAGTCCCCACATGATCTTCCTTCATTAATATTTCTGGCCTTCAGTCCCAGTATTGGGGAAAAGGCAGGATATATGTAGTACTAATACTAATACTAATAGAAAAGTGACTTGTTTGGATCCCATCTTCTAGAATATGATCTTATGTGGAGACCTATTAGATGAGCATGCAAAAGAGGGCTTTTCAGGTGTTGCTCTTAGATTGTGGGATGTGGTTTCTTCTCAGAGTTGCAAACTTTAAAACTTGCTGTCACTGCTTTTAGGAAGGGGGTCATGACATTTCTTCATTTTGACATTTTAAACTGGCTCAGTTAATGTGGTGAATATAATGGTTCTTAATTTTTTTTACACATGTCATTAGCAGCCTTAAAATGCTTTTTTTAAAAAGTGGAAAAATGGGATTAAATGGAACAAACAAGCAGATCTTCTTCATGGTCTCTGTGAATCACACAGCTGGGTTACTCCTGTGCCTGCGCAGAGCTTCGGAAACTTCTAGAATCGCTAGGCAGAACATGCTTTGATACATTTTGGCGGTAACTCCGCCCATCCTAACGGTCCCTTATAAGGGCTTCCCACCTAAAATCTCCTCAGTTCCTTTCTTTCCGCTGTGTTAGCAGCTTAAAGAACTTCTGTGCGCTAGGTGTTTTGGTAATTTTACTGGTTTTGACTTGGCTTTGGCTTTCGACGACGATTCTCGCCACTCTCCACAGTTTTGGCATTTGACTGATTTTTTGGCTTTTGACTCGCTTCTTCTGGTTTGTTGACTACGATTTCTGCTTGTTCCCTTGGCTTGTCACTATCTCTGATCTCTGTTACTGACCTTGGACTGACCCGATGACGATTCTCCATTCCTGACGACTCCTACAGTATTGTGATTTATGATGTCTGCCTAAGGAGCATTTAAACGGTGCGTGATATGCCAAGCTAAACTCCCAAGTGTGGATGGCCATTCCCGCTGTTTGATCTGCTTGGGAGAATCTCACAATGTTGACACATGCGTCCATTGTAAGGCATTTACTCCACAAGCTAGAAAACACAGGCTTTCACGCCTGAAATCTTTCCTGTATGAAAAGGCCTTGCTCCCGGCCGCACCGCCGACCTCTGTTTCAGATTCTCCATCGGAGTCTCAAGGCTGTGAACGCTCTCGATCTCCGCCGTCCTCTGGACAGAAACGCCGTCGGTCCCAGAGTCCTTCTAGGCATCGCTCCACCGCATCGGATCCCGAGGCTCTACACTCTTCACATCGATGTGTTTCCTCAGATTCGACTCGGGACCGTTCGGTGATGGTTCGGGAACCAGTCCCATTGACCTCCAAGCAGGCTATGGGAGAAAAGGAACCTCCTTCCACTGAGCCTGTTCCATCCACTGCCGCTGCTGCTTCCTCAGAACCGGCAAAGAAAAAGAAGAAGGAGAAACATCTCTCCAAACATGCTGAGGGCAAAAAGGAGAAAGATAAAAAGGCGTACTGTTCTAGAAGTCCCTCCCTGGAAATCAATGGGCTCTGATGACAAGTTTCTCTATCCTCCACCACCATCCGTCCCGGATGTGGAGACCCGTCATCCACGAACCCCACCTAGTTCTTTGGATGTTGTGACTGTCGAACTCTCCCCTGCCTTGGATGTTGTGAAACCCTCTGCACATGTAGAGTCGTCACCGGCTTTGGTTGTGTCATGGGACCAGCTCCTAAGACGCCACTCTTCAGATGTCGAGGTGGAGATTGTCGAACCCAAGGGCTTGTCTTGGAGCCAAGTACCCCCCATCCGGGAGGATGTTCCAGCTTATCCGGCTTATGACTTAGCCTGTTCTATTTGTAGGACCCATCTTGGTTCTCCATCGGGGTCACAGATCTTCACTCCCAGGGGAGACCTCATTGAGATGTCCCAACCTCCGCTCCGAGACCTCGTTCCTACTCTCCCGTGATTTTGGATGTTGCTTCACAACGGGATGCTACTGTTCAGGTTTTGCCGCTCGAGCACCGACCTCTGCCACGGACCCCTCCAACTCCACAGCCTCACTCCCCCACGCCTACACGGCCTAGAAGCTGCTCGCCGGATGCATCATCATCTTCATCAGATGCTTCTTGGGATCTCTACAGACCCTATTTGCCTTGTCCAAAGTCCGAACTCATGGACGGCGATTCCATTTCCCCGACCGACGACGTCCGGGCCTTCGGGGAGCAGATGGTGAGAATGTCACATGCCTTAGATCGAAAGGTGGAAGATTGGCCAACTGACCCTGTAGATCCCATCTTTCAGAGGATCCAGTCCAAGGCACCACCGTCTGCTACCATCCCAGTGTTACCCTCCTTGTTGAAACTGGCACAAGGGTCCTGGGAAAACCCTTCATCAATCCAACCCATATCCAAAAAGATTGACAGGCTGTACCGAGTTGGGGGAGATCATGTTGATTGGTTACAGAACCACCCGAAACCGAATTCGGTAGTTGTTGAGGTGGCACAAAATAGGAAGCAACGCCGGCCCCTGTCTTCCCCACTGGACCCGGAGGGTAGGAAGCTCGACATCATCGGCAAAAAGATCTACTTGGCAGCTGGCTTGAGCTTCCGTGTTGCTAATTATTCAGCGTGCATGGGAGCATACCAACAAGTGTTGTGGGAAAGAATGAGCCTCCTGATTAAAGACTTTCCTGAAGAGCAGTGCCGAATGGCAGAGGCCATTCAATCTGAAGCACAGTCCCTTGCGGGACTTCAAATGAATTCGGCCAGGCATTTGGCAGACTGCGTGGCAAAAACCATTGCTGGTTCGATAGCCCTAGGCGGCATGCGTGGCTACGTTCTTCCGGCCTCACACCCCAAGCGTCAGCCACTATTGAGGATCTTCCTTTTGATGAATCGGACTTGTTCAACAGTTCTACCAATGACAAGCTCGAATTCACACAAAAGATGAGGACCACGGCCAGGAAGAATGGTATGGGCTCCACCTCCACTTACCACTTACCGGCCCAGAGGGAGGTATTCCTGGCAGGCTCCATCCTATGGCCAACAATCTCGGCAGGGGTACTCTGGACAAGCTTACCGGCGATCCCATTACGCTCCCTCCACATCTCCGACCTCTTCGGTGAGGAGCCAGGGCTCGGGTTCCAGGCACCAACAACCACCCGGACAATGACCCAGGGATCAGGGTCGGAAGAAATTCTAATCCCTCCTTGTTTGATGATCTCTCTGTTTCTCCCTAGACTCCTCTCTTCGGGGATCGGTTGTCCAACTTCCAAGACGCCTGGTCTTCCATAATGTCAGATCGATGGGTGCTCTAAATCATCTGAACTGGCTATTGGATAGAGTTCGACACTGCCTCCGACGGGACGGGTTCGATCAACACTGCCCTCCCCTCCCCTCCTCGAGGAGGTGGAGACTTTGTTGCAGAAAGGGGCCATCGAACCTGTCGACCCCGACCTTCACCACCTCTGCTTCTTCTCGAGGTACTTTCTGGTCACCAAGAAGGACGGCGGTCTGCGCCCGATTCTTGACCTCCGCAGGGTGAACAAGTACATAACCCCAAAAAAGTTCAGGATGGTCACCTTGGCATCGATCCTTCCACTTCTGAGGCAGGTCGACTGGTTCGCATCCATAGACCTGAAGGACGCCTATTTGCACATCGGGATCCACCCGGCCCACAGGCGCTTCCTTGCATTTCAAGTCGGGACCTAAGTCTTCCAGTTCAGAATTCTCCCCTTCGGCCTCTCCACTGCTCCCCGTGTCTTCACGAAGTGCATGGCAGTAGTGGCGGCTTTTCTTCGGCAGCGGGGAGTAGAGCTCTTCCCTTACATCGACAATTGGCTGATTGTTGCACAATCTCGGCGTCAGCTCGAACTCGATATTTGCCTCACCTTAGATGTCTTAGACTACCTGGGACTTGTTGTCAACATCGAGAAGTCTCAACTCCTGCCGGCGCAAGTGATTCAGTTCATTGGGCTCGTTTGAACTCTTCAACTGCAGCGGCTTACTTGCCTCAGGACCACTTCGACAACCTGCGATCCCTAATCCATACCTGCTGTCGATCCCAAAGGCTTCCGGCACACTCAATCCAAGTGCTTCTCGGCCACATGGCAGCTACGACATATGTGACTCGGCTTGCCAGACTTCGATTCCGTCCACTCCAGCACTGGTTCCTGCAAGTATTCAACCCTCTTCACAATTCTCCAAAAAGATGCTCATGATGCCGAGAGCAGTTCAAAGGTCACTGTACTGGTGGCTGGTACCGGACAATGTCTTGTCGGGCATGCCCTTCGACCTCCCTCAACCGGACGTCTCTTTGACAACGGACGCTTCGATGCAGGGGTGGGGAGCGCATCTCGACTCCTACGAAATCCGGGGTTCTTGGAGCACAGAGGGGCAAGCTCTCCATATCAACATCTTGGAACTCCTTCCCATCCAGAAAGCATTGAGGGCCTTCGAATCCTTGGTGAGAGGCAGGACTGTACTAGTGCTGACGGACAACACATCGGTCATGTACTACCTAAACAAGCAGGGAGGTACGAGGTCCCTCAACTTCTCCAACTCACATTGGACATATGGGAGTGGTGCGTGGCAAGGAAGGTGTTTCTCCAATCCATCCATCTTCCAGGGGAAGAGAACACTCTTGCCGATGGACTCAGCCGTTCGAGTCTCTCCATCCACGAGTGGCAGCTCCACAGATCAGTCACCCTGGACCTGTTTCGAACCTGGGGGTTCCCTCAAGTGGATCTTTTTGCGTCTCCCAAAAATGCTCAGTGTCCTCAGTTCTGCTTGAGGCAGCGGGCTCCGAGATCGAGGGGAGATGCGTTTCTGTTCCAGTGGTCAGGTCTGTTACTCTACCTGTTCCCTCCATTTCCACTGCTGACAAGAGTGATCTCCAAGCTTCGTCGAGACAGAGTGAACGCCATCCTCATCGTCCGATGGTGGCCTCTACAACCGTGGTTTGCGACCCTGCTTCGCTTGTCGGACCGGCGTTTCCTCCACCTCCCATCCTGTCCAGATCTGCTCACCATTCACGGGGTCAGAGTCAGACATCCCAACCTGGACACTCTGCATCTGACAGCCTGGAGGTTGACCCTGTAACTCTTCCTTCGGGTTCGGGACTCTCGGGTTTGTCCTCGGTGCCGAAGCAACCTGCATCTCTCCACCCAGACGTCCAGGCTGTCATCGATGCTGCACGTAGGCCTTCCACCCGAAAATCATATCACTATAAGTGGAAAAAGTATGAAGCATTTCTGGCATCCCAGGATCCAACCCTTGACCAATTCTCCATCCCGACGGTCCTGGAATTTCTTCTACAACTGTCTTCCATGGCCCTGTCACTCTCTTCGATCTGGTGCTACCTGGCGGCCATCTCCACCGAATTCCAGGTGAGAGGTCTTCCTTCTCCCTTCATAGATGCCATGGTGAAGAAATTTTTGAAAGGCTTTGCAAACCTTCACCCCCTGGTGACTGAACCGACCTCGAACTTGGAGCCTCGAACTGGTCCTCTCTCAGCTGGTTTGCCGACCGTTTGAACCAATGGCTTCCACCGATCTCCGACTGCTATCCTGGAAAACCGCGTTCCTTGTGGCTATCACCGGCACGTCGGGCTGGAGAGCTCTGTGCCTTGAGGTCCAATCCTCCCTACACTGCTTTCCACAAGCACAAAGTGGTCCTCCGTCCCAACATCTCCTTCCTTCCAAAGGTGGTCTCCAGCTTTCACCTTAATCAATCCATCACTCTCCCTGCGTTGATGCAGGATCCGAAAGACGAATTCGAACGCACCCTTCATCTCAGGGACATTAGAAGGGCTCTGGCCTTCTACATTCAGCATACTGCGTCCCACAGAAAGTCACCCAAGCTGTTTGTTTCTTATGCTGACTCGAAACTCGGAGAGCCCATTTCCTCACAGAGACTATTAAAGTGGGTGACTTCGACCATTGCTCTCTGCTACGAACTGGCAAAGAAGCCCCTGCCATCTCGGATTCGAGGACACTCTACGAGAGCTGTTTCCACTTCCACAACCTTTCTCTCTGGAGTGCCTCTGGAGGACATTTGCAGAGCTGCAATCTGGTCATCACCTTTGACTTTTATTTCTCACTATAGACTTGACTCTCGTTCTAGGAACGAGGCTGCCTTTGGAAAGGCTGTACTGTTATCTTCTATTCAATAAGTGAGTTTTCATGTTGCCAAGTCATTATTGTTATGTTTGCTTTGATACCTTTGCTTAAGATTGTGCGATTAATGGTTTAAACTCAGGTGCATGCATAAAGGGTATACTTGGTGTAGGACATACCCGCCTCCATGAGTGAAGCTTACCAGTCTACACCCAGCTGTGTGATTCACAGAGACCATGAAGAAGATGGACAGGTTGCTTACCTGTAACCATAGATCTTCGAGTGGTCTTCTGTGAATTCACACAGACCTGCCCATCCTCCCCTCTATGTCCTACTACATCATATACACATGCTTGATGTTCCTGATGCTGCAGATTGCAGCGTCATTCAAGGAACTGAGGAGATTTTAGGCGGGAAACTCTTATAAGGGACCGTTAGGATGGGCGGAGTTACCGCCAAAATGTATCAAAGCATGTTCTGCCCAGCGATTCTAGAAGTTTCCGAAGCTCTGCACAGGCACAGGAGTAACCCAGCTGTGTGAATTCACAGAAGACCACTCGAAGATCTATGGTTACAGGTAAGCAACCTGTCCTTACTTCACTCTGTCTAATGCAGGGAGCTGGTTAAATGCAGCCACAGGGCCAAAGAATAATAGAATCATAGAGCTGGAAGAGAACACAAGGGCCATTCAATCCAGCCTGTGCAGGAATACACAAAGTACTCCCACCAGGTGGCCAGCCTCTGTTTAAAAACCTCCAAAAGAAGGAGACTCCATCACATTCCGAGGCAGTGCATTCCACTGTCAAACAGGTCTTACCATCAGGAAGTTCTTCCTAATGCTTAGGTAGAATCTCTTTTCCTGTAGTTTGAGTCCATTGCTCCATGTCCCAGTCTCTGCAGCAGCAGAAGCAAGCTTGCTCCCTCTTCAATGTGATATCTTTTCAAATATTTAACCATGACTATCATGTCACCTCTTAACCGTCTCTTCTTCAGGCTAAACATACTCAGCACCCTAAGCCGTTCCTCGTAGGGCCCACAAATTGACTTCTAATCCCCTCTGTTATAAACCCTCCCCCGATTTTGGCCATTCATTCATCATCCCCCAGAGGGTTCAAAGGACAGAAAACTGGCCCTGGATCCATTGACGTTGTCCACCCATGGTGTCAGCCTTGACTTGTGTTTGTATCTGTGAACCATGAAACTCACTGGGTCGTCTTGAATTAACTTGAAAACTTAATCTACTCTCACATGTGTGGTGTGTGGAGGAAATATGTGGAGATGAGCTGCCCTGTGAGGTCCATTGAGAAAGAAGGTAACTAGCTGATGGGCAAGTTCTATAACATTTCCTAATGGGCAATTTCTCTGCATTTCCTACAAAGGATTGTGTTGCCAAATAGAATCATAGCCAGGTGCTTTCCCTCAAATGTTGATACAGTACAACTAGCTTGGCAGGCCAAGCTGGCTATAGAGCAGGAACTGCAAAAAAGCTGTGAGAAGCCATGTATCAGGTTAGACTATTTGCTTGTCTAACCCAGGGTTGGGCAACTGTGGAGGGGGCAGAGGCCATTTTTGCCTCTGTCCTGCCTAGGTGGGCTGCAGTGGCATTCCTGACACAATGAGAAGTGACATTACTTCCAGTTTCATTTTCAGCAAATTGGCCCATTTGGGGGGGATTTTTAGTCCATGTGTGTGGAGGGATTGGGGGTTGTGGAGGCAAAATCACTGTATTTTGCTATGGCCAAAATTGGGGCAAATTTGGGAAGAAAAATCATCCCCAAGTTTTATTTTTTGAGGGGATGTGGGAGCTTTTGGTGTCTTTAGTGGGCTTTGGGGCCAGAAATTGGGGCTCTCTGGGCCACCCCTGATCTAGCTCAAGAAATCTACTCTGTCTGGTAGTGATTTCCCAAATTCCTTGAGTCTTTCATAATACCACTTGTTGAACAACTTTTTTTATGCTGGCACAGCTGAAGACTAAATGTGGTGCTTTTTAAAAGAATGCAATAGAGGTGGGTGGCCCATGGACATCCCTTAGTCTTTTGGTGATGCTCAGATCAGGTGACTGGAAAAGGTCTATTTTTTCCATGCTGAATTTTGGGATACTTATGAAGCCCTCTGGAAGACTAAAGTAAATATGTAGTGTGGACATGTCCCTAGATGTATGGAAAGCACTGGTGACATTTCAGTGCTGAGGGGAAAGCTTTTAACAATGAAAAGCAGAGACCTCCTATGTATAATCTCATACAACCTCCAGATGGATTCCACAATAACTCCCCCATCTATTAGCCAGAGAGAACAGGGAACAGGCTAGTTTGTCAAAGTCCAGAGACTTAGCACTAAGTACAAGTTAAGGCAGTACTGAATGGATGCTTTGAAAAGATTATGGAATCAAAATAGCAATATTTGAAGGTCAGGAGAGAGAGCATCTAAAGTGAAGCAGTAAAAATTGATTGTGTTACTGAGAAGGGAAAATGATGAGGTGACGAACTGAGGAATGTATGGATTGGTTAGGTTTATCTCCACTAATACAGGTGATTGTAGAGGAATTATGGATTTTCTTTTATATTTAACTACAATAATACAGAATAAGAGACATTACAGAAGTGATTCTTTCAAATTTGGATAGATAGAATGTCTTCCCTGCTTTCCTCATGGGCTTTCTCATATTTTAATTAACTCCCTTGTTGATTCAAAGACTTCTCTATTCGGAGAGTAAGGAGATTATCAGACAGGAATGCAAAAAGTGTTCCTGTCCCACAATCTTCAATCCCTGTCCTGGCACAATAACCCTCCCCACCACACTTACATTCTCTTCCCTCAACAGGCAGCCCAGGAATGAACAGAGCTCTAACAGAACTCCATTCACTTCCTGGACTGAAATCCTGTCCATTCTTGCGAGAAGACACGAGTGCAGGAAATTCAAAAATAAAAAAAAATACACACACAAAAAATTACACCAAGCACAAAAGCATACTTTAAAACTTCAAGTAACCTGGGGGGGGGGGTTCATAGAAAGTGTGTCACATACCTGGATGTCCCGATCTCACCTGGAAGTGTTTGTGCCGGACTGCCCATTAACACTGCATTCCTGAGAGTTAAATGGCCCGGGGTTTCACACGCTGGCAATGCTGGCACCAAATCACAATGGGGGATCTATTCATGGCTCAGCTCGTCAATAGAAAGAAATGTCATAATGATGCCAGCGCAACGCAAAAGGACATCGTCATCTGATATTGGCATCCTTTTGCGTTGCTCTGGCATCATCATGGCACCACATTAGCCTTGTCTGATAATCTCTTAAGTAATAGAGATGCCAGACTAGAGTTTAGTGGGTAAAGTGGGCAAGTATGAGAACAATAGGACAAAGTCCTTCTCTTGGATTGGTTCAATATTTAAGAACTAAATAAAAAGCAATATAAATAAACCTTTCAAGGTCAATATAATGTTGGAGATCAATGTAAAAACTATTAGTGAGAAGAAGAAGAAGGTGGCCAGAGAAGAGCAGAGTGATGAAGAAAAGGAAGATAAGTCAATATATCACAAGCATACAGTGAGGTACATATAGGTAGGAACAGAAAAATATTCAGGGCATATAAAAGGAAATGCACCATAACATAAATAAGTTAAAGGCTCTACCATGTAAAGAAGGGTTGTGTCCCCCTCCACCCCATTTCCCCATCTTCCCACCGCTTTCCTACAAGTGACTTAGATTTCTAAACATTACAGCGCATAGACTTAAATACCAGAATTCCCTGAGCAGGTACTGTACTTCTCTATTCCTGCCCCATGGTCTATTTCTGGAGTGGGAATCCTGGAGCTCTCTATACTGTTGGATTGCAACTCCCTACATTTCTCATCATTAGCTGTTAGGGTTGCTGGGAGATGCAGTTCAATAATGTCTGGAGGGCCTATTGGAACACTAGCCTATTGGAACACTTCTATACTCACAAAAATGTGAAAGAAGTCCTAGGCTTGCACTAGCCAATGACTTAAAGTTGACTTTAATGTCAATAGTATTAGAAGACATATAAATAGACCAACTTTGTCCTTTTCTTCTTCTTCCTGTGTTTGCAAAAATGAATACATACATACATGCATACATACATACAGCCATCCCTCCATATCCACAGATTCTGTATCCACTGATTTCACCACCCACAGCTTGAAATATTCCCAAAATCTCTCTCTCTCTCTCTCTCTGGCTTTTCTTCGCAAACGAAGATTCAGGAAGGACTCATCCCGCGCTTTCTGCAAGCGCGCTGATGACTAAAAAGGCCAATCCGAGATAAACAAGTCCGGTTGCAGAAAGCACAGCAGAAGGCCTCCTTGGGTGACCCCTGTGGATACCTCTCTCTGTCTCTGGCTTTTCTTTGCAAACGAAGATTTGGGAAGAACTCATCCTGCACTATCTGCAAGAGCACTGATGACTAAAAAGGCCAATCTGAGATAAACAAGTCCAGCTGCAGGAAGCACAGCAGAGGGTCTCCTTGGGTGATGTTTCCAGGTTGTGATTCTTTCTGCATTGTCATTTCTCTTCAAGACTTGTTCGGTGTGAGTTCTCAAATAAGGCTGCAGCATTGTGGAGAGTGCTTCTCCATGCCTCCCGATGTGAGGCCAGGGAAGACCATTGTTGGTGATCAATTTGGCCAAGCCTGAGATGTTGTTTCAGGGAGTCCTTGTATTGCTTTTTTGGAGTGCCCCTCTTACGCTGACCCGTGGCGAGTTCACCATAGAATACTACTTTTTGGAGACGATGGTTCTCCATCCTAGAAACGTGCCCTGCCCAGCACAGCTGTGTTCTCAATATCACGGCCTCAATGCTGGTGATCCCTGCTTGCTCAAGGACAGCAATATTCATCACATAGTCAGTCCAGTGTATATTTAGGATTGTGCGTATACAGCGCTGATGGAAGTGTTCGAGGAGTTGTAAGTGGTGGTGATAAGTGATCCATGTTTCAGACCCATAAAGGAGAACAGAAAGTACAATGGCTCTATACACACTGATTTTTGTGCTTTGCCACAGGTGTTTATTACTCCAGACTCTTTTGTAAAGTTTTCCAAATGTGCTATATGGCTTTGCTAATCTGTGATCGATCTCTTTGTCAGTCTTGGCATCTGAGGAGATGATGCTTCCCAGGTAGGTGAACTGCTGAACGGACTTAAGCACAGATTTGCTGACAGCAAAGTGGTGATGATGGTGTTTGTCCTGTGGTGCAGGCTGGTAGAGAACTTCCATTTTCTTCAGGTTGACTTCCAGCCCAAACAGCTCTGCAGCTGTTGTGAAGCAGGATGTTAGACGCTGCAGAGCTGTTTCTGTGTTGGCAACAAGGGCAGCATCATCATTGAACAGCATCTCATGGGCTAGATAGTTTAGAGTCTTAGTGCGAGCCCTCAGACGGCTTAAGTTAAACAAGCTACCATCAATATGGTAACGTACATAGATGCTGTCTTCTTCTTCGAGCTCTGACGTAGCCCTTTGGAGCATCGTGCTGAAGAAGTTTGTAAAGAAAGTTGGAGCAAGAACACAACCTTGCTTCACTCCATTAGTTATTAGAAAGGGCTCTGAAAGAAAGAGCATCACCATATCTGAATTGACCGTGCTGGCCCTCGTGTAGCAAGATAATCATTTTAAGGAATTTGGGGGGACATCCTAGTCTTTCCAGGATCTGTCACACACCTTTTCTACTCACAGTGTCAAAGGCTTTGGTGAGGTCGACAAATGTTACATAGATACCCTTGTTCTGCTCTCTACATTTCTCTTGCAGTTGTCTAAGGTCAAATACCATATCTGTAGTACTCCTATTGGCTCTGAAGCCACATTGGTTTTCAGGAAGAAGTTCTTCTGCAATAGCAGGAACTAATCTGTTCAGGAATATCCTTGCAAGGATTTTTCCAGCAATTGAGAGCAGTGTTATGCCTTGATAGTTTGAGCAATCAGATTTTGATCCTTTTTTCTTGTGCAGGGTGATGATGACTGCATCTCGGAGATCTGATGGCAATTCCCCTGTTCCCAGCAATTCACAAGGAGTTCGTGGAATTTATCGTGGAGTGCATGACCTCTGTATTTCCAATCTTCAGGTGGGATTCCATCAATCCCAGCTGCCTTGCTGTTTTTCATCTGCTGTATGGCCTTAAGGGTCTCTTCCAAAGTGGGAACTATGTCCAATTCATTTTTCATTGGTTTTTGTATCATATGTTGGATAGCTGAGCCTTGGACTACTCGGTTGACACTAAAGAGACTTTGAAAATGTTCAGCCCATCGATTCAGGATGGAGGCTTTATCAGTAATTAATGTTTGCCCATCTGTACTGTATAAGAGCTTTGGACTTGATAAATATCCATGGGGAGTCCTGGAACCAACCCCCCTGTGGATACCAAAGGCCCACTGTACATAGTTGTCCTCTACATCATACCCTCTGACTGTCCCAAATTGGGTAGGGACTATTAATCTTCTGCTGTCCCAATTTTTCAGCTGCTATTAACATATCCCAGTTTCTTTTTCCCGTTTCCACTTTCTTCCTTCTTCCTCAGCTTACTTCATTTGCTGCAAATTGTGTTCAAGGTGCCAAATTAGTGTGGGAGGAGACGAAAGGAGTAAATTCAGGCAAAAGCAAATGGCTACAGCCTCTCCTAGCTGTTATGTTCTTCATTAATAGCTTTTCCTATCTTAACCACATTCCTCTGTTGCTTGGCCATATGTGTCCAGATTTTAAGTTGTGAAATGTTGGAGCATTTTGTACTGTACATCACTGTTAGAAGTATAGGAATGTCTGGTCATCTCTACTTAAATGAGTATTGGTTGCTACACTTCACAAATTATTATTATTATTTAGTTTCCATGATGGTTCTTGTGGAATTTTTCTTTTCTGCTAAGTGTGTCAAAATAATCTGGCCAGTTTTAGATAATATACATTGTCACTTGGGTGCATTGGAATCACCATTTGCTGCTCTGACTCAGGCAGCAAAGTGTCTTGGACTGACCCTGTGCCTGGCATTACAGCCATCTTTTGATATGAAGATTAGGTGAGATCGGTTATTGGGGTGTGGAGCACTAAGAGGACACCCTCTTTGCTAATTTTGCTGCTCATATGAATATAGAACAATCCTGGCCTTGGCATTTGGAGCAAGGCAAGGGTGGATAAAAGGCCTTTCCTAGTACCAGAAAAGATTCAACATTGCAGCAGCAGGCTGGCTGTTTGCCATAAACATTATAGCTTAATACACATTTTATGTGTGCACGGATTTGATAAAACGTTTAATCTGTCTAAAGGGCAAGGTGAGTTTTAATGCAGCTTTGAGAAATGCATTTTGGATTTCTTGGCACACACACACACATTTCCTTGTGCTGTCTATGTTGCTTATCTTATTAAAGCAATGGTTGCCAGCGTGGCTCTTTACACAGCAAATAAATGAGGTTGTTGGTTATTGTTGATGATGTTTTAAATCAGTATTTCCCTTGAAGTCACCTTGTGTCCTACTGCCTTCTGGGACCAACTCCTTGCCAGTTGAGCTACTGTGATATAATAGCCACACCTGCAACTTTAACACATGTGTACCCTTTTTAATGCTTTGCCGGTAAATTCTATGGCCTGTGGTGTTATTTCATGATGGGATGTTTCCACTGATGGAACTGGGAGGGGAGCAATTCCTTTTCCCACTGTGGTCCACCATGCATCACCCAAACCTGCTCTGTCAATGTTTAATTTCCCTTCATTTTTTAATGGCTTTTAATATGGAGATGATGCTAATCTCTTCTAGTGATACAAATCCTCAGCAATTTTATTCTCACATAGAAGAAATACATTCAAAAGTTTTCTTTCCAGTGGATGAGGTGATGATAATTTCTACAAAGTATTTTTTTCTATTTTTAATAATTATTTATTTTATATTTTTCTAATAGGATAAATATAATACAATACAATGTAATACAAATAGTATATAAATATCTCTCTGGCTTTTCTTCACAAATGAAGATTCAGGAAGGACTCATCCTGTGGTTTCTGTAAGTGTGCTGATGACTAAAAAGGCCAATCCAAGATAAACAAGTCCGGTTGCAGAAAGCACAGCAGAGGGTTTGCTTGGGTGATGTTTCCGGGTTGTGATTCTTTCTGCGTTGTCGTTTCTCTTCAAGACTTGTTCGACGTGAGTTCTCAAATAAGGCTGCAGCATTGTGGATAGTGCGTCTCTATGCCTCCCGATGTGAGGCCAGGGTGGACCATTGTTGGTGATATTTATATATTACCATATATTTAATAACTTCTATTAATATTTTAATAAAATAGAAATATAGTATGCATCTGTTTCTTAATCTCTCTTATTTTTTTTATAACTATTGATTGCATCCTTCCGGGATCCAGAGCAAACTTCTCAGAAGTGCTGTTTGTTTTTAAAATGACCTATTTATTTACTTTAATATATTACATAATAATGGTATAAATATGTTTATATTTAATAATTATAATTATTATCTTGGTTTCGCAGTCTAGCAGGTGTTACTGGTTGGAGTTTTAGACCATTAATGATTCAGAGTCTGTGAAAAAGCCAGGACAGGTATCTCATTAGAAGTTAATGAAATGTCATTGAATAATATGGCATCATCTAAGAGGTATAATGTTTTGTAATTATTTTTATTTTTATTATTATTGTATTTTGGGACTTTTTTGTCAAAAATTGTTTTCTGTACAACAATATTGCATTTCCTTCCCCCCATTTTTTTCTTGTATAGATGAATTTTTCACACAAAAGTCTCAAAATGCAAAACATCTCATGGCTGTTGACATTTTTTTCAATAGGTCACCTTTATAGACCAAGACACACTTTTTTTGTTGAGGAGTGGAAAAGTTGGAAGCATCCCTGTTCTCTTCCTATTTTTGATCTTGGAATATATTTTAATGATTTGTCATAGCCTTACAACTTTGGGTGCACTGTGAGGATTAATGTCTCTGTAGTCATCCTCCTGTCTCAGAGATTTTAACATTATTTTTTCTATTAAAAACATTTAAGTGACAACAAAAACTCATGCAATGCTACAAAACAATCTTATGGTAGCAAAAGAGTACGCAACCAACAAAAGTTGATGAAGAAAGTCTAGTCTGCAAAGCTAAAAACAGGGTCAGTGAGATAAGGAAGGGGGCCAAGTATTTATAACTACATTGATAAAAAATGACCCCTGTTTTTTCCACTCTACTCCACCTGAGGCCATACAGTTTGTTTGCACCTTGTTGGACTGTGGTTTTGCACATCTATTAGGTTTATTCAGTTGAGTTAACTATGAACATTGACATCGAAGTTTGGGGGAAGACATCCAAATAGATTTGGAGAAACCTTTGGATGGGTAGGAGAATGCCACCTCAGAATGAAAGAAGAAAAGAAGAGCCTGCCTCCAGAGGGCGCTGCGAACTTGCTGTAGTGGTCACCACCATTGTACAGTTACAGTTATATAACTCTTTGAAGACAGTTGTATATTTATATTGTTTATATTGCAATTGTCTAATCTTGATTACAATGCCTGCATTTCTGAGTATGTGTCATGCTGTGTAATAAATTACATTCCTTCCCCCGCCCTCCCATCTGCAGTCTTTGGGTAAGGAGTCTGGCTTTTATAAAATGACTTCTGAAATGAAATCAGTCCAACTTTGACAATGATAGTGCTTTGGGACTAGGGCATTGCTCTCTATTTTGTGAGGAGAGACATAGATGGATGTTCATGGTTGGTTACCTCCTTTTATGATGGTTTGAGACAACCTTATTTAATTGTCTACCAAAATAATTTTACTGGAGCAGACAGAGTTTGACTTTGCCAGTATCATTTGTGACTGGTTTCATGAAAGCATGGGATATCTTGTGGCACGGACACCCCATGACACTTTGTTGAAGATGAGATGGCACATACTCTCCATGTTTCATTTAAGGAAGCTAGCATTTGAATTTCAACACCAAAGATGGAACAGTATTCACCATCATGACAACTGTGGTAGCAGGGTAGTTTCAGGTTCCAGTACACGACAACAACGGCATCTATATACGTTACCGTACTGATGGTAGCTTGTTTAACTTAAGCCGTCTGAGGGCTCACACTAAGGAGATTTTCACACGGGCTATATATCCCGTGGCAGGAACAGAACAGGGTCGGGAAAGGCTTTCCCTTTCGGACGACGTTGACCCCGTTCTGTCCTGCATCCATCCTACTCCCGTGACTGTTCCAGAACAATGTAATCACGATTTTTCATTGTGAATAGACCTCCCGTTCCGTTGTTATAACGCAATCACAGGTGTGCGAACAGGAGCCCCGTTCCTGTTCCGAAATGACAGCCACGGAGGGGAGGTCCGTTCCGAGCACTTCCTGGTACGATCTGGACATCCAGGTAAGTGGCACCCTTTATTTTACCCTCCCTGTTTTGATTATGTGATTTAAAGAGTGTTTTTGTGCTTGGTGAACTGATTTTATGTTTGGGGGAGTTTTATTTTTTAAATTTACCGTCCGGCGTTATCACGTGATAACGTGATAACGTTTCAGGCGGCCGGTCGTAAAAGCAGCCTTATGACGGCTGCATTTACGGCCAGCCAGCAAGGGGAGGGGGAGCCCATTCCTGCTGCGGAATTAAGGTGAGTGTGTGAAAGATTTATGTTATTCTGTGGCAGGAACGGGAGAGGAGGTAGCGGGGCAGTAATGGGGCATTTTGGCCCCGTGTGAAAATCTCCTAAGACTCAAAACTATTTAGTCCGTGAGCTGCTCTTCGCTGAAGCTGCTGCCCTTGTTGCCAACACAGAAGCAGCTCTGCAGCGCCTAACATCCTGCTTCACAACAGCTGCAGAGCTGTTTGGGCTGGAAGTCAACCTGAAGAAAATGGAAGTTCTCTACCAGCCTGCACCACAGGACGAACACCATCATCCCCACATTGCCATCGGCAAATCTGTGCTTAAGTCAGTTCAGCAGTTCACTTACCTGGGAAGCATCATCTCCTCAGATGCCAAGATTGACAAAGAGATCGATCACAGATTAGCAAAGGCACATAGCACATTGGGAAGACTTTACAAAAGAGTCTGGAGTAATAAACACCTGAGGCAAAACACAAAAATCAGTGTGTATAGAGCCATTGTACTGTCTGTTCTCCTTTATGGGTCTGAAACATGGGTCACCTATCGCCAACACTTACGACTCCTCGAACGCTTCCATCAGCACTGTTTATGCACAATCCTAAATATACACTGGACTGACTATGTGATGGATGTTGCTGTCCTTGAGCAAGCAGGGGTCACCAGCATTGAGGCCATGATATTGAGAACACAGCTGCACTGTGCAGGGCTTGTTTCTAGGATGGAGGACCATCGCCTCCCCAAAATAGTATTCTACGGTGAACTCGCCATGGGTCAGCGTAAGAGGGGCGCTCCAAAAAAGCGATACAAGGACTCCCTGAAACAACATCTCAGGCTCAGCCAAATTGATCACCAACAATGGTCCGCTCTGGCCTCACATCGGTAGGCATGGAGACATACTATCCACAATGCTGCAGCCTTATTTTTTTTATTTATTTTTTATTTATTTATACCTCGCTCTTCAGTCACAAGGCTATCAGAGCGGCTTACAAATTGTTTTAAGCAATAGCAGTTTACACATTTACACTGCAATAAGCAGCTTCCAATGTGTGTTAGCTAATTGCCCCCACAAGCCAGGGGAACTCACGTGAGTCTGAGAACTCATGCCAAACACGTCTTGAAGAGAAATGACAACGCAGAAAAAATCACAACCCGGAAACATCACCCAAGGAAACCTTCTGCTGTGCTTTCTGCAACCGGACTTGTCTATCTTGGATTGGCCTTTTTAGTCACCAGCCCTCTTGCAGAAAGCGTGGGATGAGTCCTTCCTGAATCTTAGTTTGCGAAGAGAAGCCAGAGAGAGAGAGGTATGTGGTAAGGCATACAAAATATGTCCTCCAATACAGGACATCAGATAGGGTTTAAAAAGGAAGCTGTCCCCTGTCATCTACTGCCATATTCTACCTAATGGCCATATTTTCTAGAGAAAGCAGCAAAGTGAGCAAGAGTTGTTTGGGCCAAGACAAACTTTTAGAGAAAGTAGCAGAGTACAAGGAGTAAGGGGTAGTCGAAGAATGTGCCACACTATTACAGGTGGTTGTGTTGAAAGGGATGGTTCTGTTGTATGAGAAAAAATGTTAACATCGATTATTATTATTATTATTTTTTTTTAGAAAAAGCCAAATTCCAAATGAATGTTTAAAACAATTAGTTAGGGCTATTGGACTACAACATCTTGATTCAATGATACCTTACCTTTTCCAAGCATGCAAAGCCATAAAATCAACATGGGGGGGGGAAATGCTGCACTTTTTTGTTACATGATATTGTTTCTCAGCAATGAGCAAAATAGGCCCCTTCTGGGGGAAAAATAGGAAATGCCACAATTCAGAACTTTATCAGATTATCCTCCCTAAATGTTCTTTTGCTGGCATATTTTGTGGTGTTTTTATGCCAGCAAAAGAACCCCTCCTACCAGACCTCCTTTTAGCAGTGGCAATGAGGCAGCCCTGGCATAAATGGAGCACGAACTGAGCTCCATTTACTTTTGGGGTTGAGATCTCACCGATTCTCGTGAGAAGACAATAGGACATTAATAAACATTAATTAAACTTTAGGAGGAATTTCCTGACAGTAAGAGCTGTTCGGCAGTGGAATACACTGCCTCATAGTGTAGTGGGGTCTCCTTCTTTGGAGGTTTTTCAACAGAGGCTGGATGGCCATCTGTCGGGAATGATTTGATTGTGTATTCCTGCATGGCAGGGGGTTGGACTGGATGGCCCTTGAGGTCTCTTTCAACTCTGTGATTCTATGATTCTAAGATATGTGTGTGGCAAAGTCAAATAATTAAGCAAAATAAACACAGAAAATGTACACATAAGTACAGAAACACACTTTACAACTTACAAGTAAACCAGGGAGGTTCACAAAAAGAGTGTTCCCTACCTGGCTGTCACAATATCAACCAGCAGTGTTCTGTCATTGATGCCATATTCACATGAGCACAATGGTGTGAGGATTCAAATGCCGGTGATAAGGCTCCATGGCAAACCTATTGATGGCTTGGGCCATCAATAAAATAGAACAGCTTTTTGACAGTACATGGTAGTGAAAGGATGACATCGTCTGATATGCACACCCTTTCGCAATCATTAGGCCGTCATTATGATGCCATATTTGCCACACATGATAACGTCCTCAAACTGCTTTTCGTGACAATTTCCCAGAACAAATCATATTATCTTCTGTTTAAAGCCCCTAATTTTGTTTGTAAAGCATTTTGTGGAAGCCATTAAGAATAAGATAGTACAGTTGTCCCTTCACATTTGCGGGGGTTAAGTTAAGCAGACCCCTGTGAACGTGAAAATTCTGCTAATGACAGCCCTCCCGAAGCGACCCGGGCCCTCCGGAGGCCCCGTTATCGCTTCCCCGGCCTCCCCCTGCCCTCCCGAAGTGACCACGGTGCCTCTGGAGGCCCCGTCGTTGCCTCCCTCGCCTCCCCCCACTCTCCCAAAGAGACCACAGGGGCTCCGGAGGCCCCATTGCCACTTCCCCCCTCTTTCCCTGGTCTCCCCTCATGGCAAACCACGAATATGCGTAACTGTGAATGTGGAGGGAGGACTTTGCCTGTGCCATGTTATGCATCTTGGAATCACTGTTCATGAAATTAAAGTAGTGAACACCTTTACAGTATGCCTTTGCTGTCATACTGTAGATTTTGCCTATTTTTCTACAGAGATTAGCAGACAGGAATGCAAAAAGCGTTCCTGTCCCACAATCTCCAATCCTGTCACTGTCCCAGCACAATAACCCTCCCCATCAGACTTTCCTTCTTTTCCATCAAAAGGCAGCCCAGGCATGAATGGAGCTCTAACATTCACTTCCTGGATCGAAATCTCACCCATTCTCGCAAGAAGACATGAGTGCGGGAAATTCAAAAATAAAAATAAAAATACACAAAAGCGTTTACACAAGCACATAAACACACAAAAAAAAATAACAACCTGGGAAGGCCACAAAAAAGAGGGTAGCCTACCTGGTTCTCACAATCTCACCCAGAAGTGTTCTGGCAGGACTGCCCACTGATGATGGAATAACAAATAAAAAATGGTGCGAGGTTTCAGACACTGGCAATGCTGGCACCAAAATGGGACAGGTGGTCCATTGACAGCTCTGGCCTGTCAATAAAAAGAAATGTCAGAATAACAACAGTGGAACACAAAAGGACGTCATCATGTGATCCTCTGTCGTTATTCTGGTGCCATATTAGCTGCGTCTGTGAATCTCCTTTGTTGACATGTGTTTCATTTCTATACATTTCCTGCTTTTACAGATATGTACTGGTCTAAATTCTCTAAAGGAACCAGCAGGGTCAGCCTTGGATGATTTTGTAAAATATAACCAGTGATACCACAGTTATCTATGCTATGATAGGATCCAGGTTAAACAACTACAGTAGGCTATAATTCAGAGGAAGCAACTGGCAAAACCACCTTTTAGTAGTCCTTGCCTAAGAAAACCCTAAGAAATTCATGGGGTCACCATAAGTCAGCAAGCAACTTGAAGACACATATACACACAGTTGCAATTACCTCTCAAGCATTTGTCAAGAAATGACCCTTCCTGAATTCAGATTAGATCAAAAGTGATATTGTCTTCTTTAATTAGATGGCTTGCATTTATTGACCTCATTGCTGGAGCCATTGTTCATGAGCAGACTGTGATTTCTTTAGAACTATTTGATCAGCTTGATATGCTGTTACTTTATCATCTTAATGGTCTCCCAGACCTTATCCAAATATTGTTGCTTGCAATGAACATAAAGGACAGAACATGATGTTCACTTCATCCTGAATGATACCAAGGTAGCTCTGTAAAGTAGTTCTAATTTTGTAAAATATAACCAGTGTTATCTATGCTATGATAGGATCCAGGTTAAACTACTACAGTAAGTTATGCATAGGACTGCCTTTGAAGGCTACTTGGAAGCTATAGTTGGTTTAAAATATGGCAGCTAGATTATTGATTGAAACTGATAACTTGAACACATCTTACCAGTTTTTAAAGCAGCACCATTGGTATAATGATAATTTAATTCCTGGGGATGATGCAGATGTTTTCAGGTCTACATGCCTAGACTGGATGCAGACTGGACCTAATTTGCATTCAGGAGTCTGCAGAGTGCCTGATTGCTGTGGGTTTGTCAAACCTACATATAGAAAAGTGTATACAGTTTGAAAACACAGCCCAAACACACTTTAGTCAATAGGGTGGAATGTATGCAAGCATTATGTACAACTTTCAAAATACAAAAAATACACGTTTTCAAAATAATTGCAAAAAGGGTATGAATTTTAACCAGTATGAAACAAACTAGATTCTAGATAGCAGTGGGCTTGTATAAGATGTGGAGGTGAAAATAAGGGAAAAGCCATAGCTACCTAACTCAAGTGTTAGTTTTGATTTTTAAATATTTACACAGCTTAGGATTTTGGTATATAGGGACCATGTAAAGGACCATATGAAGCTGTCTGTTAAGGTACTCAACATAATCCCCTCTCCAGGTACACCTGCCATCAGAAGTGAACTGAGTGACAATAAAGGATAGTACAGTGGGCCCTTTGTATCCACTGAGGTTTGGTTCCAGAACCTCCTGTTGATAGCAAAATCTGTGGATGCTCAAGTCCCATTATATACAATGGCATAGTAAAATGGTGTCTCTTATATAAAATGGCAAACAGCAAGGTTTGCTTCTTGGAATTTTTAAAAAAATATTTTCAGGCTGTGGATGGTGAACCCATGAATGCCAAATCCATGGATAAAGGGGGCTGACTATACCTTCTTGCTGGTGGCACCTCTGTTTGGAATAAACTTCATAGTGCTGTTTGTTTGATGTCTAGCTTGACAACTAGTTATGCCAATTACTAGGATGCCTCCACCGTTATTTAAGTCTTTTTTGGATTTGGGTGACCATATTGGTGCATTTCTGGTCTTTGTTACAGCATCATAAACATAATGCATAACACATTGCCATTAAACAGACAGTACTATGACTGTGGCTACAGTTTAGCCCTTTCACTAGCAATAGTAAATATTAATTTATACAAAAGCCTGAACATATGATTAAACATTAGGAAGAACTTCCTAAGGGTAAGGATTGTTCAACAGGGGAATAAATTAACTGAGAAAATGGCTGGACTAGAATACCCTTGGGGCTCTGTGTTCGGCTCTATGATTCCATCATTTTGTCTTCTTGGGTAAGAGGCTATTCTGGATGATGTAGACTTAATGAAATCAGACAACTCTGTTAACCCTGTTTTATCTCTCACATGTGTTCAACTGACAATACATTTTATCATAGTAGAAATGATGGACAATACGTTTTTGGACTACCAAGCTGTTTCTAAATTGGGAAAACCCATCTGTCAGCATCCCCAGCAATTCAGTAATAGAGGTTTTCATAGCAAAGGATGTGTGGTTTCACACATGTTTGTACTTGAATACTGTATTACCTCAGCTCCCATCAAGCACTCACAGAAATGGAAAGGGTTGTAGGATATGGTCTCAGATATACACACAAAGTTCCCTGTAAGATTAAATATTTAGATTTTTTAGCAATGTATGTATTTTCATTTCTTTAAATGAGCCAGCTTGGATGATATTCCCTCATGTGCCATAAAGACAGCTGGCATTTCTGAGTGCCTGATTTCATGTTTTCATAACAGATTGTGTATACATGTGTGTTTTATTTGATGTTTTTGCTTGCTGGGCATTTTGTCAGAAAACAGAACCCAAGGAAGTTGACAAATCCATGAACACATAGATTGGCTTTACCAAGGAGCTGAAAATGATGTCATGTAGAATCATCTGTAAAAACATAGCCCCCAGTAAGCATTGATGTGTGGATGTGCATAGCTGTTAAAGACAATGGGAAGTAAGTTCCAGAAGTTCTGCTAGACTGTAGTGGAAAAGGCAATGGATGCTATGATTGAAAAACCCAGAGAGAAATAGGTTTATTGCTGCATAGTCTTTCACAGGCAACAGAAATAATGGGATGGCTTCTTCCAAACAGTTTGCATGTTTGTATGCAGGTGGTAAGTAGACAGCAGAAGAGAAGCATATAAAAACTGATTACACTCTATTCTCATGCAACTGATACAGGAAAAGAGGGAAAAAAAATCACTTTTCCCATGTGTGTAAAGGTACAAAATGTGACAGCTGTATATGTGAGAAGGACTGAGGTATCTTAGTACACCACAAATTAAACATGAGTCTGACACAGTATGATGCAGTTGCTAAAAGTGAATTCAATTTTAGGCTGCATCAACAGGAGTATAGTGTCCAAATCAGGGGAAGTAATAGTACCACTTTATTCTATTTTTGTCAGACCTCAGCTGGAATGCTATGTGCATTCCTGGGCATCACAAATAAAGAAGGATACCCACAAGCTGGAATGTGCCCAGAGGAAGGTGACCATGGTGGTAAAGTGTCTGGAAACCAAGCCCTAAAAAGAATGGTTGAGAGTGCTAGGTAGATACAGTTTGGAGAAGGCTGAGAGGTGATAAGGTAGCCATCTTCCAGCTGCCATACAAAACATGGAGAGAGCTTGCTTTTTGCTATTCCAGAAAATTGGTCCTAAACCAGATTAAAAGAAAGGAGATTCCCACTAAATGTTAGGAAGACCATTTTGATAACAGCTTTTCAACAATGAAATTGACCACCTTAAAAGGTAGTGGTCTCTTTGTTGGTGGTTTTAAAACAAAGATTATGAGATTATGAGGCCATCTCTCAAGGATACTTCTGCCATGGTTTTCTGCACTTTTAGAGTGTTGGACAAAATAGCCATTGGGGGCCCTTCCAGCTCTATGATTCTGTGATGCTGTCAAATAGAATATGGATTGAAATGTGATACGAGCAAATAAAATATGGACTGAAATTACAAGGCTAAGGGAGTTTGTTTTTAATCAGGAACAGACAGCATCCAGGACAGTAGAATCTATTTTGTTTTATATAAGTTCAGAAGTAATAACTCCGATGTTACTTTTATATAACTACAGTACTTACTTTTTAGATTATTAGGGTATAGTGAATTCACATTTCAAAAGTAACATAACGAGTGAGGGCAATATTACCTCATTGGTATAACAAGCAATGGTTTCTAATTGCTTCCAAAAGGCATTTTTTGGGATTTTATCAGACGAGTGCCCTAAAGTGTTCTTTTGCTGACATTAAAAAATCCATTTTTATGCCAGGAAAAGAATGCCCCACCACCACACTTACCTTGCTTTCCTGGCAAAGGCTTCCCTAGCAATGAAAGAGGAAGTGAACAGAGCTCTGTTCACATCTTCCTTTGAAATCTCATGGATTATCACGAGACTTCATCATGAGGGAAATTCAAAAAACAAAAAGAACACATAAAAAGTGACACAAAGCACAAAAACACACTTTAAAACTTCCAAGTCACCCAGGGAGGGTCATAAAAAGTGCATCACTTACCTGGCTATTGTGATCTCACCCAGAAGTGTTCAGGCTGGATTGGCCATTCTCTCTCTCTTTTTTTTATTTATTAATTTTAAAATGAAACAACATACAATTTATACATACAACTTAACAAACACATATAACAGTGATTCTCTCCACCGAGGGACTTTCCTTTACATTCATCCCTCTTTCCAAAATACCATTGTTTCCAACTCAGGTTTGCTTCCTCTCCCCTTTATTAATACAAATTCTAAGAATTTACTCCATTTTTCACCAAAAACATTCTTATTTAGTCCTCCTTTTTTTTCTTTAACCATATTTATTAATTTCTCATTTATAGCTATATTCCATACTTCATTATACCATTCTTCTATTTGGTATTCAACTTGTGTTTTCCATTTCTTTGCTATTATTAACCTTGCTGCTGTCAGCAGATTTGTTAATAAATCCTTAACAATTTGAGATTCTTGTATTTTTTCACAATATGATAATAATGCTATTTCAGGGCATAAAGGTATATTTATCTCCAGTATCTCACTTATTTCTTTCATTACTGTTTTCCAAAATTTCTGCACATATTTGCAATTCCACCACATATGAATATACGTTCCCAATTCTTGGCATCCCCTCCAACACTGTGCTGAGTATTTTTTATCTATTTGATTCAATCTTACTGGGGTTAAATACCATCTCCATATAATCTTATAGTAATTTTCTTTTATTCTTACTGATAATGTTTTCAAATGTTGCATATTCCATATTTTTCCCCACTTGGATTTGTCTATTACAGTTGCTACATCTGTAGGTTGTATCCAGCAGCATCCTTCATCCACTGAAAACAGGGAGATTTAATTCTTCCTCCTCTCTGCAGCCCCTCCCCAACATATGTCCCCTCCGGAGCAGGTTTGGGTAGTGTACCTGGAGCTGTAAGGTGAGAAAGGAAGGGAACTCTGTGGGATTTACCTCTGACCAGAAGTGTAGGATTGTGCTGTCAGTATACTATGAGTATCTAAATCAGGGGCAGGAATTGTGTGACCCTTTGGATGTTTTTGAACTCCATCTTCTAGCATTCCTCCTCATTAACTACATTGACAAGGGACACTGTGAGTCCAACAACATTTGGAGGGCTGTAGAATTTTCACCCTGATTTAGATCATAAAGTGGAGAATTTAAGTCCTTCTGCTTTCAGAGAGTACATACTAGCAATTAGCCCTAGCGTTAAACTTCAGACCTGTAAATAGTCTTTTAAGAAAAGAAAATGAGATAAAACATAAATGAGAATACAGAGGATGTGTCATTCCCTGTGAGCCTGATGAGGTTATAGAGTCAGAGGAGCAGGAGGACATCGCAGGGAACGGCCCTAGGGACCCTGGCACAGGTTTATCTACTCCTGCCAGCAGGGAACTCTGCCAACCTAGAGGCTTGAGCAGAAGAAGAGCCTGGTCTGAGTGGGTTGGCATCAGTCCCAGCAGAGAGTCCTGCCCATTCAGATAAGGGTGGGGAAGAAGAGAGGAAATTACCTCCACCATCATATATGCAGCAGTGAGCTCAAAAGGAAGCTCAAAGGAAATCTCTGAGACTTTATGAGAAAAACCTGCTCATTAAGAAACACCTGACAAAGCCTTAATTGCTTTATATATGCTGGCAGAGGCAATGGGGGCTTTGTCAGAGATCAACTGATCTTCCTGGTAAAAGCTTCCTACTGACTTCAGTGCCTGGATTCTGGTTATCTTGACTTCTGTTACCTTTACTCATGCTTAGATCTTGGACTGTCCCTGACTACTCTGCTGCCTGCTCCTGTTGACCCATGGACTGCTTTGGACCACGCTGATTGCTGTAAGCCTCTGTCCCTTTTGGACTATGTTACTGGACTGAATCTTTGACTGTGTTTGCATTCCTGTGAGTTAATTAACAGTTGGCTACCTTCCCAGACTGCTGCTGTTTATACTTTGCTGGTACCTAGTTGCTTTCCAGACAGGATGATTATAAGAGACTTAGTACATAAATAATGTGATTGAAACACCAAGGTTTTAATTAAAGATCCCAAGAATTGGTCTTACAGCTCATCTACATGGGCCAGGAGATGCCAGCTCACCACTGGCATATCCTGCCTGCAGATGTGGCCTGTTCCTCTCCTACTATCTCCATGAATCAGGAGGAAGTCCAGATGAGCACGCAAGCCTGTCACTGCCACCACCACTTCTCGCACTCTCTCTGAAGCCAGGAAGCTGCCCTGAAACATGTGGCCAAGGCCCTCTGCATGTGACCAACTTTGGTCACATGCTGCAGGCCTGCTTCCTGTTGCAGAAGAGCAATGGCAGAGGGCAGTTGCATTGACAGGCCAGTGTGCTGGAAAGGGCTTCTGCAGTCATGTGGCTCCTGAGCCACTTTTTGCTGCTGGAAGAGGTTTTTCCATGGTATTATTTTAGAATGCTGCAATGGGCCCTGTCCCATCCCCTCCGATTTGGCTTGGTCTTTGCCCTGGGCATTGTGTGGATTGCCTGGGGGCAAAACAGGGCAAAAGCCCCGCATTGTCAGTATTGCAGGGCTCCAAGACAGGGGCAAGATGGGGGTAAATTGCCCATGCAGACAAGCCCTTAGAGAATTACAAGAGACAGGAAGAACAAATTGATTGAAGTATGACATCCATTAAATATTGTATGAGACAGTTTCTTTTGCAATTCCTTTTAGAATATGTCCTTGAGTATGTTATGATACCATGCATGCTCTGTAATAGTGATACTTTATTTTAAATTTGATCACTTAGCAATATTGGCAAAACATTTTTGGTATACTTTGGGGAGTGCATTTTGCACTGTTTCAGAACTTTGTTCTTCCAATGCCCACCTATTCTGTGTGTAATCTGATTTTGTGGTTATATGCTCCCAAGTCAGCTTTGACTTATCACTGCCCTCCAAGAGCCATGTGTGGCGACCTGTACACGGTCAACCCACCACCTTAACATTCTGACTTTAGGATGGCAGTCCTGTGGGGTCTCTTGCATCCCACCGCTGCCACCAAAATATGTGGTGCCAGGCTCCTTCCTAGTGGCGCGGGGGCCTTTCCTATCCCACCGCTCCCACCAAAAATATGTGTGAGGCACCAACCATTTCCTATTGGGACAGCCCTTTGTGTCCCTGATATCAGGTAGCGTGGTTTAAATTCAACAGAGGCCAAGCAGCTTTAAACTCTAACGAAAGTTTATTGAAAAATATAAAATAAGTAAACTGTAGTTGAGTATTAAAGTTGTTAATCTTCTTAAGGCTTAGTTACATACATCAGATTCCTTTTAAAATAATAACATCAATCTAGACACACGAGCACTACTAACTCAGGTGCAAAGTCCTAAATCCCCTTTATATACTTGACTTGTTCTGAGCCTCTCCCTATTAGACTCTCCAAGTCTATTCAGTCCCTCTCTGGACCCTTAAGACCCTTACGTGGTCATCAGACTGAAAGGTTCCCTCAGGAACTCAAAGAGCACACCCTCCCTTCGGTGTAACTCTTTCTTTCCAGTCAAACCTCAAAACAACTAACAACCACCACTCACTCTCTGTCAGGCCTTTTTATAGTCATGCCCAGCTGCCTTCCTATTGGCTGGGCACCTGCTGCTCTGAGATTGGCTAAAAGAGCTGTCTTTTCATCACACAATGGTCATTAACAGTCCTGTTTAGGTCTTGCAAACTCAGGGCCATGATTTCCTTTATTGAATCAATCCATCTGTAATGTGGTTTTCCTCTTTTCCTACAGCCATCTACTTTCCCCAGCATTATTGTCATTTCCAGTGAGTCATGACATCTCAGGATGTGCCCAGAATATAATAGCCTCAGTTTGGTCATTTTAGCTTCTAGTAAGAGCTCAGCTTTTATTTGCTCTTGCACCCATTTATTTGTGTGTTTTTTTTAAAGCAGTCCATGATATCTGTAGAGTTCTCATTTCAAATGAGTAGATCTCCTCCGGTTCTTCACTGTCCAGTTTTCACAACCATACATAGAAATTAGAAATACCATGACATGGATGACCCTAAGTTTGGTATTCAATGACATATCTTTATACTTGAGAATTTTACCTAGTTATTTCCTAGCTGTCCTTTCAAGTCCTAGGGTGCTGCCACAGTGCAGAAATAATGCAGGTTGATACCACTTTAACTTTCATGGCTCCATCCTGTGAAATCCTGGGATCTGTAGTTTGTTGCTGTACCAGAGCTCTCTGACAAAGAAGGCTAAATATCTTGCAAAACTACAAATTCCATAGCATCGAGCCATGGAAGTTAAAGTGTTGTCAGACTGCATTGTTTCTGCAGTGTGGCAGCAGCCCTAGACTTCTGATTTCTTGACTACACTCTCCATTTTGATCTACAACTGAGACAAAGTATAGAAAATCTTTTAACTATTTTGGTGTCTTCACCATCCATGTGAAAGTTATGTAAATAATCTGGGGTTATTTGTGTTTTCTTAATATTTGGCTGTAACTCTTCTTTTGTATTTCTTTGTTGTTCTAAGTCTTTGCTATTCTCTGCTACTAATATGTTGATCTGATTGCTTGGGGTTTTATCTGGCGTTCTTGAGTTGAGTTAGCATTTCATTTCCATTATTTCATTTTCATGGATGCTTGAGAATTGCAGGTTCATATATTCAAAGATACTGCTCTCTCCAGTTTTATCCTATGCTTATTTACATCAAATTAAATATCTTCCTCTTTTGCTGTACATTCTCCAAATTCATTTGCACTCTAAACAGCCAGTACAACTCTTAATGTTGTTTACTCTCTTAACTGTTGAAGAGTTTGAACCACATCAAAAAACTTTTTGGAAATGAGCATGTATCCAAAGAAATTCTCTGAATTTTCACCTGGCCTTGCCTTAGGGCAATTTTTTTGTCCCGGTTTTCATCTGTACAATGTAGGAACAAATTATTTTTGATCCATGAGTAGTGACATCTTTTTCAGTGCTTGCCAGAGGTGTACAAGTCACAGTTTAGCGGAAACTCCATATGGTAGGATTGTAGCCAGGGCCAGCCCTGTCATTGGGCAGAGGGAGGCAGCAGAGTCTAGAAGGCAATCGCAACTTGTTAGTGAAGAGTGTGCCATAAAGCCAACCTACTGCCTTTTGGTGCGGTGGACCATGCTATCCCTTTGCTACAACCAGCTGCCGCTGTAGTTGGCTTTTGTATGTGATTCACTGGCATGAAAGGACACTAGAGTGTTAATGGCGGAAATCTCAGGGTGAGTCCAACTGAACATGGGCTGGAGCCCATTGGAAAGCCTATGCTGTACCGGTGGTGGCAGTGAAGGAATCACACTTCTCTGCCACCATCTGCACAGTGTCATCCAGTGGAGGTGTCTTTGTCAGGGGCCTTCTGTGTCCTGCCCCACAAGAACAGAATGCAAACCACTTGACAGCTTGCTATGAAGAATCTGAACAACAATTTGCAGATAAAATTGTTCAGATCTGCACTGATTTGGGTGCTGTAGTTGATACAGACCCAGTGGCTGTAAACTTGCCTCCTACTTGTCCTGTGTTATTGGGTATGGTTTAATTTGTGCAGCCAGAAAATTTTTCAAGAGGATCTTTGGAGAAATGAGGGCCACTGCATGAGTAGTGGACCCATGCCGTCTTTGGCTCATAAAAGCAGGCAAAGGGGGACTAGCTGAGTGGGTTAGAGGAACTGTGAATGCTGTACTACAGCAAGGCAAACTTCCAGTCTGGTTGAAAGAGGCAGTGGGGGGATCAGTTATAAATCTTCCTGTGACCCCATTATATTGGAAAATTACTGACCAGTCTCCAATATGCCTTTTTTGGACTAGGTACTGGAGTGTGTAGCATCCTAGCTCCTGAGGTTCCTGGATGAGAGAGATTATTCAGATCCATTTCAGTGTTGCTTCAGGTCTCTGTGCATCTGAGAATGTAGAGCAAGATTTTCAGACTACACTGTTATAGTGTTACTATTCCATTTTAAATGCTCTGACTTCCTCCTGTGGAAATCTGGGGTTTGTAGTTTAGTGAGGCCTAATATCTCTCTGGCTGAGAGATGTAAATGCCCCTCCCTAAACTGCAAATCCCAGGATTCAACAGGAGGCAGCCAGAGCAAATAAAGTGGAATAGTAACACCATAACAGTGTTGTCTGAAAATCTACAAAAGCTTATGTTACTACTTCTTTCTCTCAGTTAATCTTGAAGGTGCTACAAGATCCCTTTGCTTCAGGTCTGGTTATGGGACAGAGACAGCTTTGGTCTATTTGGTTTATTTCTTGTGAATTTCTGGGACTAGCTGCATTTTTTTAAACCCAGGACAGGAGATTCTTTTTTCCTTGTCCCAGGAGTTCCCAATATAGGCAGGGTAAATTCCCATGGCAGTATCCAATGTT
Organism: Gambelia wislizenii; assembly: GCA_030847615.1. NCBI lineage: Eukaryota > Metazoa > Chordata > Lepidosauria > Squamata > Crotaphytidae > Gambelia > Gambelia wislizenii. The sequence goes on along the minus strand of JAUMIR010000001.1, from coordinate 51,651,794 downwards.
TCAGTTCTTCCAGTATGTCTGGATGATCCCACGGAGGGTGTATTGAATGGGGGTGTGACATTTGCCAGTAGGTTTTCCTCTGACCATTGTTCCCTCATTAATGTGTGAGTCAGGAAACGTGGGTATTGGGAAGAAGAGCATGGGGAAAAGTGTTGAGTTCATTGAGAGAATCGTGGGGAGAAGAGGAAACCTCACCCACACCACAGTTAACTGCACCTTAAACAGGAAAAAAAGTGGTCGAAACCCCAGTATATTTAGGGCATAACTGGATGTAGGAGTGGGAACAGCTGTTGCAAGGCATGAAACCCAGAAACAGAGCACAGGTTGAGTCTTCCTTATCCAGAATCCCACATTCTGAAATATTCCAAAATCCAAAATTGTCCATATGTGTGGCTGAGATAGTGACACCTTTGCTTTCTGATGGTTCAGTGTACACAAACCTTGTTTCATGCACAAAATTATTAAAATATTGTATAAAAATACCTTCAGGCTGTGTGTATAAGGTGTATATGAAACATAAATTAATTTTGGGTTTAGACTTGGGTCCCATCTCCAAGGTATTTCATTATGTATATGCAAGTATTCCAAAATCTGAAATATTCTAAAATCCAAAATACCTCTGGTCCCAAACACTTTGAATAATGGAGGCTCAACCTGTTGTCTGATATTTACTGGAACTATTGGCTCATCTGGTGGAGCCCTAAGAAGAATGAAAAATGAAGGCTGTAACTCCACATAAATCAAGGTAATAGTGATAGGTAGTTGAGTTCTGAGGCACACCTCAAATATGGTGGTGTGATGGGGTGTGCTGAAAGAGAACAGCTTGGCCTATTGCTCTAGGAGTGGGGCAGAATCCAAGAGAGACCCAGCTTGAATTGCAAGCACATTACCATTGGAGGAGGGGAGAGATAACATTGTAGATTAGGCCAAAGATACATATGGAAATTATTTTACATGTATCTGTATGGGTGTCCAGATCTTCTACAGGCATGTGTAAGATTTACTGGAGCCAAGGCAAGGCAGTGTTAGATGGAACAAGCTACAAAAACAGTGAATAGTTTCTGTCTAAAGCTCTCTTTTTTAACGGAGGGAGAGACAGACTGAGAAATGGTGCAGTTGTAGAGAAACGTAGAGATTTGTAGCTTGAAAGACAAGCGTGTCATTCTATAGCTCTATCCAGATGTTTTACTCATCTGTTCTTACTTATTTTTATTATGGAAAAATCAAAATGGAAAACATGCAAAGAAAACAAAACATACACAGTAAGACTAGAAGCACAAACGTTTGTGTGGGGTGGGTGGATGGGGTGAATCTGTGCATAGACCAAAAAGATATCCATGGGAAGTTTTCATCTATATGGCATAGAAAAGGTTGAAAACTCCTCAGTTCATAGAAAAATAGGAGATAGTAATTTATCTTTCTAGAGTTGCAACAGCAGGTGTTTAGCCATAAATACATTTGGATTATTGTAACACACTCTACATGGGGCTTCCTTTGGAAACTATCCAGAAATTGCAGCACGTCCAAAATGCTGTGGCCAGATTGCTCACTGGGGCTGGTTGCAGGGAACATATATTTTCCTTGTTGAAATAGCTTCACTGGCTACTGGTTTCGGCAGGCCTTTCCTAATTACCAGTAGATCATGGCATCAGGGGTTCCTGGCCTCTTTTTAGTCTGCTGGCCATTTATTGTATTTTATTGTATTTATTGTTTTTAAATGTGATTTTAGATCAGTTGGTTTTAATTTATAATTGTTTAATAATTTTTTATGGGGGAAGGTGGGGGTGGGGGGTGTTTGGGGATTTTATCTGTATTGTATTTTAATTTTTGTAAGCCGCCCCGATTGTTTTGACAGAAGGGGTGGGGTATAAATAAATATTATTATTATTATTATTATTCATTTCTAGATGCAATTCAAAATGCTGATAAAACCCTAGATTGCTTGGTTCTAGACTGCAAGAAAGTCCATAACTCCCAATATGAGCCTGCCCGAGTTTTAAGATCCTTGGGGGCAAGGATTTCCTTTAGTCCCACTACCATTACGGGCATGCTTGGTGAGGACATGGAAGAAAACTTTCTCACTGGCTGTGGAATTCCTTCCCATAGGAAGCTAGCTTGGCCCCCTCCCTGCTCTCTTTCCATTGGCAGGTGAAGAATTTTTAGTGTTATCTATCTGCTGCAGAAGGCCTTTTAATGTCTTTTAATTTTTTTTTGTTTAAAATGACTTTTAATATGCTTATTTAATTTTTTGAGGAACTTTTGTATTATCCATTGTTTTAATGTATTTTGTTTTAATCCATATCGTGAGGCACCTTGTATCTCATATGGAGAAAAAGGCAGGATATAAACAAACAAGGGAAGGAATGGATAATCAGTTTCTCCTGATTGGTAGTTAACTTTTAAGAAACTGACAGATAATTTCAAAGCACATTGCAAAACCCTTGTATCTCATATGGAGAAAAAGGCAGGATATAAACAAACAAGGGAAGGAATGGAGAATCAATTTCTCCTGATTGGTAGTTAACTTTTAAGAAACTGACAGATAATTTCAAAGCACATTGCAAAACCCCTCAAGTCTAACATTAAAAATGGGAGTAATGACTCTCCCTTGCCCCACAAAAGAATCTCTATTGTCCGATCAAATGTTCAAAAGACAGACTGGGTGAATTATATCAGCAAGTAGAAGAATTACTCAAAGATTTACTGAAAAAGTGTTGTGGTGCCCATTATATCAGGGACAATTTTTTTGGCCACCTAAATTGCAGTTTTGAGATATGTCAGGTATGGAATGGATGAGGGAGGAGTGAGGTCATGAAGATGAGTCTCATCCCTTGCAGTCCAGGAATACACCTTGAATATCTGTGGAGAAGGAGACTTGATCTGTACAGCTGTATCAAAGTTTGGAAACGTCCCTTTTTTTTGGGATTACATCTCATGGAAACTCCCCACACCCTCCAGCCCGCATGGCTGTAAACACAAATCGGACAATCAAGTGCAGACTGAAGAAAGGGACCCCACCCCAAAAGTAGCTAAATAATACCAATAAATTCTTCAAAGCTTAAAAAATGGTGGGTGGTGGGTGGGGACAGTGTTCCAAGTTTGTACTGGATCTCAAGCATTTATGCCTGGACAATATTCTGCAATGTTACAATGGCTGGAACTATTGGTAGATATCAAGGTAACTTTTTGAATCTTTCCTAGTGTAAAAATAAAATCGAGGTCCTGCATGCAGTCTGAATATCTGGCTTTTATTCCTCTCAGGAGCCTAGCATTTTATTTTGTTGCTGGGTGGATTCACCCTGAGCAAAAGGCTTCTGTTCAACAAAGTTTTCCCTTGACATGGAAGCTATTTGGATTGGACCCTTGTTAATTAATGTTTTATTGGGGTATTAAATAATGTGCTGTCATTGCTCTTTGTAAGCCTGGCTAAAAATAGGGAGACCAGCTGAGGTATTTTTTATTATATGACTTCCTGTAACATGCACTCTTCAGACTTGAATAGAAGAGCATCTTAGAACTATTGAAGGCCTTTCAATCATCAATCCCTCATTAATATGAAATTGTTATTGAAAGGATAACACCAGGGGGTGAGATTTGGCTGGAAGGGGGAATTTTTGGCTTAAAAAGTTCCATAGAAGGGAATTACATGTCATGATCATTCTTTGGTTATCCCCTGGCCTCTGCCCTGAACAATAACCAGCACATCCATTCAAAGCAAGAAAAAAAAATTCTCTTTTAATTTTTTTAAGTAAAAAAAGCTATTTGAAAACAAAGAATTAGATCAAAGTGAAGAGTGTGTATGTGGAATAACTCTTCAACTAAAGGAAAAGGATGAAAGCAAATGCCTTATTAAATGAAGAAGCAATTTTTGTTTAGTTTCACATAATTGAAATAAAACACATTTACTTTTGACAAAAGTTTATATCATGGCTTTTTAAAAAATGGAAAAGGAAAGGAGAAAGAATCAAGCAGCACCTTTGGCATGAATTGATTTGTTTTAGAATTTTATTTTAGAATGTTGTAATAGTCAGCAACGACGAGTTTAGGTTATTGCTAACTATAACAGAATTCTAAAATAAAATTCTACAATTCCTACCTCAGGAGGTAGGAAGAGAACCCTGTTTCCTCCCTCCCTCCCTTGCTGCTGTCAGAGTCTACCCTCAGGTCAGAATTCCAGTGGGTTACTATGCTGGTATAACAACTGTTGACTAGTTCTTGCTCTTTCCAGGACAGGATGGGCAATGGCCCAGGTGCCATGGGCTAATCTTCCACTTTCTGACATCTCTAGGAGCTGCACCCCCAGCATGTGCCCAAATACTCTAGTTTCATCTCTTTTCCCTTCCAAAATGGCAACCAGAAGTGATGACATGTCATTTTCTGTTGTGGTTTAGAAGGGAAAGAGAGAAAAAATTGAGACATTTGAGGGAGGTGGGAGTTCTAGGATGGCTTTGTGGGATTGAGGACGTCTTTTTGTGCACATTTAGGGTTTGGGCATGATTCTGGGGGGGGGGGTCACCTGAAAATTGTACCCCCCAAAATCTTAAAGAGAAGGGGGACTTTGAGATACTAAGGGGGGCATTCAAGGGCTAAAATGGGGTTCAGGGGCCCCATGAAGCCTTTGGGCTACACTTTCCCCACCCCATCCTAGCATGTTGAGCAAGGGCAATATCCTAATCAGAGCTGCACAAAGTGTTATGCTAGTGTAACCATTGCACAAATGGTGTGGTCCAATGTATTTGTTGGGTGATGGTGCAATCCAGAGTAACTTTGGCATAGTTCTGCCAGTGAACTTGATCTCAAGTGACACAGAGGGTAGGCAGGTTCTGTGCAGAGTGGCACAAAACAACTGATATTGTCCTTCATAGGGCCAGATGGGTACAAATGCCTGGTTGTGAGGAATCCTAACTCAGACTCAAGTATTGTGGGCATGATGCCCAGGGGACTGCCTGTTACAAGAAATTTAATGAGCTTATTAAGAATTGATGTCCAAGTTTTCTTGTTTTCCTGACCCTCCCTCCAGCCTCTCTTGTCATGTATTTTATCATTTATTCATTAAGTTTATATCCCACCTTGTTAGGAGTAGCAACTCTATCATGCCTATAGTCAGTAGTTCTAGTTTACATGTCCATCTGGAAGTTTAGGCAGAGCATGTGTTCATGTCATTCCCTGTTTGTTTGTTTTGGTCTAAGCCACATCCTCTTTCTTCTTGTATCATTTAGTTTGCAATTAGTCTTGAGTTTGTTCATCTTCTATTTTCTAGTTTGTAGCTTTCTCTCTGTCCTCCATGTATGAACCGTGGATGTTAGAGAGCGTCTCACCATGAGATATTTTTTAAAAAATTAGTATTTGTAAATAAACCTACTTTGTATGTTTTTGCAAAGAAGACTAAGTTTGCTTTATTTCTGCACTAAACTCATATAGGGTGATGGTAGTAGGGGACTGGTTATTGCTCACCTTCTACTCACAATAATAATTACTGTGTTTGTGAGAAACACTATTTATTTACTGTTTATTTATTGGATTTATACCCATCCTGTCTCCCAGGATGGCTACTATCTTTCATCTCCCCCCCCATCACTTCAGGTTAGTCTCTATGATTTTTTTCAACCACACTTGAATCCTCACAGGAGCCTTGTGACACAGGTTACAATGAGAAAGAATGACTGTCCGAAGGTCAGCCAATGTGTGTTTCATGTCAGAGTAGGGACTTGAATCTGGATCTCCCAACTCTAACTGCAATCCTCTGACTGTTACACCATACCAGGGCTCTCTAGGGGCCCATCTAAATGGTGAAAATATCCCTCATGGAATTTTCTGGGAATCCTATCTGTCTAAACAGGATCCAGCTCCAATCCACACTATTCAGAAGGAGGGGGGCCCAAATCAGCAAAAACAGTGGGGAAAAGCCTTCACAGATTTCCCCATACTTTTTCACAAACTTTGAGATGGGTGCACATTTTTGCTCATTTGGACTATAGAACAATAAAAAACTCAAAGGGAAGCACAAAGCTGATTGGATGGGTGAGAGCAGGGGCAGGGCTTGCTAGGAGGGCAAGCACCTGCTTCCGCCATGTTGGATTGCTCGCTAAGGTAATAAAAAGGATCAATATTTTCTGTTTTGCTTTGGAGAATTGGTTTATCACACCAGCACACCTTAGGACGACTTTCATAAAACAACAACCTGTCAGCAGTGAAGAATGAATGTGAGTAAATCACTCATGGCCACCATCAGGAATGCGAAGCTTATGGGGGCTTCTGAGGCCAGAAGAAAAATTTGGACATGTCGCTGCTGCTGCGAGATGCCAATAGTATGAGGTATTTGGGATTTTTCCCCTCATGTAGATGGGCCCTAGGTAAGACTAGGAAACAATCCTGCCTGAAACCCTAGAGAGCCACTGCCAGTCAAAGATGAGAGCATTGGGCTGGATGCACCAATGGTCTCACTCAGCATAAGGCAGCTTTCTATGTTCTCATGACATACCTATATAGCAGAAGGAGCTCAGGTGTATTGCAACCAAGTTCTTGCAATGTTTTGATTTTCCTAATTGTTTGTGGAGAAAAAAAAAATCCCTAATTTCCCCTTCAAATGAAGTTATTTTGCTCAGATTCCACATATGGGGCACAGAAAAATCAACTGACTGTAGTGTCAAAGTTCCCCCTGCCCTCCAAAAAGGAAGAGCAGCAAAGGCTGATAAAAATGTATTTGGTTCTCTTCCTCAACCCAATGAAGAATCATCCAGAATGTCTGCCCTTGATGATTCCAACAGAATATGATTCAACACCCTCTCCCCAAACCAAAAGCCTTTTTTCACCGAAGAAAGCTCTGCAGGTCATTTCGTCTCCTGGCAAAGAACATTCACTTAGACACAGGAGGGTTGCTAGTTATGCAACCTTCTTACCCAATGTATCTAGCAAGTCACATCATGCGCTTGTGTTCTGTGGCCTGGAAATAATTCAGTGGAAAAGGATGGGCTTATTTCTTCTATCAACAACTGCTTCTCCCTTTTTAAAGACCAATCAGTCCTGGGTTTATATTTGATATGAATGAGATTATATAAAACTGTAAACTCAAAATATTTCTCATGTGGATTTATGGTTTTTATATGTTAAAACTGCTTTCTCACATTGCAGTAATCAGTCACGATGACACTTCTCACCCAGATGGAAACCAGGGTGACTTACGGTGAAATGAGACATGACATTAAGTGCATCTTTGTGTTTAACAAGTACCTAATTCTAAAACCCAAACTGTAGCGTTTGGTTTAGCTTTTGGAAATAATCCACACAGTATCCAGTCTTGAAGACTGAGATCTGCACCATTCATTTCAGACACTGAGAACTATGGTGTTCAATTCTCCTGCATGTATAAGATTCCTAGTATGCAGAAAATGAACATCTATATATATAAAATTCTCTTGGGTACGTTGCCATTTTCAGTGTGCTGATTGGCTTCTTAGGTGTCAGGATCTGCCTTTCTTCGCAGGACTAGGCCCCTGGCTGCAGCAGCCAGCACAGCCTCTTTGCAGACTCAGGCTCTGGCTGTGGAAGTCTTGGAAGAACCAGGGCCAAACTATCGGATGCAGTTGGGTGCAATCGTGTAGCACACCTGAGGCAGCCAGGGGAACTGCTATTTAAGAGCAGCATTCGACCCTCAGTCTTGGTCACCACAATATGTTTTTTTTTTGTGTTGTCTGTAGCTGCAGCTTGCTTCTGGGGTCTCGGGCCTCCTGTACTGTCTGTAGCTGGGCCTTGGGCCTCCTGTACTGTCTGTAGCTGGGCCTTGGGCCTTCTGTGCAATCTGTAGCTGGGCCTTGGGGTCTTCTGTGCTGGCTGTAGCTGCTCCTTGGGCCTCCTGTACTGTCTGTAGCTGTGCCTTGGGCCTTCTGTGCAGTCTGTAGCTGGGCCTTGGGGTCTTCTGTGCAGTCTGTAGCTGGACCTTGGGATCTTCTGTGCTGTCTGTAGCTGGACCTTGGGATCTTCTGTGCTGTCTGTAGCTGGGCCTTGGGGGTCTTCTGTGCTGTCTGTAGCTGCTCCTTGGGCCTCCTGTACTGTCTGTAGCTGCGCCTTGGGCCTTCTGTAGATGTTTCTTGGGTCTTCTGTGTAGCTACTCCTGAGCCTTGGGCCTTCTGTGTGGTCTGTAGCTGCTCCTTATTTTGGGGCCTTAGGGTGGAAACGTATGGAAAACTTCAAGTCCTTCCTGAACATAGTGATGGAGGGGCTCTTGCATCCTGGTGCATGTGATGTGTGTGTGTGTGGGTAGGTAGTGTGGGGTGTATGTGTGGCATGAGGGTGTGTGTAGCGTGGGGGCTGTAGTGTGTGTGTAGTGTGGTGTGTGTGTGTAGTGGTGTGTGTGTGTGTGTACGTGGGGTGTTTCTGTGTTTATGCAATTGCATGGTGGTGGCAGAAGGGTCTTGCATCCTGGCATACATGGTGTGTGTGTAGTGTGGTGTGTGTGTATGTGCAATTGCATGGCAGTGGTGGAGGGACTCTCGCATCCTGGCATGCATTGTATGTGTGTCTGTTATGGTGTATGTGCATATGCTGCATGGTTGCATGCCGGTGGCAGAGGGACTCTAGTATCCTGCCATGTGTGTAGCATGGTGTGTGTAGTGTGATGTTTGTGTGTACAATTGAATGGCAGCATTGGAGGGGGCTCATGTCCTGGCATGCATGGTGTGTGTCTATGTAGCATGCTGTGTGTTTGTATAGCATGGTGTGTGTGTACATGCAGTTGCATAGTGGCAGCAGAGGGGCTCTCATGGCCTGGTGCACATGGTCTTTGTGTGTCTGTGTGTGTATGCATGTAGTTGCATGGTGGTGATGGATGGGCTCCTGTGTCCTGGCATGTGTGGTGTGTGTAGTGTGTATGTGTAGCTCCATGGTGGTGGAGGGGCTCTCACATCCTGGCACATGTAGTGTGTATGTCTATGTTCTGTGTGTATGTGTGGTTGCATGGCAGCAGTGGAGGGGCTCTTGGCATGAAACTAGCCATTATAGTTTATTTGAAAGGTTATATATTAATGTGTCAAATAATTGTACTCTTGACATGTTTCCTAAGTGGCCAATCAGAGTGGAAGTGGAAACATACCGAAGCATTTTATATATGTAGATAACGGTGTGTTTTACACTGGGTATAGCTAGTGTTAGGGAAATAGGATTAGGTTGTTTTCTATATGCAGAAAGTTTTGTTTTTAACATAAAATAGAATTAAAAATATAGGACCATTTGTGGCTATAGAGTGAAATGGGGTCACCACCAGATAGATGCTATGTATCATTAATAACTTCATGGTAGACAGAATATTGAAAGAGTTAGTGTTCTCCATAGCTCTATCTCCATAAAGCTGAAAATCTGGAGTTGGAAAATGCATGAGATTTTATGTCATGGGATAGTTGGACAATGAAGTAAGACTGAAGATCTGGTGAGTGTAGGCAGAAGTGTAGTTATATGGGAGCAGGCAAATGGAGGGCATCATTCCCCAAATAAGAATTCTGCTCTCCCATTGACATTTTTCTTCAGTCCCCAGATTTCTAGGTTTGCACAAACTTAAAACTTCACTTGAGCATTTAGAAATACCATTTAGGCACCCCCCACCCCGAAGAAAAAGAAGAATCAGAAGAAGAAAGCAAGCAAGCAAAATTATCAAGGGAATGCAAGGACAGTAAATATAAGAGTTCTAGGTGTAAATAATTTTTAATGGATCATTCTTTGCAAGATGAGAGGCTAGAAATATGGGAATGGAAGGAAAATTCCATGGCGGGGAAGAATTCTTATTATGAGGGGCAGTGCTTTCATTTTGGGGTTGTGTAAAAGGTGAAAATAAACCTCATAGAATTTGCTGGGACTACGACCTGTTTAAATGGGATCCCACATCAATCCACAGTATTCTGAAGGAGGGCCCCCAAAAAATCGCAAAAACAATGCTGGAAAAGCATTTGTGGCTTTTCCTGTAGTTTTTTTTTAAAAACAGTGAGGAGGTGTACATTACTGCTTGTTAGGACAAGCAATTCACTTTGAATTGCTTTCCCAAAGAAGAGGATGTGCAAAGCTGACTGAGTGAGGGGGGAGAGCTAGTGCCTACTGCTGCCATGTTGAATTTTCACCTTAGCAAGCGACTGCTAAAGTGATAAAACAGGGTGTGGTGTTTTTTTCCCCCCTGTCCCTTTAACTTGAAAAATCATTCTACCGCTCCAGTGAACCTTACACAACATTTTAAAAACAAAGTTTGGCGGTGGCAAAATACTAACATGAGTAAATCACTTGCGGCCACCATTTGGCATGCAAACCTCATGGGTGCTTCTGGAACCAAAAACACTAGCAAGACAAGTCACTGCTGCTGGGAAATGCCATTACTATGAGGTACTCTGTCCCCCTCCCCATATGGATGGGCCCTTTGCCTCCCCTCCCAACTGTAGATAAAGTTGTCAACTAATGAAAAATACACACCCTTGTGCTTTTAATACAGGTTTTGCACGCAAAAATCAGCTGATGCATTTTTCATGGGAGGCATGTAAGCTACACATTATCGCCTACAAAAATATCTAACTGCCAGTTTCACAAGCTGATCAGTATTGTATATTAAATGGGGTGTTTTATCTTGTAGTGCTGTGGAGATTTCAACTTTGGTCTTCAAATAAAATTCAGTTGCAGAATCAGCAGCATTCATGAGTAATTTCTTTGCTCCTGTGCGATTACAGGAATAGTAAACAGATGTAAATGTGGAGTAGAAACAATCTGGCCACTACTGCTGCTAGTTTTGTATCCAGTTTATCTAACAATTATGCTCTTTAAAATCAAGAAACGTTTGCTGCTGCCTAGGACAAGAAAAATAATTTGAAAATAAATAAAACCCAACAGACTGGGAGAAAATCCAAGAATAATAAAAGAGCCATGATAAATGGAGAAGATACTTATAGAACTACCAACCAATTAAATAAACTCTTTTGCCTTTAAAGGATGAAATGTTACAGGAGAGCCACCAAGGTGATCATTTGAAATACATGAAATCTGACAAAAGACAAAAAGAACAGAGTTTAGAAAGAAAAGAAAAGTCACTTTGAGAAGAGTATAATCAGATTTATTTATATTCCGCCCCTCTACAAAATGCAATAGGGGCGGCTTACAACAATTAAAATATATATCCAAACCCTCAATCCCACCCCCCTTAAAATACAATTAAATAATTTAGGAATTAAAACATACTGAAAAATACATGAATACATGAATAAAGAATAAAAATGAACAATGAACAGTGGATGTGGCAAGATTGGGACAAGCTAGATTTCCTTTTTTGATGGCTGGGTATCTATTCAGGAAAGGCCTGCCTGAAGCGCTCCATCTTAAGAGCTTTATAAAAGCTATTTAGGGTGGTGATATGATGGATCTTATTCAGTAGGCCATTCCATAATCTGGGACCGATAGCTGAAAAGGCCCTCCAGGAGGTTGAACAAAGCCTAGTTTTTAAAGGTTGTAACAAATTCCTCCCAGAGGACCTGAGTGCACAGGGAGGGTTATATGGAAGGAGGCAGTCCTGAAGATAGGTTGGACCCAAGACGTTTAGGGCTTTAAAGGTGATAACCAACACCTTGTACTGGGCCTGGAAACTAATGGGCAGCCAGCAGAGTGATCTTAAGATCAGTGTTATATGGTCTCTCACAATCCCCACATTGCCGTTGGCAAATCTGTGCTTAAGTCCGTTCAGCAGTTCACCTACCTGGGAAGCACAATCTCCTCAGATGCCAAGATTGACAGAGATCGAGCACAGATTAGCAAAGGCATATAGCGCATTTGGAAGACTTCACAAAAGAGTCTGGAGTAATAAACACCTGAGGCAAAGCACAAAAAATCAGTGTGTATAGAGCCATTGTACTCTGTATTCTCCTTTATGGATCTGAAACATGGGTCACCTATTACCACCACCTACGACTCCTCGAACGCTTTCATCAGTACTGTATACACACAATCCTAAATATACACTGCACTGACTATGTGACGAATGTTGCTGTCCGTGAGCAAGCAGGGATCACCAGCATTGAGGCCATGATATTGAGAACACAGCTGTGCTGGGCATGGCATGTTTCTAGGATGGAGGACCATCGTCTCCCAAAAATAGTACTCTACGGTGAACTCGCCACGGGTCAGTGTAAGAGGGGCGCTCCAAAAAAGTGATACAAGGACTCCCTGACACAACATCTCAGGCTTGGCCAAATTGATCACCAACAATGGTCCACCCTGGCCTCGCATCGGGAGGCATGGAGACGCACTATCCACAATGCTGCAGTCTTATTTGAGAACTCACACCGAACAAGTCTTGAAGAGAAACAACAATGCAGAAAGAATCACAACCCAGAAACATCACCCAGTGAGACCTTCTGCTGTGCTTTCTGCAACCGGACTTGTTTATCTTGGATTGGCTTTTTTAGTCATCAGCGTGCTTGCAGAAAGTGCAGGATGAGTCCTTTCTGAATCTTTGTTTGTGAAGAAAAGTCAGAGAGAGAGGATGTACCCGAGACCAGTCTGGCTGCCATATTCTGTACTAGTTGAAGTTTCTGGACCAAGCACGAGGGTAGCCCCATGTAGAGTGCATTACAGAAATCAAGATGAGAGGTTACCAGAGCATGAACCATGGTCTCAAGACCCCTGACTTCCAGGAAAGGGCACAGCTGGCGTATCAGGCAAAGCTGATAACAGGCACTCCTGACCATTGCATTTACCTGATTCAACATCTGGAGCGACGGGTCCAGAAGCACCCCCAGACTGCGAACATAGTCCTTGGAGGAGATTGTGACCCCATCCAGGACTGGAGATTGTATCCCATTGTCTGGGTTTGGGGCTGCTACCGTTGAGTACCTCCATTTTATCTGGGTTCAGCTTCAATTTGTTTTCCCTCAACCAGTCCATTACTACCTGTAAGGAGTGCCAGGCCTAGTATATGTGTTTCACACCCTCCAACATTTCACAGATGAAATCCAGGACATGTGTGGCTAAATAACATCAATGTGAGGTCAAGATGGCAAAGTTATTAATGAAGAAGAACACATATGATAGGAGAGGATGCAGCAGTTTGCTTTTGCCTGAGCCTACCGAGAAGACTTAAGAAGACCTATCCTTATTGTAATCCACTACAACATGGGCGGGGCAACTTTGTGAAGGGTGAAGTTCTGATATCAGAGGATCCCAACAGCATGGTGGACAGGAGGTGCTTCCCCTCTTCTGCCACTAGACTATTCCAGTGCCAAATGTTTTGATTGATGCTTAGTGTTGGAAGTGGATGATACAGAGGACTTTATCAGATGATCCCCTTTAAACATTCTTTTGCTGGCATGAAAATATCCATTTTTATGCTGGCAAAAGAACACCCCCCCCATTACCTTTAATCCCTGCAGGAGGCTTACCTAGCAATGAAGAGGAAGTGAACAAAGCCCTGTTCGCTTCCTCCTTTGAAATCCCATGAAACTTCATCGCGCAGAAAATTAAAAAATAAAATCAAAAATAAAATATAAACAGTTACCAAAAGCATATACACACACTTTAAAAATTCCAAGTAAGCCAGGGAAGGTTTTTAAAAGTTGCCTGAATGTCATGATCTTATCCAGAAGTGTTAGCACTGGACTGGTCATTGATGCTGCATTCACGTGAGTTAAATGGCCCAAGTTTTCACATGCTGGCAACAAAACAGGATGGGTGATCTATTCATGGCTCAGCCTGTCAATAAAAAGAAATGTCAGAACAACGTCAGTGGAACACAAAAGGACGGAGTCATGTGATATCGGCATCCTTTTGTGTTCCGCTGTCATTATTCTGGCACCAAATTAGCCATGTCTGATAATTTCCAGAAGAGACAGAGGCAGGAAATGACCTTGAGCAAAGAGTAGCTTGTGGAGGAAGGAGTATAAGAGGAACTGAGGGGTTGTCTAAATGGCAAAAATACTCCTCATAGAATTTGAGGAGAATACAATTTGTCTAAATGTCATCCTGCATCAATCTTCCGTGTTCAGAAGGAGGGGGGCCAAATCCACCAAAAACTCCGCAGGAAAAGCCTTTGTGGCTTTTCCCAGCTCCATTGTGGGGCTTGGAAAACGAAGGGAGATTACCCCTGTTCCTTCTGAAGCCTCTTTCCATTCAGCCACTGGTCCGTCCACGAGGGGGTGGCCTAGGAGGCCAGAGCCTTTGTGGCTTTTCCTGAAGATCTTAAAAAGTTCCGCAGGGAATGTACATTCCCGCTCATTAGGACAACCGATTCACTTTCATTCACATTCCCAATAAGAGTGGAAGTGGAAAGCTGATTTGTCTGATGTGCACAGGGGGCGGAGCTTGCTAACAAGGCAAGCGCCCAGAACTGCCATGTTGGATGTTCACTGTAGCGATCATGTGCTGAGGTGACGAAACAGCCTTCCTCCTTATTTTGTATTTATTTAGGAGGAATATCACACTTTCACACCATAGATATGCTTTAAAAAACTGTTTGGCAGCAGCAACTCAAGGTAAATAAAAACACGAGTAATTCACTTGTGCCCTGCATCTAGGGTTGCAATAATTCTCTGCCATAAAACCAGGACAAAAGTGTACAGGACTGGATTGGGCAGACTATTGACAAAAGACAAAACAAATTGTTTTTTGTTACAAGATTCCATGGGAAGGAGTTTCAAACTAGATTATTTGTGTAGTGTGGATTTGGCCCTGGTCTCCTCATGTCCTAATCCAACACTCAAGCCACTGCACCACACTGGCTTTCAGGTTGGCTATGCATGTAGAAACAGTAAAATGCCATCATTCTTTCCTCCCACAAAGGTGCCAGTTAGCAGCCAGAGGCATTTGAACTAAAGGCTTGCTGCTCCCCCAGAGCTTAGAGAAGTTACTTTTTATTACAACCCCCCAGCTAGTGGTTATGCTGCCTGGGGGAATTATGGATGTTATAGTTTCAAACCTCTTTCCAGTTCCATTGTGGGGCTTGGAAAACAAAGCAGCCATCTTGATTCACAGGCATGCCCGTTGGAACAGCAAAAGTGGATAGTTTTGCATGCCTGTGATCTTGCAAACCTCCCCCCATGTTAAGGCAAATTGAAGCTTCTTTGAATTGGCATCACTGCACAGCAATCCACATTCCCCCCCCCCTCGTATACACAAGCCCTCAGTGAAGGGATGTTACAGCAGAAGACAGAGAGGTGCAGAATTTAAAAGTTATGACTACGTATAACCTTGAAAAAGATACAGAAAGTGTGCCAGGAAATCAGAGAAGGCTGACCCAGCCATCTGATGGAAATATCAGTTCAGTTCACTTGAACCTGATCTTGACTATTCATAATTCAGGCTGCAATGCCACAGCCTGTGCCTTTGAGAAATAAAATGGATCATATTGTAATTCAAGCTGCTACGAGTGACAGGCAAGGCTGATATCTAGTTTCTGATTACCAAAATGAATAAATACTGCATGGGAACAGCAGGTGTCTGTTATGAACATTTGTTTGCATGTATGTGTGTATCTCATCTATTTTTAGTCAATAAAGGTAGCAGTTGCTCAGCAATTTGTTTGTCATCTATGCCTTTGGAAGCATGGGCTGTTGGATGGAGGGCAGGTGAGACAGCTTCTGTCCCAGCATACCATATATTCCCTCTTTCCCATAATTCAGTGCAAGTAACTAGATAGATAGCTCTATGGCTGAAGGTTTTTGTTAGTCATTCTGAATTCAAAACAGCAGTCTATCATATACAGGAGTTGATACTACTGATTCTCATCATTTCTGTGCTCTTATGACAGCCTTCCACAACCTGGTACCCAATGTGTTGGATGACACTGTGTTGATGACAATTCCCTTCAACTGCTACCCATCACATCCCATCTCAGGTAATGAGAATTGGTAGTTTAATAAATGTGGAAGACATTAGTTAGGGGTAGGCTGGTCTGAACCTGGGAGACTGGTTCAGATCCCCACTCAATCCTGAAGCTCACTGACTGGCTTTGGACTAGTCTCCATCTCTTGGTATAACATAGGAGATTATCAGACAGGAACACAAAAAGCGTTCCTGTTCCACAGTCTCCAATCCTGCCTCTGTCCTGGCAATAACCCTCTCCACCACACTTCTTTTCCTGTCGACAGGCAGCCCAGGAATGAATGGAGCTCTAATAGAGCTCTGTTCACTTCCTAGACTGAAATCCCGCCCATTCTCACGAGAAGAAGCAAGCATGGGAAATTCAAAAATAAAAAGTAAAATACAGCCCCCCCCAAAAAGAAAAAAGTTACACCAAGCACAGAAACACACTTTAAAACTTACAAGTAACCTGGGGAGGGTCATAAAAAATGTGTCACTTACCTGGATGTCCCGATATCACCCAGAACTGTTCTGGCAGGACCACCCATTGATGCTGCATTCCCAAGAGTTAAATGGCCTGAGGTTTCACATGCTGGCAATGCCGGCACCAAAATGGGATGGGTGATCTATTGATGGCTCGGCCTGTCAATAAAAACAAATGCATATGATGCCAGTGGAATGTAAAATTTATTAGTGTACACATACATCATCTGATACTGGCATCCTTTTGCATTTCTCTGATGTCATTATGGTGCTGCATTAGCCGTGTCTGATAATCTCCATACTCTACAGGGCTGTTGTGGCAATTAAAATTTAGAAAGAATCATGTACGCACCTTTGAGCTCCTTCAAGGAGGGACATGCTGTATGTATAGACAAATAAATTTGTATTCCCATAATATTTGTGTACCCCTCTAGTGCTAGGTGGGTGGGTTCTTTATTACTTCTAACAGCTAAGTTTCACATCTATTTATGACAAGAAATGCTTAAAAAAAACAAGTGCACTTCATTACTCAGTTTCTGGGTCACGCAGTTATACATGTTACTGAATAAATGTAGTAGAGGAGTGCATTTATCCTAAGAGAATGAAATCTCAATCACCAGCAAGAGCAGTTTAAAGTCGGATAACAAATATTTTTACATCTGTCTCACTTTTTCTCTTATTTCTGTTTGCTTTCTTTCTGCTTGATTCTTTTATTCTGCTTGTAAATTTTATTCATATAAATACTTATTTGTTTCTGCGTTGGTTAAAAATATCTTTTTAAAATTCATTATATCATTTTACCTTTAAAAAAGTTATCTAGCAAAAGTATGCCTTTTAAAGTTCCAGCTTATTTTTCATCATTCTTGTCATTCTGTTTCCTTCCTCATATTTTGAGTTCTTCTGCAGCTTTTCTTGATCTTGAAACCTTGAATTTCTACTTCCTTAGCACAACATCCTTTTTTTCCCCGTTCAAGTCACTTGCTATGTTTAGTATGTAGTGTCATCTGAGAACTGGTGTGTTACATCTTTTCTATTTCTTTTAGAAAAAACCCTCAATTTATTTGTTCCATTTGGTGTATTCTTAATTCTTGTGATAACCTCTTCCATTTATTCTTCTCTTCTCTCTTGCACCCCCCCCCCCCACTTTAACTTGTCTCAGTGTCTGTTCTTTTTTATTTCCTCCCTTGGGTGTTAAAATTGGATTTGGGCCCATCTATATGATCTCAACTAGGATATACCCATTGAATCAATGAAATGTAATAAGTTTTGTAATCAATTTCCCCATTGATTTGGTGGGTCTGCTAACATTATAAGCTCTTGGGTGAGTTGGTGTGTGTGTTACTTCATTTGTGCAATGGTTATATTGTAGATGGTGGAATGTCTGGTCTTCCAGATGTTTCGGGGGTCCTCACTACTTGCAATTTGCAGTGCTGGCTAGGGCTGATGGGAACAGTAGTACAGCTAACTCCTGGATGGCTGCTCATGCCCCATTCCTAATATAGACATTAAAAATAATTCCCTATGCTTCCTCTGCCTTAATTTCCTTCCAATTTCCTTTGGTTTTCCTGTGCCTATTAAGAGATTCCAAGTATCTTGGAGAAGGGACCTGCTTCTCATTGTTTATGAAGTCTCATAGACTACGACTTGTCTTTTTCATTCTGCAAAGAAAGAAAGAAACAGTACTAGTGGTGGTAATACTAAGTAGACATTATAGAATCTAGCACTTTCTTTAAATGTGTGATGAGAAATAAGAATTTTGTGGCGAAATTCAGGATCAGGCTGATGGGTGTGAAATCTGGGGTTACACATCCGTAAGGAATCTGGATTTGTGGTCCCTACATTGTTATGATCATGGCACTACTGCCACAATTATAACTGCCCTCTGAAAACCTATTTTATTTACCATCACATACTTAGAGAGAAAGGGGTCTGTTCTGCTGGTGATCGGGGCATGGGCAGAAGATGTTTCCACACCTCTCATGCCAATCAGCAAGGCTGCAACCATTGGAAGCAGGGCCCCATTGCCCTTCCCTGCCCAGCCTCACTGTCTAGTGGGAGGTGGATGGCTGCCCACACCCTGATCAACAGTAGAATGGACCCCCTTCTCTCCCCATGGCTAATGCTCGATAATGTAGTTTTGTGGGGATTGGGCCGGGAGTCACTACTTAGTTTATGCAAGTAAGTTAATCATGTAACTAAGTAGCACATTTAGAATTCTGGCCTTTGTTTTGAATCTCACATTTGGGGTATGGATAAGGGAGTGTACATGACCTCCTCCATGCATTAAATGATTATAGCACTGGGGGCACAGTGCCATGGAGACAAGCTCTGTTGGTACTGCTGTGGTACTAAATAAATGGTTGGAAAGGAGGTTTCTGCATATATAAAAGTACTCATCATCCTTATTTCTGAGGACTTTTTCAAATGGTTGCAAAAACCCATGAGGGGTCGGGAGAAGAATGGGGCTGTTGCACTTACACAGCCCTGTATCAGATGATTCAGTCCTCCTCCATACTCCTCCTGACCTTCGCCCATGCTGCTTGCACCGCTTTTTATTCATGGAGGTTTTTCATCAATAAAAAGTGGCATAGTCAGCATGGGGGAAGGTCAGGAGGAGGCCGGGAGGAGGATGGAGGAGGACTGCATCATCTGAAATGGGGCTGTGTAAGCACGACAGCCCTGTTCTTCTCCTGACCTCCTTGTGGGTTTTTGCAACCGTTTGAAAAAGTCCTCAGTGGTATTTGAGTAAAAGTCATTTTACAGAGTTTAAGGCAATTTAATATTTAAAACAATAGAAATAATTTAAACAGACTAAATTAAACCTTAAAGCTTAAAACAGATTTAGTAAAAAGTAAAAAAAAAAGGTTTTGGAATAAATCAATTAGGTATAAAAAGCTTTAATAAAAAGTTTTATCTAGTACTAGATTGAATCCAGTGTTGGCATCAATCCTGCCTCCAAGGGAAGGACATTCTACAAACAAGGTGCCACAGCTGAGAAAGTCCATTTCCATGTCCTACCACAGTGTATTGTCCCAAACTGTGGCACACACAGGATGCCCTCCCCAGGCATCTCTCCTTGGGCAGGTGCATATAGCGAGTAGTTTTCACTCACGTTTTGAGGCCAAGGCTATCCAGGGTTTTGAATGTCATCACCAGCAGCGTGAATTCAGACCAGAAATGTATGAGCAACCAATGCAATTCCTCTAACTATGGTGTCTATATTGTACTCCAGTTAGCAATCTATCTGCTGCATTTTGCACTAGTTGCAGCTTCCAACTTATCTCTGAGCGCAGCCCCAAATAGAATGCATTGTGATCATCTTATAGGGAGGTTGCCAGTATGTGAACTACTGTGGTTCTGTTATCCCTGTTTGGGAAAGGCTACAGCTAGTGGGGCTGGACAAAGCTGACCCCAAGCAGTCCAACCCACAAATCCCAAGCCACAGAGACCACTTGGGCTTTCAGTGACAAACATGGATCAAGGAGGACTCCCTAGTTAGGCATCTGTTCCTTCAGGGAGAGTGTAATCCCATCCAGGACTGGCTGTTTACCAAATTACTCAATGATAAAGACCTTGGCCAGCCAGAGTTCCTCTTCACTTTTATGATCCTTCCATATGTACTTTTTACATATACATATCAGAAGGAATACATAGAGTATTCCTTCTGATGAATGCAATGCATGGTGTTGGCAGTAGTTGGGCCTGTCCCACACACAGGCATGTGACACCTTTTGCATGTTCATTCAGCACATGGAAAGGATTGTGTGTATTTCTCCTACACCTGAATGTCCCAAATTGTTTGTCAGCCTTCAAATGCCTTGTTAAAGCTTTTCAAACTCTGTTCAAAGTGGTTAACAATTAACAGTATTGTATTGTATGTTTGTCTTAATTCTCCACGAGTTTAGTTTTAAGGGGTGGGAGGGTTAAGGTTGGGAAGGATTGTTTTAACTTCTGTTGTTTTAATTTTGCTGTACACCGCCCCGGTTGCTGAGCAGAGGGGTGGGTTAAAAATATTTTGCAATGAATTAACTCAACAGGAGGGCATTGCATAAGTGTGCGAGAGGAGGTGGTAGAGTCTTGCCCTTCCCAGAGTAAAAGGATCAAGAGCTGCAGTCATATGAGGGTTTGCCCTCCTTCAATAGCTTATTGGGGTAAGTTAAAGAGATCAATATTACAGAAAACATTTCTGATTCAAAAATATTTTTTCTCTTCCCTTTTGTTCTGTCTGTAGATTTGTTTGCTTTTGAGATTTGCATAAGCCTTATACTGTATTTTAAGGCTTAGTTTTACTAGCTTTCTTCTCTCCACCCCATTCCTTTTGATTTACTAATCATGTATGTGTGTGTTGCATAGTATCATAGGAAAGAAATTGAAACTGGCAGAGGTCCAGCACTGGGAGAAATTTACCAGCTAATTAGTTCGTGAAAGAGATTTCTTATACAGAGAAATATTCCATTCACTTTAGCAGGAGAGTGACTGATTTAATTTTGTGAAGCCAACAGATTGTTTATGGCAAACACATTCTTCAGAGTCAACTGTATACATGGATGTCACCTGACAGCCAATCAATCAATCAATCAATCAATCAAATAGGCTACATAATTGGAAGCAGAAGATGAGAAACTCCATTCTCTCTGCTAAAACAAGACCAGGAGCTGATTGTAGCATAGAGCATGAACTGCTAATAACAAAAATTAGAGTAAAGCTAAAGAACACTCAGTCAATCATTGTGCCAAAATACAACCCAAATAACATTCATGTAGAATTTAAAGATAATGTAAAAATAGATTTGCACTATTAAGCATAATTGACCAGGAGCCAGAAGAACTCTGGACTGAAACCAGGGACATTGTGAGGGAAGAAAACAAAAAGACAGTATCTGTAGCCAAAAACAAAGAAGAACCTCATTGGGTGATAGATGAAACTCTTAAAGCAGGAAGGGCAGACAAGAAGCAAAAATAAAAGGTGACAGATATAGGGTCAGAAACCTGAATACTGTAGTTCAATGACTTGTGTGTAGGAATAAAGAGAACTACTATAGCAATCAATGCAGAGAAATAGAAGGTGACAACAAAAAAGGTAGAAGAAAAGACCTCTCCCACAAGGTCTGAGAAATCAAAGGATAATTTAAACGAGGCTCTATGTCCATCAGGGGAACACACTGCATGATCAAGAAGAAATAAAAAGAAAGTGGAAATAATCCACTGAAGAACTATATAAAAATGATGAAGGCTTGGCAGATTCATTCAAGGAAGTATCATTTGAAGATGAACCCACAATTTTAAAAAGTGATGTCAAAGCTTTACTCAAAGCACTTGGGAAAAACAATATACATTCCAGTCCCCAAGAAATAGGATACCAGGGATTGCAAATAACCACAGGACCATTGCATTAATTTCCTATGCAAGCAAAGTGATGTTTACAAGTCAACAACAAAGACTTCTACCACATATGGAGTGAGAAAACCAAGCTGGATTCAGAAAAGAAAGAAGCTCTAGGGATCATATTGCAAACATACATTGGATAATGGAGTGCACCAAAGAATTTCAAAAGAAAATCAGCCTGTGCTATATAGATTGTATCGATTTACAAAAATTATGGATCACTGTTAAAGAAATGGGAGCACTGCAAAATTTGATTATACTAATGCGTAACCTGTACTCAGGACAAGAGGCCACCGTCAAGACAGAATATGGAGAAACATGATGGTTTCATAAAAGAAACAGTTTGAGGATGATACAGAAAATCAGATGTACAATAATGTTATGCCACAAAACATTATGGAGATTTTCACACGGGGCCAAAATGCCCCATTACTGCCCCGCCACCCCCTCTCCCGTTCCTGCCATGGAATAACTTAAATCTTTCACACACTTACCTTAATTCCGCTGCAGGAATGGGCTCCCCCTCCCCTCGCTGGCCGACCATAAATGCAGCCATCGTAAGGCTGCTTTTACTACCAGCAGTCTGAAATGTTATCATATTATCACATGATAACGGCCAGGATGTAAATTTAAAAAATAAAACTCCCCCAAACATAAAATCAGTTCACCAAGCACAAAAACACACTTTAAATCACACAATCAAAACAGGGAGGGTAAAATAAAGGGTGCCACTTACCTGGATGTCTAGATCGTACCAGGGAGTGCTCGGAATGGACCTCCCCTCCCTGGCTGTCATTTCAGAACAGGGCTCCTGTTCGCACACCCATGATTGCATGATAGCAATGGAATGGGAGGTCTATTCATGATGAAAAATCATGATTACATTGTTCTGGAACAGTCACGGGAGCAGGATGCATGCAAGACAGAACAGGATCAACGTCGTCCGAAAGGGAAAACCTTTCCCGCCCCTCTTCTTTTCCTGCCATGGGATATATAGCCCGTGTTAAAATCTCCTTAGTTTGAGATCCTGAATCAGAGGTTTAGCTATGATATTTCCTGAGCCAATCCTTGAAACTCATCTTAAAAACCAGTCAGCTCTTAGCTTGATGGCAGTACATGTGAAAGGGATCTAGGAGTCTTGACGGACCACAAGCTGAACATGAGTCAACAGTGTGATGTGACAACCAGAAAAGTCAATTCGATTCTAGGCTGCATTAATAGGAGTATAGTGTCTAGATCAAGGGAAGTAATAGTGCCATTGTATTCTGCTTTGGTCAGACCTCACCTGGAATACTTTGTCCAGTTCTGGGCACCATAATTCAAGAAGGATATTGACAAGCTGGAACGTGTCCAGAGGAGGGCGACCAGGATGGTGGGAGGTCTGGAAGCCATGCCCTATGAGGAGTGGCTTAAGGAGCTGGGTATGTTTAATCTGGAGAAGAGAAAGTTGAGAGGTTACATGATAGCCACGGTTAAATATTTGAAGGAATGTCATACTGAAGTTGGGGCAAGCTTGTTTTCTGCTTCTCCAGAGGCTAGGATGCGATGCAATAGACTCAAACTACAGGAAAAGAGATTCCACCTAAATATTAGGAAGATCTTCCTGACAGTAAAAGTTGTTTGGCAGTGGAATGCACTGCCTCAGAGTGTGGTGAAGTCTCCTTCTTTGGAGTATTTTAAACAGAGGCTGGATGGCCATCTGTCGGGAATGCTTTTATTGTGTATTCCTGCAGGGCAGGAGGTTGGACTAGATGGCCTTGTGGTCTTTCCTAACTCTGTGGTTTTACAATTCAGTGGCCTGCTCACCAGTATCACAGAACTCCATTGCTCATAACAGCTATTAACATGGGCTTTCAGTGCATTTACAATTATGGCAATAGTACCATCATCATACATATGAAGAGGAAATAGATACACAGTTGTAAATCTAACTTATGACATCATAACTGACTAATGGGATGCCAGCTTCCCCCCAAGTCTCAGAAATGAGACTTGGAATGGGGGGCAAAGATGGACATGGGAAAAGGTCATGGAACACAGTGCAGTGAGTTCGCATGAGAGCAGGAAGGAGGGAAGAGGGTGAAAGAGAAGTGGGTGGGTGTGTTAATTATGCTGTCCAAACCTGTCCCTTCCATTGTTTAAATTCTACTGCGCCATGAAATTCTCACAGGGCCTTGTTAAAATGAAATTATTTTTCACTGCCTCTTTGGAGTGAGAGATGAGCATAATTTCTCTTGAAATGTGATAATCAAAATCTCTGTGACGAAAAGCCCCAAGGCAATCAAGCCATTTAAAAACGTATCTTGCAAAATCTGATTTGTGCGGTGCTCACTCTGAAGGCAGATTCATGTCTAACTTGCCTTGTAATTGTTAGCATGGCATAGAACTTCAATCAATTATAAGTATTCTTGAGGATAAGATTGGACCTTTGTAGCAGATTTCTGATGTCATTCATGGTTGCACAGTGTGCATATTCTCACTCCTACTGATAATAAGTGAATTGTCCACACTCTTTTCAGCTTCGTTGGGATATTTCATTTTGAACTGCATTGTCATCTTATATTTTTAATTGTAAGATGCCTTAGTAGTCAAGGGACAAAATGGTGAATCAGAAATGCCCCCAAATAAAGACCTACATTGATATACAATGACCATGATTTCCCTAATTGGTGTTTAAAGGAACATGTTTTGAGCCAATTGATGCATTAAAAAAGAAAATGGCAGATGTGTTGAAACAGCTGACAGAAACTGATCTGCTCCATGCCTTTGACCAGTGGAAAACAAGATTACATTGGTGTGTGAGTGCAGGGCTGGTTTAAGGAATATTGGGGCTCCCTGCAATGCTTTATTTTGGGGGGCCCATATGTTTATCTCAGGTCAATGTAACCTAACCTGTTCACCATACAGGATGTTCAGATTATAGTAGGACCCCGTATCCATGGATTCATTATCCATGGGACACAAAACAGCACACCTACCATAGAGTTTTCCTAAAAAATGTGTCCTCCCTAGCCGTTTTCTAGGCCCTCCAAGGAACTCTATGGTATTTTAAACCAGAAGTCCCATTATTTTCACTATTATTCATGGTTTTCAGAATCCACAGCCCCCCCCCGAACCAATCCCCAGTGGATAAGAGGGGCCTACTGTAATACAGTTGCCCCTCCACATTCGCGAACTTAGCATTCGCGGTTTTGATTATTCGAGGTTTTGGGGGGCCTCCCCACCCTCCCAAAACCATGACAAGGGGCCTCCTGGAGGCCCCGTGAAGGCCCGGGGTGGGAGGGGGAAGGCCCAGGGAGGCCTCCACGGAGCCTTAGACAGCTCCATGAAGGCCTGGGGTGGGAGGGGGGAGGCCTCCATGGGGCCTCCGGAGACTCTCTGGAGGCCCCGTGAAGGCCTTGGGAGGGAGGGGGAGGGCTGGGGAGGCATCATGGGGGCTCGGGAGAGTCTCCGGAGGTCCCGTGAAGGCCTTGGAAGGGAGTGGGAAGTCCGGGGAAAGCGACTATGGGGCCTCCGGAGGCCCCATGGTTGCTTTGGCGGGGGAGGGGGAGGGCAGTCATTATTCGTGGAATTTTCACATTCGTGGGCGTCTGGGAAACCTAACCCCCGCAGATGTGAAGGGATGACTGTACATAATTTGCCACCACAATAATTTAGTTTAAACACTATATTATAGGCACTAACATAATCTTTTTTGTTTATTAGCAATTAACGTAATGGTGTAGATTTCCTCAAAGAAAAGAAAGAGTGGACTACAAGTTGAACATGAGTTAGCATTGTGATGAAGCAGCAAAAAATGCCAATGCGATTCTAGGCTGCATTAATAGGAGTAGTGTCTAGATCAAGGGAAGTAATAGTATCACTCCATTTTGCTTTGGTCAGGCCTCACCTGGAATACTGTTCCCAGTTCTGGGCACAACAATTCAAGAAAGATACTGAGGAGGATGGTGGGAGGTCTGGAAGCCATTACGCCCTATTAGGAAAGGCTTAGGGAGCTGGGTATGCTTAGCCTGGAGAAAGAAGGTTGAGAGGTGACGTGATAGCCATGTTTAAATGTTTGAAGGGGTGTCATACTGAGGAAGGAGCAAGCTTGTTTTCTGCTGCTCCAGAGACTAGGACATGGAGCCATGCGTTCAAAATACAGGAAAAGAGATTCCACCTGAATATTAGGAAGAACCTCCTGACAGTAAGAGCTGTTCAGAAGTGGAATACACTGCCTTGGAGTGTTGTGGAGTCTCCTTCTTTGGGTTTTTTTAAAATATAGGTTGGATGGCCATCTGTCAGGAATGCTTGGATTGTGTGTTCCTGCAGGGCAGAAGCTGATTGGATGGGATGGCTGTTGGGGTTCCTTCCAGCCCTATGATTCTAGGCTGCATTCAGAGCCTGGGAAAGTTACTCTTGGATTACATCTCCCAGAATCTTCCTACCAGCATCCTTCTCAAGGTCTGGTTGCATTGTTCCTTTTCCAGCATTCTTTAGCCCAGTGGTTCTTAACTTGTGGTCCGCAATGTCCTCACAGGGGCTCCACAAAGGCTTGAAGGCTGCTTGGCCCACCTCTTCCCTGTAGTGGAGTTGCCATGTGACAGGAACCAAGGCAAAGGCTGGCTGGCTTGGCCTGCACATTGCCATTCAATCCACTCCAGCCACAAACTTACAGGAAGAAGCAAGAGTGCCCCAGAGGGAAAGTTTAATGGATGGTGTAATTGTATTGTTGTTGTTGTTAGCTATTATTATTAGCTATTATTATTAGGGTTTTAAATCTTGAGTTAAGTCTTGGGGCAACAAAAGATAGTTAAAGAGGGACCCTGGTAAAGAAAAGGTTAAGAACCACTGCTCTAGGCCAATGCCTCTCATATAACACTAATGGGATATTGGTGTTTTAGTGACAACAATAAAACAATTGTTCCCAGTAATATTACTCCAAATTTTAATTTATATTCTTTATATTCTTCTGTTAAAAGAGCTAGAGTGTTGTAGATGTTTTAGCATTGCACTATGACTATGGAGACCAGGGTTTGAATCCTTACTCAGCCATTAATACCCACTGGGTGACCTTGGGCAAGTCACACTCTCTCAGCCTCAAAGGAAGGCAAAGGCACACCCTCTTTGAACAAACCTTGCCTAGAAAACCTCATGGTAGGTTCACCTTAGTCAGAAATGACTTGAAGGCACATAGGCAAACACACACAAATTTCTTTTGCAGGCTGAACTCAGTTGGCAGCAAGGGGAGGAAGCTGAAGACCAAGGGGTGAAGGGAGGGAGGGGAGAGACCCCACATGTTAAGAGCAGCTGGAAAGATGGGCTGGAGGGGATCTATGTGGAAGGAAGGAAAGGGAAGGAAGGAAGAAAGAAAGAAGCCCTTTCTGAGGGAAAGAGACAACGCTCAAATTCCCCCCCCTCACACACACACACACACACACACACACACCCCTCTCCGACATGCCTGGCTGGCTTGCATTTTGCAGCATCAAACTCCCTCCAGCTTCTGCCACACAGGGCTGCTGCTTCTTAGATGCTGGGTTTTTTTAAAAAGCCAGCAGGAGGTTTTTGGAGGAGGAGGGTAGGAGGGGGCTACAAATCAGCAGCTCCTCCCAGCTGTCTCCTGGCTGTCTCCTTCTTCAGATAAGGAGGTCAGCAGGGGGGGGCCTTGACCTCTGGCCCCCCTGCCAATGCTGATTTGGCAGACTGGTTAAACCGGCCCTGTGTGAGTGTGAACAGGGAGTATATTGAAAGGGACAAGCATTAGAATTGTAATACATGTAAATAAAGATGGATTGTTGTATCAGTCTTGTTATTTAATAGACAGACTGTGTATCTGCACTATACTCTTCCAATAGTTTGCTACCACTTTAACTGCCGTCTCCATTCTACAGAATGGATAGATATGAATGATAGAGTTATAGACTTGATAGACGAAGGGAATTCTGTAGTGTATCTTGATTTCAGTAAGGCTTTTGACAAGGTCGCCAATGATATTCTTGCAAAAATGTTAGTAACCTGTGGGCTAGACAATGCAACTGTTAGTTGGATTTGTAATTGGTTGATTGACCGAACCCAAAGGGTAGTCACCAATGACTCCTCTTCATCCTGGAGAGGGCTCTGTCCTGGGCCCAGAGCTATTCAACATCTTTATCAATAACTTAGATGAGGGAATAGAAGGCATGATTATCAAGTTTGCAGATGACACCAAATTAGGAGGGGTAGCTAATACCCCAGAGGACAGGTACGGAATTCAAAATTACCTGAACAGATTAGAAAGCTGGACCAAAAGTAACAAAATGAATTTCAACAGGGAGAAATGTAGGATACTACATCTGGGCAGTAAAAATGAAATGCACAGATATAGGAAAATTAGGAAGAACTTCCTGACAGTAAGAGCTGTTCAGAAGTGGAATACACTGCCTTGAAGCATGGTGGAGTCTCCTTCTTTGGAGATTTTTTTTTTTTAATAACATAGGTGTATTTTTTAAGCAGGGCTGGATGGCTATCTGTCGGGAACGATTTGATTGTGTATTCCAGCACAGCAGGGGGTTGGACTGAATGGCCCTTGTGGTCTCTTCCAACTCTATGATTCTATGAATCCTGGATTTGCAATTTTCTGAAGTGCTTGGACTTCTGCGCTAGAGAGCTTGTAAACTAGAGTTCTCTCACAGAGGATTCAAGGTAATCCACCAAACTACAAATCCTAGGATTCTGTAGGATGGAGACATGACAGTTAAATTGGTAGCAAATTGCTGCATCTCTAATGTATTGCACACTCCATAGACTGAATACACCTAATAGCTATTTGACTCATGATGGCTATATGTTACTGTAAGGTTTACAGCAGATCCATTTCTTGAGCCAAATCAGGTTTGTTGGAATGCCTTGAGCTGGATGGAAGTAGTCCACCCCAGGAAAAATAGAACAGTTGGCCTGTGGCCTTGGACAGGGAAGGAACTACAGAAGAATAAACCCTGCATCTTTTAAGTATCTGAAGACCTTACAGTCTTCCTTCTGGGAACCTAGGTGTCCAAACAAAACAGTTGAGCTTATGTGCTCAAAATCTCATTAAATAATTGTGGGCTTCCCATAAGCATCTGTCTGGCCCTTGTGGGAACACAATGCTGAGCTAAATAAGCCATTGCTTAGATCAATAACTGTCCCTGTCTGATCCATTTCTTTGAGTTGCTTTTGGATCACCTTACTCTTGTCATGCTTGTATATATTTATGTAGACAGCAGTGCAAGACTCTCCATGATAACAGTGGTTGAGATCCTGCATTGTACTTACAAGGTGTCAATCTCCACTCATGTGGTTACATGGCCATTGTGCTACACCACCCTTCTGCTGAATGCAAACATTATTCAACCTGTTGTGCATAGGCTAATTTGTCTGTTTATTGTCCCATTGTGTAGTAGAGAATGCACAGTGGTTGTTTCTGCAACAGTGGTAGACTGAAGGAACTAACAAATGGTTATGCACCATCCAAGAAGTGCATCTGCATGGCTGGAGTCCTGTTGGTTAGTCTCTACTAGAACAGACCTATGGGAAAAATTGTTGAATGGCGAGTCAATGTAAGTCCAATGGATTCAATGGCTCTAGTCTAGTTGAGACTGAGAGTGGGCTTTAGGCCCATGTGAAATGTGGAATTCTGCTTATGCAAGCATGAATTCAATGTGTCCATTGTGCAACAGTCAGAAAAGTACCACTACATGTTAAGGGGAACTTAATATGTGTAGGACACAACAGAATTCAGACAATTATGTCCCCCACCCCCCGCAGCTGATCAATCTAAAAGAAAGGGTTACTTAAAGGGGTAAAAGCGGTTGTTGATTTTTTGATTAATCATTATGTAAAATGTAGAACTCTAGATTACATGAATAGCCGCATGAAACAAACAGATGGAGAATTGTACTGTGACCTTCCAACAGACATTACTTTAGGCCCTGTTCCAGGGTATTTTGTGTGACCTTTTTTCCCACAGAGTTTTGCTGACCAGCAAAAAGACTATCAGACATTTGCTAATTTCCAAACAATGTTCAAATTGCTCATTGGAAAGATGTGGTTATTTCGTTCCCAATAATCATACTGAGATTTCATGTTTTGCTCCTACGTTTCTACCACTTGAGCCCTCTTAACAGCTGGAACATGTGATACCTGCATCAACCAGGAGAAGCTTCCCAACCTTGCCTAGAAAACCTCATGGTAGGTTCACCTTAGTCAGAAATGACTTGAAGGCACATAGGCAAACACACACAAATTTCTTTTGCAGGCTGAACTCAGTTGGCAGCAAGGGGAGGAAGCTGAAGACCAAGGGGTGAAGGGAGGGAGGGGAGAGACCCCACATGTTAAGAGCAGCTGGAAAGATGGGCTGGAGGGGATCTATGTGGAAGGAAGGAAAGGGAAGGAAGGAAGAAAGAAAGAAGCCCTTTCTGTGGAAGGAAGGAAAGGGAAGGAAGGAAGAAAGAAAGAAGCCCTTGCTTTTTTGGACTATTCACTGTTCCATTAATCACTGCTGTAATAGTGATCAGTGTGATGGGTCACTGTGCTTCTGGTCCATGTTCTTGGTGCTGTACAAGAAGTTGTCTTATACCAGTATTGATCTATCTAAACCAAATCTGTCATCTTAAATTAGCAGCAGTTCTTCAAGATCTTTAGTAGTGGTGATCCTTATCATCTACCACCTGATCCCTTGCATTGCAGACTTTAGGAACTGAAGCTGAGACGTTCTGTGCTCAGTTATTAAGCCATATCCCATCCCATGATGTGGAACTATCTGTGGAGCACAGAATCTCTTACTATGATGGCAGTAATCTATACAATAAGGAGAAGTATTTACTGCTTGGGATGTGTGTGTGTCACATATTTTGGGGAACCCATTTCCAGCAGTAGCCCTGTTAAAAAGCTAACACATGCTACATTCCTAATTCATTTTTTATCAAGATGTCACTAATTCTGGCTAAATTTAAGCCTAAATGCTCAGATGGCAAATGTCAACCTATCATTCTGTGTTCTTTAGTTACTAGCAATGACCAGGACAGTTTGTACTGTCCAGGTGACTGCTTGGATTTATGGCATCATTCTTTCTGGGCTCGGATTACACTAGCTGTACATACTCTCAACCTTGAAGCAAAATTCGAGTTCATTGTATAACCTCAGCTGTCCTGTAATCTCGAACAAAAAGCTTTTCCCTGTAGGTGCATAACAGACAATTGCTATTCAGCAAGGGAAGTCAGAGATGTCATTTTACATCAGTCACACAAATGCAGTCACTCACTTTCCTCTTGGGTGGAAGGAAAATATAAGAAGCCACTGGACAGGAGTGATACTGAAGCGAGGAAACAATGGCAGAAAATGACCATGGAAGGATGGAATAAATTCTTAAGAAGAAGGAAATAGTGAGTGTGAATCTCACTTATGGCCATCAGCTGGAATTCTAAGGTCTAATATTTTTGGAAGCAAAGTTCAAAAAGCAGGAAGAAATGAGGCACCAGAGCTGGTATACTGGGAACATGCAGTATATCTGTGGTACGCCTTGGAAGACTCTGAGGCTGTGCAGGGCTGTGTTTTTACCCTCCCATGGCAGTGATAGTCACTGTCTTCCAGGTTAGTGAGCGAGTGAATCTGCTTAAGGTTTTAGTCTGAATTTTACAGGAGCTGCTTGAGGTTCTGGGCCTATTTTGCAGGTAGGATTTAGCACTTTGGATAGTTTATTTATAAGAGAGCCAGCATGGGGTAGTGGCTTGAGTGTTTGTCTATGATTCTAGAGACCAGGGTTTGAATCCCTGCTCAGCCATGGAAACCCACTGGGTAACTTTGGGCAAGTCACATTCTCTTAGCCTCAGAGGAAGGCAGAGACAGCTCCCTCTGAACAAACCTTGCCAAGAAAAACCTGTGATAGCGTTGCCTTAGAGTCACCATAAGTTGGAAATGATTTGAAGGCACAAAACAACAATAGCTTATTTATAGTTTGCTCAAACCTTGAGCAGATTAAGTGCTTCCCAGATATGGGAGCCACCTGCTGTTAACATGCAGTGGGGTGTCTCTTCAGTCTGCAACTGCTCCTCAGCACCTCTGTCTAATTGTAGCCTTGAGTTTGGGGCCTGGAGGTGATTTTATCACTCCTCTTACTTTAATTCTTTTGGAGACCCTCATTTAAGAAAAAATCTTCCACTACTTGAGAGCTGTTATTTATTATATGCAGTGGTAACTGGTGGTTTCCCTGTCAGT
Organism: Gambelia wislizenii; assembly: GCA_030847615.1. Classification (NCBI taxonomy): domain Eukaryota; kingdom Metazoa; phylum Chordata; class Lepidosauria; order Squamata; family Crotaphytidae; genus Gambelia; species Gambelia wislizenii. The sequence continues at coordinate 51,619,905 of JAUMIR010000001.1, read as the reverse complement.
AGGACAGTGAGCCCACTCCAGCCTTTAGTTTGAGGCTTTAAAAGGTGCTTTCCAAGGTTTTGAACCTATCTCCAAAATAGGCCCAGTACCTTGGATAACTTCTTTAAAGCCTAGGGTAAAAAGTGGAGTAGATTCACTATCCCACTATCATGGGGACCACCAGCTGCCACAGTTTATAAGGAAAATCCTCAAAGAATACAGTTGTCCCTTTGCATTCGCAGCTTTGACACTCGCGGTCTTGATTATTCGCGGTTTTCCCTCACCCACTGCCTGTCTCCTGGGTCTTCCCTTCGCTTCACAAAGGGAACGAAGAGCCAGGAAAGCGCGGGGGTGAGGCAAAACTTCTTAAAACCTCTCCTCTGCTGAGCTTTAGCTGCCTTTTCTGGGAGGGCGAAAGCCAAGCAGACAGCCAATTTGAGAGAGAAAGGAGAGCCAAGAAAGCCTAGGGAGTGAGGGATTTTCAGGGAGGGTGAAAGCCAAATAGACAGCCAGTTTGAGAGAGAAAGGAGAGCCAAGGAAGCCTAGGGAGTGAGGGATTTTCAGGGAGGGTGAAAGCCAAATAGACAGCCAGTTTGAGAGAGAAAGGAGAGCCAAGGAAGCCTAGGGAGTGAGGGAAAATCTCTCAAACTGCTCCTCTGCTGAGCTTTGGCTGCCTTTTCAGGGAGGGTGAAAGCCAAACAGACAGCCGGTTTGAGAGAGAAATCTGTCTATTTGGCTTTCGCCCTCCCTTGAAAAGGCAGCCAAAGCTCAGCAGAGGAGTGGTTTGAGAGATTTTCCCTCACTCCCTAGGCTTCCCTGGCTCTCCTTTCTCTCTCAAACCGGCTGTCTGTTTGGCTTTGACCCTCCCTGAAAAGGCATCTAAAGCTCAGCAGAGGAGAGGTTTTAAGAAGTTTTGCCTCACCCCTGCGCTTTCCTGGCTCTTCGTTCCCTTTGAGAGAGAAAGGAGAGCCAGGGAAGCCTAGGGAGTGAGGGAAAATCTCTCAAACCCCTCCTCTGCTGAGCTTTGGCTGCCTTTTCAGGGAGGGTGAAAGCCCAGCAGACAGCCGGTTTGAGAGATTTTCCCTCACTCCCTGGGCTTCCCTGGATCTTCATAAAGGCAAGGAAAAGCCAGGAAAGGGGGGGGGTGAGGCAAAACCTCCTTAAATCAGGGAGGGCGAAAGCCCAGCAGATAGCTGATAGCCAGTTTGAGAGATTTTCCCTCACTCCCTGGGGTGATTGTTATTTGCGTTTTTTTCACATTCGCGGGGGTCTGGCGGCTGTAACCCCCGTGAATGTGAAGGGACAACTGTATATAGTGGACTGTCTGTATCTTGTGGGGTGTTTCATTCTGATCCCACTCCATGGATACAAAAAATCATGGAAGGTTGAATTCTGTATAAATGGATGGGCACTGCCATTTGTGTTATGGGTGCCACCATTTTAGGTATGCAGCGGTGCCATTTTTTAAAATGGCTGGCACCATTTTAGGTATGGATGCCACTATTTTAGGTATGTGGCGCTGTCATTTTTTGTATAGGTTCTGCCATTTTAGACATCCAACAAGATGATCTGTGGATACTAGAATCTGTCGATATCAAATCCATGGGTACAGAGGGTTCACTGTATTTCCATGGAGGATATGCCTACCCTAGAATGTTAGCCTTTTGCATATCTATTCAGAAGTGAGTCAGAGATTAGTTCAAACTATTTTTCAATCTGAAGCAAAGGCCATAAACAGTTGTCCATATCAGTATTGGTTATAAAAAAAAGTCTTGGTGTAAAGGTAACAGGACAACAAATTCAAGAGAGAATAGCAGAACTTGCAAGTTCATAATTTTAAATTTATTAGGTAATTCATTTCTTAGAACACAGACATAACCCATCAAGCTAGTGGGATATTATTCAATTTGGAAAAGTTTCAAATGTTTAAATATTAGTACACTGTCAAAAGTTTTGTATCAATTATATACTGCTAATTAATTGCTCAGGCCAAATGTACTACTACTGAACTGAAAAATGTTTGAGAACAAGATCTGGGTATCTGTCTCTGAAAAATACTGGGCTAAAATTTGGAAAATAATACTAAATGAATCACAATTTTGGCAAAATAATAAGTATAGTACATATAAGTGGTATCTTACATTGGTGATGACTACTCATATCACATTGGGTGGCTCAAAATGTTGTTGAAATTTTGTACAGAAACAACAATTGAATAGACCTATTCTTTTGAAAGGTTGAAATTATCAGACAACGTTGTCATCCAGCAGTTCCCTCTGCGTTGTGTGGGCGTGAATGAGGCGTCACTTTTTATTGACAGCTTAGCTCATCAATAAAAAAGTGATGCCTCGTCCGTGCCATGCTACGCAGTGGGAACAGCTGAACAATGAAAACATCTGATAATTTCGGCCTTTGTGTTATCGTCGCATCCTAAATGACACTGTTTTTTATCAGTATTTATCTCGGTTGATAAAGTCCATAGACAGCCAAATGTTGTATCTTGGTAAGAAGTATGTCATACACTGAACTTGAACAAGCTATGATTGTTTATTTTCATGAATATCTCTCTGTGTTGGGTTTTCCCTCTCCTTTCCCTCTATCTTTTCTTTATCCCCCTCATCTTCCACTATCATTTTTTAAAAATATTTTTAATAAATTTTAAAACATACAAATTATAAACGCAACCAATACAACAGTTATAGTTATTAACATATGAGTGATTCCCTCCACCCTGGGACCTCAACCTTGCATTTATCCCTCTTTCCACAATTCCATTGTTTCTAATGCAGGTTTGTTCCCGCTCCCCTTTATTAATACAAATTCTAAAAACTTTCTCCATTTCTCTCCAAAATCTTTCTTATTGAGCATTCCCTTTTTTCTTTAATACTGTTTGTTAATTTCTCATTTATAGCTATATCCCATACTTCACTATACCATTCTTCTATTTGATAATTGCTTTGTGATTTCCATTTCCTTGCTATTATTAACCTTGCTGCTGTCAACAAATTTGTTAATAATTCCTTAATAGTCTGGGACTCTTGTATTTTATCATAATATGATAGTAATGCTATTTCAGGGCATAAGAGTATACTTATCTCCATTATGTAATTTATCTCCTTCATTACCATTTGCCAAAAACTCTTCACATGTTTACAATGCCACCACATATGAATATACATCCCCAGTTCTTGACATCTTCTCCAACACTGTGCTGAATGCTTTTTGTCTATTTGGTTCAATCTTACTGATGTTAGATACCATCACCATACTGTCTTATATACACACTGATTTTTGTGCTTCGCCTCAGGTGTTTATTACTCCAGACTCTTTTGTAAAGTCTTCCCAATGCGCTATGTGCCTTTGCTAATCTGTGATCGATCTCTTTGTCAATCTTGGCATCTGAGGAGATGATGCTTCCCAGGTAGGTGATTTGCTGACAGCAATGTGGGGATGATGATGTTCATCCTGTGGTGCAGGCTGGTAAAGAACTTCCGTTTTCTTCAGGTTGACTTCCGGCCCAAACAGCTCTGCAGATGTTGCAAAGCAGGATGTTAGGTGCTGCAGAGCTGCTTCTGTGTGGGCAACAAGGGCAAAATCATCAGCGAAGAGCAGCTCATGAACTAGATAATTTAGAGTCTGAGGACTTTTTCGGATGGGGTTTTGCAACGCTAGCAGCCTCGTCCCTGTTGCGAGGCTGCTGCGCTGCAGGGCGTCCCTTTAGGATGATGCTCTCCCCTGCTGATACTGTTGCATAACTACTGGGACACTGCAGCGTTATATTTGGCGGTTTTCTAATCACGAAAGTTGATTGTGATTAGAAAAGCGCTGAATATGGCGCTGCAGAGTCCCAACAGTTACGCAACAGTATTGGCACAGGATCGGCAGGGGAGAGCGTCATCCAAAAGGGTGGGTCGCAACAGGGACGAGGCTGCTAGCATTGCAAAACCCCGTCCGAAAAAGTCCTTAGTGCAATGGCTTAAGTCAAACAAGCTACCATCAATACGGTAACGTATATAGATGCCGTCTTCTTCTTCGTGCTCTACCGTAGCCCTTTGGAGCATCATGCTGAAGAAGATAATAAATAAAGTTGGAAGAAGAACACAACCTTGCTTCACTCCATTAGTTATTAGAAAGGGCTCTGAAAGAGCATCGCCATATCTGATTGACCGTGCTGGCCCTCGTGTAGCAAGATAATCATTGTAAGGAATTTGGGGGGACATCCTAGTATTTCCAGGATCTACCACAAACCTTTTCTTCTCACAGCGTTGAAGGCTTTGGTGAGGTTGACAAATGTTACATAGAGACCCTATGTTATATAGAGCCATTGTACTGTCTATTCTCCTTCATGGGTCTGAAACATGGATCACCTATTGCCAACACTTGCGACTCCTCGAACACTTTCATCAGTGCTGTATACGCACAATCCTAAATATACACTGGACTGACTATGTGATTAATGTTGCTGTCCTTGAGGAAGCAGGGATCACCAGCATTGAGGCCATGATACTGAGAACACAGCTGCGTTGGGCAGGGCACATTTCTAGGATGGAGGACCCCAAAATAGTACTCTATGATGAACTTGCCACAGGTCAGCATAAGAGGGACGCTCCAAAAAAGCAATACAAGTACTCCCTGAAACAACATCTCAGGCTCAACCAAATTGATCACCAACAATGGTCCTCCCTGGCCTCACATCGGGAGGCATGGAGACGCACTGTCCACAATGCTGCAGCCTTATTTGAGAACTCACGCCGAACAAGTCTTGAAGAGAAACAACAGTGCAGAAAGAATCACAACCCAGAAACATCACCCAAGGAGACCTTCTGCTGTTCTTTCTGCAACCGGACTTGTTTATCTCGGATTGGCCTTTTTAGTAATCAGCGTGCTTGCAGAAAGTGCAGGATGAGTCCTTCCTGAATCTTCGTTTGCTAAGAAAAGTCAGACTGAGACAGAGACAGACTGTCTTATAATAATTTTCTTTTATTGTTACTGATAATGTTTTCAAGTTATGCATATTCCATATTTTCTCCCACCAATTGCTAGATCTGTTTCCCATAAATCTTTAAGATAATCTTTCTTACAAATCTTCATTTTCCAATAATGTTTTATAAATTTTACTTGTAGTACCTTTTATAGTAGTTTTCTCTTGGGTGGCTTGTAAAATTAATTCTTCAAATTTTGTATATTTTCTACAACCTCCCCACTTTAACCATTTTTTTGTCCACTGCTCTAACTATGTTAATTTGAACCATGTAATTCCTTGTTCTCTTACTGTATCAGGTGATTTAGCATATCTGAATAGCCCATCTGTCATGATGGACTGACCAGCAGCCCATCATGGGGAGTTCATCCCAAAACCTACAGGTCACAGCATTGGAAAATTCCACTCCCTGGTTTCCATGGCAACAGGTATGGCAAGGGGGTGGCAACCTCATTCCCTAAGCATGACATCACACCACCTGACTGGAGAGCCAATCAGATTTGGCAATGCAGAACCAATCAGATATGACCAAAAGACTTTTAAGTTTCTGAATCCATTTGTTCTAGGCCACATGGCTTGGGCCAGATAAAGAGACAAATGCCTTGGGCCAGATGGAGAGAGATGCTTGGAGCCACATGGCTTGACCAGCAAGATAACTAGACTGTGATAACAGAGGTTGGGGGAAGCTGATCTCTCTCATGGGCCTGATAACACCAAAGGGCCCTAAATGATATAAGAAGTCTCAGGAGTGACTTCCATCCAAAATGACTGAATTTCCATCTCCAGAGCCAGCTAGGCCGGCTGTGAGGAGCCTGGCTTACCCATCCCATTGGGACATGGACTGATTGCATGGACATCAGAAATGTGAGTTATTATTATTCTTAGCTTAGGGACCGTCTAGCTAGTTTGCGTTAGTTTTTATGATTCATTTTGGTACTATGACTGAATGTATTCCTTGTAAATCTAAGCTGAACTCCTGGAGGCATGATTTCTCTCCATGCTAAAACTCAAGCATTTGGAACTAAAATAAAGTCTATTTTCTTTCCTCTACAAGCTTGCCTCACGCACCTTCTTTTGGTCAGCTATCTTGTCTCTTCCCTGGGGGAATAGAGAAGGGGGGGTTGGGAATCCCCAACAGAGTAAGTGGTTAACTGGTTAGCCAGAGAGTTGTCCCAGTTCCCACAGACTGGGATTCAATAAGTTTGTAACAGTGAGTGGTGGCAGGCTACCGGAGATTCAATCTCCAGGGACTTCTAGATTAGAGGAACCCTGGGGAAGTGTGTCTTCAGATTGTACCAAGAGGCTGGGAACCTTCCCTTCCTTCTCTGTGAATTTGGATTGCACATAGAGGAAGGGAGGGCCCACCTATCACATGGATGGCAACGAGTTTTGAACCTCACGTGGTGATTGAGGGAAAGTGAGTGAAACGGATTCTCTTGATGTTTGTGGTGTTGGGGGATTTCTGTGACTTTACTAGTTCCAGTGGCTGAAAGTACTGTTTCATGCACTTGGGTCACTTGATATCATCTCAAAGGCTTTTCTGTGTGTGTGTGTGTGTGCGTGCCTGCCTTCAAGTCACCTGTCAATTTATGGTGACCCCATGAATTTCATAAGGTTTTCTTCAGAAAAGAATACTCAGAGGTGGTTTTGCCAGTTCCTTCCTCTGAAATATAGCCTACTCATCCAAGTTCTAACCATGGCTGACTCTACCTAGCTTGCTTAGTAGTCACTGCTTAGTAGTCCCTCATTAAAGTTTAGGAAAACAAGTGATGAGAAGGCAAATGATACTCATTTTTGTCCTCTCAGCAGCCTTGTGAGGTAAATTAGGCTGCGGGACTATGCTTAACCCAAGGTCATCTAGTGACCAAAGATAGGAGATTTTCAGACCGCGTTTCAGCATGCCTAGGGCGGGAGGAGCTTTCAGGAGAGGGACGGCGATCTTGCGCAGCAGGGGGGCGTTTTCGGACGCCGTTGTCCCTCTCCCGAAACCATCCGTGTCACTTCTGTGAAGCTTCGGAAGCCGCAGAGCCATATTTTAATCATGGAGGTTGCCCGTGATTAAAATATGGTGCTGAGGCTTCCGAAGCTTCACGGAAGTGACACGGATGGTTTCGGGAGAGGGACAACGCCGTCCAAAAATGCCCCCCTGCTGCGCAAGATCACCGTCCCTCTCCCGAAAGTTCCTCCCGCCCTAGGCACGCTGAAACGCGGTCTGAAAATCTCCATAGTGCTTGGTCCAAGGTCATCTAGTGCACTTGGATCTTCCCAGTCCTACTCTACTGTTCTAGCCACTGCACCATGCTGGCTGTTTAGACATTTCACTGAATGCTATTTTGAAGGACTTATTTTACTACACTGTTGTAGCACTATCATTCTACTTTCACTGCTCTGGCTGCCTCCTGTGGAATTCTAGAGTTTGTAGTTTAGTGAGGCCTAAGAGCTCTCTGGATGAGAATGTTAAATGCCCCTCCCTAAACTGAAAATCCCAGGATTCCACAGGTGGCAGTCATAGTAGTTAAAGTGGAATAATAGTGCTGTTGTTGTTGTTGTTGTTGTTGTTATTTTATATAGTGTCATAGGCTTTACATAGCACTTTACAGAGGAAAAAAGACAAGCCAAAATAAATACAAAAACCTGCCTACAGCGCACAATCTAAAACCACAAACAAGATTATAAAATTAATAAAATATTACTATAACAGGATTAAAACAATACAATAAAAGTGGAAATTAATACAAATAATATGCTATAACTGTGTAGTGTGATAAGGCCCTAACTGCTTGTGAATATGACATGTGATAGTAGTTCATAATACCTGTTTTGGCCTCTACAAAAAAGCAGTTCCCATGTATCACATGAAGGGATTCCAGTACAAGGTCTAGGATCTAAGAGACACAAGCTGAATGTAGACATAAGCAGATACACGATAATGCACTGTCCTTATTGTGTTATAATACACAAACCCCAAAGATATCCAGTATTTGGAAAAACTTGTAAGTGTGGCAAGAAAATCATTATATCAGATTACTTAAGTTAACACCAGTAAGTCCTGGCAAAGACAAAGATGTCTGGCTCATGAGTTTAATATAAACAGTTTGTTGATAGGAAAATTATTTGAAGAGAGTAATGATGCAGCAATAAGTCAAAGTGCTGGATGGTTATGGTGATATTACTCTATTAGGATGTTTAGTAAAAGTTAAATTACATGTAGGAGCTGAAGCAAGTGTCTTGCCATTCAATATATTTTGTAAGTGACCTGGTAAGAAAATTACTAAGGGATTGTCTACAGTACTAAAACCCCCAACCCCCCCCCTGCAAAATTTCCCCAAATCTGCGGTGATCAGGCCACACAACATATTATTTTCCCCCCAAATCTGGGGTGATCAGGCCACACGTCGCATGGCCCAGATTTGAGGCATTTTGGGGTATTTTACCTAGATGCAGAGTTTTGATAATTCAGGGTTTTCTCTGCATTTTCATCTGCCGCTGCCACTGCAACTGTTTTAAAGCTCAGGAGGCAGTTCCCGGCCAAAGGGAGAGGTTTTCTCCCTTGCCTGGCTTGGCAGCACTGCCTTCACACACTCTCCACCTCCTGAGATTTAAATTATGGTTGAGGTGGTGGGAGTAGCAGCGCCATCCTAAACTTCACAGGGACAGTGAAGACAAAGTAGCCCATGTTCTTACAGAGAATAATAATGCACAGGGCTTTGGGATGAATGAGGGTGCATGTGGGCAGAACTCTGTTTGGAATTTTTGCCCAACATGTTGTCAGGGCCTAAAATAATAATAATAATAATAATAATAATAATAATATTTATTTATACCCCGCCCCTCTGCTAAAAACAATCGGGGCGGCTTCCAACAATTAAAACATTATAATAAGGACTAAAAACACCACCCACCCCACCCTCCCCCATAAAAAGACATTAAACACTATAAAATTAAAACCTTCTAACTAAAAACACATTAAAAACAAATATATACATAATTTTAAAAAGCCAGGAGACTGAGCTCCTGAGACCGGGATCTAATCAGGAAAGGCCTGGCGAAAGAGATCCGTCTTTAATGCTTTTTTAAAGCTACTCAAGCTTGTCAACTGACGGATCTCATTCGGCAGGCCATTCCATAAATTAAAAGTGATGTAAGTCCTGCAGCTTATTGAAGGACAAGGACACAGCTTTCAGGAGCTATTATTTTTGAATGATGTACTCCAAAGGATATGACTAAGGACATTATCAGACGTGGCAAAAATTGTGGGACTACGATGTCAGGGTAGCATGAATGGGCCCCACTATCACATTATGTTGTCATCTTTGCATTCTTATACCATTCTCTAGCTGCAAAAAATGCATTATTTACAACTCATGGGACAAGCTGTCAATAAATTGTCAATAGTTCTTTTTCCATGCTATTGACTGTGTGCAAAAACACATCCCATTGTCATCGTGAGATTACATTGTGAATGGTCAGTCCTCTTTCCTCCCTCCCCATTCCCAGTGAGAAATGTCCAGGTGAGAACATGAAAATGAAGCACAGGATGCTCTTTTTATGAACTGTCTCCTTTAGTTTGCACGTTTTTAGGTTTGTTTCACTGCTTGTGTGTTCATTTACTTTGTTAATAAAGGTTATTTTGGAGTTTTAAGCATGCTTGCATCTTCTCATGAGAACCGCTGAAATCTCGCCCATGCTAAATTTTGGAAGTAAACCCCCATTCTTAAAGCTTGTTACACTGGTACTGCTTTTTATTGATGGGCTAAGCCATCAATGGATCCCCCATTCTGTTTCTGTCACGGAATGTCCTGCAAGTGAAAGGTGGCCCTTTTGCTGGTGCAATCCCAGTGTCAATGGGAGGTTCATGCCAGAACACTTCCTAGTGAGATCGGAACATCCAGGTAAGTGACACACTTTTTTGTGACCTCCTCAGGTTACTTGTAAAGTTTTAAGTGTATTTTTGTGGTTGCTGTCACTTTTTCTTTTTTACTAGGGTTTTTATTTTTGAATTTCCCGCGCTCTCGTCTTCTTGCAAGAACCGGTGGGATTTCATTCCAGGAATGGGCTGCCGTGGAAGTGGGAATAAGGTAGGTCTGAAACTTTTTGTTCTCGTGCCAGGACAGTGGTGGGAGAGGGGCAGGAGAGGAGATTGCGGGACGGGAACACTTTTTTTGTTCCCATCTGATAACCTCCATAGTTCAATAATTTTGTTACTGTGTAGACTAAACTGTGAGATGTTGGAATTCATGGATGCAGAGGGCTGACTGCACTTTGTGTCAGATAGAATGCATAAGAGTGATATCTAAAGTTATAGACACTACAGTCTATGTGAGCAGTCTTTGTCATTATAGAAGAAAAGAATGGGAGTTTGCATGTATGGCTTGATCCACAAGATCATAACAAAGCAGTCTGAAGGCAACATTGTAACATTCCTAGTGTAGACGTAGTTTTGAGTCATTCAGCTTGAAAGAAATTTTTTATATTTATAGATAAGAAAGATAATTTTTGTCAGGTAAAATTGGATTAATTTTCATCACCATTATGCATATTTAAAATGCCCCAGGGAAGCTATTGTTTCTATCATCTGCCATTTGGGCTTAGGTGCTCAAATGAAGTTTTTCAACAACAACAAAAAAACCTGAAAAAAGCTGAATATATCAATATAGCAGCGGAGACAGTTGAGCAACATGATGAGATTTTATATCAAGAAACAGCACATTCTAAGAATACCAGATTTAATAAAGAAAAGATTCAGTTTACTCAGTAAGATGCATGGGTCACATAGTGACTGCTGAAGGAGTTCAACCTGGAGGGTGTGTGTGCAAAAGGGGAGGTTATTTAAGAAATGATGGCTCTTCAGAAAGCATTCTTAATTTTTTAGTGTCTGCATAATATCTGTCAAAGTATATTCCCCATGAGACAGACCTGATGGCACCCCTAAGAAGCTTGTTGAGGAAGAATGTAGTATTATTTCAGGGGATGCCAGAATGTCAGAAGACTTTTGAAATGGTTAAACAACAGTTGTGCCAGGCACCTGTAGCAAAGTATTTTGACATTTTTAAACAACCTGTTGTCCAATCTGATGGGTCAAATGATGATACAGGAATATGTTTGCTTCAGAATAATAAACCAGTGTCAAGGTAATTTAGCATGGCAGAACAAAATTATGCTCAAATGGGCAAAGAACTGCTTGCTGTTTTGTATGCAAGAAGAAAGTTTAATCACTATGGACTTTTTCAAAAGGGGGACCCCTCCCCAAGGAGGTTAGGAGAAGAACGGGGCTGTTGCGCTTACAGCACCCCATTTCAGATGCCACCATCCTCCTCCGTCCTCCTCCCAACCTTCCCCCGTGCTTCCTCCATGCTGCAGGCACTGTTTTTTATTGATGGAAAACCTCCGTCAATAAAAAGTGGCACCTTCAGCACAGAGGAAGCATGGGGGAAGGTCAGGAAGAAGCCGGAGGAGGATGGCGGTGTCTGAAACGGGGTGCTGTAAGTGCGACAGCCCCATTCTTCCCCCAAACTCCTTGGTTTTTTTTCCCACCCATTTGAAAAAATCCTATATGTTTGGTTTAGCCCAGACTGTTTGTTTAAAGTTGGGTGTTATCTACACAATGAAAAAACACCTCACAGAATGTGAGAGGAATACCTTTTCTCCTGATGAGATCCCACAGGCATTCACTATATTCAAAAGGGGGGGGGGACTCCATGTACTGCATGATAACAGCCTTCACTGATCCTTGCAAAGTTTTTTTTAAAAAAAACAAAACACAGAAATGTGCATTCCTGTCCATTCGAACAACCAATTCGAATCAGGACGCATCTGGAAGTCAAAATGTGACTTGTCGGATGTTTGCTTGGGTGGGCTTGCCAGCAACAAAGTGGCTGGACCTGTCATTGTTGATTTTCACATAAGCAATCATTCACAATTTGGGTGCGGTAAAGCATCAAAACCTGTTTTGGGAGATCGGTATTCAATGAGTGGGGAATAAAGGGCAACAATGGGAGCTTTTAGAAAATAATAATGTGAGTAATTCACTTGTGGCCACCATTGTTATTCACAGGTATGCTCTGCGTGAACTACAAACATGGATAACTTCCCTTACAGTGATCTTGAGAAGAAATCATGGAGACAAATGAACACTGCTGCGATTGGGAGTTAACACCCCAAAATGAGCATTTTATCTGCTCATATAGATGACCCTTGGTTTAGCCCAGACTGATCATAAACCTTTGGAAACAATCTTTTAAAAGCTTACAGGGAATGCCCCTGTCCATTTCCAGTGACTGCTTTTACAGTTTCAAAGGTATTGCCTTAAATTAACATTTCTAATGTAACATTTCTAATGTAGCTATCTATGCCTCTAAAATATGAGTTAGAAATCTACTTAGACCCTCCAACATTTCATAAATGAAAACTGGGTAACATGTGGCCAAGCATAATCAGAATGTAGTTAAGGTGGCAGAAGTGAGCAATGATGAAAAACACATGTCCTAGGAGAGGCTGTAGCAGTTTGCTGTTGCCTGAGCCTACAGGTAAGGGCAAGATTCCTCCCCCCACACTGGTTTAATTGAGTGAACACTACTCTTGCACTTCATTGCAGAGGGACTGGAAAGGAAAGCAGGAAGAGGAGAGAGAAACTGGGACACTTTAAATACAGCTAAAAAAGTGAGATGACAAGAGATTTAATCAGGACTGTCCCTGACTAATGGGGAATGCATGTGCACATTCCCAAATATTTGTGATAGACAGGTATGTGTCTACTACCTTTTAAAAGATATGGGCATCTCCATACATGCATATCTCCTTTATGTGTTGACTACAGTGATGGGACATGATTGCTGTACAAAGTGGAGAGCAGCCACAACAGTTCCCACCCGTAGATATTTGAGCCAGTGTGTTAGTGGCAAATGCCTGATTAATTCTCCCCAAAAAACTTCAGGTCTTGATGGAATGAGGGTAATTATCTCAGGGATTTGTATCTCTTGTGTTTCTCTCTCTCTGTGTGTTATTATTTTAAGCAACAGAAACTGGAGGAAAGAATGAGAGTGACTTGCCGAAGGCTACAGTCAGTAGCTGCCAATGTCAGAACTGGCAAGAGAATTTGAGCAGCTTCTGGCTCAGCTTCTTGTGCACAGACCATGCCTAATTAAACAGGGGCTGTGCATTTATCTGCAGAGTTCAGTCCAGAGAGAGAAAGAATCAGGGAAGGGGAAAGGAATTTCACACAGCTCTTCTCCAGCAGCAGAGAGAGGTTCAAAATGAGGAACCGACTCACAAGCATACCCCAGAATATACATATTGAAGCAGTGAGTGGTGACTCTAATACCTAAAGGCTGTAAAATGTCTGGAAGTGCCTGAGGTAATTTACTAAGATTTAAGAGTCACTCTTTTCTGTAGCCGTTGTTACCAGGAAACCAGAGGCCGGTTTACACAGCAGATTTATTGCGGCAACTTGCGGTTTAATTATTTTCCACAGCTGTGCCAGTCAGTTTTTTTTTTTAATTATATCACTTTGAAGTTCAGACTTGAATAAGTGTGGGGGGTGTGGCTCTGTGTGTCTCTGTAAATCTGCCTGTAAATGAACTCACTCCATAAAGCAAAGGGAGAGTAATCTCTCTGCTAAAAGACCTTGCTGCCATGCTGTGGATCGCAAGTTTTTCCAGCTGCTCTCTCTCTCTCTCTGTCTCTCTATTTCCCCCTCCCTCCCTCACCCAAGCAGAGAGAGAGAGAGAGAGAGGGAAAATAGCAGTTCAGCTTGCTACAGCCCTTTGTGAAATGGTTTCTCTCCCTCCCCCGTGCACAGGATAAAAGTGACAAACGAGCTTTTACATACTTTCAAAACAGCAGAGAGGATGAGAAGGAATGCTCCCTGAAAGTTGTTGGGAATCCTTTTTTGAAGTTGTTGGGAATCCCTTTTTTTTTTTTTTTTGCAAACTGGCTCCCAAAATAGCAGACAGGATTTTTGCAAGTTTTTTCTCTAATGGCTACTGTCTTTGCCTCCTCCCTGCCCCTCTTTTAAGCCCACCCCTGCATCATCAACCAATCACAATGCCGCTGTGCTTTAACCCTTAGCGGAATGCTAGTTTACACTGCCAATAAAGCACTACATTGCAAATATTCCTGCAAAAATAGCGACATGCCCTGCCACACTATATTTGGGTGTTTTACCTTCCCCCCTTCTGAATGAGGCGATGCTGTGCTGCGATCCGTGGGAACTATGAGCTATCTTAGCGGTATATTTAAGGGAATATTTGCCCGTGTAAACGACCCCCAGGAAACCTTTTCGTCTTCTTTTTGCATTGCTAGGGCTTGGGTCAGAGTAATGTTTCAGGGGTCCCTGGAGTGTACCCATAGCAGTTGGATACCACCTTAACTGCAATGACTCTGTCCTATAGAATCCTGAGATTAGTAGTTTGTTGAGGTACTTCAGATTCTCCATTGTTGGGCTCTAGTGTCTGTCTACAAGGAATTCAAAGTACTTCACCAAATTATAAATCCCAGGATTCTATACAATGGAGCCATAGCAGTTAAAAGTGGTAGCAGAGTGTGTGGATGGCATAGTGGTCTTGATGGGCCTTCCTGGTGGTAGGATCTTCTTGCCCACACCAACAACTGAGGAAGCAGTGGTGATGCTGAGCAGCCTGGAAATGACACTGAAAGAAGCACTAGTCTCTGTATTATGTGCATTGCATTGCCCTACTCCCCAATGTTCTGGCTTCAGTTCTCTTGTTAGTCCTGACAAGAGGAGAACCAATGAATCAGCAGGATTAGCCCATATGTCAACTCACCATTCAACAGTGGATTCAATGGGTCTTCTTTACTTGGGTTTTTAAAAAATAGATTATGAATTTTATATTTTGACCATGCAGTGTAACAATGCAAAAGCAGACATTTAAATGCTTTACCATCAGAAGGCTTTGAGCTACAGTTGTACTGTTAGTAATATATACTTCCTTTATTCATTACTCCACAGTTTTGCCAAGTAAATGTTGAATCTTCCTCTAATAGAAAATATATATATTTTCTAAACAATTGTCCCAAACTGCATTCCAGTAAGAGCTAGAAGTAATAAAATTTCTCTAGCCAAGTTGTACAATTTACAGATCAAAAAATAATTGCATGCATCCTCAATATCCCCTGAGCCATAAATACAAATTATGGTCTCTCACTTAATGTTGTGTCATCAACAGGATAGAACGAAGGTCTGCAGAAGGGAGGTCTATTTGCATACAGCTGGAAGTGTATGGGCCTCCACATGATCAGGAACCTGGCTCTTGGAATTACAGGTTGGGTGGAAGTTGAAACACACATGACTCTCTGTATGAGCAAATCTCTCTTATACAGACTTAAGCTTTGTGTGCCAATTTCTGGAGAAGTAAGGCCCTATGTCAAGCATGTCACTTGGTGGAGCAGTTGTGTTTTGGGGCATGGCATCATTCTCTGCCCATATATTTAGGTAAATTCTTGAATCTGAATGTTTCAATAGGCTTCCATAGATTAATTTAACACTCCATAGTAAAAAGATCCATTGGGCAACAGTGTCCTTATAATGTTATTTACAGACTGAGTCTTAGAGTTC
Source organism: Gambelia wislizenii (assembly GCA_030847615.1). NCBI lineage: Eukaryota > Metazoa > Chordata > Lepidosauria > Squamata > Crotaphytidae > Gambelia > Gambelia wislizenii. The sequence goes on along the minus strand of JAUMIR010000001.1, from coordinate 51,604,372 downwards.
ATGAACAGCGTAGGATTTCTGTGTTTCAATGGGAAGTTTGTCAGCACTATGCAGTTCAAAAGTTGTCAGTTTCTTCAAATGAGAAGCTCCCTAACGTGTGTCGTTCCTGAACAGAAGTGGGCCCTCCTTAAGAATGCCTGCTCCGTTTCCTGAAGTGAACACTGACTTTCAAGTACCCATTTCCATGCCACTGCCCATGCTGTTAAATCCTGTAACTTATTAAATATGAAACAATATGGATGATAAAAAAAAGATCCAAGGGAACTGCAGAGGGATGAAGCAAGGAGGAAATTGCCCAGCTATTGTAGTAGCAATAATGCACAAGATTTAGATTAAAGTATAATTTATTGCATGAGTCATATTGGAAAGGGGTTGTTAAATTGGCTCATGGGATGAAAGAGCAGCTGCAAAGAGTGTTGTGAGCTATATATGCAAATGAATCAGACCTTGCTGTGAAGGATCTTCTAAGACTTGAAAATATTGAGGTTTTAGACTTCTCTTTTAAAATCTCTCCTGTTGAAGATTTTATTGGCCTGATGCTTATTCATTCCGGTACTACTGACCCAGGCAGAGACAGATTCATAATGAAGCTACATATGTGAGTGATCAGAACGAGAGCATGGACATGTTATTTCTTGCATTATAACTCCCAGCACTGTGCAGTTCTGGGAGTTTCTGTACGAAAATTTAATGTTTCTAATCTCTAACCCGGACCCACCGAAACTAATGCTCCTTGTAGAACACATTGATCAGAGGACCTAAATGGACCCATTCTATTCAGACCACTGAGAAGAACAAAAAATGATTTGGGCATTATTATCCAGAATTCCTAGGGCAGCTATATTCCAGCTTATCAAACCTAGGCATCTAATTTGCATGTTATGCAAATTATTATAATTGTGTATATTATTAATTTGCATTCTAACTATGTAGATTTAACACATTTAATAGTTGCCTTTTCCCTACTACCATATTTTAGCCCTGGTACCATTTTTATAGTAATTACTCTTCTGAGGGAGCAAACAGAGTAAAAGTTTATAGTGTAGGACTTGGAAAAGAGAAGACCACATTCAGATCATTATTTGTTTATGGAATTTACTGTGTGACCATGAGCTATCACTGTCTCTCAGCAAATCAACCTTACAGGGTTGTTGTGGAAATTCATAACAGAATGGGAACCATGTCCAGTGCCTGTGGCAAAAAAGTTTAGATCTATGACAACATCACAGGAAAACCCTGTAAGTGGTTGTCATCTGATTCCCATGTAAAAATGCAGACAAAAGTAATAACACACATACACACTGCACCTGTTTTCCTTGCATTTTGGCTCACCTTGTACCTCCCTCTCTTGTTCTTTGCACCCTTCCTTTATCTTAACTCACCTTGTGCCTGCATAGTCCCTCCCTTCCTTATGCTTTCACGGCACTTTTCTCCCTTCCTTGTCTCACCTTGCACCTTTGCTATGTTCCTCTCCCTTGCTTTTTGCAATCCACCGCTTGCATTTCCTACCCTCCCTTCACTCCTGGCTTCATACTCCTCCCTCTCTTGTACCTTCCATCACCTTATACTACCTCCCACTGTACCACTTCATTCCCTTCTTTTCCCTCCCTTGCCTCACTTCACACCTTTACCATGCTTCCTTCCTCTGCTGCCTATACTCTGCCTCTTCAATGTCTCACCTTCCCTTCTGTCCTTTCTCTCCATCTTGTGTCACCACACATCCATTCTCTTCCACCATGCTGTGGCATCTCCTACTCTCCCTTCCTTCTCCCCAGCTCTGCCATTCTTCCTTCCCTTGAAGACGCAGCTGTGCCTCCAACTTTCTTTCTTTCCACTGTCCCTTGCTTCACTTTAGCCTACTGCCTGCCTATACTCTCAAGAAGCAATGGCTACACAACATGGACAGTGATGCTTTAAAGAGAGGGCAGGAAAGCAGAGAGGAAAAGGCAGTGGTCCTGCCACTGTTGCTAGACAAAGAACAGGAACAGAGGGAAATAAAGCAAGGTGGAAAAATTGGTAGCAGAAGCAAAGGTGAGGAGGGAGAAAAGTTGAGGTGGAGATAATTTAGTACTAATTGGCTCTGGGAGTTGAAAAAAGGCTGACTGGAACAGACTGGATTGGCCATTTTGGGGAGAGATTGATGCCAAAAGCATTGGGATGGGTTGGACAAGCTTGAGAACAATATTTTAAAGGTGAAACGTTTCAAACATTGGCCTTTTTGAACCTCCCTTAATTCCTACAAACCGTCTGAAACAGAATAAAATGACCAGAATGCCAACTTCCAAGTAGACCACATCCAGGAAAAAGACACCAACTGGAATGTTCTTGAAATACTAGACTTTCCTGTAGACTTGCAACGCTGACCCAAGAAACTGATCACTTGTATTGAGGAACAATGGATCTAGCTAATAGTATCTCTATTGTAACTATCAGTGCAAGGTGTGAGACTTCACTCATTGGTTAAATACACTCAAAGGCGGGACTGGCTTGTTTCTTGAAAAACTATTGGACAGAGGAACAGCTGTACATTTTGCCCTATAACTCCAGTCCTACAGGTGTCAGAGACTTGTTTGTTAAAAAATAAATAAATGAAAGATTGGAATCTTGAACAGATGATGGTGCACCAAACAGGCACTGGATGGCATGCCTAAAAAACAGGTTAAACCCTAAGAAATATCTCCAGTAATGTCCAGAAACCCTGCTTGTAGGTTTCTCAAAGACAACTGTTTGACCACAGCATGAACAGAATGACAAATAGGCCTTTGGTCTGATCCAGCAGGGCTCTTCTTTTGTCCTTCAATCCAGGGCGGATTTCTAGTATGCATAATGTAATGACCCAGCCAACACAACTGAAAAAACCACAACAAAAAACCAGGAATGTTGGCTGTTGCACCAGTATGTTTTTTTTAACTGAAAACTACCCATCAGCTCCTTTTCTCATGAGGATGGGTCCAAAAGCAAATGATGTGTATGGTTTATTTTCTGCAGAAAACAGGCACCAGGAAAAAGGGTTATGAAGTCTCTCCACCCTCTGATGCACTCATGTTCCACTTCAAATTTACACAGGGATCTTAACAGTTGTTCTACATAAGCCCCCCCGCCCTAATGTAATTATATGCAACAAATGGTTCTGCCACTGGACACATACATGTACAACTAACTGATACAACAACATACAGTGTTTTATATATGCCAAATGTTTCAGATTGTATAAAATGTTATAAGCATTGATAAAAATCCAGAAAGAAAAGGGGAAAAAAATGAAAGCAATCCAGTGATATAACACAGAAAAAGTCCAGAGAGAACTGACTTGATATAGATCCAAGAACTCTAGCTGTAATGAAAACAATTTGTTCTAATCAGTGTTACTCATCCACACTGAGATCATAAATATCACAAGAATCCATAAATATTGTGCATTCCAAGTTCTTTTATATCCTGATGCAATGTCACGATTTGAAAATATTTTTATGGTGTTCATTAAAGCCCACGTTGTACCCCAGGAAAAATTAAATATATTCTATGTTTAGTAAGAATGACACAGAGCAATTCTAAGTTGCTTTCAGGGGTTCAAAGCATTTTAGTTGAAAGGTAAGTTGGATGTGGGAACTGAGGCTGGGAGGATTCCTTGCGGTCATCCAAAGGTGAGACTCAAATCAGGGAGTCCTGATGTGTTGCTCAGTCGCTATGCTAAATCAACTCTAATTGTGTCATATTTCATTCTTAAACAAATATATTTCTGTGACCTAGAGAATGGGCTGCGAATACCGTATGCACAGTTGGCCGACTTCAGCCAAATAGATTTGCAACTTGAACTGCAAGCATGATGGGAGACTATATTCATATTAGATCTCAATATACAGAAAATAAATATATGTTTAAACTGACAAATATATTTTAATATTACAAGTATCCATAGTACATTCTTATGTGTGTTGTTTACTTGGAGGTAAGTCCTGAAACATGGGTCACCTATTGCCACCACTTACGACTCCTCGAATGCTTTCATCAGCGCTGTATATGCACAATCCTAAATATACACTGGACTGACTATGTGATGAATGTTGCTGTCTTTGAGCAAGCAGTGATCACCAGCATTGAGGCGATGATATTGAGAACACAGCTGCGCTGGGCAGGGCATATTTCTAGGATGGAGAACCATCGCCTCCCAAAAATAGTACTCTACTGTGAACTCACCACGGGTCAGCATAAGAAGGGCACTCCAAAGAAAGCGATACAAGGACTCCCTGAAACAACATCTCAGGCTCGGCCAAATTGATCACCAACAATGGTCCGCCCTGGCCTCACATCGGGAGGCATGGAGACGCACTATCCACAATGCTGCAGCCTTATTTGAGAACTCATGCCAAACAAGTCTTGAAGAGAAACGACAACGCAGAAAGAATCACAACCCGGTAACATCACCCAAGGAGACCTTCTGCTGTGCTTTCTGCAGCTGGACTTGTTTATCTCGGATTGGCCTTTTTAGTCATCAGCGTGCTTGCAGAAAGTGTGGAGTGATTCCTTCCTGAATCTTCATTTGTGAAGAAAAGCCAGAGAGGTCCTGCATAAATAGGAACAGTATTGCAGCCTTAGGGCTCTTTCAGGCTGGTCTACAGAGGTGTGAACAGCACAGAATATAGTCCCTTGATTTGCTGGTTGTTGTTGCCTCTGTCTCCATCCCCTTTATTCTTTTTGGGTGGGGTGGTGGTTTTTATAGTGACTTCTTGGATCCTCACCAGGCTTTTCAAAAGATTTTTAAATAGTGGGGCTCTATAGATTTTTCTTGGTTTTTTTTCCAGGCTGTGAGGCCGTGTTCAGCCTCACAGCCTGAAAAAAACCCAAGGAAAATCTATGGATGCCAGCCGTGAAAGCCTTCGACTTCACAGTGGGGCTGTAGTTTACTCCATTTGGCAAATAATCCCATCCTTTTCCTCCTCCTGCTCTTCTTTCTCTTCCTCCTTTAAAAAAATCTTATACTTTTATAGACTAATAGGGTTATAGTGTAAAAGTAATATTTCAATGATCATGGATGCATAAGTCTAAGGATTTTTTAAAACAAGAAAGGAAGGAGGAAGAGAGAAGGAGACATGTTCATGTTCATATGGCTTGGGATGAAAAAGAAACCCACTTCAGTGTGAGAATAAAATGTAGCAGCTAGTGCCAGGAATTGCCAGAGAATAGTCTAACGACTTTATCAGACCATCCTCCATAAAAGTTCTTTTGCTGGTATATTTTGCTGCATTTTTATGATGGGAAAAGAACCCCCTCCCCAGACATACCTTAACTAGTGTCAATGAGGCTTCCCTGGCAGTAATGGAGCATGAATGGAGCTCCGTTTACTTCTGGGTTCCTGATCTTGGAGATTCTTGCAAGAAGATGCTAGCACAGCAAAATTTGAAAAAAACAAAAACAAAGCAAAGACTCAAAAATTTCACATGAGCACAAAAACAGACTTTCAAAGTCCTAAGTACACAGGGTGTATGTGTGTGTGTGTGTCATAAAAAGAGCATCCTCTACCTGGCTGTCATGATCTCAAGTGGAAGTGTTTGCTCATTGATGCTGAATTCACATGAGCACAATGGCATGAGGATTCAAACACAGTTGAGTGGGAGATCTATTAGTACGTGTGCCCTTTCCTGATCATTAGGCATCCTTATGACACCTTATTTGCTACATCTGATAAAGTGCTAAGAGGAAAGAAACATTGTTTGTTTTTTCAATAAAACACTCCCAAGAACTACGATGACAAATGCTGTATCCTCCCAACACATTTGGCCTGTCTGAAGGAGCCCGTGTATGTTTTTTTAAAACAGTCCATCTTGTCATTGAAGAAAACTGAAGGCACATCTCCTTTCCTTCCCCATCTAATAAAGTTAATTTAACGGTTTGGTTAATAAGTAAAGGGAAGAAGGAGGGAATAATGTACTTCACTTTGAACTCCTAGGAGAAGGATGGAATCAAAATGTAAATAAATGAACACTTTAATATATATATAAACTGCCACTGCTGCCTATCACCAGGAGAGACACCTGAATATAAACAGCCGCAGTAGATAAAACAGACCATTAAGGCCTGTCTTAAGGACCAAGCAGGCATGAATTCTGGTGGAACAAAAAGTCCATAAGGACACCTAAAGCTCTATCCAGACTTAGCTTGGCAGGTTTTTCTTAAAAGGCATTTTCTCAAATGTGACATCTCTAAGGAAAAAATAATCCACTGGATTATTGCTACAGCAATAAAACAGCAAGAAGCAAGCAGGCCTCTCCAGAGATCTTAGATTGTAGGGAGGGACATAGAAAACCGACCATTCGTCTTTCCAGTTTGGTGTTGTCTGTACTTAGTGAGAGTAGCTCTCCAGGTCAGTTTGCATTGTAGCGCACACTTCCCTAATTTCTAAATTGCTCGGAAACAGCTTCTTTGACCTTTTGCATAATATTCAATGGGATGTTTTGCATTTCTCCAATTTATAATAATATGATTAAATGTCTCCCTGTTCATGCAGCCCTTTCATCAAAATGAGACAATGCATGCCTACTATACTGATTTAAAAATGGTACTTTTTATGCTATACAGACAGAAAAAGGTAATTCAGGTTCTCTCTTGTATTTCTTAGCACTGAAAACAGAAATGGAGAAGTGTGGTGGGAAAGATTTAGTGAAATAAGCCAGATAAATAAAGTTACCTCTTTTGAATCAGCTCAGCGTTGATTTTTGAAATGGCAGCTGAGAGAAATGGATCAAAGGGGCTGGCTTTTTTTAATGGTATCATCTGGGCCTATTTACTTACAGTTATGTGGACTGCACAGTTATTTCTTGTGCCTTCTTCACAAAGGCAGGGAAATCTTTGGAAATGTACACGATCCCATGTACAAAAATACCACCGTTTCCTTGTTTGATTTTTAAAAAGAAAGTTTGAGCAAGAAAACAGAGAAAAAGAGCTACTGTAAAGATATAAAAAGAGGACGCCTGCACTTCTTACATATGTTCTAATGTCTCACAGATTAAAACAAAAAGACATGCAGCCAAGCAACATCATAGTATTCTCAAGATGACAAAAGGGATTAGTGAGGAAGAATGCATAAGCTAGGAGATGCTGCAGCAGCTTTCCTTTACTTTGACAAGACTCTCCCTTCTGTTCTCCACCCACTGAGTTGAGTGCACTTTAAATTCAGTCTACAGAAACTGAATTAAGCTGAGGTCAAAGAGGGAAGGTGGGGAGAAGGCGAGAGAAATTGGGACATTTTAAAAGCAGCTAAACTAGTGGGAGGGAAGAGAACTAATAAGGGACTTTTTCAGACGGGGCCAAAATGCCCCTTCCTGCCTCGCTACCCCCACTCCCATTCCTGCCACGGAATCAAGGAAAATTTTCAGACACTTACATTCCCGTGGCAGGAATGTCCTCCCCCTTCCCTCGCTGGCTGGGAGTAAATGCAGCCACTGTAAGGCTGCATTTACAACCCGGAAATGAAATCCCACTTGTTTTTGTGAGAGAACAGTGGCGCAGGAATATAAAAGTCAAACAAAACATCAAAATAAAAAACCAAGCCCCAAAACAAATTTAAAAAGCAAACAAGTAACCTGGGGAGGGGGAGGGAAAGGGTGTCACTTACCTCCTTGTCCCCATTTTCACTGGAAGTGTCCAGCACAGACCTCCCACCTGTGTCTGGCATCACACCAGCATAACGGGAGAGGAACGGGGCACCTTTCGGACCACCCATGATTCCGTGACAGACACGGAATGGGTGGTCTATTCTCGACTTTTCATTGTGAATAAAAATTACAGGAGTAGCACAGGAGCAGCACGGGAACAGCATGGAAGTGGGCAACGTTGTCTGAAAGTGAAATCTTTCAGCAACCCTGTTCCATGGCTGACACAGAGTATTTAGGCAGTCTGAAAAAGTCCAAGGACTATCCCCGCCAAACTGGGAAAGTTGGAGGGTATGCTCTAGGCTACTTACAAACGGAAAACCAGGGCTGGGGAATGTGTGGCCTTCTAAATGTTGTTGGATTGCAATTAACAAACAAACAGAGTCAGGATATGGATAAGCAGAATTTGTCTATCTGTCTCTTATTGTTGTTAGCTGTCATCAAGTTTGGTCTGACTTATGGTGACCATATGAATGATAACCCTCCAAGAATCCTGTTACTAATAGTCCTCTTAAGATCTTGCAAACCTAGAGCTGTGGCTTCCTTGATAGTGTCTACATACACTCATACATATACAGGGGTCTGTTGTATCCACAGGCTCACAATCCGTGGCTTCAGCCTACCACAGATGTACAGTACACAATACATTTGAATCTGTTGAATTCCATGTGTATTCTTGCATGGCAGGGGGTTGGACTGGATGGCCCTTGAGGTCTCTTCCAACTTTATGATTCTATGAAATTCATTTTGTTAATTTTGTACCAGCTTTCTAATCTGTTGAGGTCATTTTGAATTCTGTACCTGCCTTCTGGGGTATTAGCTACCCTCCCTAATTTGGTGTCATCTGCAAACTTGATAAGAATCCAAGAATCCCTCAACCAAGTCATTGATAAAGATGTTGAATAGTACTGGGCCCAGGACAGAACCCCGAGGTACCCCACTAGTTAATTCTCTCCAGGATGAAGAGGAGCCATTTGTGAGCACTGTTTGGGTTTGTTCAGTCAACCAAATACAAATCCTCCTAATAGTTGCATTTTCTAATCCACATTTTACTAGCTTGTTTACAAGAATATCATGGGGGCCTTGTTAAAAGCCTTACTGAAATTAAGATATGCTACATCCACAGCATTCCATTCATCTTCCAAGCTTGTGATTCTATATATATATATAAAAAGATATGTTTGGCATGACTTGATTTTGAGAAACCCATGTTGACTTTTAGTGATCACATCGTTCCTTTCTAAGTGCTTACAGACAGTCTGCTTAATGATCTGCTCTAGAATCTTTCCTGGTATTGATGTCAGGCTAACTGGGCGGTAATTATTGGGGTCCTCTTCCCTCCCTTTTTAAAGATGGGGACAACATTTGCCCTCCTCCAGTCTTCTGGGATTTCTTCTGCTCTCCAGGAATTCTCAGAAATTACTGCCAGTGGTTCTTAGATTACTTTTGCCAGTTCTTTTAATACCCTTAGATGTACTGTATATTCCGGCATATAAGATTGACTGGGCGTATAAGACGACCCCCAATTTTTAAGTTATAATATAGAGTTTGGGATATACTTGCCGTATAAGACGACCCCCCCCATCACCCGCCCTCCCCGAAGCCAGAATCAGGCTCCAGATAATGGCTTTGGGGAGGGCGGGTAGTGGCTGGAAAGCTTCCGCCCTCCAGCCAGCCACCCTTCCTGAAGCCTCCCCGAAGCTGGCTGACTGGGGAATCTCCCCAGCCAGGCAGCCACCTCCTGCAATTCCCCAACCCGCGAGGAGGCTGGTCAGCCTCCTCATAAGTTGGGGAACTGCAGTGGATGGCTGCCTGGCTGGGGAGAGGCTCAGCCACCTCCCAAGATTCTCAAAAACCCCGAGGAGGCTGGCCACTCTCCTCGCGAGTTGGGGAATTGCGGAGGATGGCTGCCTGCCTGGGGAGAGGCTCAGCCCCTCCCGCCCAGCGAGGCTTCCCCCCTGTGCAACCTCGCTGGGCAGGAGGGGGTTTTGTCCATGACTCTGAGTCATAGAGAAGACCCCTTCCCGCCCAGCGAGGCTCTCCCCCCCCTGTGCAGCCTCGCTGGCTGGGTGGGGATCTTCTCTGTGACTCAGAGTCATGGAGAAGCCCCCTCCTGCCCAGCAAGGCTTCCCCCCCACCGTGTAGCCTTGCTGGGTGGGTGGGGATCTTCTCTGTGACTCACAGTTACAGAGAAGACCCCCTCCCTCCCAGCGAGGCTCTCCCCCCCATGTAGCCTCACTGGGTGGGTGGGGGGAATCATATATCTGGCGTATAAGACAGCCCCTGCCTTTTAAGGAGATTTTACAGGGTTTAAAAGTAGTCTTATATGCCAGAATATACGGTAGATCTTGTGGCCCTAGAGACTTGAATTCATTTAGAGTACAGTAGCATTCCTGTATCCATGGGGGATTGGTTCCTACCCCCCTCTAGGGATGGTGAATTCTGTGGATAATAGCAAATGCCATCCGGGGGGAGCATCCTGGGGGAAAGAGGGGAGGCAAGATCACTCCTCCCCCCCTTCCCCCCTACTATGGCGGCGATCACAGGGGTGTATGGGGGAGGGGGGAGGCAAGATTGCTCCTTTTCCCCCTTCACCCCTGCCGTGGCTCTGCCACAGTGGCGATTGGGGGGGCAAAGGGGGAAGGGGAGGAGGCAAGATCCCTCCTCCCCCTCCCTTTGCCCCTGTGATCATTGCCACAGTGATAGGAGCCCTCCTTTCCCCCCTGCCATTGCCAATTGCGGATAATTGAATTCGCAGTTAGTGAATCAGCGGATACGGGGATGCTACTGTAGTCAGTTATTCCTGTACACCCTCTTTACCAATTCTGTGCTGAATTTCCCCTACTGCATCCCCTGCTCCATTTTTTCCCGTTGAAAACTGTTCTTCTTTTGGTAGACGACCAAGGCAAAGAAGGTGTTGAATAGTTCTATGTTTTTTATGTCCCCTGTTAGCATTTTGCCATCTTCTCCACGCAGCAGCTCTACCACTTCCTTCTTGCTTTTGTTACAGACATAACCAAACAAGCCCTTTTGTACCTTTTTATTTGTTTTTTATATTGTTTTTGACCTCTCTAGCAAGCAAGTCACGTTTCCTCAGTAAAATGTTCCCAGCCTCATATAGTCATTTTCCTAGAGGCATTGTGTAAGATCTTGCTCTTTGTGTGAATGAATTCAGCAAGGTGTCTCCTACTGTACAACATATCCTCTTTTTTATTAGAGTGAGGCAGGAAGAAAGCAGAAGTACTACTTGATGGTAGTCCTTGAAGAAACACTGCACTAAGACAGGAGATGGGAAAGCATAAAAGAGTCACACCGAGTTAAAAGAGGGCAGCTTTAACACTAGTTACAGAAAGGGTCATGGATAAATAAAAGGACATGCTGAGCTTGTGTACTTGAGAGCAGATTTATGTAATGCTCCTTTGGCTGGCAGGCTGGATAATAGCAAAACTCTAAGGAATAGCCCTTGAGCTCTAGGGACAGGAGTACTTTCTAGTGAAAAATGCGATTAATCAGTGGCAGTGAAGTGCCTCAATCTACACAATCCAAAAAAGTCTATCAATAAGTATCCTAATTGTATTGGTTTGTATTATGGTTTTATCTATTCATGTACATCATGTCTGTTATTTGATGGGTCTATGGACTGTATGTATAAATTGATTGATTGATTGATTGAATCTACTTTTGTACTCATTCAAACTGCATGTCATCTTTACTGTTCTAAAGGTTTCAGAGAGTTCTGGTAAGCATCTAAAACATTTAAAATAAGATATATGAAAAGTTACCATTTTGGACTACAGCCCCTAGAACCTCCCAGCCAGCTATGGCCACTGACATTGCTGTCTAGGGATGCTGGGAGTTGTAGTCCAAAAATAACATATCCAAGCTGTGTAATTTGACTCTATGATATCATTTTTGTCTATATCACAGGGTGTTCTAGCCATATTTATTTATTTATTGTATATCCCACCTTTCTCCCAACATGGGATCCAAGGTGGTGACACATAGTATGGACTGTATCAGACGTTCCCTTCAAAGCGTTCTGTTGCTGGCATAAAAAAATTCTATATTTATGCCAACAAAAGAATGCTCCCCCCCCCCACCACCTGTGCTTCTCTCTAATCTCTGCAAAGGCAGCTCTGGCAATGAAAAAGGAAATGAATGGAGCTCCATTCACTTCCTCCTTTGAAATCCTGTGAAATAGCGTGAAACTTCATGGTGTGGGAACTTAAAAAACAAAACAAAAAATAACAATAAAAAAGTTTTTAAAAGCACAAAAACTCACTTAAAAACTTACAAGTAACCTGGGGAGGGTCATAAAAAGTGCATCACTTACTTGGATGTCGTGCTCTCACCCAGCAGTGTTTGCACTGGACCGGTCACTGACGGGGTAAGTACAGGGGAAAAAAGACAAGGTTTCACATGCCGGCTATGTCAGGAAAAAAATAAAAACAGCAGGGGATCAATTGATGGCTTAAGCTGTCAGTTAAAAAGTACAGGACTATAAGGGGGTATAACCATGAAAGGGCGACATAATCTGATATGCACATCCTTTTGTGGTTATGTGGCGTTGTTATGATGCCATATTTGATGCATCTGATAAAGTCCTATGTTTCACTGCCATAGTTGTCAATGTGCTATTCTGAATAGTTATTTGTGAAATTACAGTATCATAGAGTAGGAATAGACATCACAGGTTATGTCCAACCCTCTATTGTATCAAAGTATCACAGAGCTTTCCCTGTCTCCAGGCTCCTCACCATCTTTGTTGTCCTCCTTTGGTCACATTCATGTTGTCAGTATCCTTATGTGTTACAATGACTGGTAACAGTACATTGGATGAGATCCAGCTGAAGCAGAACAGAGCAGTGCCATTGCTTCTCATGATCTGGACACTCTACTTCTGTTGATACAACCTAGATCTGAGTTGCCTCTTTCAATAGTTACATTGCAGTACTGCCTCTTCTTTAGCCTCTGGTCTACTGTGTGATCATTTTCACATCTGCTGCTAGGCAGATATCATCTGCTCTTTGTTTGTGCCACTGTTTTTTTTTTTTAATCTACACCCAAAACTTCATCTCAGAGTTGAAATTAATTTTCTGAATTTTGGTCGAGTTCTTCACCCTCTCAAGATCACATTGAATCCTGTCTCTAGTTTCTAACATATTTACTATCCCAACCAGTGGGTGTAGAATTCAAAGACATAGCTGTGTTAGTCTGGAATATCAGTAAGCAAGGGGATCTTGTAGCACATTTCCCAACCAGTGTGGTGTTATCTGAAGATTTGATAATAATCCTTTCTTTCATCCAAGATGCTGAAAAACACTGGGCCCAGAACAGAACCCTGCTGCACACAGCTTGCTTCTACCTGGAGGGTAGAAGCAAGCTGGAGGCTATTGGTGACATTGTACTATTGGTATCTGGAGGCTATTGGTGACACTGTGTACCATCTATAAACTGGCTACATCCATATAGTAATAGCCTCATCTAGTCCATATCCTACTAGCTTGCTTGCAAGAATATCATGGGTGACCTTGCTGATGGCCGTGTTGAAGTCAAGATATACCACATCCACCATATAACTCTGTTCTACCAGGACAGTAACTATCAAAAAAGGAAATAGTATTAGTCTGGCATGACATATTTTTGTGAAATCTGTGTTGGCTCTTTGCAAGCACAATATTCTTTTAAAAAGCTAAACGATTTGTTGAAGTCCAAACTGATGTCAACCTGACCAAGTGGTAGTTTCCATTCTGGGGTGGGGGGTGGGAGGGAGAACAAAATGTGGGCCCCTGAAATAAACCTATCCTTTAATCCCCAAATTGACTTGTTAACAGTATTTACTCTATAATACCTCTGTTCATCCAGTGAGCATAGCGTTGTCATTGTGCTTTTAGAGATGACTGGTGTATCTCTTAATTGTATTATTTATATGTGTGCATTTTTAACTGTAATAAAATAGATGAACAGAGGCACACCTCCTTTCATTTTGTAGCTGTGTGGTTCATTTTAGGAAACATTTTCAAAAGAATTGTAATGAGTGATGACATTTAATCTTCTGTTGAGTAGTTGGTACACCAGTTTTGGGGCTTGCTGCATGATGGAAGGGAAGCAGACATGAAGCCCAAGAATAATGCATCCCACCTTGCCTTATTGCATGACGTTTGTGTGTTTCAGTTGTTCTGTTCTGGTCCCATGGGAGACAGTGGTAAAGGTGGGTCTTTTTGCTAACAGATTTTTCCAGTTAGTAAAAAGACTCACATTTACCACAGTCTCCCATGGGACCAGAACAGGAGAACAGCTGAAACATGCCGATGTCATGCGATAAGGCAAGGCGGGTGGTGCTATAATTGGGGTGCACTCCTGCTTCCTTCTCTCGAGTTGTAAGCCCCTATTAATTTTGAAATGATATGAAGACTGCAATGCTGGATGACATTACACCTCTCTTAATTATTGCTAGGGGGGGAAATGTAAGGTGCCCTTTATTACTTGAACTTTCTACCTACTTATTCTGCAAGTATTAAAACAAAAATTATAAAAACAACCAGAGAATAATAATATAATAATAATAAAATTTATTTATACCCTGCCCCTCTGTTAAAAACAATCGGGGCAGCTTACAAAAATTAAAATACAAACATAGATTAAAATCTCTAAATACCACCCACCCCACCTCCCCCATAAAAAGATATTAAACCAATATAAATTAAAAACAACTAATCTAAAATCACATTTTAAAAAATAATAAATAGCCAGCAGACTAAAAAAGAGGCCAGGAGCTCCTGAGGCCGGGATCTAATTAGGAAATGCCTGCTGAAAGAGATCCGTCTTTAGTGCTTTTTTAAAGCTACTCAGGCTTGTCATCTGACGAATCTTGTGTGACAGCCCATTCCACAATTTGGGGGCGATTACTGAAAAGGCCCTGTGGGAGGTTGCAGACAGCCCAGATTTTTGTGGCTGAAGCAAATTCCTCCCAGAGGACCGGAGTGCGCGGGGAGGATTGTATGGGAGGAGGCGGTTCCGAAGATAAGTTGGACCCAAGGCATTTAGGGCTTTAAAGGTAATAACCAACAGCTTATACTGGGCCCGGAAATGTACAAAGAGATGTGCAAAGAACTACCTATTCATTTGTTTATTCATTGGAATTGTGTTAGGTGACTACTCAAAAGCTATTACTGTTCAGATGGAATGGGTTCAGAGCAGAGCCTTTAAAAAGAGATTAATTTAACAATGTTTGGAGGGCGGAGGAAACAAATGTGTATTGATTACTTCTTGGTGGTTTATAAACTAACATGATTTTTACCTTAGTGTGTAGATTATTCAGAGGAAGAACAGCCAGTAGGGATATAATAGTCCTTGAAACAACTTCAGCATCTCTCATACACAGTCACAAATTTTCATGTATTTCTGGAGATTATCAGATGCGGCAAAAATCGCATCAAAAGATCGCGACAAGAACAAAAGCGGGTGATGACCAGATGATGTTGTCCTCCAGTGTTCTGGGGGCATAGCGTGGCTGTCAGTAAGGCATCACTTTTGATTTGTGCCTTCTCTCTGTCAGTGAAAAAGGGAAGACATGGTGGCGGCAACATTACCCCCCCCAGAACTGCTGAAGGATGTGGCATCTGGTAAGCTCTCACTTTCTGTTCTTTTAGTGATCTGACACAGTTGGGAATGAGATTTTTTTTTGTTGTGTTCCCACACATCTGATAATCGCCTCTGTCTCTCTCATCTCTGTGTTTTGGTACTTTTATGAGTGGTATCAACAATGTTGCTGGGATTTTTTTTTTAATTGATAAATACCTTCATAATTGTGTCTTTGAAAAAACATATACAGACAGAGGTTACATTGAACTTTCATTTTAATCCTCTAGCACTTGGAGGGGGAGTTCAACACATCTCAAAGGACTTGAAATCCCAAATCAGAGCTTGGAAAAGTTATTTTGGGGGCTACAATTTCTAGAATTTGCCACACTGGCTGGGAGGGCCCTGTGGATATTAAAAACTGTGGATAATAGTGAATGCCATTGAAAATAATGGGACTTCCATTTTAAAATACTATAGAGTTCCCTTGGAGGACCTAGAAAATGGCTAAAGAGGACACATTTTCTAGGAAGACTCTATGGTAGGTGTGATGTTTTGTATCCCGTGGATAATTGAATCAGTGGATAATGAACCAGTGGATACGGCATCCTACTGTAATTTTTAAAAAGAAAGGTGACATGCTGCCATCCCTCCAAATTTGGGTGGCATTCTGGCAAAATCTGCAGCAGGAGTGGAGGCTCCAGGAATGAAGAAAATGCTTAGGGGGGGGGGCTATGTGCTATGGGCTGCAATGTTGCTCACCCTTGCCTTACAGCAAGTGACAATCTGACCAAATTTTTATATGTTCTTTTCTTCTTCTCTTTTTTAAAAAAAGTCTCCTAGGATGCCAGGCACAATACAAAACAAAGCCTCCAGCACCATCTTTATTTCACCAGATGGGGTTCAGGGCCCATGTTGGCTCAGGGGCACTTTGATTGAATGAAAACGGGCAACCTCCGTGATTAAAATATGGCTCTGCGGCTTCCGAAGCTTCACGGAAGTGACATGGATGGTTTCGGGAGAGGGACAACGGCGTCCGAAAACGCCCCCCTGCTGTGCAAGACCGCCGTCCCTCTCCCGAAAGTTCCTCCCATGCTAGGCATGCTGAAACACAGTCTGAAAATCTCCTTGGTCCGTCAATAAAAAGGAACAGCTTTTTAACAATACATGATCATGAAAGGATGATGTCATCTGGTACGCACAACCTTTTGCAATCATTAGGCATCCTTATGGTGCCATATTTGCCAGATATGATAAAGTCCTATAACACCAGCATCTTCCTATATAAGCGTTTGAAAACCTCAGGGGAAGGCTTTCTGTTGGTCTTGCCACTATTGCTGGCACATTTGGAGAAGACATATGTGAGGTACTTCCTGTTGGCTGATCACAGGTTGTGGAAATGCCTCCCATGGGAGGCTAGGTTGGCCCCTCCATGTTCACCCTCTGCCTGCTGGTAAAGATCATTTTTTATCCAGACAGATGCTTAGCTATTAAATGGTTGCCGCAGAAGGGTCTTTTAATGGTATGTGCTGTTCTTTTATCTTCATTGCCATATTTTAAAAGATTTTAAACTGCTTATATTAATTTTGTTTTTAATAAAATATGTAGTTAATTTGATCATTTTTACTAGTATGACTGGTTTTTAACTATATTTTGTTTTAAGTGATATTGTGAGCCACTTGGGGTCCCATATTGTATTGGGAGAAAGGAAGGATATAGAATAAATAAGTAAGTAAGTATTGTGGGCTCAAACCCAACCTCTGGGTGGTATTCAGCTACCAGGGTGTCTTTTGTGATGAGCTATACCCTTATGGCAGCCATTTTGTGGGAGTGCCTACACCAATTTCTTAAGTTTTCAAAACATACGCACGTTTTGTGGCTCTTTGTAGACAGCAGCTGCCAAGGCAGTTTCGGTTATTACAACAATTAGGCAACAGAAAAAACAGAGTTTTATTTATTTATTTATTTATTTATTGCCTACACTTTCCACTATTCCCACACTGGCTGTGGCATTCTGTGAACTAAAACCTTTAAAATAACTTTTACATGCTCTGAAAATGGAGCATGTGTGGGATGAGGGTGAACACTTATCTTGAAGGCAGTGTGCTGCTTCATTTCAGAATGGGAGGCACACACATCTCCTCTGATTCAGTATTAAATTCTGAATCTTTCACTGCTGTGATATCAATTGCCTAGGGTGTTTTAGTTCCGAAACTCTGAATTGGAACCACAGAGGTTTGTGCTACTGGAGAAAGATTTCATATCCTTTTGATAAAACTCTCTTCCCTCCTTTCCTCTTCCTTATCATTTTTAGAAATGAATCAGGACTGCAGTTTGTCTTTAACAAATGCCTTACTGAGCCTCAGTGCAACTGAATTTTTAAAGCCACATCTAACGGGAAGCTTTTGCTCTAGGCCACAGTGAGTGTTACATCATAGTCCTCATCTCCCGATGGAAGGTTTACTATGACCCAAATTTTAGATCTTGATTAGAAGGCTGAGCTGCTGCTGAAATATGCATATTTTCTTGCAGATCGGTGTGTGTATACATGTGTGCAACTATAGATGATAATGTGGTTTGGCACATGTCCAGTTAGGTTCTTCTATTGCTTTCACTAACCATTCCTGCATATTCCCATATGTGTAGAAGAAAGCTTGTATGACCTCCCCTCTCCTCTTGGATCTTGAGAGTGACACACGTAGACATATGTCTACTGAAATTACTCAGAGAAAGCAGTCATCTGCAGTTTATTTAACTCAACATCATCCCATCATGAGATAATTGCTTAGGAGAGCAGTGCCAGTTTTCCTATGATTTGTCACTCTTAGCATATCCACTTCTGTCAGTGTTTGCATTTTAAGAGATTGTTACCCAAATTGCTTGGGGTCCGTGGGGACATTCTAATGTCCTAACATTAACTGACTGGAATATTAGCAGACCGTAAGAAGGCAAATGTTGTCCCCATCTTTAAAAAAAAAAAAGGGGGGGGAGAAGACCCAAATTATTAAGGCCCAGTCAGCCTGACATCAATACTAGGAAAGATTCTTGAGCAGATCATTAAACAGACAGTCTGTAACCATTTAGAAAGGAATGCTGTTATCACTAAAAGTCAACATGGATTTCTCAAAAACAAGTCATGCCAGACTAATCTTATCTCTCTTTTTTTGGACAGAGTTACAAATGTGATAGATGAAGTGAATGCTGTGGATGTTCTGTATCTTGATTTCAGTAAGGCTTTTGACAAGGTCCCCCATGATAATCTTGCAAAAAGTTAGTAACCTGTGGGCTAGACAATGCAATGGTTAGGTGGATTTGTAATTGGTTGAGCAACTGAACCCAAAGGGTAGTCACCAATGGCTCCTCTTCATCCTGCAGAGAAGTGACAAGTGGGATGCTACATGGTTCTGTTCTGGGCTCAGTGCTATTCAACATCTTTATCAATGACTTGGATGAGGGAATAGATGTATGCTTATCAAGTTTGCAGATGACACCAAATTAGGGGAGGTACCGTATATTCCGGCGTATAAGATGACTTTTGAGCACTCAAAAGTGCCCTCCAAAATTGACAGTTGTCTTATACGCCAGATACACTTTGCTTCGCCCACCTGCCTATCTCCTGCCTCTTCGCAAACGGAGCGAAGAGGCAGGAGATGGGGCAGGGGGGAGAAGCAAAGTGTTTTGAAGATCATTCGCCCCCCTCCTCTGCCTTCTCCCCCTTTGGGGAGCAACGGAAGAAAGAGGAGGGGGGCGAACATTGCAGTTTGCCGCAGCCGCTGCTCGAGCGCTTCTGCAGCGGCCGAGGCAAACCCGCGATTCGTCCCCTCTCCCCACCTTCCAGGAAGGTGGGGAGAAGGGGCGAACGTGCCCCGTTTGGCCGGGCAGCCTCCGGATCCCTCTCCTGCGCTCGCTCCTGGAAGGGAGCGCAGGAGGGGCATGGAGAAGCTGTGCGGCCAAACCGCGATTCTCCCCTTCTCCCCACCTTCCTGGAAGGTGGGGAGAAGGGGCGAACATGCCCAGTTTGGCCGGGCAGCCTCCAGATCCCCCTCCTGCACTCGGTCCTGGAAGGGAGCGCAGGAGGGGCATGGAGAGGCTGCGTGGCCAAACCGCGATTCGCCCCTTCTCCCCACCTTCCTGGAAGGTGGGGAGAAGGGGCGAACGTGCCCGGTTTGGCCGTGCAGCCTCCGGATCCCCCTCCTGCGCTCGCTCCTGGAAGGGAGCGCAGGAGGGGCATGGAGAGGCTGCGCGGCCAAACTGCGATTCACCCCTTCTCCCCACCTTCCTGGAAGGTGGGGAGAAGGGGCAAACGTGCCCGGTTTGGCCGGGCAGCCTCCAGATCCCCCTCCTGCGCTCGCTCCTGGAAGGGAGCGCAGGAGGGGCATGGAGAGGCTGCGCGGCCAAACCGCGATTCGCCCCTTCTCCCCACCTTCCTGGAAGGTGGGGAGAAGGGGCGAACGTGCCAGGTTTGGCCGTGCAGCCTCCGGATCCCCCTCCTGCGCTCCCTCCTGGAAGGGAGCGCAGGAGGGGCATGCAGAGGCTGCGTGGCCAAACCCGCGATTCGCCCCTTCTCCCCATCTTCCTGGAAGGTGGGGAGAAGGGGCGAACGTGCCCCTTTTGGGCGCACAGCCTCCGCATCCTCCTCCTGCGCTCCCTCCTGGAAGGGAGCGCAGGAGGGGCATGCGGGGGCTATGCGTTGGAAGAGGGGGGTCGTCTTATAGGGCGAATATATCACAAACTCTGCATTTCTCCTTAAAAATTGGGGGGTCGTCTTATGCGCCGGGTCGTCTTATACGCCGGAATATACGGTAGCTACTATCCTAGAGGATAGGATCAGAATCCAAAATGACCTGAACAGATTAGAAAGCTGGGCCAAAACTAACAAAATGAATTTCAACAGGGAGAAATATAGGATACTACAATTGGGCAGTAAAAATGAAATGCACAGATATAGCATGGGTGACCCCTGGCTTGATGGCAGTACATGCAAAAGGGATCTAGGTGTCTTAGTGGACCACAAGCTGAACATGAGTCAGCAGTGTGATGCAGTAGCTAAAAAAGCCAATACAATTCTAGGCTGCATTAATAGGAGTATAGTGTCTAGATCAAGGGAAGTAGAGTGGCCACTGTATTCTGTGCCACTCTGTTCTGCTTTGGTCAGACCTCAGCTGGAATACTGTGTCTAGTTCTGGGCACCACAATTCAGGAAGGCTATTGAGAAGCTGGAACATGTCCAGAGGAGGGCAACCAGGATGGTGGGAGGTCTGAAAGCCATGCCCTATGAGGAACAGCTTAGTGAGCTGGGCATGTTTAGTCTGCAGAAGAGAAGGTTGAGAGGTGACATGATAGCCATGTTTATATTTGAAGGTATGTCATACTGAAGGTGGGGCAAGCTTGTGTTCTTCTGCTCCAGAAACTAGAACACGGAGCAATGGATTCAAACTACAGGAAAAGAGATTCCACCTAAACTTTAGGAAGAACTTCCTGACAGTAAGAGCTGTTCAGAAGTGGAATACACTGCCTTGGAGTGTGGTGGAGTCTCCTTCTTTGTAGGTTTTAAAAGAGAGGCTGGATGGCCATCTGTCAGGAATGATTTGATTGTGTATTCCTGCATGGCAGGGGGTTTGACTGATTGGTCCTTGTGGTCTCTTCCAGCTCTATGATTCTATGAACTTTGGGAATTTAATTAACTCCGCTTGGCACGGAAGAGGGCAGGCAATGGTGAGATCTTTTAACCTATGTATACTGGTAGTAATGGTGGAGATTCTAAGCCAAAAGGTTCAATTAAATTATCTTTATTGGAAATTAATATCAAGAGCAGTCACACAAACACTCAGTCTTCAGACACTCACACAAAGCTATCGAAGATAGTAGGAAGTATTCGGATAGAGGAATAGAGTAAGAGGATAATGGGTTATACAGTACTGATCCTGCAGAGCTGAGAGCACAAAGTAAACCAACAGCAAGGAGGTCCAGAAGGCAGAGTGGTGACACAGATTGACATGGAGTCGGAAGGGAGAAGACCTGTACACCTGGCTGTACAGACTGACATGGAGTCAATAGGAAGAGGATCTGTGTGCACTTGGGTGGTTTTTAGGGTCATATTTATATGGAATAATTCCTTTGAAGGGATAGGATTTTTGAGAAGAATACAATATTTCTTGGAGTTTACCAGGGCTAGACAATGGGTGCTCCAGAAGAGTTAAGAATTGTTAATGAGTGCTGCATTTGGAATTGAACAGCAGCAGGCAGGGAAGGAAGGACCTATTTTACAAGCATCAAGGACTCTGTTATCATTGAGTGGATTAGTCAATGACTCACCTTCAGGTGTTGAGTTCTGACCTGAGTACTTGGTTTTGGGGAGTTTCCAAAGGCCCCTCCCTTGGTTATTCATGAATCCAGCCTTTGTATTAGAGAGTCCATGGGGTACCTGCTAACCACTTGGATGGTCACCTGAAGCCAAATTATCAAATATAGTCAATTATTAGATATTCCAAGATGGGGGGTATCAGAGTAGGTAACAAGATCAACAAAGAATGTGTGATGTCATGAGAGTATTGCTACCATTGCTGAGTCCCAGATAAATGGTACCAGAAGAGAGTTGATTATTCATAACAAACTATACTGAAGTCTCCTGGAAATCATTGTACTGTGCTAACAATCACAATTTTGATGTCATTTTATGTTTTCTTCAATGTTTCATGGCATCACATGTGTAACTCTCTGCTATGAGTTTAAAATGATGGTAAAGAAGGAAGTTGTTAAAAAGGACATCCATTTTAAAACCAATCTTTTTCATGCCACATAATCTAATCCATGTTGACATTCAGGATTCTGAATGAAGCAGATGACCAAGTAAAGTTGTGCTGTAAGGACTATGAATTCACACTACAGCAAAAGAAACATATATACTGTTTTTATTAGGATCCTATTTCCTAGTTTCTGTGGCAACCAACCTAAAAATACAACAAGCACACTGCGATACTGTAACACCTTTTCAAAACAAGTATTCCTATTAGTACCGTCCCAGCAGAAATCTGCAGTGCAGACCTAGGGGTTGTCTAGATGATGAAAATACTCCTCATAGAAATGGATTCGAATATCTTTTGTTCCGACATGCTGCGAATGAGATTCGCAGTATTTGGAAGGAGGGGACAAAAAACTCCATCTACTGCATGGGAAAAGCCTTCGTGGTTTCTCCCAAGGTTTTTCAAATAATGTGCGGGCTTGCACATTATCGTACATCTGGAGGCCCAATTTGGGATGCTGCACATTCTCAGTGAGGATGGAAGTGGAGAGCAGATTGGTTGGATGTGCAAGGGGAGGAAGTGGGCTTGCTGGCAAGGAAGTGTCCAGAAGTGCCAAGTTGGAGTTTTGCGTTATTGATCATGTACTCTTTTGCTGCACTGAGTTGACCAAACAGCTTTTAAAAGCAGAAGGTCACACTTGACCACCTTTGATTTACATTTTTTTTTTAAAAAAAATACTGTGCAACTCGACAATGTGCAGAGAATAATAACACACTGTAATTTACACAACCATCATCTTGATTCACACGCATGGCTGCACATGTAGTTCAAATGCTGATCACTTCACATACAATCGATTTGGCCAAAGTACCATGGATACAAATGAATGCTGCTGTGAATGTGTGTTAATGCGCAGCAATCAGCATTATATCTTCTTGTCTAGACAACCTCTTAGATCATAAAATTAGATGAAGGACATGAAGAACATGTTTCCCCCCCATATGAACCCCCTTCGCTTGTCCTCATTTTTTTCCACACTCTCTTGGTCTGCCAGATTTGTATATCTTCCAAGTTAGTAATTAAACTGGAAAATCCTGGCAAATTTGAATCATAAGTGGAATCAATTAGCTGCTTAATCATAGCTTTATTCACATAGCCACATAGAAATTGCCCTGAATTTCCTGTACTCATTTGGATCACTGGCTTAGATGGAGAGTATTTAACAAAATGATTTCAACCAGCTGCCATTTAAAAAGAAGTTTAAGATGAAGGACCCTCTCTAGTTTTTGCTCCACTGAGCACCCTTGATAAATATAGTTCACTTCGGAAGTGGCCGGTGTTATTACTTGTGTGGCATCCCTTTAAAAAATCAGCTGGCAGCACTTGTTCTACTTTAGAAGCAAAGGTTGCATGACTGAACTGAGGAAAGAATACTGAAGTTTAATAACTGAAGAGCTGAAATGTTTCTCTGCCTATCATCCTCACCTGCTTCATCAGACTGATGTTCCTCTGTGGAAAGAAAGCCTACTAATTTTTTTTTTTGGAAAACATGGTTTCATTTCTAGTGCTTCTTGGACTGCAGGATTGGGCCATCATGTGTCTGACCTTTCTGAAATGCATTGACATGTTCCAAAATAAATCTTGTGATGTAAAGATAATAGAATGGGCTGCAAAAGAGATAAAACTGAACAAAATCTGGGAGAACAGAACAGCCCTATTTTGACAAAGTTGTCGATGATGGTGGTGATGGTGATGGTGATGATGATGATCCCACTTTCCCCCCAAGGCTGGGACCCAAAGTGGCTCACATTTAAAAAAAACCACACAATTAAAACATACAAAAAGTGTACATGAAAACAGAATTAAACTAATTACATAATATATGACCACCGTGGCGAGATAAATCTACATCCAGAATTGGAAACAAGACAGTGTTCTGGCATTAGAAGAATGGTTGTTGAAGCTTTATGATATGGTGGAAATGGACAAGTTGATGACATTGTTAAATGACAAAACTATTGATGAATGTAAACAGGTGTGGAAGTCTACAATAGAATTCCTGAAGATGGATAATAGCAATATAGATAATAGCAATATAGAAATAGTGACATTTGATCATTTTTGAATGAAGTTATGAGCATGTGTTGGAGATTGATGTATTCAAATAGTAGATTTGAAACAAATATTAACCGATAGATATTTGAGGAGATTTTAGATGAGAATCTCCTCTCCATTGACGCCCCCTTGTCGTGGGAGAGAGGCTTGCGTACCCTAATGATGTTTTGAGCTATGCTGGCGGTGGCATAATAGCCACTGGTAGGGTCTCCCATGCCAGACAGGTCAAAACCGAAGGGTCTGACAAAGAGCGTCAAAGGGCAGGATGGGCTCTCTAGCCTTGTGGCAACCGTCCTAGGAGAAGGAAAACTCCAATCCCAAACCCGGGCAGATGGTGCTCGTCCAACCCTGTAAGGTCAACCATCTAAGAGAAGGAAACTCTAATCAAACCTACAGCCCGAGGACCTCGCTGCCACGTCCATGCTTGCAAGGCCACGGCAGATGAATCTCTGGTTTAAAGGGTGAGGCCAGTTCTGTGCACGCTGCGCTCAACCAGAAAAATCCATTGCACAGGCTCGAAGGACAAATCCATTTCCAAAAAAGCCCTGTAGCGACTGGCGAGGGACGAAACCGGCAGGTGTAAAGATGCACTGGAAGCCGCAGCCCCAACCCTGCATGCAGGCGGTTCAGGACATTGGTCGCTCGAGGCTGACCCGGGAGATGACAGTCTTGTTCGGCAGCATCCTGAATGACCAAGCAGCCTTTTTAAAGGAGAGCACTGCTTGCTCCATATGGAGAGGGGCCTAGAAAAGGTGGCCTAACGAAAGCTCATCCCCAACTACCTGGTTGGCTAGCCGCGGCCAACGGGAATCTTCTGATGCGGTCAAACCAAGGCAAAGAAACAAAGGCACACACCGGCCTCCAAAGGTGTAAATAAACTGACACTTGCATGCTGGAACATCAGAACCATGCAAGACTCTAAAGATAGTGGATGGCCTGAGCGTCGTTCTGCCCTAATAGCCCTTGAACTATCACGGCTTAATATTGACATCGCTGCTCTTAGTGAAGTTCGCTTCCATGAGGAAGGCAGCCTTAAAGAACATGGCGCCGGCTACACACTTTACTGGTCTGGCAAACCCAAAACCGAAAAACATCTTTCAGGAGTAGGCTTCATGATTAAAAACTCCATTGCCTCCAAACTCGAAACCTTGCCAACAGGACACTCTGATCGCATTATTTCCTTACACCTCCCACATGTTGTTCTCTTTAGTGTATATGCCCCAACTATGCAAGCCGACCCTGTAGAGAAAGACAAATTCTACACAGACCTACGCCAACTCATACAAAAAGTCCCTGTAGAAGATAAAATTATTATCCTTGGTGACTTCAATGCCAGAGTAGGAAAGAACTCCGAAGCCTGGAAAGGTGTCTTAGGCAAGCATGGTGTTGGAAATTGCAATGATAACGGACGCCTCCTGCTAGAGTTCTGTGCAGAACAACAGCTGACTATTACAAACACAATCTTTCAGCAGAAAGATAGCTTGAAGACAACCTGGATGCATCCCCGATCCAAACATTGGCACCTCATTGACTATGTTCTAGTCCGTCAGAGAGACATTCGTGATGTCCGTCATACCCGAGTGATGCCCAGTGCAGAATGCCAAACAGATCATCGCCTCGTCAGATGTAAACTAAATCTTCATCTTAAGTTCAAACCTAAGAGGGGTGGCATCTTAAAGAAGAGGCTCCAAGTCAACAATCTTCAACAAGCTACCATGAGAGACAACTTCCAGGCAAACCTACAAACGAAACTTGAAGACCATCCTACAGATCCTTCTCCTACAGTGCTTTGGCAACATATCAAAAACAGTATCCTCCAGTCTGCAGAAGAATCCCTCGGGTTCTCCCACAAGAAAAATCAAGACTGGTTTGATGAAAACAACCAAGAGATCCAGGAGCTGTTGGCAAGGAAGAGAGCTGCTCACCAGGCATACCTCGCCCAGCCAACCTGTCATGTAAGAAAAGCAGCTTTCCGCCTCACATGTAGCAAACTACAACAAAAACTCCGAGACATGCAGAACAAGTGGTGGATCAATTTAGCAGAAAAGACACAACGCTGTGCAGATCAGGGTGATCATAGAGGATTTTATGAAGCTCTTAAAGCAGTGTTTGGACCTACTTATCAGGTCCAAAGCTCCTTATACAGTACAGATGGGCAAACATTAATTACTGATAAAGCCTCCATCTTGAATCGTTGGGCTGAACATTTTCAAAGTCTCTTTAGCACCAACCGAGTAGTCCAAAGCTCAGCTATCCAACATATGATACAAAAACCAATGAGAAATGAATTGGACATAGCTTCCACTTTGGAAGAGACCCTTATGGCCATACAGCAGATGAAAAACGGCAAGGCAGCTGGGATTGATGGAATCCCACCTGAAGCTTGGAAACACGGAGGTCATGCACTCCACGAAAAATTCCACGAATTCCTTGTGAATTGCTGGGAAAAAGGGGAACTGCCATCAGACCTCCGAGATGCAGTCATCATCACCCTGTACAAGAAAAAAGGAGCAAAATCCGACTGCTCAAACTATCGAGGCATAACACTGCTCTCTATTGCTGGAAAAACCCTTGCAAGGATACTCCTGAACAGATTAGTTCCTGCTATTGCAGAAGAACTTCTCCCTGAAAGCCAATGTGGCTTCAGAGCCAATAGGAGTACTACAGACATGGTATTTGCCCTTAGGCAACTGCAAGAAAAATGTAGGGAGCAGAACAAGGGTCTCTATGTAACATTTGTCGACCTCACCAAAGCCTTTGACACTGTAAGTAGAAAAGGTCTGTGGCAGATCCTGGAAAGACTAGGATGTCCCCCCAAATTCCTTAAAATGATTATCTTGCTACACGAGGGCCAGCGTGGTCAAGTCAGATATGGCGATGCTCTTTCAGAGCCCTTTCTAATAACTAATGGAGTGAAGCAAGGTTGTGTTCTTGCACCAACTTTATTTACAATCTTCTTTACCACTAAGGGCTATGGCAGAGCTTGAAGAAGACGATGGCATCTATATACGCTACCGTACTGATGGTAGCTTGTTTAACTTAAGCCGTCTGAGGGCTCACACTAAGACTCTAAACTATCTAGTCCGTGAGCTGCTCTTCGCCGATGATGCTGCCCTTGTTGCCCACACAGAAGCAGCTCTGCAGCGCCTAACGTCCTGCTTTGCAACAGCTGCAGAGCTGTTTGGGCTAGAAGTCAACCTGAAGAAAACAGAAGTTCTTTACCAGCCTGCACCACAGGACGAACACCACCATCCCCACATTGCCGTCGGCAAATCAGTGCTCAAGTCCGTTCAGCAGTTCACCTACCTGGGAAGCATCATCTCCTCAGATGCCAAGATTGTCAAAGAGATCGATCACAGATTAGCAAAGGCATATAGTGCATTTGGAAGACTTCACAAAAGAGTCTGGAGCAATAAACACCTGAGGCAAAGCACAAAAATCAGTGTGTATAGAGCCATCGTACTGTCTATCCTCCTTTATGGATCTGAAACATGGGTCACCTATCGCCACCACCTACGACTCCTCGAGCGCTTTCATCAGCGTTGTCTACGCACGATCCTAAATATACACTGGACTGACTATGTGACGAATGTTGCTGTCCTTGAACAAGCAGGGATCACCAGCATTGAGGCCATGATATTGAGAACACAGCTGCGCTGGGCAGGTCACGTTTCTAGGATGGAGGACCATCGCCTCCCAAAAATACTACTCTACGGTGAACTCGCCACGGGTCAGCGTAAGAGGGGCGCTCCAAAAAAGCGATACAAAGACTCCCTGAAACAACATCTCAGGCTTGGCCAAATTGATCACCAACAGTGGTCCGCCCTGGCCTCACATCGGGAGGCATGGAGACGCAATATCCACAATGCTGCAGCCTTATTTGAGAACTCACGACGAACAAGTCTTGAAGAGAAACGACAACGCAGAAAGAATCACAACCCAAAAACATCACCCAAGGAGTCCTTCTGCTGCGCTTTTTGCAACCGGACTTGTTTATCTCGGATTGGCCTTTTTAGTCATCAGCGCGCTTGCAGAAGGCGCGGGATGAGTCCTTCCTGAATCTTCGTTTGCGAAGAAAAGCCAGAGAGAGAGATGAGAATCTAAAAATGTTTCGATTCTCTGGCACAATAACACTTCTTATCACATGTTGCTGTAATCACAAGAAAGGGCCACCCCTGAATTATTGCAACATGACTACTAGTGCTGTTTACTTCCATATTTTTGCATGTGCGAGACTTTGCGGTTCTCACGAGAAGACACAGGGGTTTAAAAGTCTAAAAACACCTAAATTAACAAACAAAATGAACACACAAGCAAAACTTGCCAGCAAAATGGGGAGGTTCATAAAAAGAGCATCCCATGCCTAGTTTTTAATAATAATAATAATAATAATAATAATAATAATGCTTAGTTATTTATTACCCACCTCTCTCCTCAGGATTGGGGCAGGGTACAACATCCCAATATAAAGCACAATATACAGTGCAGTGCAATACAATTCAATTGAATGCAGTTCAATACATACAATTCTAAGCAAATTAAATCCAAAGCAGTTCAGTACATACAATTCAAAGCAAATTACAGACAAGACAAACAATTATACAATGCAGACGTCAGTAGATGGTGCTGTTGGCATGTAACGACACTGCAGGAGTGTCACTGCAGAAATGTATTGTACTAATAATGATGGCTGCTTCTTTTTTGGAAACTGTGTTAACCATTTTCACAGCACATCGTCCCAGCTCTATTATGCTGGTCCTCATTTTACCGACCTACGGATAGATGGAAGGCTGAGTCAACCATGGAGCCCTCTGGGATCGAACTTATAACCTTGTGGTTTGCAGTACTGGCATTTAACCACTGTGCCACCAAGGAACACCTGGAAGTGTTCTGGCGGGGACTGCCCATTGACACGGTAATCACGGCAGCAGAACAGGATGTGGTTTCGCACGCAAGCAATACTGCAAAACAAAACAAAAAAAAAAAAACAACGCTGTGGGATATCAATCGGTGGCTTAGCCTGCTAATAAAAAAGAATGACTTTTTCACAGCAGCAGAACTTGAGGAGGATGAGCCCTTTCACAGTATCTTTTCTTTTTTATCATGCCATATTTGCCGCATCTGATAATCTCCTTAGTTAAAATATACTGTATCTTGGTTATTATATACTGTTAATAAAATTATTATTATTATTATTATTGTTGTTGTTGTTGTTATTTAAGGTTTATTGTTTAAGGGGGTTTTAAGGTATTGTTCTATCACCTTTTAGCTGGTAGGATGGGATCTAATTGTCCTCTTTTTGTTTGATTTTGTTTAGATGGTTTAGATTAACTTTGCGGGGGGAGTTAGATTAGGTGGGGGGATTAATGTTTGTGTCTGTAGTTCTTTAATATGTTTTTCTTTCTGTGTTCTTTTTAGACTGGAAAATTATTTGTTTAATAAAAAGATTTGTTTAAAAATAGTATTGTCTGGCACTTCCATTCTCCTCATACTGGCTGTATGTAAATCTGTCATAGAAGCAGATTTATTTACCTTCCTCTCAGAGATGCTGTTCTTCGTTTATGCATGGCAAACTGATGGATGCAGAGCAATTGTGCATCTTTGTCACCACCACATCAGTTTTGCTAGAGAGGACAGAGTAGATGAAATGCTGGCGGAGGAACAGCACCACAATTACGTGATGTACTGGTCAAATATAATCCATCCTGCATCTGTTTCAGCAGCTCATGTACTCTTGTGTTCCCCGGAGTGCTCTTTCTGGATGTTATTCCCAAACTAGCAGTTATTCTAAGCTTACTTCCTATTGAACGAGAAGCCAGAGGACAAGTATCAAGAAGTTGCATCTCCCTGATCTGGCCAGCACCACATGCTATTTGTCATTCCCATACAGTGTGTTGTAGAAAGTGACAGAGACAGTCTCACCAAGACATTGGTTGCTGCCATACTGCAGAAACAATGCAGTTTGTCACCATTTTAACTACCATGTCTCCATCCCATGGAATCCTGGGATTTTTAGTTTGTTGTGGCACCACAGCTCTCTGATGGAGAAGGCTAAATATCTCACAAAACTACAAATTCCAGGATTCAATAGCATTGAGCTATGGCAGTTAAAGCAGTGTTAAACTGCATTATTTCTGAAGTGTGGCAGCACCCATTGACTAGGAACTTTATCAGACTAACCTCCATAAATGTTCTTTTGCCAGCATATTTTGGCAGTATTTTTCTGCCAGCAAAAGAACCCTTTCTACCAGACCTACCTTGAGCTGTGTGAAAAGGCAGCCCCAGCATAAACGGAGCATGAACAGAGCTCCATTTACATCCGGGTTCAAGATCTTGCCGATTCTCGCAAGAAGACGTGAATATGGTAAAATTTAAAAATACACAAAAATAAAGACACAAAATGTATACAAGTACAAAAACACACTTTAAAACTTAATAGTAAACTGGGGAGGTTCATAAAAAGAGGGTCCCCTACCTGGCCTTTATGATCTCACCCGAAAGTGTTCCAGCCATTGATAATGTGACTATGAGACAAAAACG
The DNA here is from genome assembly GCA_030847615.1 of Gambelia wislizenii. NCBI lineage: Eukaryota > Metazoa > Chordata > Lepidosauria > Squamata > Crotaphytidae > Gambelia > Gambelia wislizenii. The sequence goes on along the minus strand of JAUMIR010000001.1, from coordinate 51,573,744 downwards.
GGTGCAGGTTCAAATGCCAGCAATACTGGCAGAAAATCACTATGGAAGATCTATTGACAGCTTGGCCAATCAATAAAAAAGAATGCCTTATGCCCTACACATAATCGTGAAAGCATGACATCATCTGATATGCGTGCCCTTTCATGTTCATTAGGCATTGTTATGAAGCCATATTTGCCACGTCTACTAAAGTCCTAGATAGAGTCTCATTGTCTCTGATGTGTGATGGCACTGTGAACTGAACCAGAATAAATAACATTAATATAATGGTGACAGGACTTACAAAAACTGGTAACGAAAAGCAGGACTTCCTTCCTAGGTGCTAGAGAACCCGGTAAACATGGTGCAAAAGGCGTGCTGGGTGCAGTTGACAATGCCTGGAAAAATGCAGCTGGATCCAAAACCATCAGACACACATCCTCCTTGGTCACAGATAGAGCAGGCAGGTAGCTGGTCCCTATTAATATAGGATTACAAACAGTAAAAGGTAACAGTAGTCATTTTAATTTTCCATTTCTTTGGTTTTCCCCCTCTATTCATTTTAAGATCAAAGCCCATATTACTAACAGCACAAAAGCCTGATTCCTAATACATATTTTATTTTTCCACTGCACAGAATGTGTCCAGCTCAGGGGTGTAACTCTGTGTGTGTGTGGGGGGGGGGCATGTGTGTGTGCACATGCAAAATGGGGACATTGTCCCCAAATAGGAATTCTGCCCCACCAAATGAATTTTTTCTTCAGCCCCTAAATTGCTAGCATTGCAGAGAGAGATACATTGAAAATCATCCATAGCTAGAACTCTTATATTTGCTCAGTAGGCATTCCCTTGCTAAACTTGTCTGCCCCTTTTCTTTGCAGGCCTAAACTGTATTTCTAAGAGGCTTATTGCACATCTAATTAAAGTGGCAGAGCAGCCGGAAAGTTCCGCTATCCATGCTGCCTTACCGCATGATCTTCCAGTGTTCTGCTGTTTGAGTCCCGTGGGAGAGGGAGGTAAACCACATCTTTTTACAGTACTAACAGATTTTTCCAGTTAGCAAAAAAAATGTGGTTTTAACTCTGTCTCCCACAGAACTGGAATGGCAGAATGATGACATCATACAATAAGGCAACATGGAAGATGGAAACTTCCAGCTGCCCTGACACTTTACTTTGGTGTGTGTGATAAGCTTCTAAATGCTCAACTGAAGTTTTAAGTTAATGTAATGCTAGAATTTTGGGAAGTAAAGGAAAGTTACATTGAGGGAGACAACATTTTTATCTGGAACAGGGAAAGTTGCAAAACCGGAAGATTCCACGGATCACCATTCATCCATCTAATCATCCATCACAGAATTGTTTCTAACTTGGGTTGTACCTAGTTGTGCTACCAGAACATATTCCTGCTCTCTCTCCAACCCTCACTGTGTCCTCCAAATCTTCTCTAGATGGTTAGGGAGTATGCTGGAGCAGATTTGGGGTGGCACAGAATGTTGTGTATGTGTAAACCTGTCTGCATGATATTGGATGGAATCCATAGGCTTCAGCCCCAGTTTGGAAGAACTTGTCCTGAGTTGGTTCCCACCTGTGCTCTGCTTGTTGCTCTTGTCCACACAGCTCACCAATATACCAGTGGACAGATTAGGGCTCAAAATATTTGATTTTTTTTTTTATCAGACAGTATTTGATTGCTATCATGCAGTATTTCACTCTGCACAATATTTCATAGAATCATAAAGTGGGGAGAGACCACAAGGGCCATCTAGTCCAACCCCTTGCCATACAGGAATACAGAATCAAAGCATTCCCAACAGATGGCCATCCAGCCTCTGTTTAAAAACCTCCAAAGAAGGAGACTCCACCACACTCCGAGGCAGTGCATTCCACTTCTGAACAGCTCTTCCTGTCAGGAAGTCCTTCCTAATGTTTAGATGGAATCTCTTTTCCTGTAGTTTGAGTCCATTGCTCCATGTCTTAGTCTCTGGAGCAACAGAAAACAAGCTTGCTCCATCCTCAATATGATATCCCTTCAAATATTTAAACATGGCAATCATGTTCCCTCTTAACCTTCTCTTTCCCAGGCTAAATGTACCCAGCTCCCTAAGCTGCTTCTCATAGGGCATGGCTTCCAGACCTTTTTGGTCACCCTCCTCTGGACACGTTCCAGTTTGTCCATATCCTTCTGGAATTGTGGTGCCCAGAACTGGACACAGTATTCCAGGTGAGGTCTGACCAAAACAGACTAGAGTGGCACTATTACTTCCATCGACCTAGACACTATAGCCCTATTGATGCAGCCTAGAATCACATTTTTTAGCCAATGACATGCTGAGCATTTTCTTTGACACACAAACACACAAAGCGTAAGTAGTCGTATTAGTCCATGGGTGTGTGTTTTGTGTGTGTGTGTGTGTGTGTGTGTGTAAAACCCACAATAGGGCAAAACCTTTATTAGGACCAAGGCTGCCCAAATGTATCTTAAAGTAGTGAACAAAGTTTTGAAGATGTATTAACCCTCCATCAGGCTGGATATTATGCAGAACCTCATGGTGGTGGTGGTGGGTCCACCATGACGCTGGAGCCATAATGTCAGCAGACTGAAACAGTATTAACATAGCTATTCCAGAAGCTGTTTGCAGATGTAATTAAATTAGCCTTTCATAAGTGGAAAATAGTCCTTCAGGTTTTTATTTGACAAACAACAGCTAATAAGATCACATTGGATGCCTGCCAAAATCAAAATAATCAAGAGGTGCCAACATGCTTAATCCTCTTAAAAGCTAAGCCTCCATGTTCAGCTTCATGTTCAACCCTACTTTAGGATATGAATTTGAAATCTAGAATTCTGCATTTTGGATTTTAATTGTTGGCAACAATTAAACATTTGTGAATTTTTCTCACCTTAGCAGTCTACATTTTGAAGAATGTTTTTTCTTGAAAAATGCTACTGTTCCCCTTTCTTCATGTTTTTGCTCTATTGGCCAATATATCTACCAGATTTTGATCTATGGTTCATGTATTTGATCTATTTTTCATCTGTTTCAGGAGTAGAGCCTAGCACTGAAAGCAGATTCAGAAGATGATAAGCAGTGGCTCAATTAAGATCTCCTGCCAAGGTTCCACTGGGAAATGAACCATGTTTGCCAAATCATTCCACCATGGCAAATGAATAATGTCTAGAATCTGATGAGTCTGCTTGCTGTCTTCCATTTGTCTGCACTTGAACAGTGAAATACAAGCAGATTACTAATGGCTTGAAAACTGTATCAAGTAGAAGGTATTTAATTTGTTTTTCCACTTACAGCCAAATGTGCTTTATTTTTGCATGACATTCTAGTTATTTATACTAAAATTCAATAGCAATTAATCATACTGGCATAACGGCTTGCTATAAAAGGTACAGGAAAGCTGTTTTAATGTAATAAAATTTGTGACAACCAGCTATCAGTTTGCTAGCAAATGTGTTAACCCAGGTCTGTCTAAAGTGGCAAAACATGATGGGGAAATGGTTGACATAACAATAATATTGAGATATAATTTTAATTTTGTGTCTTGAGGCCAAGATGAGTAGAGTTGGGTTGATCGTGTGCTAGACTGAAAGATCTTTAGAAAAGGAAACAGATTCCTTTTTTTTTCTTGCAGGAAAAGCAGGAGACTCTGGATCCCAAATCCTTTGACTCATGTAACAGTCAGAATCTTGTTGGCAATAGGGATGTAATTCTCTGCTAATTTTGTTCCTGAAGGAAGCAATGTATAATTTTAGCAATTTTCTTCCTACTGTAGGAAAGACTTTGAAAACTGCACATTGTTTGAAGACTATTTGCAGTTTGGAACAAAGGAAATTATCAGACGCTTGAAAAAAAGGCCAAAAGGAGCTTGCGAGAACTATGTCACTATATCGGGAAAGGGTCCTATTATCTCATGATGTTGTTCTCCTGGCGTTTTTGGTCTGTCCTCCCTCCATGCTGATGCGATGAAAAAGGTGCCACTTTTCTTTAGGGAGATGTGTTGTATTTCTATTTGTGTAGAACTTTAATAATTCTTAGTTATTTATTACCCGCCTCTCTCCTCAGAATCAGGGCAGGGTACAACATCACAAAGTATACAATACAATAGAATACATCTTCCAGTTCAGGATCTGGGCAAGGATCTTAGGACTATATCAGGCAGGTCCTGCTATTGCACAATGTTGTTATCTTTGTATGGTCAATCTGTGCTCTATCCATGAATAAGGCATCACTTTTTATTGACAGGAAAAGCCATCAATAGTTCTCAATATTGCTTTTTTTTTTTTTTTGTGGTATTGAAGAACATGCAGAACCATGTGCCACTGTAATTGCAAGATTACAGCATGAATGGGGTGGTCCTCTTTCCCCCCTCCCTGTTTCCTAGTGAGAAAACTTCCAGGTGAGAATGTGAAAACTACCCACAGGGGGGTCTTTTTATGAATGGTTCCATTTTTAGGTTTGTTAAAGTGCTTGTGTGTTCATTTACTTTTTTAAATCAGGGGTTTTCAGAGTTTTTAATCGCTCTTGTGTCTTCTTGTGAGAACCACTGAAAAATCACAACCATGCTAAATCATGGAAGTAGAATCCCATTCTTAAATTGCTAGTGGTGGTCATGCAATAATTCCATGGTAGTTGTATCACGTGATTACAGCAACGTGCAATAATGAGCATAATAATGCTACTATGTTTCTGCTTTCCTCAGTCGTGGGATTACAGTGTTTTTGGATGCTAGTTTGATAAAGTCCTATGTCTATCCAGGCTCTTGGCCTTATAGTCTGGACTTAAGCTGTATAGAGCAGGTCACAGCCAGCACTTTGAACTGTGCCTAGAAACGAAACAGATATGATATCAAGGGAGTTATATGTAACCATTATGATATAGGTGGGAATGAGGCACATTTGTGGAACGAGATCCGTCAGATAACAACCCTGAGTAGCTTTAAAGACGGATCTCTTTCGGCAGGCCTTTCCTAATTAGATCCCGGCCTCAGGGGATCCTGGCTTCTTTTAGTATGCTGGCCATTTATAGTATTTTATAGTATTTATTGTTTTTAATTGTGATTTTATATCAGTTGGTTTTAATTTATAATTGTTTAATATTTTTTATGGGGGAGGGTGGGGTGGGGGGTGTTTGGGGATTTTATCTGTATTGTATTTTAATTTTTGTAAGCCGCCCCGATTGTTTTAACAGAGGGGCGGGGTATAAATAAATAAATATTATTATTATTATTATTATTATTATTATTATGGTATGATCCCCTTCAACCCTGGCATAGCTATACTAGCAGAAATTCACACTATGCAACTGGTGAACAGGATTTTGGGCAAATACTGCATTATTGTGATAACCTGGGGAGGCGTATGGCTTGGTGGAAGAGCACATGTTTTGCATGGAAAAGGACTCACATTCAGACATCTCCTGCTACAAAAATATCAGATATTAGAGCTAAGATCTTAATGAGTTACTCCTGGTCAGAGAAATAGAATCATAGAATCATAGAATCATAGAATTGTAGAGCTGGAAGAGACCACAAGGGCCATCCAGTCCAACCCCCTGCCATGCAGGAATCACCTCCATTTTCTTTTATTTCAGCAACCTAATTTAGCTAGAGATCCCGGGTGGTCTAGAGTTTGAATGATTAACTCAGACTCCAGGAGACCAGGGTTCAAATCCCCACTCAGCCACAAAAACCCACTGGGTGGTCTTGGACAAGTCACATTCTCTCAGCCGCAGAGAAAAAATCACTGCACCAAATGTATACACTTGTCCATTTTCCAGGAAAAAAACCCAATGACATATGAGCGGCATGAAAAACATCTCAAAATGTCCTACCATCATGGTCTTTTTGCAGTTGTTTGTGATAATGTGTAGCCCCAACATAATGCTATTTTGGAACCCATTTTAGAGATTTTCACTTTCTGATCTGATCTATTCAGGTATATGGAGGATGCAATGATGTCACTGTGCCAAGTAGTCATTCAAATTTAATCGTATGATTACATCATTGAGGGGTAACAAAAAATTCATTATTGCCATAAATTTGAATGCAAAAATGGGGTGGGGGGAGGGATATGGGAAAGAGTCATGTACACATAGTCATGTGCAGTTGTAGGTCAATAGTTCTGGCATAGATAGCTTGGTATTTGCATTTCCATGTGTACCTGAATGCACACATTGTGAGAAGATTCATATCCTCATAGGCATCCAAATATGCACCTTCATCCACATTTGGCTGCATTAGTCAACTACTGTGACTGACTGGAAATTCTCTTACCTTGACATCTGCTTCTTTGTAAACAATTTTGTACCCATTTGCAAAGTGAAGGAAAACAAACTGAAAAGGAGGTATGTTTAACGGGAGCAAAAGGATGTATGAAAAGTGTCCCTTCTCATTTTGGCTCAGTCTTAGTCATAGGAAACAAGGTTGCTCTATCTTCCATACAATCTCTCTTCAAATGCTTAAAGATGCCTATTGTTTCACGTTGTCTTCTCCAGGCTAAACTCCAGGCAACCTTCTCTTCTCCAAGCTAAACATACTCAGCTCCTTCAACCATTCTCCCTAGGGCTAACCCTATACCATTTGGACCCAGTTCCAAAGGATGTATACCTTCTTTGGATGTATTCCAGATTGTTGGTATTCTTAAATTGTATTGCCCAGAATTTGACATAGTACTCCAGGGACTTTATAAGACCCTCCCCATTAATGTTCTTTTGCTGGCATATTTTATATAAGAACCTCCCTATCAGACCTACCTTGAGCAGCAGCAATCAGGCATCGGTTTACTTCTGGGGTTGAGATCTCACTGATTCTCATGAGAGGACATGAACATGGCAAATTTTAAAAATTAAGCAAAATAAACACATAAAATGTACACCAAAGCATAAAAACACTTTAAAAAGTCCCAAGTGAACTGGGGTGGGGGTTATAAAAAGAGTGTTCCCTACCTGGCTGTTGTGATCTTACTCAAAAGTGTTCTGCCTATTGGTGGTGTTTTCACTGAGCACAATGACGTGAAGTTTCAAACTCTGGCAATGCTGGCAAAAAAGCACCATGGGAGATCAATTGACAGCTTGTACCATCAATAAAAAGGAACAGGTTTTGGACAATATATGACTGCAAAAGGACAATGTCATCTGGTATGTGAGCCCTTTTGCTATCATTAGGTGTTGTTATGATGCCATATTTGCCTGGTCTGATAATGTCCCAGGTGAGGTTAAATGGACTTCATGAAAGTTATCATGTATATGATTTTTTTAAAAATGGTATGATCAATTAAGAGTTAAGAATAGACTCATTTAAATGTGAATTTGTTTGCTCTTGGGATGAACTTAACCAGAAAAGGAAAACAACCCAACCTTTGTATCTCTCAGCTATTGAGTATAGCTCTTTGTGTGTATGAGCATTTGTGAAAACCATATTGGGTACAATAGGTTAGGTGTAATTAAATCCTGAACTTTCCTCTGCATGAATATTTTGCAGATATCCTTGTTAAGAGGAACTGAAATAAAGCTTTAATAACTATGTAGTGTCAATTCCCCCCCCCCAAGAGGTCAAACTTACACCCCATTTCTTATAATCACCTCTTTTATTGAAAGGAATGAAGTCTGAAAGACTACAATCATCAGCATTAGCTGACAGCAGCAAGGGGGGTCTGTGTGCAAAAATGGAAGAAAAAGGAACTACAGTACCTTCGATAGATGAATGGATATTGAATATGTTTGAAGTAATAGAGATGGACAAATTGACTGTTAAAAAGAGGGGAAACAGAAGACAAGTCTGTAAAAGATTGGGAGCCTTTTGTACAATATATGTGAGAAAAAGAACATGAGATGATATTTCCAACCCTGGAAAATTAATTAGGTATTTTTAATTAAATTGTGGAAATATGATATTTATTTTTTAAATTGTTAAATGGAAGTCAAACTTAATTTTTGATGTATGTCAGGTATGTGTATGTGTATGTGAAAAATGTTTATTATGTTGATCTTTAGACTGCACCGGGAATCGGTCCCGGTTCTGTACACGTCGTCATCCTGGCGTGCTTGCTCTGCCCTCTCTCCATCGATTTTCATTAGCGCAAGTTTCTGCTGCTGGACCAATATTATAACAACCTGACCTTGGTGGACGAAGTTGAGATATGTTATTTTGACATCATCATTGTTAGTGTCATCACTATCACTGCTGCTGCTACTACTTTTTCTGTGTTTTGCACAGAATTTTGTAACTTTTTTGTTTTCATGTTATGTTTAGAGTAAGGTTTAGTTTTTAATGTGTATTTTATTATTGTGAACCACCTGGAATGACTTTTGGTGGCAAGTTGGGGTATAAATACAATACATATATTCATATATTTTTTTAGTACAGTTGGCCCTTTGTATCCATGGATTTAGCATCCAAGGATTGCACCATCCACAGCTCAAAAATATTCCAAAAATAAATAAATTGCAAGAATCAAAATTTGATTTTACAATTTTATATAAGAGACACCATTTTACTATGCCATTGTATATAATGGGACTTGAGCATTAATGGGGGGGTCCCAGAACCAAACCCCAGTGAATATGAAGGACCCACTGTACATGTCAGAAGCACAATCTCTGAACAGGAGCACAAAGAGGTATCAATTACAAAGATCATCTGCTAACTACCACTGCCCAGGTCTCCACTTAGTTTGCTTCAGGAACTGGTCACATCTACTGTCTTGGTGAAGGAAGTCTAGTAGGGATTGGTTCCAGGCTTATTTAAAAAAGTACTGCTGTGAGTGAGACCTTTAAGCACAGAGAGGCAGTGAAATCCAAAGTCCTTCTACTCCACCTGATAAAAAATGATGCTTTAGAAATAGTTGACCACTGTATGACAGTATTTTTGATCAGCTGTCAGGTTTACGGCAGTAGTGTGTTTAGCATGGGGAAAGGTATTGAAGGTTGCTTTAACTACTTTCTACCTAAGCCCACTTTTCTTTCCAAGCACAAATTGCTACCAATCAACCTTTTTGATGTTATCTGCCTTGGTCTTCACTTCTCTGGAGAATGTAAAAATGAGGTTATAGAAAAGGAAGAGGTTAGGTGGATGATTTAAAATAGTTTCTTTTGCTTTGAAAAAACACAACAATCATGTGCCTGTGGGGTAGGAAACATTTTTTGAAATCTGGCAAATGGAGATTTAGAAAGGCATGTTTAGTAAGGGTTTTCATTCTGCACAAGTTTCAATGCAGACTCAGATTCTGGTTTGTGGCTGTAAGTGTCACAAGAAGGTAGAGAAGCTTACTAGACACACAAACCCTTTCAAGGCAGTGTTGACAGCAGCTGTTAACAGGCCAGGGTCAGTACATGGAATCAGCTGAAACATGATATTCTAAAGGAACAGCAAAAGGCAGAGACAGAACACAATTTGAAGTCATACACCAGATCAGAGTCCTACCAGGTCATCAGTCAGAGCAAGGAGTAGCCAGAAGAGAGGTCATGAAAGCATGCTAAGGTTAGATTGCTACGATATCGGTCCAGCAGCAGAATCCAAGGAAGTCTGAGAACAGGGAACAACTCAGGCCAAAGTGATACATTTCTACTGAAACAGTGTGTGTTTATTATATACAGTGGTATCTGGGAAGCTCCTTCATACACCTGCCACTGCTAATGTGGAGGAGCAGTAAGGCATGGTGGGTGATGGAAGCATTCAGCACTATATCCAGCAAGCAACCTGTGCTACCACCATCTAGATTCCAAAACATTTTAAACACTTCTGATCTATAGAGGGAAAATTAGCCAAAAGTACGGAACATTGGATAATTCCTGAAGTACATTATTTGAACATTTGTCCCCTGCACTGAGATTGAAGATCCCTGGGCCCTTTCATACTACACAATTACAGCACTATGATTCAACTTCAATTGCCATGGCTACCTTCTATGACATCCTGGTGTTTGGTAAGGTACTAGAGCTTTCTGGCTGAGAATTGTAAACACCTCTAACTGCAAGTGACTAAAGTGAGGTGATCATGCTTTGGACATATCATGAAACAACATGACTTTTTGGAAAAGATGATAATCCAATGAAAGCTGGAATGCAGTAGGGAAAGTGGAAGACCAGACTACAGGTAAATTGATTCAATGAAGAAGCCATGGACCTGAATCTGCAAGACCTAAGCAGAGCTATTGAGGACTGGGGCCCCTTGGAGGTCGCTCATTTATAGAAACATCATAAATCAAAGCCAACTTGATGGCAAATAACAACAACACTGTAAACCCCAGGATTCAATGGGATAGAACCATGGCATCCCACTTTAATTGTCGTAGTTCTGTCCTGAAGAACCCTGGGATTTGCTGTTTGATGAGTTACTTAGAACCCTCTGTGGGAAAATCCCCAGGTTTCCATAGAATTGAATCATGACAGAAATAAAAGCTCATCTTCATTGGGAGGTCATGGAAGGAAAATTCCCTATCTCATCACCTGCACCCCCTGAAAAAAATTATCTGACACTTGGGGGCCCTCCTGAACAATGTTAGATGGTGCATGGGAGGCTGCCCCAAACTGGGCACCTCTGTCTGTTTTGGGTCCATTTTCTATTTTTCTACTTGCACAGATTCACTCCAGCTCCTCTGTTAGCTCTGGAGATGTAAGGGCTAGAAGTCTCCTCACTCCTCTATGATAAGGCTGTGGAAGAGACAGACTTTTTTTTTTCTTTTTTTTTTTGAGGAGTGGGGACACATTTCGGACCACAGCTCCCAGGAATTACTGAGGCCTTTCTCTCTGTCCCACCACACTCTCTGGTACATCTGGTAAAAACATGGAAGAGGAGCTTCTCAGTGTTGCTCCTAAGCTCTGAAACTAGCCTGGCACTCTCTTTGCTGTCCTTTTGCAGCAAGTGAAGAGTGCATTTTGCTTGTTTGTTTGTTTCAATAGCCCTTTGAGAGCTGATGGCTCAGATGATAAGGGTTTCATAATGTGCTGCATTGTCTGTATTTGTGGTTTGTCTTTTTAATGGTCATGCTTTTAACTGCTTTTAATTCTATTGATTATTTAAATATAATTTTAAGGGTATGATAGGAACTTTTAACTGTATTAATTTTTTGTAAGCTACCTTGAGTGTCCCAGACTGAGGAAAAATCAGAAACATCATCATCCAAGAAAATGGTTTTTCTAAGGTGCAGGAAGATTGCTGTGTCCATGGCCAACACTCAGACAGATCTAAGCATAGGGTTACCAGGTGCCCCTTATTATAAGGTATTCCCTTATTTGAATGTTGGAAAGCTTGTTCTTTATAGGACTTTGCAGGTGTCCTTTATTTTATAGATTGTTCCCTATATGAGGATTAGTAAGCTTCTCCTTTTATATACATTGAACAAGATACTAAATAAAAAATAAATAAAATAAAATAAAATAAAATAAAATAAAATAAAGTCTGTATTTCAGTGTGTGGGGCCTTCATAAAGACAGAAATATGCTAAGTGAACTGAAATCAGTACTTTCATTTGGCATTTATGTAGAACAGAAACGTGCCAGACTCCCCCTATTGCTGTTTTGACAACCTGGCAACACTGTCTAACTAACAGTTGGGGGCCGGTTCCACAACAGGAAAAAGTTCGCAAGATTCCGGATTACTGTTCTTTCGCATCAGAAGAGCATAAATCACACGACTACTTTGTTTTCGGAAGATGAGCATATCTGTCTTCCTTATAGTTCACACAGGCAAAGGGGGGGGGGATTGCCTCCAGATCATTAAAGCCAGGCAGGAGGCGGGGAGGGAGCAAGGAGGGGGTCATGGAGACCATAAATAATGAGAGGGAAGAAAAAGTACAAACAAACAAGGAATCGAAAGAGCGATCCGTCAACCCCCTCCCCAGCCCCGAAAGGTTCCTATAAAGAAAGGAGTGAATGAAAAGATGAACAAGCAAAAGCATGCTGGAGCGGTCTGCTTTCCTTCCCTTCATGCACACACACACACCACAGAAGCTTGCCTCATTCCTGATTGTTTGAAGCCTTGAATGCAGGCAAGTGAATGGAAGGACAAACAAACAAAAGGACGAACATGCGATCGTCTGTTTCTCCCGCATATACGAATGCACGCACACACACACTCTCACAGCAGCAAAGCACAGGCTACTCCTCCCGATCATTTTCCCAATCCAAAAAGTCTTCCTTTGAAACAGTCAGGAAGGGCTCAGAGCAGATTTTCCAAAGTGGGCTGCAAGCAGAAGAAGGGTGAATTTCTTCTATCCAACCCCTCAGTCTATTCGGATAAAGCAGAAAGGTCACTCCAACCAATCAAGATTCAGCTCTGCTCACAGTAATTCGAAAAGGTAAACAATCGTTAGTTCCCATGACAAATTATGCGCATTTTCACGAACTTAATCAAAAACGTCTGGAAAACTAGCGAAAGCTGATACTGCGCGACTTATGGGTTTTTTGCACCCCCTCCTTCTGAAAAGGGCGCTGTTGCTTCAAAATGCATGGGAACTATCAGGCTTCTTGCCGCATTCTTTGAGGATTTATTTTGCCGTGTAAACGACCCCTTGGTTTTCAACCAATATATATCTATATATGGGGTGAGTAGACGGCATTATGGTTCTTTCTTTGTCCTAGCCGCCACTGGTGCAGTGTGAAACCTGGACTGCTCCTAGCATGGTCTAGCAGGCCTCTAGTGTGGTCTAACCTAATCAAATCTGCATAGCAGTTTCTGCCCTCGATCTTAAGACCGTTATAAACTGTAGACTTTGGCCCCTTAGTTTATTTTAGGTAAAGGATTTAGAACCCAATCTTTGATGCTGCTATTCCCAGACCTCCCACAAATCCTAGAAAAACATTTTTGAATGGTATAATTGTATATCAAACAATATTAACAGCAGAAAGCAAAACAATAAAAGACAAGGAGATTTTCAGACAGCATTTAATCATGTCTACTGCGGGATGAGGTCCCGGGAGAGGAACGGCGCTCTTGCGCAGCAGGGGGTCATTTTTGGACGCCGCCGTCCCTCTTCTGGGATCCTTCGTTGCATGTCCGTGAAGCTTTGGAAGCGGCCGCACCATATTTTAAGCACGGGCAACTTCCGTGCTTAAAATATGGCGCGGCCACTTCCAAAGCTTCCATATAACCTTGCTTGGGGTTTTGAGATCTTTCTGGGAGGCCTGTAGTAGTGGTGCTAGTTGTAGTTCCTTCTCCCCATCCTCCTTTCTCCCTTCCTGGTTGATACTTCAAGTGACACCAGCATCACCTGCCTTGGGAGCTTGGCTGCTAGTTTGCATCTATCATGATGACCCAGGCTAAATGCCATTTCAGACAACTGGTGGAGGGTGGTGGATGGATGTAATAGTGGCTATTAGGGGAACAAAGTTTGGAGACTATTTGCAGAACATTTGGGAAAGTGGCTTTATATGTCTAGATATGTGAGAAAGAGAAAAATCTGTGACATTTATTTTGGGGAAAAAGTTTTCTTTGAAATATTGACTCATTTCTTTTACCCAAGTATTTAGGTATTAAGGTTAAAAAAGCTAGTTTTTGGAGCTCCAACTCCCAGAATTCCCCAGGCAGCATGGCTACTGGGAATGAACAAGAAGCTGGGGACCAAGATTGTATGTTCTAATCAGTTGTAATAGTTTGTAACTCAGTAACTGAATTTTGGATCATCTAGTCTAAACCAGCGTTTCTCAACCTGATGACCCCCAGCATGGCCAATGATAAGGGAGAGGTAGTCCAGAACATCTAGAGCATGTAAGGTTGTGACCAACTGGTCTAATCTAAGCACCAGATACTATGGACAGGCTCTCTCTAGCTAGGATCTATAACTGGTGCACCTGTTTCTGGTAGAGATTCTATTCCTTGGTATAGATGACACTTGGGTCTTCAAGTGGATCTATTGGGACTGCCAAACTGTGAGGGTGCATTCATGTTACACAGTTGTAGTACTTTGATTCCACTTTAGCTGCTATGGTTCCATCTATGGTAGCATTGGATTTGTAGTTTTATGAAGTACTAAAATATATCTGCCAAAGAACTCCAGTGCTATAGTTCTTGGGAGGGCACAAAACTATAAATCCCAGTATTCTATAAGATGGAGCCAAGGCATTTAAAATTGCATCAAATTACTGTATTGTTCAATGTGGACATATCCAGATGGAACACTATGGAGATTATTAGACAGGAACTCAAAAGGCGTTCCTGTCCCACAATATACACTTCCGCCCCATCTACCCCACCCCGCCACGATCACCCTCCCCACCGAACTTACCTTCTCTTCTGACAACAGGGCAGCCCAGGAGTGAATGGACCTCCAACAGAGTGAAATCCTGTGGATTCTCGTGAGAAGACACGAGCACGGGAAATTCAAAAATAAAAATAAAAAGAACACAAAAAAGTGACAGCAAGCACAAAAACACACTTTAAAATGTACAAGTAACCCGGGAAGGGTAATAAAAAGTGGGTCACTTACCTGGATGTCCTGATCTCACCTGGAAGTGTTCAGGCAGAGACCTCCCATTGATGCTCGGATCTCACCGGTGAAACGGGGCACTTTGTTACACAATGTCAATTCTGTGACAGAAACAGAATGGGGAATCTATTGACAGCTTCTCCCATCAATAAAAAGAAGCACTTGCAGAACGGCAGCAGAACGGGTGCATAACAATGGGGGATGACATCGTCTGGTAAGGGAGCCCTTTTGCGATCTCCTGGCGTTGCCACTTTTGACGTGACTGATAATCTCCTATGTTTCCTGACAAGTGAATCACCCACCAAAAATGCCCCCATTTTTCATATTATTGCCAGTTTCTTCCCCCACCTCTGCCTTTGTTTTGCTTTAACATCCATCCTGAAAAGAACATGAAAGGTTGCTCACTACTCTATAACATTTTTGTTGGTGTCAATAATAATAGCTATAATAACAATATCAACAGTAGCAGCAGCAGCAGCCACAGTAACAATACTCTACAGAGGCTTTTGGATATAGCCCTTAATGTTTTCTCTTCCCTTTTAATAGGTGTAATGAAATGCCATAATCAATCGAATTCCGATTTTCTGATGCTTAGGAGATTTTCAGACGCCTCTTTCAGCCTCTTGCCGTGCAAGCAGCCTCCGGTGCAGTAATGAGGCTGTCGCGTGGCAAGGGGTCCATTTTGGATGCCGCCGTTTCTCTCTCGGCGTCGTCCGTGACTGTCGTGGCTAGCATTGGAGGCGGCCGCACTGTTTTTTACTCACGGACAACTTCCGTGAGTGAAAAACAGCATGGCCGCCTCCAATGCTAGCCGCAACAGTTGCGGACGCCACTGAGAGAGAAACGGCGTCATCCGAAACGGATCCTTCGCCACGCGGCAGCCTCGTTACTGCACCGGAGGCTGCTTGCGCGGCAAGAGGCTGAAAGAGGCGTTTGAAAATCTCCTTAGTGTTTCAAAGGGATGATTCTGAGGTTGCTGTGACTTCAATAACTGTTTTAAAAGCAATGTTGGCAATCTCTTCCTATACACACTGGAGAAACAGGATACTTTGGATGGTAAATAATACAATAACAGTTTACAAAGACTTATCATATAATTAAAGATTGTAATATAATCAGCTCCCACTGGTTTCAGTTGGAGGTAGGTATGTGAGAGTATGTTTGCATGTATGTTTGTGTGTATGTATGGGTTCCTGGTGAAACAAGGCCTTAAAATGAACCAAGAAAATGGATGCCGTGCAGCATTGCTTGAGGTGTAACTTGGAAGCCGGACCGAGAAAAGGAGAAAACTTGGAAGCTGAGATGAGGTGCTGACCAAGCATAACCAAAGACAATGGAAACTGATAACCTAGTCTGGGAGCGTTCTGTACTTTTTTTTTTTTTAATTGCATATATATAATAAAAAGACAAAACAAAAAACATAAATAACAGTGAAAATATAAAGTTAAATTGAATTAACTAAATAGTGCTTACATTTTGCATATAAGGAGGAAGAAAAACAACAACAACAGAAACGAAAAAACAGAAAAAAAGAAATTTACCAGTCTTGTTCATATATTCAATACCATATTACACTTTTCCCTTATTATGCAAATTTTCTGTTTAATACATCCTAGACTTCCTCATTCTCCTAACTAGACCTTCTATGCTCTCATCATTCTGTACATCATTCCTGTTTAATTCCACTATGGTTTCCTTTAATTAAGATTAGGTTTATTCTTCTGTTTTGTTTTCGTTCTAAAATCCTCTAGCTCTTAATTTTCCAACATTCTCAATATTTATATACTAACATTGATTACTACCAAGGAGGAATACTGTCTTATTCAACAATTACTGATTGCTACTATCTTACCCCATCTTTTTTCCAAATATTCAGAGACACTATTCCAGTCCCTTCTGTGTTTCTCTATTGTTTGTCCTTTCATTAGCATTGTTAATTTATCCAATTGAGTTGTTTCATAAAATTTCTCAAGCCATTGGTCAACTGTAGGATGTTCCTTCATTTTCCACATTCTAGCATAGGCTGTTCTCGCCGTCACAAGCATGTAAAAAACTGTTTTCCCATGTTTCTTTTCTATGTTATCTTCAATCATTCCCAACAAATATGTTTCGGGATTATACTGTAATTTGATGTCTAAAATTTCCTCAATTACTTTTTGGATTTGTCTCCAATACCTAGATGCCACCTTACAGTCCCACCACATATGAAAAAAAGTTCCATTTCTATCGCCGCATTTCCAACAATTACTTTGAGCTCCCTTATACATTAAAGATAATTTGTGAGGTGACAGGTGCCATCTGTAAAACATCTTATAAACATTTTCTTTAATGTTTTGAGAAAATGTTAGCTTTGTTTGTTTGATCCACAATTTTTCCCATCTTGTCATTTCTATTGCATGCCCAACATTTCGCGCCCATACTATCATGTTATTTTTAACTGTCTCATCTTCTGTATGCCACTTTAATAGAAGTTTGTAAAATCTTGATATCATATTTTTATTTCCTGATTTAATAATGTTTTCCCATTCAGTTTTATCTGCTGTTATCCCTTCCAATCTTACATCCATTCTATATCTTTCTCTCATTTGTTTGTAAAGGTACCAGTGGCAGTCTATTTTGTCTTCTTTCATTTCTTCTTGACTTTTCATTATATAATTTCCTCCCTCAATTTTCAATATGTCACTGTATCTCAGCCATTGCCTTGTGGGGATTCCTTCTCTTCCAAAGAAAGCCTCATGAGGAGAGACCCAAATCGGAATTTTTGGAAATAATCTGTTCTTGTATTTTTTCCAGACTTTAATTAACGAACTTCTGAGACAATGATTATTAAATTCCTTATTTGCTGTTTCTTTATTATAGAAGAGATAAGCATGCCATCCATACCAGTTCTCTTCTCCTTCCAATTTCAAAAGACTCTCTTCATTCAACAATACCCATTCTTTTAACCATGTTAAACTGCAAGCATCATGATATAATTCCAAATTTGGAACATTTAGCCCTCCTCTTCCTTTATCATCTTGTAAAATTTTTATTTTAACCCTTGGCTTTTTTCCATCCCATATAAATTTAGTAATGTCCGCTTGCCACTCTACAAATTTCTCTTTAGTTTGTATTATGGGAATTGTTTGGAATAAGAATATCATTTTCGGCAATATATTCATTTTGACTGCATTTATTCTACCCAAGAATGATAAATTCAAATGTTTCCAATTAGTCATATCTTTCTTAATTCGAGTCCATATTCTTCTGTAATTATTGTAAAATAAGTCTTTATTTTTATTTGTTATAGTAATACCTAAATATTTCACAGAATTCACGAGCTTGAAGCTTGTTTGGTCCTCTATCTTTTGTTTTTCATTCTCTGTAAGATTTTTAGTAATTATCATTGTCTTCCCATTGTTTACTTTTAGTCCGGAGATTCTTCTAAATTCTTCCAATATATTCAATAATAGGTTTATTTCTTCCTGTGAGTCACTCATGGAAATCACCAGATCATCTGCATACATTTTTAATTTATAACTGTATTTCCCAATCCTAATTCCTTTTATTCTTTCTTCCTCATTAAGTCTTATACTCAGTAGTTCCATAATTAACAAAAATAATAATGGGGATAGGGGACAGCCTTGCCTAGTCCCCTTCTGAATTTGAAAACTTTCCGTTCTTTCTCCATTTATTAATAATCTCGCAGTTTGCTTGTTGTATATGGCTTTTATCCATTCTGTACAAGTGAGTGGACTGCTGGCAAGGCATGACAGAGACAATACCAGCTGTCGGTATGATTGAGGAAGTTCTGAGTGAACATGGAACACACCTTGATCTGCCTAAGAAACTGTCTAAGGAACTGTCATGAGATCATGCCAGCTTGAAAAGCACGCAGTTCTCAAGGAAGGAGATGGAAAAGGTATAAGAGCTGGGACATTTTCGGCTTTGCTTTCATGGTTCCCGAATCCGCGGCAACGGGCCATCCGAACTTCATGAATCACTGGATCAAGGGGGTCGTATGTGAGTATGTGTGTGTGAGTGTGTGTGTGAATGGAAAAAGAGCTATTGATACTTAACTGAATGTTTATTGTCTTATGTCTAAATAAATGTTACATGCATAGTGACTGAAAACCAAATTTGGTCTCTGTGCCTTTTTGCTTGTCACTTGTCTTGGAAAATCTTAAACACTACCTGATTACAAGGACCTCTTGTGGCTGTAACAGGTACACTCCCCCTTTTAGTTAACTATAACTAATTAGATTACATTTGCTGTAAAAATATATTACTGAAAATTGAATTTTGGATTGAGTGAAGTCTGCTGATCTCTAATTGTCTTCAGTGGGTTCAGTACTGGTTTTGTTACCCCAGCAATACACTAAATTAATGCTTTGAGGTCACTATGTACCTTGCCCACAAAGCAGAGATGGCTGAGAATTAAAAGATTTAAAGAATTAAAATATGTGGGCCAAGATTCTATTTGAATCTGGAGGAGCACAGAGTTCCACCAGTGTATCTATGCCATGGTCTTGGAGGTCAAAGAGGTTTGGAAGGTGAAGGAGAAGAGTTGCAGTGGCCAACTGGGAGGTACTGGATACCTTATGCAATGCCAGAAGAAGTAGTTCATTGATGTAACCCCAGTGTATGGCATGCCCCAGATTGAGGATGAGATGTTTGTCACATTAACATTTGCAAAAACACATGGGGAGGATGTGTTGCTAGGGAGGTTAAGAACAATAAAAAGGATTTTTTTGGGTATGTCCGCAGCAAAAGGAGGAAGAAGGAAATGATAGGGCCACTACACGGAGAAGATGGCAAAATGCTAACAGGGGACAGAGAGAAGGCAGAATTACTCAACACCTTCTTTGCCTCAGTGTTTTCAGAAAAGGAAAAGGAGGACCAACCTGAGGATAAAGGAACAGAGGACACAATAGGGGAAATCCAGCTCAAAATAAGTAAAGAGGTAGTACAGGAATACCTTCTTAATCTAAATGAATTTAAATCTCCAGGACCAGATGAACTACATCCAAGAGTATTAAAAGAGCTGGCAAATGTAATCTCAGAGCTATTGGCAATAATATTTGAGAACTCCTGGAGAACAGGAGAAGTCCCAGCAGACTAGAGGAGGGCAAATGTAGTTCCCATCTTCAAAAAGGGGAAAAAAGAGGATCCCAACAATTATCGTCCAGTTAGTCTGACATCAATACCAGGGAAGATTCTAGAGCAGATCATTAAACAGAGAGTCTGTGAACATTTAGAAGGCAATGCCATAATCACAAAAAGTCAACATGGGTTTCAGAGAAACAAGTCATGCCAGACTAATCTGATCTCTTTTTTTGATAAAGTTACCAGCTTGGTAGATGAAGGGAATGCTGTGGACATCACATACCTTGATTTCAGTAAGGCCTTTGACAAGGTTCCCCATGACATTCTTGCAAACAAGCTTGTAAAATGTGGGCTAGACAAATTAACTGTTCAATGGATTTGTAATTGGTTGACCGGCCGAACCCAAAGGGTGCTCAGCAGTGGCTCCTTTTCGTCTTGGAAAGATGTAACCAGTGGGGTGCCACAGGGTTCTGTCCTGGGCCCAGTGCTATTCAACATCTTTATCAATGACTTGGATTAGGGGCATACTTATTAAATTTGCAGATGACAAATACCCTAGCTAATACCCTAGAGGACAGGATCAAAATTCAGAATGACCTGGATAGACTGGAGAGTTGGGCCAAAGCTAACAAAATGAAATTCAATACGGAGAAATGTAAAGTACTGCATTTAGGGCGGAAAAATGAAATGCATAAATATAGGATGGGAGAGACCTGGCTGAATGAGACTACGTGCGAAAGGGATCTAGGAGCCTAGTAGACCACAAGTTGAACATGAGCCAACAGTGTGATACGGCAGCTAAAAAGGCCAATGCGATTTTGGGTTGTATCAATAGAAGTATAGTGTCTAGATCAAGGGAAGTAATAGTGCCACTCTATTCTGCCTTGGTCAGACCTCACTTAGAATACTGTGTCCAGTTCTGGGCACCACAATTCAGAAAGGATATTGACAAATTGGAGCGTGTCCAGAGAAGGGCAACTAAAATGGTGAAAGGTCTGGAAATGATGCCTTATGAGGAGAGACTTAAGGAGCTGGGTATGTTTAGCCTGGAAAAAAGACGGTTAAGAGGCGATATGATAGCCCTGTTTAAGTATTTGAAGGGATATCACGCTGAGGATGGAGCAAGCTTGTTTTCTGCTGCTCCAGAGACTGGAACACGGAGCAATGGGTGCAAGCTCCAGGAACAGAGATTCCACCTCAACATGAGGAGGAACTTTTTGACAGTAAGAGCTGTTTGGCAGTGGAACACACTCCCTCGGAGCGTGGTGGGGTCTCCTTCCTTGGAGGTCTTTAAACAGAGGCTGGATGGCCATCTGTCGGGGATGCTTTGATCAAGATTTCCTGCGTGGCAGGGGGGTTGGACTGGATGGCCCTCGTGGTCTCTTCCAACTCTGCAATTCTATGATTCTATGATTCTATGAACATACTCATGCTATGATAGGGACTGCATGGTCTTTCATGTCTGAAAGTACAGTATGTCGTCATCTTGATGCAGTGTGGAGTAGAGTGTAGAGAGGTAGACTGGGATGTGGGAGATCTAGATTCAGGTCCCCACTCAGTCATGAAGTCAACTGGGGAACCTTATGCAAGACATTTTTTCTCAGCCTGACATACTTCACAGGGTTGTTGTAAGATGAAATTGGGAAGAGGAGAGACACATATGCTGCTTTTTGCTCACTGGAGCAAAGGATATAAGTAAGTAAGTAAGTAAGTAAATCAGTGTCCATCAAATTTGTGTCCAGCATGCACTGGATATGAAGTTCCCAAACCAGTAGGAGGAATGCTGTATGCTGCCCCAATTCTGATTGCACACGTCCACACAGACTTATAGCACTGCGCATTTGCTCTTCCACACTGGTTTGGTGAATTGTTGTTGTGATCCTTCAAGATGTTTCTGAATTATGGAGACTCTATCATGGGATTTTCTTGGCAAGATTTGTTCAGAGGGGGTTTGCCTTTGCCTTCCTCCAAGGCTGAAGGTGTGAGGACTTGCCTATGGCCATGCAGTGGGTTTCCATGACTGAGAGTTTCCATGATTTGAACCCTTGTCTCCAGAGTCCTAGGAGATTTTCAGACCTGCCAAAATGCATGTCTGCCACGCGAGCAGCCTCCCGAAACTGCTGCGCGGCAAGGGTCTACTTCGGACGACGCTGTGCCTCTCGCGAAACCGTCCGTGTCACTTCCGTGAAGCTTCGGACGGCTCGGCGCCATATTTCAATCACGGAGGTTGCCCGAGATTGAAATATGGCGCCGAGCCATCCGAAGCTTCACGGAAGTGACACGGACGGTTTCGCGAGAGGCACAGCGTCGTCCGAAGTAGACCCTTGCCGCGCAGCAGTTTCGGGAGGCTGCTCGCACGGCAGACATGCATTTTGGCAGGTCTGAAAATCTCCCTAGTCGAATACTCAGACCACTACACCATGCTGGCTCCACTACTAGCTGGCAGCAAGGCTCAGTTAAACACACACACACACACACACACACACACACACGATTGTGGGTGGTGGTGGTGGAGATTATTATCTATAGGAGACCTCTATTTAAAACAGACACTGGTTTCAAAAGATTAATGGTAATGATTCACAGCCTATCTTCGTTTGCTGAGATCTGTGTTTATCTTACACATTCTTATTGCGAGAGTTTCTTTTGATAAACTCTGAAATTTCTACAGAGCCTTCTTTTACATATGGCATTGCTACCATGATGAATGAAAAATGGAATTGTCTGTGTTGTTTCGCTTGGCGACAGAGTGTAAGTTCCTTGTCTCCCTGAGATGAAGGTTGATCAAGAGAGTTTAGACTGAACTCCTAGAGTAGAAAATTGTTTGTAGCTAAATTAAAGCTGCTATGTCTCCATTCAACATTCATCACTATGCTATCAGAAAGCAATTTATACTTCAGAACTGCTGCATGGATTGCAGTGGCAGATTTGCAAGGCATTAAAAATAATATTTTATAATATTATTCTACCCAATAGCTAAAGTTTCCACTGAATTAAAAGCAAGCTTTTCCAGGCTAGAAAGATGAGTTGTCTTCTCTTTTGTAGTATTTATGCATTTTTGCTGTGAATTTAGCATAGACCTGATGTAAAGGAAATGCATTCATTTGAATTTAGAAAGTGATAACAAGGGAAAATGTAGAGTATGTTCATTGTTTGATTGGCAAAGAAGCAGAGGTAGAAAAAGTTACCTTTTGGACTACAACTCTCATCATCCCCAGCCCATCTGGCTAAGGAGGATTTTGGTAGCTGCTGTGCAAAAAATAGTATTTCCACATTCTGCTTCTTTGCTGAATCAAACAATGCACATGCTACTTTTGGAGTGTACATTGACGCTGAGTGTATTGTTTCTGCAGTGATTTAACACATAATACTTTTAAACTGTACAGGGGTTTTTATATACTGGCCCAGGAGAGAAAAATCCAGACCACTCAACAGCCTGCTGTGAACCACTTGGCCAGAACTTTGCAGATAAAATAGTTGGATCTGTTCTGACTTTTTATGCTACAATTGATACAAATCCAGTGGATGTAATTTTGGTCTTTGCTTGTCCAATGATAATGGATACCAGTACTTTTCCATTTGTGTGGACAGGATTCTTGGAGAGGTGAGAGCCACCTTGTTTGTGTTAGTTCCTTGCCCTTTCTGGCTCATTAAAAAAAGCCAGAGGGGCAGTGGCCAAGTGGTTAGAGAAAGTGGCCAATGCCTCACTAACACATTTATTTATTTATTTAACACAAGGCAGAGTTCTAGTATGCCTAAATGAGGCTTATAAAGTCATTGCTAAAAAAGCCCTCCCTGGATCCCACCATTGGATAATTAGCCAGTCTCAAACGTCCCATTTTTGGGCAAGGTCTGCAAATATGTTGTGGCCTCCTAGATCCTGGGGCCTCTGGATGAGACAGATTAGATTTTTTCAATATGGTTTCAGCCTGGCTATGAAACAGACATGAGCTTGGTGGAAGACCTAGGAGATTATCAGATGTAAGGGAATGCGCCAAAAAATCGCGTTCCCAACTGCATCAGAAGAACGGAGGAGAACAGTAAGGGTGACCTTACCAGACACCTATGTCCTTCAGCTATTCCAAGGGCGTAGTGTTGCTGCAGATGAGGCTCCATTTTCCTATTGATGGGGACAAGCTGCTAATAGACAGGAACACTTTACTCACAGCCCGCTATGCCCCCAGGACGTTGGAGGACATTGTAGTCTGATAATCTTGCCCCTTCCTGTTCTTCTAGCAATCTACTAGATCCCATTTGACCACCTCTCAGCCACATATCTGTTCTGAGAGTGGTAAGGCCTGCCCCGGGGGAAAATGGGGCAAAAGCCCTCCATCATATGGATTGCACAGCTCTGAGACAGGGGCAAGATGAGGTATTTAGCCCATGTAGATAATTCTTAATTCTTTTTTTCAAAAGGAAAAAAAGGTTTTGTTTTTTGTTTTTTTTGTTTTTGTTTTAAATGAAGCCTTTTGTTGTTGTTGTTCTGGTATGTTTTGGAATGAAAAAGAAATTGACTCAAGAATGGGAATAAAATGTTGTCGCTGGTGCTGGGTAATGTCAGAAAATGGCCTGAGACCATAGAAATATTGTTTGGATATTTAACCCTCACGCTGAGCTCTTCAAGAACAAATATTGCAATTTCCCATCACATTTACCCTGTCTAGAGAGTCCCACGGTCACCTCACATGTTTTACACAATGTTGCTGAGTTTCAGCCTCCTGTGTTTTTTTAAAAATGGACAAAAGTGACTGAAAGAAAAATTATCCCAGCAAATCTCTTTCATTTTGCCATTGGGGTACTTTTCTTTGTCACAAAGTATGGTATTGGGACAAAGCATGTCCCATGCTATTTTGTAGTTAGAATATGGTGCAAAGAAATTGATGTGAGTGCTTGGATGAGAAACAAGGGGATAGGGGAGCTCCAAGGGGATAGAGAAGCAATCCAGGAAATACTGATGTCATGAAAGGCCAAGCAAGAAGGAACTGGCACAGACTTGGACAGGTAGTTGAAGGCATCATTTGAGAATGCCCTGGGACAAAAAATGATGCAAACAAAGAAACAGTGCTAGAAGTCTTTGAACTGCTGCTCACAAAAAGAATAGTTTACAACAATGTAATCCACACACAAACAGAAAGATCTGGGCCACTATTCCATATCAGATACTTAGTTAAGTATACTATATTATGTAACCTTTCCTGGCCTGACCTCTCCAAACCTGACAGAAACGTCATTAACCCATGCTGTGATTGCCAATAGAATAGAGTTCCTTCTCCGCATGCAGCCAATGTCTGGTAAAATAGGTTGTGTGGAAGGGGAATGTTAAGATTGTGACAATAGTATCACAATCATGACTAAGAGGCTTATTGCACCCTGAAGTAAAAGCAGCAGGACAGCCAGAAGGTTGTGCTTTCTGTGCTGCCTTACTGCATGACATTGTTATTCTTCTGGTATTCTGGTCCTGTGGGAGACGGAGGTAAAACTTCATCTTTTTACTAATGGGTTTTTACAGTTAGAAAAAGGAAGTGGTTTTACCTCCAGCTTCCATGGGACCAGAATGCCAGAACACCGGAAGAATGATGACATCATGTGGTAAGGCAGCACAGAAAGTGGAAACCTTCCAGCTGCCTTGCCAGTTTACTTCAGTGTGCAATAAAAAGTAGCAATTGTTAATACAGAATAGTTGTGGATGAGTATATCAAGGTAACTGTTTCATATTCACAATTGCTATTTAGTCATGATTGTGACACTATTGCCACAATCATAACTCTCCCTGCCACCTACTTTACTGGGCTTCAATTGTATGTGGAGAAGGAGGCCCATTCTGTCAGTGATCGGAGTACGATGAATGATGTTTTTATCAGTTTTTGGGGAGGATAGGTCAGGGCAGGAGAAGTTACTTAATTAAGTATAGTAGACCCATTAGATCAATGAAATATATCAATGTGTTGACTCACCATTCAACAATTGTTTTAGTGGGTCTACTTTACTTGAGACACTAGGATTCAGGCCAGTGTTTTAATCGGCTTAGACCTTTTGTCAGAAGGTCTGCTAACAAAAGATGTAGGACCCTTTCACACAATGCAATTATAGCACTATGGTTCTACTTTAACTGCCATGGTTCCAGCCTATGTGATATTGGGGCTTGTAGTTTGGTGAGGCACTAGAGCTGTGTGGCAGAGAATTCTAAATGCTTCCCATTAAATACATTGCTAATAGGTAATCTATCCAGCCTAGCCAATGTAAACGCCCTTCTATATCTAATAATAGTCAGATCTGACACATAGTTTGGGTTTTCCCCATTCCTCTAACACCCCCCCCAGCCCTTAAAACACCACTCCAGAGTGCTGGGAAACCCTTTGCCTCTCAAGCAGGTTTGTGGTGCCACAGGGGAGAGGGGAGCAGGGAAGAAGATTCCAGTTCCACTAACACTGGATACCTAAGTACATCTTGGTCAAGGTTTATGACTTCACCTATTTAAATATCTGAAGAGATGTCATGTAGAAGATGGAACAACCTTGATTGCTGCTGCTCCAGAGACTAGAACATGAACCAATGGATTCAAATTACAAGAAAAGAGAACCCACCTAAACATTAGGAATAACTTTTGTATAAGAGCTGTTCAACAGTGGAATGGACTGGCTCAGAGGGTGGTGGACTCTCTTTCTTTGGAGGTCCTTAACCAGAGGTTGGGAAGGCATCTTGCAGGAGTGCTTTAGTTGTGTATACCTGCATGGCATGGACCAGATGGCCCTTGTGGTCTCTTCTAACTCTAAGATTCTGAGGCTCTATGATACTTTAATATGTAGCTAGTGGTCATGTTTGCAGCTCCTCTTGTTTATTCTGTTGAGTGAAACCCTGGACATCTGCCCTGAAATCCCACCCTGAATTCCATCACTGTTAGAAACAACCACTCCCTATATTGTTAAAAATAGGTGAAGCAGTGAAGATGTTTTATCATTACAGGTATGAACCATCTCACCCTCAAAGACCTTTATTTTCAGTTTATTCCAGAGGATAAACTGAAAATAAAGGAAAATTAGTTTTGAATCAGGCATATTTCTTCTGAGAGTGAAAATTTTCATCCCTGTAATAAAAGATAAAGCATTCTCAATGGACATACTTCTAGTTGAGAGCTAAAGGGCTGAACCAGCTCCCATGGGGACATAGCCTAACAGAATCTGTCTCATTTAGAGCCTCTGAAATTCATTCATGTGGGTTCCTGCTCTCTGTAACCCAACTCAGAATCACAGAAAGCTCTTCTTTGGATTAATATGCCACTTCATTTCCTGACCCATGTAGGTGGCAAAAGCAAGAGATAACAACGTGGAACATTGACTTGTATTTCTGAGATGGATTATAAATTTATAGAGCTCCTCCTGAATTTATTATCTGTATAAAAATGCATCAAAAATGAGGATATTGTATCATCCTTCTTTCCTTCTTAGTTTTAGGGTTTTTAAAAAACATGATGGGGTAATTTACTACTATTTATAATTTTGCTAGTTATTTTTAACTTCGGTTTCTGTCAGCAAAACAGTTGAAAGCAATTAACTATTGATTATATGGCAAGGCAATGACAAATTTGTCAGCATTTCCCTAGCTAACCAATGCTGTTGGCTCATCAAAAATGTCCATGAACAACATTCCTATTTGAATTGCAAATGCACTTTTTAAAAATAATGCTGCAGAGGAGAGATAACATGGAAAATCATTTGATCCTCTGAGATGACTGTTTGGGAGACTTAAGAATTAAATTAGGTAATAACCATTAAAAAGAGGATGAGTCACACAAACGAAAGGATTTACCTTCCGTCTGCAGAAGCAAAGTAGCCTGCATTATGGCAACGTCTCATTAATACTCCCAAAATTTAAATTGTGTATGTGCTAAAAAACAACAACAACCTATGATCAGTCTGCAGAATAACTGAAAATAACTGTGAGGATATTCGTTCATTGCTCAAGAATAGAAAACTCCCGTTTAGAGAGCACTAAGAAGTTTTGTTATGGCCAGTACTTGATTTATATATTTATGCTCACTTGCAAAGGTGTGAGAGAGCCAGTGTGATGTAGTGGTTAGCGTTGGACTAGGAACTAGACTAGGAATCTGAGAGATGTGAATTCCTTTTTTTGTGAATTCACCTTGGGCAAGTTACACTGTCTCAGCCTCAGAGGAAGGCAACTGCAACCCCCTCTAAACAAATCTTACCAAGAAAACCCAACTGTTGGCTTGCCTTAGGGTCTCCATAAGTGGGAAATGACTTGAAGGCACACAATAGAACACAGAACGAAGGTGTGAGTGAGGAAGGAAAATACAGAATCACAGTATTGGATCCAGATGTAGTCATACTTACAGGAGGCCCACTAATGGGCTTCAGGTTATTTCTAACTTAAGTCCCATTTATTTCAGTGGTTCTACTCTTCATATATCTGTGTCTGGATCTCAGTAGTTAAGGATCTCTGCTTTGATTGGATATCATAAGTGTGGCAACCATCAGCACCTTTGTTTTGATTTATTTTGATTGGACAACCGCTTGTGTGAGGCTTGGGAGAAAATAAAAGGAGCCAAGATAGAGTCGGCAGGTTAGACTACCTTTGGCAACTTTGCAACATATGATGAGTGCTGCTCCTGATAGATCGATAAACTGCCCAAATATGCTGAAAGACAGGCTGAAAGACAGACCATACTGGTAAGAGAGAGAGAGATTCTTTACTCTCATCTAGGCTATACTGAAATACTGTAGATATATGTCCCATTATAAGTGTAATGGATGCCAATTAGGATGCTTATAGATGTAACTACCAACACTGTTTAGATTTAACAATGCTCAAGAAGTGTAACCCTTTAATGTTAATCATAATCATACCTTTAAGGGGTGATATGACAGCCCTGTTTAAGTATTTGAAGGGGTGTCACATTGAGGATGGAGCAAGCTTGTTTTCTGCTGCCCCAGAGACTAGAACACGGAACAATAGATACAAGCTCCAGGAACAGAGATTCCACCTCAACATTAGGGGGAACTTTTTGACAGTAAGAGCTGTTCAGCAGTGGAACACACTCCCTTGGAGCATGGTGGGGTCTCCTTCCTTGGAGGTCTTTAAACAGAGGCTGGATGGCCATCTGTCAGGGATGCTTTGATCGTGATTTCCTGCATGGCAGGGGGTTGGACTGGATGGCCCTTGTGGTCTCTTCCAACTCTACAGATCTATTATTCTATAATTCAAAAAGCAATCAGTGCAAAACATATATATATTCCAGAATCTTCCACAATGGTTCCTGTCTTTACAGTTCGTAAGAGCAAATCAAGTTTGAACTCTCTCTAGATGCCAAAACTAAAGTGAGGCTGTCTTCCCATACTTTGGACATATCATGAGAAGACATGACTCATTAGAAAAGACAATTATGCCTAGTAAAGTAGGGAAAAAAGAAGACCACATTATAAGTGGATGGACTCAATCAAGGAAACCACAGTCCTGAGCTTGCAATACCTGAGCAGAGCTGTTGATAAAAGGCTGTCTTGGAAGTCTCTCATTGGTAGAGCTGTCAGAAGTCAAAGTTGACTTGATAAATGAACAACATCACAATTTTATGAGGGAAAACTTCAGATGTGATTCATCAAGGTGAATTCCTCTTACCTGCCCCTCCATCTTTACCAGATCTATCTATCTAAAATATATCTTTTTAATTAACAAGATGTAGGCAAGGATTTAATTTTTTGATCCCAAGATGCCTTGTGAAATTTTGGGAGGTTTTCCCTGCTTTGTTGGCTGTGCATCTCTGAATCGCAGTAGTGTTCTGAAGGTGAACTGTACCCTTACATAACTACTGTGAATAATTTAGTTTGGTAGGAGAAAGCTTATAGCTGGTTGCTCTTTGATGCCTACAGAACTCTACTGAAGCATTCATTCACAAATTGATTCAAAAGCTGTTGAATGTCTGTGTATGTGGCCATGGTGTGTGTGGGGGGACCATTTACTCTTTAAATCTGATCCTGTTGCACCCATTTTGGCTTACAAATATTGATACCCTTGTAGATGCCAGCAACAGGTGATGCCATTGTGTTAAATATGCAGACTTGAAAGCCTCACATTGAACGAGTGATGAATTCACACACAACTCTCCATCATACAATATCATGTCACTCAATGGATTGTTACCCAATAATGTGTGAACAAACTGCATGGGAACACCCCGCCCCTGCCCCATTGAATCTATTTATTGATACAATATTTTTGTCCTTACTCCTCAGCTATCATTACTTTCTGGAAAGAAATTATAACAAATATTCAAAATATAACAGGCTATAATTTACCATAACACTCTACATGCTGGTTTGGTTTGTTGGAAAATATAGCCTTAAAGCAGTGCTTCTTAACCATTTGGGGGTCAAGAATCCCTTTGAGAATCTGATTGTGTCAAGAATCACTGGTGTGTAGATACAGGGTGGCAACATGGGGGGAATTACTACAAAAGGAACCTTTGCGGCTATAGAATGAAATGGAGTTGCCACCTCCGTGTCATCATCATCATTTCAAATTGGCTTAAGAGCAGGCTATGGAGTTGAGACTGCTATGATCACCTTAGTGGATGACCTCTGTCTTAACACTGATGGGGGAGTGTGTCCCTATTGGTGTTTTTAGACCTCTCAGTGGCTTTTGATACCATCAACCATGGGATCCTTCTGGAATGCCTGGGGGGGGGTTTGAAATCAGAGGCACTGTGTTGCAGTGGTTCCAGTCCTATCTCTCAGGCAGGTTCTAGACAGTGGTGTTTGGGATAGCTGCTTCTCAAAAAAGGAGCTGTTATATGGCATACCATAAGTTGCCATTCTATTCCCAATGCTTTTTACCATCTTCATGAAACCTCTGGGAGAGATCATTTGAAGGCATGGGACAGGATGCTATCAGTATGCTAATGACACCCAAATATATTTCTCCATGCCTTCAAAAACAGCCTCAGCTAAGGATAGTGTGTCTCCTCTGAATGAATATTTGGAGGAGATAATGGGCTGGTTGAAGAAAAACAAATTGAAACAGAATCCAAGCAAGACAGAGGTGCTTACTATTAAGGGTCCAAATCTGGGGATGGAGGTGTGTCAACCAGTTCTGGATGGGGTTATACTCCCCCTGAAAGACTGTGTTCGCAGCTTGGGAGCGCTCCTGAATCTATCTCTCTGCGTGTCTACACTCAGATAGATGCAATGGTCAGGAGTGCTTTTTATCAGCTTCGGCTGATACGCCAGCTGTCCTCCATCCTAGTACTGGAAGACCTAAAGTAGCGCATCTGCTCTCAACCTCAAGGTTTTTAAAATTTATTTATATTAGGTATTTATACCCTGCTCTTCAGCCACAAAGGCTCTCAGAGCGGGTTACAAATTGTTAAGCAATAGCATCTACATGTCTACACTGCTTTTGTAGTATGCTAGGCACTCTCCAAGCAGTTTCCAATGTGTTTTAGCTAATTGCCCCCACAAGCTGGGTACTCAGAAGGTTGGACTTCTGCAATGTGCTGTACATTGGGCTACCTCTGTATGAAGTTCGGAAACTCCAGTTAGTTCAAAACAGTCAGATTTGGTTACAGGTACACCCAGGAGTGAGCACATTACACCAATATTAAAATCACTTCGCCGGCTGCCAATTAGTTTCTGGGCAAAGTACAAAGTGTTGGTTACTACCTTTAAAGCCCTACATGGTTTGAGTCCAGGTTACCTTCAGGATCACCTACTCCCATACAATCCATCCCGTACACTCAGATCCTCTGAAGGACATTTACTTCAATCAGCCAGGACTAGACTGGTAACTGTCATCCAGAGGACCTTTTCATCGGCTACTGCCTAGTCTGTGGAATGACCTGCCAGAAGAGATTCGACAGCTAAACACGCTGTCTGAATTTAAAACAGTGCTGAAGACCTATCTGTTCCAGCTGGCCTACCCAACTGATTTTAATCCATGAGTTTTAAATTGGTATTTTAAATTTATGGCTGATTTTAATCTTATGTGTTTTAACCTATGTATTTAAATGATTTTATGTTTTAGTTATATATTGTATTTTAATTCACGTTGTACCCTGCCTCAGACCTTGGGGAGAGGTGGGTAAGAAATTTAATGTTGTTGTTGTTATTTATCAGTAGTTACCTGACAGACAGAAGATTGAAAGATTTAGTGTTCTCCTTTGTTGTATTTCCATAAAGGTGAAAGGTTGTAGTTGGAAAAGACACAGGATTTTATGTTGTGGGAAAATTGGACAATTAAGTCAGATTGAAGATAGGTTGAGCATAGGCAAAGGATGAAAACTGCTCCTTCTTTCCCTGATGTGCAATGTTTCCCTTTCAATCTCTTTCAGACCACATACATACAACCCTGTGAGTCCACTTTAACTAGCATGGTCGCATGCTATGGAATCTTGAGATCTGTGTTTGGTGAGGTACTATGACTCTCTGTCTGAGAATTCTAAATATATCACAAAACTACATATCCTAGGATTCCACAGGATGGGGCCATGGCAGTTCAATTGGTAGCGTGTAATGTGGAAGAGACCTTAGCTCTATACTCCTAGGAAACTCTCTGTCAAAACCCAGTGTTCATTCTGGGAGCAAGGAGTTTCAACCAGTTCCCTGTACCTGCATTTTCCTCTGGCTAGTTGACTAAACCATGTGCTCTTCCCTTTGCCATGGTATTCTTCTTGGGAAGCAGGAGGGGTAGCCTCTAACAGTGGTTCTCCATGGTCTTGCCAATGGCAAAGGACTAAGTGTGCTGGGAAAGCAAATCTGTAGGAAAGACTAGGCTTCATAACTGGGAAATACTACAGTTGTCCCTTCACATTCACTGGGGTTTGGTTCCAGGACCCCCTGTGAATACCCAAATCTGTGAGTACTCAAGTCCCTTTATATGCAATGGCATAGCAAAATGGTGTCTCTTATATAAGATGGCAAAATCAAGGTTTGCTTTTTGGATTATTATTTTTTAAAGAATATTTTCAAGCCATTAATACTTAAATCTGTGAATGCCAAATCTGTGAATGTGAAGGGACAACTGTATTCACTAGATGGTAACGACGTTATTACTTGGCCTGGCCAATAAGAAGATGCAGTGCTGACACTACCATTAACCAGAGTGAGGCAGTTGCCTCTAGTAGCAGATGCTGTGAGTGGGTGACAGGAAGGCTGCAGGAAGTTGCTGGAGGACTGCCCTGTGTCCCCCCACAAAAACTACCCTACTGTCCTCAGGTGAGGTGGAAGACATTGCCCTATCATCACTCTTGAAGTAAGATTCAATTACCAGTCAGAAAAATCTCCATAAACTTGGAATGAAATGGAGGAAGCACCATCTTGTCCATTGTTTTAGGGACAAAAAAGAAGCTACATTTAGCAAGTTTTTAAAAGACAAATTCCTTCAAGTGACAGAAGGTACTATTTTCCTCACCTATGTATCTTGTGTAGTGTACTTGGTTTTGTGATTGGTCATTGGAAGTATGACTTAATTTTTAATCCTGATTACAGTATATTTGAGGAAACCCTACTGTGGGGCAGGAATACAATTTAGTTACAGGGGATATGTATTCCTCTTAATATCTAGTTTTACATCACCATCCACGCCAATAGATTCATTAAGGGTTTGTTTTCAAGCAAAATAAGCTTCCCTCCTCATCTGTTGTTATGTGGAAAATGGGGATGGAAATACAGATACTGGGCATCCCTTCTCTGTAGAAATGTGTGTGAACTCCACCCCC
Source organism: Gambelia wislizenii (assembly GCA_030847615.1). Lineage (NCBI taxonomy): Eukaryota > Metazoa > Chordata > Lepidosauria > Squamata > Crotaphytidae > Gambelia > Gambelia wislizenii. The sequence continues at coordinate 51,540,521 of JAUMIR010000001.1, read as the reverse complement.
CATTTTATTGTAGAGAGTTGCATTTCAGGTATGCCTAAGAGTGCCCTGCTGTTTGATTCCATAAAACATGAGTCAATTTTGTGAGTATTTGGTTCAGCACTAGAAGGATTGCCACAGACCTTGTTTTACAATAACTATCTGCCAACTTTGCTAATGAAGGCTGTTCCATAATCCAGAACAGATTTCATGCCTCCCAATCAAGATTTTGCACCTCTTTCATTCTAGAAAAAGTCATTGGCTATTAAACATCTTTGGAGTAACCAAAAGAATAAATCTTAAAATGATTTATCAGTCAGCACGCATCAATAAATGAACAGAGTTTCAATCTGGCATAATTCTTTTTTTGAAAGAAAAACAGGTCTCCCTCCCTCTCTCTCTCTCTTTCTGTGCTGCAAGAGGAAAAATATGTACATGACCTTTGTTTGCTTAAGGAAAATGTCAGAAAGGTCAAATGTGCATATAGTTCTGTGTAATTATATATGCTTTTTGGAAGTGGTGACTCCTGGTCTCCATTAACAGAGGAACTCTGACCTCATTGCTTCCTATGGCTGGTGAACAGAGGCAGGAAAACATGGGGAAAAGATCACCATGGTAATTCTCCTGAACTGATTGCATCATTTCACCCAAATGTGAAAAGGATTCTGGAATAGTTGGTATCTTGGGTATTTTAAGGGTAGGACAGTTTGTTCTGTTGTTGGCCTCTGATGACTCCATTTGTTGTTGTTAACTGCCTTTGAGTAAACTTCAACTCATGGCCACCCTATGAATCACACACCTCCAAGACATCCTATCCTCAACAGCTCTTCTAAGGTCCTACAGACTCAGGTCTGTGGCCTCCTTTATTGAAAGTATCCAACTGGTGTGCGGCATTCCTCTCTTTCCACTGCCCTACACCTTTCCTAGCATTATTGTCTTCTCTTGTGAGTCATGCCTTCTCATGATGTGGCTGAACTACGACAACTGTAATTTAGTCATCTTGGCTTCCAGAAAGAGGTCAGGCTTAATTTGTTCTAGGACCCATTTATTTGTCTTTTTGGCCATCCGTGGTATCTTCGGCACTTTTTCCAGCATCACATGTCAAATGAGTTGATTTTCTTTCTGTCAGCTTTGGAGATTATCAGACACTTGAAAAAAGCCCCAAAGGAGCTCACGAGAACGATGTCACTGTATCGTTAATGGTCCCAGTTCCACACGTGTTGTCCTCCTAGTGTGCTTGCTCTGTCCTCCCTCCATGTTGATGCAACAAAAAAGGTGTCACTTTTTATTATGCTAATGAAAAGCAGTGCCTTTTTTGTCACATCAGCACAGAAGGAGGACGGAGCAAGTACGCCAGGAGGATGACATTGTGTGAAACCAGCACCAGTTTTTAGTACAGTGACGTCATTCTTGTGAGTTCCTTTGGGGCTTTTTCAAGCATCTGATAATCTCCTTTCTTCACTGTCCAGATCTCACATCTATATGTGGTGATGAAAAATACAATGGTTTATGTGATCCTAACTTTAGTGTTCAGTTTTATATCTTTGCATTTAGAATCTTTAGTTCTTTCATTGCTGCCTTTCCCAGTCCTAGTCTTCTTGTGATTTCTTGACTACAATTTCCCTTCTGATCAATGATTGATCCAAGGTATGGTAAATTTTGAACTATTTCAATTTCTTCGTTGTCTAGATTGAATTTTAATCCCCCATAGTGATTATTTTTGTTTTCTTGATTTTCAACAGTAGGTCTGCCTTAGCCCTTTCTTCTTTGATTTTCATTAATAATTGTTCCAAGTCTTTGTTGTTTTCTACTAATAGTATGGTGTCATCTGCATATCTTAGATTGTTGATGTTCCTTCCTTTGATTGTCACTCCTCCTTTCTCTGAGTCTACCTGTTCTGCATATGATAGTTTCTTCATAAAGTTGAACAAATAGGGTGATAGAATGCAACCCTGTCTGACCGCCTTTCTGATTGGAAATAATTTGTTTCTCTGTATTCTGTTCTAATGGTAGACTTCTCTCCTGAGTATAGGTTATGCACCAGGACAATCAAATTCTTTAAGACCAATCTATAGTTTTTCATGATCTATGCAGTCAAGGACTTTGTTGTAGTCTATAAAGCACATGCTGATTTTCTTCTGGAATTCCCTTGTGTTCTCCATTATCCAACATACGTCTGCAATGTGATCCCTAATGCTTCTTTCTTTCCTGAACCCAGCTTGCACCTCTAGAATTTCTAGCTACATATATGGTGGGAGTCTTTGCTGCAGAATTTTGAGCATGACTTTGCTTGCATGGGAAATTAATGTAATGGTCCTGCGGATACTGCAAACTTTTGTGTCTGCCTTTTTGGGGATGGGAATGTATATTGATTGTTCCCAATCTGTGGGCCATTGTTTTGTTTTCCATATTTGTTGGCAGGTTTTAGTTAAACTTAAAGTTGATTCTGTCTCTGTAGACTGTAGCAGTTCTATTGATATGCCATTTGTTCCTGGTGATTATTCCTCCCAATTGCATTGAGTGCAGTTTTCACTTCAGTTTCCAAAATTTGGGGTTCATCTTTTTATGATTCTTCTTTCCGTGTGTCATTCATCCTTTCATCTCTTTTATATAGCTCTTCTCTGTATTGCTTCCATCATATTTTTATTTCATCACTGTTGTGTATTATGTTCCTCTGCTGATTGTAGAGCATCCCCATCCTTGATTTAAATTTCCTGTTGATTTCACAGATCTTGTGGAAGAGGTCTCTTCTTCTTCTTCTTTTTGTAGTCAGCTTCTATTTCTCTGCAAACCATGTTAGAAAGGTCACAAGGTCAGGGTGATTATTGTTTCCTCCTACTAAAGTAAAGCCATTGTAAATGATCAGGTGAGTCCTTGATTGCAATGAGCTACTTGTGTTTACATCGTTAAATTAACTCAGTTTAGTTTCCTTTGAAATTGTTTTAAAAATTTTGTTAGCCACTTTGGATCCCATTGTTAGGGGAAAGACAGAATGATGATGATGATGATGATGATGATAATTTTTTCATTGGTTGTTGTGAGTGGATGTGGAAGAAACCTGAGCCCTAATGAGAGACAGAGGAGGACAGATGGGGGGAAGGACAGAGGGAGGGAGGGAGAGCGAATGTTTATATAGAACATTCTGGGCTTATCTAGATGAGAAGGCATAATGCAGGTTGATGTGCATGACTGCAAATTCGCAGCAGTGATCACCTGTCTCCATGGTCTTTTGGCAAAATCTATTGCATGTGAAGCTACCTGTGTTTGAAGTGCACACACAGCCATGCCTGTCAATCAAGATGGTGGCCAAGAGTACAACATGTTATTATTTTCCACACATGTTGTAGCTGCTGCACAGTATTTTTTTTTATAGTTGTAAATCAAAGGTATGCAAGTATGACCTTCTGCTTATAAAAAGCTCTTTGGTCACCTCAGTGCAGCAAAAAAGCACACACACAATAATGCAAAAATTGAAAATGGAGCTTCCAGCTGTTTCCTTGCTGGCAAGCCTGTCCCCTGTGCACATCTGACCAATCTCTCGTTGCTTCCGCCCGTGCCAAGAATGTGCAGCATCCTGAATTGGATGTTCAGGCATGCGATAATGTGTAAGTCTGCACAATATTCAAAAAACCTCAGGGAAATCCACAAAGGCCTTTCCCACACAGTAGATGGAGTTTTGGGCCCCTCTCCTTCTGACTACCGCAAATCTCATTTATAGCATGTTGGTCCAAAAGGTATTCTCCTCAAATTCTATGAGGAGTATTTTCATCATGTACCCCTTCATTTATATAATGTGTTTCATGTAGTCATGAGCTAATTGTCTGATTACTTTGAATAGATTTCAGTGAGATACCCATGTTAGTCTGTTTTAGCATAAATAGATGGGGGGGAAAACAGTAACAACTTGGAGAATAACTAGAAAAAAGACATTTCTAGCATAAGCTTTTCTGGTCTACAATCCACTTCATTAGGTTTCCCACTGTAGAGGGTTTTCTTGGACAGAGCTACATGGGGTGACATTATTTTAAAAACTTCACAAAAATCTGAGAAGGCTTTTCCCCACACAGTATATGCAGTTTTTGACCACCCTCCTTCCAAATACTTCAAATCTTATTAGGATCTCGTTGGGACAAAAGGTATTTTCTGCAAATTCTATGAGGAGTATTTTCATCATCTAGACAACTAGTTTCAGTAGTTGTAGTCTACTTGTTCAAGTACAGATTAGGTTAGGCTTCGAGTGTTTATTGGCGGGGAAGGAGATCTTTTAGGAAATATAGAAGAGAACAACGTGAATGAAAAGGTGTTTGGGTCTTATTAACCTGGTGCTTTGGGCTATGTTTCCTTTCAGTTTTGCTAGATTTTATGGCCTTCCAAGGCCATCTTTATCCAAAGCCTCAAGATAACAACCAGCCACTGGAACTCATGAGTCTGGGTTGGCCTCCTCTCCTCTTTCTTTCCACTGATAGACAAAGAAACTCTTGTTTACCAAAGCCTTTGTTAAGTGGCTATTGCAGAAGGTCTTTAATTATAGATTTTCCTTGGGTTTTTTTCCGGGCTGTGAGGCCATGTTCTGGAAGAGTTTCTTTCTGACGTTTTGCCTGCATCTGTGGCTGGCATCTTCAGAGAATGGTTGGGTCGGTGTGTGTGTGGAGTTTATATGCTGTGAACCCTTGTTGGGGAATATATGTAAATATGTGTAATTGAATGGTTAGTTTCTGGGTATAGAAATGCAAGGCTCGTTAGTGTCTGTTTGGCTGATGGTTGGTTGCCGGACCGTTATCTGCTGGGAATCCCCCTGTCCCTGGGTGGAATTCCTTTGTAAGTGTTGAGTTTTGATTCTATTGTATTTCAAAACTGGGAGCCAGATTTTGTTTACTTTTAAGGGGAATTTTAAGCAGGACGGGGATTTCCAGCAGATAATGGCCCATCAACCAACCATCAGCCAAACAGACACTAATGAGCCTTGCACTTCTATACCCAGAAACTAACCATTCAATCACACAAATTTACATATACTCCCCAACAGGGGTTCACAGCATATAAACTCCACACACACACCTACCCAACCATTCTCTGAGGATGCCAGCCACAGCTGCAGGCGAAATGTCAGAAATAAACTGTTCCAGAACACAGCCTCACAGTCTGGGAAAAACTCAAGGAAAATCTATGGATGCTGGCCATGAAAGCCTTCGACTCCACGGTCTTTTAACTGTTCTGTTTTTTTTTTTTTAAATCATCACTATGTTTTATCTAAAGAGTCAGCCTGGTGTACTGGTATGGGTGTTGGACTATGACTCTAGACCCCAGTGTTCAAATCCCCACTAAGCTGTGGAAACCCACTGGTTACCCCCACTCAGTCATACTCTCTCAGCCTTAGAGGAAGGCAAAGGCAAATCCCCTCTGAACAAATCTTGCCAACAAAATCCCATAGAGGTTCATCTTAGTGTCACCTTAAGTCAGAAATTACTTAATTACTTAAATTACTTACAACAACAGTAACAGCAAAACAACATCTGCTTTTTAAATTGTGAATTAATGTTTTTAATGCATCTGTTTATTTAATTGTTTTTAAACTTTGCATTACAATTTGTTTCAAATGCATTCTGTTTTAACTTATATTGTAAGACATTGGGTTCTATATTGGGAGAAAGGAAGGATCTGACTAAAATAAATAAATAAATAATAAGATAAATAAACTCCACCGAAAAAAGGAGGTGCATTCAAAGGCTATGATGACAAAGTATTCATAGGTGGCTTATATCTTATCCTCTTTTCCTTTTCCTGATCTTCCATTTGCTCCATTTGAGAGAAGAAAAGCGTGAGGAGCTGGATGGTGTGGCTCTCATGTGCTATGCCCATGGCTCCAGGAACCATATGTATTCTCTTTTGCTGCCAGCCAGCTGTATCTTTATTTTTGGCAGCCTGTTAATAAGTAAAAGAACATTGGAAATTCAGGGCACACAGAACAGCAGCTGTTTCCACTTCTACTCTGCTAAGTACAGTCAAAGTTTGGAAAAGTTACTTTCTTGACTACTAAAATGCTGTTTTTCTTTGATAGAAAATGACATTTTCTGTGGGGGAAAACATGTGTGAATTTGATGTAGAATATGAGCCAAACTGTGAATAGTCTTTGAAAACTGTAATTTTCATAGACTTTCTTGTAGCAGGAAAAACATTGCTAAAATCACTGCTTCCTTTGAGAATGAAATTAGTATAGAATTATGCCTTTAATTCATCTCCACTTTTGTTCAGTGGCCCTTTTGCTGGATGAGAATAAAAATAAATCTATGTTCTGCCCTCCGGATCTGACCAAAACAATAAATCAGAGCTTGCGGGGGGGGGGGGAATCAATTTTCTAGACTACAACACCCAGAATTCCACAAGGATTCTGGAAGTTACGATCCAAAACCAGTAACATCTCCCAGTTTCACTATAAAAAGGGTCAACTTTTGTACTCTTTTTCACTGGCATAAACTTGAGACAGTTGCAATGGTTTCCTTCCTTGCTCCATCTATTTTAGGAAAGCAAACAGGTATTAAACTCATCAAGGGAAACACTCCTGAGCCCTTAAGAGACCATAACTGAGCAAGTAAGCAAATGTTAGCACAAAGTCTGCCCCCTGTAAAAAATATTTTGCTCAAGCTCCGCTTGGATGCTTAAGCTTGTTATCGGGTTTAAACAGGCAAATGGACAGCTTGGCTGCTGCTCAGCAATTTCACATTCTTACCTACTGGGACAGATTTCACAAATGTTGCATAAGGATGGAGAAGTGCCATCTTCTAGCAGCAGAAATATAAGAAGAAACAGGTTTTGACAATGGCCAAGGCCCTTACAACAGAACAAATATGGTTGGTTACGAGGAATAGATTTAATCATGCCATCTTACATATCCTTCTTTTGTTAAGACTTCACTTTACAGTCACCCCTCCACATTTGTGGCTTAAACATTTGTGGATTTGATTATTCATAGATTACTAAATGCAACAGCTGCAGAGCTGTTTGGGCTGGAAGTCAACCTTAAGAAAACAGAAGTTCTTTACCAGCCTGCACCACAGGACGAACACCATCATCCACACATTGCCATCGGCAAATCTGTGCTTAAGTCCATTCAGCAGTTCACCTACCTGGGAAGCATCATCTCCTCAGATGCCAAGACTGACAAAGAGATCGATCACAGATTAGCAAAGGCATATAGCACATTTGGAAGACTTTACAAAAGAGTCTGGAGTAATAAACACCTGAGGTGAAACACAACAATCAGTGTGTATAGAGCCATTGTACTGTCTATTCTCCTTTATGGGTCTTAAACATGGGTCACCTATCGTCAACACTTACAACTCCTTGAATCCTTTCATCAGCACTGTATACGCACAATCCTAAATATACACTGGACTGACTATGTGACGAATGTTGCTGTCCTTGAGCAAGCAGGGATCACCAGCTTTGAAGCCATGATATTGAGAACACAGCTGCGCTGGGCAGGGCACACTTCTAGGATGCAGGACCATCGCCTCCCAAAAATAGTACTCTACAGTGAATTCGCCATGGGTTAGCGTAACAGGGGCGCTCCAAAAAAGCGATACAAGGACTTCCTGAAACAACATCTCAGGCTCGGCCAAATTGATCACCAACAATGGTCCGCCCTGGCCTCACATAGGGAGGCATAGAGATGCACTATCCACAATGCTGCAGTCTTATTTGAGAACTCACGCCAAACAAGTCTTGAAGAGAAACGACAACGCAGAAAGAATCACAACCTGAAAACATCACCCAAGGAGACCTTCTGCTGTGCTTTCTACAACAGGACCTGTTTATCTTGGACTGGCCTTTTTAGTCGTCAGCACACTTGCAGAAAGTGCGGGATGAGTCCTTCCTGAATCTTCGTTTGTGAAGAAAAGCCAGAGAGAGAGAGACAGAGAGAGAAAGAGAGAGATTACTAAACATGTTCTCTCTAGGCAATTTCTAGATCCTCCAGCGTGATTCTATGGTATGCCTTTGCCAGAATTTGACCATAGAGTCATGCTGGAGGATCTAGGGATTCCTACAAAGAGCACTTCTTTAGGCATTTGTAGGTCCTCTAGCATAGCTGACCATAGAATTGCACTGGAGGACTTACAAATGCTTAGAGAATTGTTCTCTCAGGTAAAAAAAAAGGGGGGGTATATTAAAGGTTTTTCTACTTTCATGGGAGTCCTCCACCCCTATGTGTAAATATCATGTGATTATAGTGCGTTTAGATTAAGAGGAAAAATGTATTAGTGCTAGGATAGATAGTTTTATTTTTGTATTAGTAAGAAAAGAGGAAAACAATTATTATTTTTGTGTTATTGTTACGGCCTTTTGCGGTCTGGTGTATTTTTCAGTAGAATGGTCTTATTTTAATAAAAAATTCCTAATCCCCCCCAACATTCCTAATCCCCACAAAAGTTGAGGGCCAACTGTAATTACCAAACATTCAACAAAATAGTAAGACAAGAGGCAACCATTTATGCATTATGAAGTCCCAATTAATACTGCTCCACCCCACTTTTTCGGGTGCTTTAAAATGTCCCAGTTTCTGTCTTCTCCTTCCACTTTTTATCCTCAGCTTACTTAAATTGCTGCAAACTGAATTCAAAGTATAAAAGTACTTTCCACTCCATTAATGGGGAGGGGAGGAGGGGATGGAATCTTGTCCTTCCTAATAGGCTCAGGCAAAAGTGCTGCAGTCTCTCATAGCTTGAGTGATCTTCCTCATTAATAACATCTGGCATCTTGACCACACTCTGATGTTGCTTGGCCAAATGCGTCCCAGTTTCCATCTGTGAAATGTTGGAGGATATGCAACTAAGCAAGGGGGGGGGGAAGGAATCCTACTCTTTAACATCAGCTTGATCTGCAGAAACCATCTTTTGAACATACCAGTATTAACATTTCCTGATGTCTGTAGATTCAGCTGCTGTTAAACACACAGTACAACCCCCGTATCCACTGATTCAGTAGCCACTGATTCAATTATCCAAGGGACACAAAACAGCAAACCTACCATAGAGTCTTCCTAGAAAATGTGTTCTCTCTAGCCATTTTCTAGGTCCTCCAAGGCAAATGTATGGTATTTTAAACCAGAGGTCCCATTATTTTCAATGGTGTTCACTATTATCCACGGTTTTCAGTATCCATGGGGGTCTCCAGAACCAATCTCCAGCAGATGCAGTTTTCAGTATCCATGGGGGTCCTACTGTACAGCTAACCACAGGAGCCAGGTGAAAGGTTGTAATTTCTAATGGATGTTTCAGAAGAGATGAACCAATGTAGCCTTCTAAATGTGTGTGGCCATGGGCTCTTCTATGCTGGTACCATGATCTGGGGCCAGTCTGGAACGTTATGCTCTAGAACTGCCCCAAATCAATGTGATGCTGGCTGCACGTACTGCTGTGGATCTGTTCTGGATCCATGGCATAGCCCAGCTGTGCTGACAGGCTGACAGTGCATCATCCCTACTGGCCCATCCCCTCGGTGCCACTGCTGCCACTGCTTCACCCACCAGCCAAGCAGCTCTCTGCAGAGCCTGGCCATCACCATTGCTGCTGGTGAGATCAGAAAGGAGTGTCATCCCATGTGATCAACAAGGAGGTGGTTGCTCTATCCCTTCCTCATTGGTTGCATGGGTACCTGTTTCTGCCCTCAGCACTGAGAGGTGCAGGGCAGGGGATGGATTCTCATTGGAGCTGCCGCCGCTACTTCCTCATTGTCCAAGCAGCTCCATGTAAAGTCTGCCTGGTACCAGCTTCAGCTGAGAGCAGAAATGGTGTGATCAACAAGGACGGGGTAGAGCAACCCTCTCCTTGCTAATCATATGTCCGGGTGCCCATTTCTTTCCTCAGCAGGAGTGGCAATGCACTGGGCAGGCTACGAGGGTGAGATCACTGACTATGACATCTCTAGGAGGCATCCAGTTATGCAATCAAGGAAGTGGAGGAAGATTGCCTGGCGATCACCCCCTTTCCTTGACTTCATGGCTAGACACCTTCTGGAGATGTCACTGCCAGCAACTTCATCAGTGGGGCTCTGTCAGCGGGGCGGGGAGGCAGATGGTGGCGGCAACAGTGGCTGGGCTGGGTTAGGGAGTTGGTGGCAGGCAGCACTTAGTTATTTATTACCCACCTCTCTCCTCAGAATCAGGGCAGGGTACATCACACAGTACAATGCAATTTTTAATGCAATACATTTCAGAGTACAGTACATTCAGTACAGACAATTGTACAGTGTGAGTGCCAGTAGATGGCACTGCTGGCATACAACCAATGCTGCAAGAGTGACACTGCAGCATGCATTGTACACTAATAACGGCTGCTGCGTTTTTGGAAATGAATTAACAGCTTCCACAGCATATCACCCCAGCTCTCTCTTTTTATTATTATGCTGCTACTCATTTTACCGACTTACAGAAGGCTGAGTTGACCTGGGGGCCCCTGGAATTGAACTTATGAACTCAAGATCTACATGAGTTTTGGCTACAGTATTAGCAGCATTAGCCTACTGCACCACCAGGGCCCCTACATGCAGCAACAGCCAGCAAAACACCATGTTTTCTGGAGAACTCAGGAGTAAAAGGTGACTTACTTTACTCAGTTTAAGGGTGGTTTAGTTCAGGTTTGGTGCTGAACTGGCTGTATGTCATGTGGGCAGTTTGCACCAGAATCAGGGATTTGTCCCTGCATTGTCTGGGCAGATTGCCAAGGGGATGGGATGAAGATGTTTTATTCTGCCAGTGTAGACAAGCCCATGTCTGACTTTGGCTACTGATGTGGGATTGTCACAGATCCAAGGCAGAACCTGAAAAGGGAAGCAGACAAGCACTGACTGCATAGCTTGCACAGGTTTTCTGTTTGGATAACTCTCTTAAAGTTTTAACTGTTATCCTAAGTGCATCTCTTTGGTGTTTGGGGGAATTATAGCTCAAAAGGAGGCCTGTGAAAAGAGGGTAACTTTGAGGATCTTTTCACCTATTAACTGTAGAGAGCACTCCACTTGAAATTAAACAAAGTATTTTATTCAAATTAACACAAGAGATAAACAATTGTACAAGTGCATACACTCTTAAAAACCATACAAGGCTATTGAAGAGAAAGGCTGAAGGGTTGAACAGAGAGAAGCCAGTGGTGGAATTGCAGTAGAGGGACAGACAGCTCTGAGGGTGGCACACAGAGAGAAAATGGCTGGTCCGATCTGTGGCACATGTGGTTGGGGTAGAAGGGTGATATTTATTATCTATTTCATACCCTGGAGAGGTACACTAGTTATGACAACTCCGGAATGGTTTTCTCACAGATCAGTCAAAAGGGTCCGCAATGAGCTGATTGTCTTAAGTTTCGGAGTGATAAAACATTGATGGGATTTGCAACAATCTCTTAATGTTTGGATAGATAGGGTGTATGGGAAAGATTTCTGTAAGGTATGGGTGACGAACGGTCCCTGATTGCATGTTTGAAAGGATTGGCATAGACTCTTTAATGATTGAGCTTTCCACATTATCCTATCTGGGATTTCCCACCATTATGATTCTGGACACATCTCAGGTCATCGTGACCTCAACTGTCCTCTGGTCAACCTGATGCTGAATGTCCCTGGTCACTGTGCCCCATATGTACAGTTATGAGACGTTGTGGGAGGGGTGGTAAGGGATGCTAACAAAACTAAAACGCTGAGTGGGTTATTACCATCACTGACATGACAGCCACCAGCTTCTCCTGCCAATCAGATTAAGAGAAAAAGCCTAGAAAAAGTCCCATTTCTTATACACTGAAATATCCAGCAACCTCTAGAATATCCAGGCCTTTAATGGGGGGGTGGGGGAAGAGAATGGAGGTTCAAACACCCCCCTCAGTCCCTCTGGTCTTCTCTTCCACAGCAGGTTGGTCATTAACGTCACTGAACTGTGTTTCCCTGCCTGAGGAATTATTGATTTTCTGGTCAAGGTTATGGAGCTGATTTTGTCAACTGCACTTCATTTATGGATAAATACTTCAGCTCACCTCCTTTTAATTTAACCAAGTTGGCCACCAGCTTAATACCCAGGCTAGCCCAACCTATTTTATTTTATTTTATTTTATTTTACGGTTTGAGGCATGAGTGCATCCAGAAGTATTTGTGAGAGGAAGTGTACAGTTCCTGCCACGAACTCTATTCTAGCTTGAAGATTCCAGAGGATGGAACCATGGCAGTTAAAGTGGATAGATATTACCAAAGCAGAATACAATGGTACTACTATTTTTCTTGATCTGGACACTATTTCTTTTGATATAGCAAAAGTCCTCAGGTATTAAAAAGGGCTCTTGACTGAAACTCTAGAAAATGGATACCAAGTACAGTTGTCCCTCCATATCCACAGGTTTGGTATCCACGGATTTAAGTATTTACAGCTTGAAAATATTCCTAAAAAAATAACAATACAAAAAGCAAACCTTGATTTTGCCATCTTATACAAGGGACACCATTTTGCTATGCCATTACAAATAATGGGACTTGAGTATTCATGGATTTTGGTATCCACAGGGGGTCCTAGATCCAAACCCCAGTGAATATGAAGGGACAACTGTAGCTGTAAAGTGGAGCTAGAAGAATTAAAGATCTGACTCAATAAAAAGCAGTTTCCTATGTACTAATATGTATATGGTATGTGTCTTAGGCACCATGCGATTTGTAGTTTTGCATATTCACTGAAGGAACACATCAGAGAACATTCTCCCTCCCCATAGAAGCCTTCATGATCAAGTGTCTGCAAGGCATTCTCCATGCCCCATTTGTGCCATTGCTAATCAACAGGGAAACACCCAATGGCACTCTTGTGCCACAGAAAGTGAGACTTTCCCCTTTTGATTTTAAGGGTTAACCTTAGGCATATTGGCATTGTGGATGTTTTGTGAATGAATTAAATACCAATTTCTTTTGAAAAAAAAGTATATTATTGTAACACTGTGATGTACAGCTCAGATGATGAACAATACTTTACTTCTGGAAAGCAAATTTTGTTTTGCTGTTGTTTCTTAGTTACGCTAGTGAGCTGGCCAGTAAATTGCCAAGAGAAGCATTTCTGTTGGAAAACGCTGACTCACAGGCATCTCAACCTCAGCTGTAAATGCCTTTCAAACAGAGCAGATCTGGAAGATATCAGAAGACATTTTTCTGAGAAATTTTTTGAGATTTTCTTTCTTTTTCTTGCCCTAAAAATAAAGAAGAATATTGTTGGATTCCCTACAAATATTCTCTGCCATTTTTGTGTGTGGTGGCTCCCACTCCTCAATGCCTCAGAATCATTGCTGGGTCAGAACTATTCGAGGCCCTGAGACTTTGGGGCCAAAACCTGAAATGGAGGAATGACATCTTGTGATGTCACAGAGAGTGGGCCCTGGTGATGGTATAGGGGCAGCCCCTGGCGATGCCATTCAGCAGGATACATTAAACATTATCTGCAGTATGTGACATATGTCATTCAAATAAAAGCACCAGGTCTAAAATATGAGGAAAACACACACACACACACACTTTTTGAGGCAGTGTTCTTCCCCTCAGATTCCTCCCCCTTGTCCTGAGGCCCAGAGAAGAGGGTCCAGGCTCTGAGATCTGGGAATCCTACTCAGAATGATAATCATTCTGGGACACTGTGGAGAAAACATAAATAGAGTATAATGTCTAGATCAAGGGGAGTAATAATGCAACTCTATTCTGCTTTGGTCAGACCTCAACTGGAATACTGTGTTCAGTTCTGGGCATCACAGTTCAAAAAGGACATTGACAAGCTGGAGTGTCATAGGGTTCTTGAGTCCCCCTTCTTTTCTTTACCCTCACGACCTAATAGCAGAAGAGACTGCAACTAATACCACCCACTAGGATGCTCTGTAACTTGGATGGGAATCATGAAACCTCCAGAATGTCTTGGACTGCAACTCCCAGCAGCCCAAGCCAACATAGCCAATATACAAAATGCTGGAAATTGCAGTCCAACAATATCTGGAGCTCCACATGATTCCCACTATGCTGTGCAAGATATCTTAAGTTTAAAAAAGCAAAGAAAAGGCAGTTGTATCGTATTAATCTGCAAGTGTGACCTAAACTTGAAAATCTAATTACCTACTTGGCTCTTGTGATCAATCAGTCAATCAGTCAGTCAACAAACAAACAAACAGAGGGAAGTATACAACACTGCTGTCAGTGAAAGTTTCATGGTAATTAATTTTTTACCATTTTGACCTTTTGTTTTAATTAATCATTTCTCTTTTACCATGTTGTACCACAGAGCAGTGGTCAAATGAGAGAATTAGGACTTATTCTACCACACAGACTGCATAGGAAACAGAGTCCAGGTCTCAGAACAAAAAGCCACACAGGAAACATCTGTCATGGTTGGCAGATTCCAGAGACCCATATATGGCTTCACAAGTGAAAGCAGTGCATTATCTGAGCACAGTGAGAATTTCCTGAGGATCTGAGCCACAGGGTTTGTGAAGTCTGTAATTCTTTAGCATCAGCAATGCTTGATATGACACAATGTCAGGCAACGGCTGGTAAGTGGCAAGCTCCATGACCATGGGCCCAGGCTGACCTTAAAATACAGAGAGAACAACCTTCCCCACCCCCACCCCAAAAATTCCTGCAAGGGTAAATCATGTGAGGACACCAGCTATACTGACACAACCTTTTGTTTTGAGTTTCATAGTCAAAAACTGCTTCTGTTTTTTGGAATGCTGCCTCAACTTAAGTTTCTTTTTCACCCAAATCCCACATACTAGAAGGAACTATAATGAGGATAGCAACCACAAAAACAATAATAATCTGTGAAAAAGTGCCAAAGGATTGCTTCAAAATCTTCAGAGAATTATGCAATCACTGAGCAAGTTCATTGCATCCAAATGTTATATTCCTTGTAAGGTTGGGGGGGGGGGGAGCAGAGCTCACAGGCTGCTTGTTGCCCCAAAAGCTCCATTTTGCAGCTCCCAAAATGCACAAAACCCAAAACTGTTTTTAAAAAAAACATGGTGACTTTTTTTTGCCCCCAAACACAATCAGCAGTTCAAAATTGCTACAACACACAGCAGTTTTGCTCCCAATGCCTCCTCAATGCCCAAGGACATTTAAAAGGAAAACAAACAAACCAAACCAACAACCTTGAAATGGCTAGAATTTGGAGAAAAATGAAACAGGAAGGGGCACGATGTCACTTCTGGTCACATTGGACTCACTGGCATGGCTCCTGGGACATTTGCAGGGGTGAAAAACAGTGCCTGTCCCCACTGCAGTTGCTCATCCCTGCTGTAAGCCTCATGTCTCTCGCTAGTTCTGCCTTCACCCTAGCCCTGTTCCCAGTTGCCTAGGATGAACAATTCAATGGGACAGGTGAACAGATTCTTCTGAGGAATGAAACAGTGGCAGCTGGTGGCTTTCCTGTCAATGAGGTAGTTAATCCACTCTGGGTTTTAGTCTGAATTTTAAAGGAGTTATCCATTCAGCTCTTTGGGTGGTCCATTTAATGTTTGGACTAAAGCCCAGATCAGATTCACCAACCAAGTATCATGGCAGCCACCAGCCACCTCTGGCATGAAAAAACACCATACTCCAGTAAAATAATTTGATTTTCCTGGTTGTTCACCAGACTTAAGACACATGCTTAATACAGGCATAGTTCAGTTAACAAACAGCCTATCTACACTGCAGAAATACATCTGTTTGACACCACTTTATCCACTATAGTTCTGTTCCATGGAATCCTGGTATTTGTAGTTTTGTAAAGTATTTAGCCTTTTCTATCAGAGAACTCTGGTGCCTCATAAAACTGCAAATACCAGGATTCCATAGGATAGCACTATGGTGGATAAAGTTTTGTCAAACTGTTGTATTTCTGCAGTGTAGACAGGCACAAAGCCTTTGACAAGGAAGCCCCTTTTTACAACGTCTTTTTACACCTGTCCAGCCACCTTGTCCTCTGACTAGCTGGGAGGTTTTTTTTAGCAGCATCAGCATCGGGAGGGTGGTGAATGAGGATTGGAGAAACACAAACTAGACTTTCAGTGTTGGATTGCAGCAGTGTGTTGGCTGCAAACAATGAAACAGAGCTTGTGCTGGAAAAGAATGGGATTCTGCTCTAGTTGATCCTACTGTAGCTGTGTGTGCCTGCTTACAAAAGACAAGGTAAACAGCAGCGGTCTACAGAATCCCTTAACTGAGCATGCATGAACAGCAAAACAGAAAGAACAGGGGGAAAGCAGATAAGCCTGCCTCACCAGCTATTCCAGCATGTTAAAAAGCAATGCTCTGTCTGTCTGGCTATCAAAATGGAAATAATAACAATGTAAAGGCTGATGAAAGAAAAGGTCATACCCAGATGCATTTTGAAAGAAGCTTTGAAGTGGGCACTGGAAGGTTCAAAATGTTTTTTGTTTACTTATGCAAAAACGTACTTACCTTACCTGGTTGTTTCATGGGTATATTGTTAGTTTTGGATAAAAAGTTTGCTGAAACATGTTGAACTTCTCTCTCTCTCTCTCTCTTTCTTTGTCTCTGGTACTACATTTCCTCTTAACAGGACCAGTTTAAGGAATTTTGGGGCCCCGTACAATGCTTTATTTTGGGGGCCCCATATGTTTATCTGAGGTCAATGTAATCTAACTCAACCTAAGCTATTCACAGTACAGGATATTCAGATTATTACTAATAATGTTTTTGCAGGAGAAGGGTTACTATGGGGCCCCCCACAATGATGGGGCCCCTTGCAGATGCTGACACCACTGGTGCCTTAAACCGGCCCTGCCTCTTAAAGAAGTGATGTCCAGGAATACTTCTATTTCATTAAGTGAAGTATTGTTGTTGTGTGCCTTCAAGTAGTTTCTGACTTATGGGAACCCTAAGACCTATCATAGGGTTTTCTGAGGCTGAGAGTGTGAGACATGCCCAAATGGGTTTTCATGGCCGAGCATGGATTTGAACTCTCCAAAGTTGCAGTCCAACACTCAATCCACTATGTCAATATCTGTATATTTAAGGCAGGGGTGGTGGTGAGGAAAGGGTAGCTGTGTTAGTCCATTGCAGAAAAACAACCAAAAGCCCTGGGATACTTTAAAAGCTAACATTATGTGGTATAAGCTCAGGTGGACTGCAACACACATGCTTTTCTACATTAAGACTGGAACTGCCATTTCCCAGTGAAATGTTCCTATTTAAATTTACAGTGTCTCACTTTGAACTGCTACAATGGACATTATTCCCAGAGTTTGGAAACATTTAACAGTAACACATGGCATTTACATTAATTCAAACCTTAATTACTTAATGTTAATTGTTTATGTGAACATCATAATATTATTTTGTTACATTACTCATAATTCAAATTACCAAAATGGCAAAAAATGTCCACCCTCTCCAAGATACCCCTGAAATAATGAGTTAAAGTAACGTGAAACATCAACCGTTGCTCACACCATTAATGCCATCACTTTAAATGGATTGAAACAATGACCTTTAACATCTTTGTAAAAAATTATAGTGAATTATGGGTAAGGAATTAATGTTTAATGAATTAATTTCAAGTTAAGGGCACACCCAGATCTGAATAGGATGGCCTAAAAGCCTGGACATATATTTTGTTTGCCTGGTGTATATTGTTATTTGTTCACTTACTACATTTGGGCCTACATTTTTCTAGGTGCTGTCCCAAGATTAAAACAGTAAACATGGCTTGTCCTCAGCCTTATAATGGAAAGACATACAGTAATATAAAAGGCAAAAGGTATGGAGAGGCAACTGGTAAACAAATAAATTTCACCTATCAAAATTTTCCCATCATGTTCTGGCCCTTGTCAACACAGTATAGCAGGAGTGGGAACTGTATAGTTGTCCAGATCTTTTTGAACTTTATCTCTCAGAATTGGCTAGCCAACATAGTCAATGTTGAATAATTCTGGGGGTTGTAGTCCAACAGTATCAGGATGGCCACATCATCACCCCCACCCCTGGTAGGTGTGGCCCAGTGGCATTTGATCCCAGCTTTTAAAATATAATTAGTTAAAGTTATTACAAGACCACTACCCCAGGGTGTTAATTACTGTTGTAATTAGTTTTAAAAAGTAAACCTTTGCTTTCCTGTGTCCCAAAAGTACTAAAAATGGTAAAGTTTTTGTTACTTTTCTTACAGATAGAGGAAAATATCTGTACCTGCCTCAAATCTGGTGCTAGGAACAGAAAACATAAGGCCTTTTTCACAGCAAAAGCACTTCTTTTAGCCTTTAATGCATTTTTTTTTAAAAAAAACCTCACCTCTTGCTCCAAAATTTCCAGGAAAAAATTGTATTTACTGGGCTTTTGTATGTGTAGCCATCTGGTTCGGAGTGGCATTGGGTTTTTGGATGGCAGGCATGGCCATTTTTTATTACATGTTCAGCGGTAGTTCCTCAGGTTGTTTAGCAGTAATAATGCAGGGCTGCCATCTGCTCCGCAGCTGAGCCCAGCCATTAAATATAAATGTCCCTTTCTCCCCGGGGGCCACTGCCTTCCCAGCTAAGCACTCCCTCACTATTGATCATATAGCTGGGTGCCCCATTCTGACATCAGAGCAAGTGACTGTGCATCAGTGGGGCTCTGATGGGAAGGTGCTTGGCTGGGAAGGCAGCGGCGGAGGACCCAAGGAAAAGGGAACCAGCAGCAATGAAGCAGATTTGGGCTTTGGCCAGGACATCAACACACTGTCACTTTGGCATAAACTGAATAGGTATGGTGCTAATGGGGCACCTCCGGACCAAAGTAGTCAGAATTCCATCTGGATTTTTGCCCCCAGTATAGACACGACCCAGATATTACAAGCCATTGATCTGTTGTATAAAACATACTCCTTTCTTGTCTGCCTTGTTGCCTCAGTACCCACAGCAGAGCAGAAGCCCACACTTGGATTGTGTGATACTCTTCCTCTGCCACTTAGCGAGGATACACACTCCCATAACTAGTGATATAAAGAATATTTGCAGTTTTTCTCATCTTCAACAAGAAATTGTATCTCAAAACAACTAAAGATGTTTTGAGAACTTGTATACATTTTCAATGATTTTTCACATTTGGGATTTCTTTGCAAAAAATTCATTTGTGTACAAATGTGTTTTGGATAAAAATATGCACAACATATGTTATTTTGGCACAAAAACATAATTATTTCACAAATATTGTCTCTCACCTTTTTGCAATTCTTCATTCCTCTGTGTGTAACCATATAAAAGTAACCATAAAAATTAAAATACTGCAGTTACGCTACTAAAGGGACATCATTCCTTGATAAATTACAATTGTAACATAACTTAGTTATGCTGTGCTTATTGGGGAAAGCAATGAATTACAAATAACTACTGTAGTTATTTTTTTTTTCTAAGCTGCTGTGAGATCTTTGATATAGGACAGGGTATACAGTTGTCCCTCCACATTCACGGATTTGACATTCACGGATTTGAGTATTCACGGCTTGAAAAATATTCTTAAAAAAATAACAATCCTAATAGTAAACCTTGATTTTGCCATCTTATATAAGGGACACCATTTTGCTCTGCCATTGCATATAATGGGACTTGAGTATTCACGGATTTGGGTATTCACGGGGGGTCCTGGAACCAAACCCCAGCGAATGTGAAGGGACAACTGTATAAGTATTTGTATTAGTATCTAGTTGTTTCACAGCTCCGGTTATGACCAGGCAGAATGCTTTTTGGGAGGCCAGAAGCCACAAGGCAGTAAGTCTGAACCAAGTCAATGGGATGGCCATGGTGTTTCATATTATTTTGGATCATTAGGTCATAATGTCCAGGCATAGCCTGAACCCTGTCTGCTCCCAAATTCTTTCCATTTATTTTTTATTGGTATTTCAACAACTATACCCTATAATACATGCTACAACATACAACAAAACACTACATTACATTAAAAAAATACTACAAATAACTAACCCAATCTACCCCCCTCCCCACATAGAAAACATTAAAATAACCCCCAACATTTTGACTCCTCCAAATCAAAAACAATACAATAAGAATATGCTAAACTTCTTTATATATTTAATTAATTAACATTATGTCTTCTGACTTAAAGGTCTCCTCCCAAATTCTAAAGACTAGGCACAAATACACCTCAAGGCATGGAAGCTGCACTACTTTAAGGAAGGCTGCTAAATGGTTAACATGTGAACTCTGTACATCTCTGAATATGTACTGCTTGCCTGGAAAAACCACAGAGTCTTGAACAAAGAAATGTGATATCATCTGACTGGCCTCTGAACTTTAGACAACCTACTAAAAAAATTCCTCAAACACACAAAGATCTGCCAAAAATATGGAAATTATTATGTCTAGAATGTTTTGCGCAAGCATTTTAAAGGATTCACTTGCATAGCCAGCCCATGGAGATGTTAACCCAAAATAAGCACAGGTTTAAAAAAGTGGGGCTGTTTGAACAGGCACTTAGAATAGACCTTAAAATCAGTGAGTTAAATCTCCTCCTCCTCCTTTTTATTTCACAATGAACCTAAGAAATCAATGAAATATCAGGCTATGACAGTTTCTACTGTAGCTGTAAGATGTTAGACCTGGCGAACACACACACACAGAGAGAGAGAGAGAGAGAGAGAGAGAGAGAGAAACCAAAGCCAAACCAAAAGTCAATTACATTTTAAACATAGATCATTAAGATTAATAATCCAGTATCCCAGTATGCAGTAAGCTCTCCCTATTAGGAGCAAAGTTTAGAAACAAATCATTTTTTTTCCCTGTGACAGGCCCAGAGTTTAAAATCATCCAATTAAGGCATCTTTTCAGAAGGTCCCTTTTAGTTTCAAGCTGAAGAGGTATTAACAGGACAAGCGGACACCCAAAAGTGAAAAGTCTGATGCTCTCTGAAAACCTCCAGGTTTCACCAAGGTGATGTTGTTTTTACAGGGATACAAGCTGAGAAGAATCTAAAGCCCTGGGTCACATGACATCAAGAGGGATGGTCTCTAAATGTAGAAACTGAACAGGTCAGTGTAGTTTTTCAGGGGAAAGTAAGATTGAAAACTTCTGCAACATGTTTCTACCTGATTCTGAAATGACTTTAAATGAAGCAAGTGGGTCAGAGTTTTCTGGTTTTGCAGAGGAAACAAGGTAGGTTAAAGAGGTATTGAGAGTTCACTACTGTGTACACTAAGTTCGTTGTTCACAAATTGCCACGTAGCTTATGAAGCACACCAGGAGCTCATCTACACCAACCAGGATATGCCAGCTCCCCACCGGTGTATCCTGGCTGTGGGGGTGGCCTGTTCTGCCCCTGTTAGCTGAAGAAAACAGGCTGGAGTCCACACAGGAATGCCAACCCATTGCTGCAGCCACCGCCACCACTGTCTCTGTTCTGCCATGTCCAGGCAGCCAGTCGCACCATGTGACAAACCCCTGCCTGTGACCAGCCTTAGTCACATGCTGCAGACTTGCTGCTCAGAGCCAGTAGAGCAAGAGTGACCAGTAGCAGCAGCAGCCAGGGCCAGCCTGCTTGGATGGGCTCCTATGGACACGTGGGGCCCAATCTGTCCTGTCCTGGCAAATTAAACTGGGTATTTTCTTAAAACAAGGTAAAGGGCCCAGCTTGCCCCCATTCCAGCCCTGTATCTGCCCCGGGGGTGATGAGGACTGCCCAGGGGCAGAATGGAGCAAAAGCCTTGCATCATCTGGACTGCAGGGTTCTGGAATGGGGGCAAGCTGGGGTAACTGGCCCGTGTAAATAAGCCCCAGAAGAAACACAGGGTGACCATCCATCATACTTTACAGAGGCTAGTCCTCTATTTGAAAGACTTTCAGAGGACACTTCTCTGTTCAAAGGCATCAGTTTTGTTTTCTTCCGTATTCACATTTTTTAATCGCAAACTGGAGTGGGATCCCGAGCATTTGTTTTTAAAGGATGAGAGAGGCACAGACCCAGCATAATTCTTCTTTCTTATCTAATATCAAGCTAGCTGAGTCCTTAGCATGTTTGTAAGGGTTTTTAAAAAAAATTATTTAAAGGGGGCTTACATAGGGTACTATATTGTTTTTATTTGTGCTATTTTCGAACTTCTTTTTCATTTTAATTTCTTTTGCTGCTATTGACAGTTTAGTTACATTTTAATGTTAGCCTTTTGTATGTTTTAGCTGTATTGGTGGTGGTGGTTGCTGTTATAGGCCTTCAAGTTGGCCCCAACATATGGTGACCCTATATGACTCTTTCAGGGTGTTAGGACTTTATCAAACCACCCTCCCAAAACGTTATTTTGCCAGCATAATTTGTGTCATTTTTATGCCAGCAAAAGAACGCCCTATACCTCACTTACCTTGCATCCCAGCAAAAAGCTTCCTCAGCAGTGAACGAGGAGTGAACAGAGCTCCATTCACTTCCTTGTCTGAAATCCCACAGATTCTTGTGAGAATACATAGTGCAGGAAATTCAAAAATAAAAGCTAAAATAACAAAGTTAGAGTTTTTAAAAGCACATAAACACACTATAAAAGTCCTAAGTAAACCAGGGAGGGTAATAAAAAGTGTGTCACCTACCTGGATGTTGCAATCTCAACTGGAAGTGTTCTGGCTGGACTGGCCATTGATGCTGCATTCACATAAGTACAATGGTGCACAGAATCAAACACCGGCAATGTTGGCACAAAAGCACCATAGGGGATCAATTGATGGCTTAGGCTGTTAATAAAATAGGATGGGTTTTTAGCAGTACATGATCGTGAAAATATGACTTTGTCTGGTACGTGTGCCCTTTCGTGATCATTAGGCATCTCTACGATGCTGTATTTGCAGGTCTGATAAAGTCCTCAGACCTATGCTATTGAAATTGCTTTACTTTGTAAGCTGTGTTGAGTCCCACTTCTGAGGAAAAGGCAGGATATAAATGAAGGAGGAGGAAGAGGAGGAGGAGGAGCAACAGCAATTTTAATTTTTAAGAGGAATGAATATATAAGGACATGCTGAAGCCATCCATAGCTGAGCAGAGACAGGATAGTGCTTCTGGTTCCTGAGCACCATCCTAGCACCGCACATAGGGATGGCTTCAGCATATCATTATATTCATTCTTTTTAAAAGTGAATTTCCAGGTTCTGGTCTTGGGTATGTCATGCTTAAGTAATACCCACATGGACTGGGGAATTATCTCACTGGAATTAATAATTTCACACAAAAAAAATTGTGCTCAGAGTTTCCCATATGGTCTTCTTTTTGCCTGGAGGGAGCTATATTCTGTTCCAAGGCATCAATTTTGTTTTCTTCCACATCATATGTACATGACTTTGTGTCTGTGGCAATGGAGAGATGGATGACATTATGCATTATTTGTCCAGCATTTCTATAACTGTATGTCTGTGGAACGTGTTTCTTTCCATCTATTGGAACATTATGATCATCGGTCAAATTGTCAATGAAAACAAGTCAAAAGGCAGGCAGGGAGGGAGGGACACTGTGTTGCCTTAGTATTGGTCAAAATGTGATTAAAGGACCTTCCTATTTGCTATTTAATTAAGAAGTTTAATTCTTCAGTGGTCCTGTCTTGTTAGGTTTTAATTTTGCTGTCATTTTGTTATGTCTGAAGTAAATACACCATTTCCCTATTGTTTTGCCTTTCTTTAGTGAGAGAGGGGCAATGAAATATATTATCATACTAACATGAAGCAGCATACTCATAGGCAGGGCTGGCTGGTAGTTCCCATGTCCCCCAAATAGCTTCAGCACCTTAGATGACTCCTTTAAAGTTTGGACTAAAACCCAGAGTGGATTCACCACTTTGTTCACATGGGAGACACCTATCTCGATGGCTCACATAACACTTCTAAACAGGATTTTTCAGACGTCAGTCACACTGATGCTGTGGTTCTAATAACCATAAACAAAATAGGAGTTATGCCAATGTACGAGTTTTGAAGGCTTCAGTTAATCAAAATTAGAGGCTGAGAATAATAAGGACAGCTCATACAAGAAATTGTAAAAGAAACTGTTGTGAAGTCTGCTTTTCTATACCTCTTTTTCCCTTTCAACTTTAGAAGCCGACATCACAGGGCATATTGCCTATCAACTTGTGTTTTATGTATTCTTTTAGGTGCTTATACACTTATCTACACTAGGGATATAACAATTATACATTGTCTCATCCTTGCAATAAAGTGTGTTTGTCATGTTGAAAAACCCCATTGAGAGAATGGTCAACCATGGGAGATTTTCCACGTTAAGCTAGTTTTTGCATTTTATTATTTTGTTTTGTGTAAAAAAACAAAACAAATTTATTTTGTACAAAAGTGTTCTTTGCAAAACTGTCTTGAAATGTGAAAAATTATAGAAAAAAAATCACACAGTACTTCCAAACTCAGTGGGGAGACAACTTTGGAATTTTTTTTTTGCATGCATGCATGCATGCATGCAAAAGAGAGAGAGAGAGAGAGAGAGAGAGAGAGAGAGAGAGAAGCAAAACTTTATGCCCCTTACATCCCAAAGATGACTCTTATGGTTCCATACTATGGAATAGTAGGATTTGTAGTTTGGTGGGGAACTCAGAATTCCCTACTCTGGGGAGCTCTAGTGCATTCCCCTGAACTACAGCACTGAAATTCTCTACCAGAAAATTTGAAATACCTTATCAAAGTTCAAGCTCTGGAATTTTATACCATGGGGCCATGATGTTATCAAGTCAGCCTAAGTGTGTAGAATAGATACAGTCCCGTCACCGTCACAGGCTCGCTTGGCGAGGGCATGAGAGAGAGCCTTCTCAGTGGCTGCTCCCACTCTCTAGAACTCCCTCCCATGGGAGGCTAAGCTAGCCCCTTCCCTGCTTTCTTTTCACCAGCAGGCAAAGACATTTTTATTCAAGAAGGTTTTTAATACATTGCTGCATGCACAGAGTCTTTTTACTGGGGTGTGTTTTTATTTTTAACTTTCATTATCCCTTATATAATTTTAAATTGTGATGATTTTAATTGTTTTTAATTGTATGTTGTATTTTATGTTTTTGTGAGCTGCCTTGGGTCCCATTCTGGGAGAAAGGTGGCATATAAAATACTTAAGACCTATCACTTTCCACATGAGAAAAGTGATAATGGATGCCTGTTCACAACTACTAATGCAGTTGTGGTAAGTAACTTAAGAAGAAACTAATAACACAGTCCCATTCTGGCATTCTCAAACATGCATCAAAGTTTAGATTATGTTTTGACCCTCAAGGTGCAAAAATGAGAAGTAGGGGGATGCAGTCAGGGTTGTAGCTACAGCGGGAGCAGGCAAGTTGAGGGCATTGCTCCTCAATCAAAAATTCTGCTCTCCAATTGAAATTTTCCTTTAGTCCCCAAATTTCTAGCATTGGAGTAACTTACAATTTCAGTTGAGCATTTAGAAATACAATTTAGGCATTCAGAGAAAAAAGGGACAGGCAAAATTAGCCCAGGAATGTGAACACAGCATATACAGATGGCCCTCCATATTAACTGGTGTTAAGGGCACAGGACCCCGCAGAAAATGGGAAAGCTGCTAATATCTCAAGGCCCTCCCAACCATATTTGACACACACAAAAATTATGATCCATGGATTCAACCCATCGTGGATGCCTTCAAGGCATCAAGGTGGGGTTCCTTCATAAGGCAGAAGTGGGCAGCTGGCAGAGCTTGCTGCCTTAGCCGCTGCTGCCCTTCACCATTTTTATTAGGGACTTACAAACCTTGCTGCACATTTGTTGTCTCTTTCAGTCTCACAAGGTTTATAGCGATGCATTAGCACACTGGAAACTCTGTACATGTTAAGAGATCCAGGCAGCAAAAAGTTGTAGCAGAGTGCCCATCATCTAGGTAAAGGAAACAAAGTACTATCTTTACTGGAACACATTTAAAAATATATACAGAGCTATAGAGAATCCTCTCTGTGAACTACAACAGGAACAAAATAGTTCTGGTACTGCATAGCCCTTGATCAGCATACAAACTGACTACAGAGTCACAGAGCATACTCAATAACATCCTGCTTACAGAGACGTACACAGTTCCCATAGAGATTACATTTTCCAGACAGATATGGCCTCTGTCTCAAGGCTACTTTCTCAGGCCTCTAAACCATAAACACGAGTTCAGTGGTGACAGAAGAGTGAAAACCAAGCTACATATATTCTTTTAGGATACTGTACTAAAATGAAGGATTCTATACCTCCTTTTTATCCAGATCATACTTTGGAAGAGCTACCGACATTCAGAGAGGGAAGATTAATTGATTGCTTCTATTTGAACATCATTGGTTGAAACCATTCCTAGGTTAAAGTGATTGCAGCAGTTACGCTTTTAAGCTCCTTGGGCAGAGGCTCTTTGATGTGCAATCTGAGCACCAGAGTTTTAAGAACAACATGGGTTCTCAAAAGACTGTAAGGAGGTAAACTCCCTGAAGGTCTTTGGGTCAGAATGTCTTTCTTTGCCTAAGTGAACTCTGCATTTATCAGCTGTGACTTTCAGCCAGCCTTTGTCCTCATTGCACAGTGCTTAAGGGGGTGTTTCTACATGAATTGCAACACACGAATAAAACAAGTGTGACAGCAATGAAAAATGTAGGCTTTTACACTGAAAGTGCATTATCTAGTCCCTATCCTTAAAACCATCTTTGCACTTATTTTCTGAATGCATCTGTCATATGCATACAGTCAAGCAGCAATGTTCATCTCTAGGAGAATGATAAGCTGACATTGACTCTGTGTACATATATCAAATGTTTACTAAGCTATAGCAGTAAAGAAATTATTTCCAGAGCTGAATTTCACTTTTGAATTGCATGCTGCATCTTAGGATGACTTTCCTATTTTATTTTTTTTTTTTTATTTTGTCATTTACTTTTGCAAATTGCCACATACTTCTCTTCTCTACCCTCTATATAGGATCATACTTGTAGTTGCCGCACATGAATGAGGTATAGAAGCACTTGGTATTTATTATTTTCTTAAGGGAATGTTTGAACTGGATTGGGAGCGGTGGGGAAGCTCTATGACATATACAGAAGCCAGAAAGAACCTTGATGTTTATCACCCTTTAAGCAGTTTCCCAAACCTAGGTTAAATCAGAGCTAAGAAAAAATCACTTTTTTGGATTACATCTCCCAGAATCCCCTAGACACAATGGGGGATCAAACAGATAGGAACATTTGGATGGCAAAATTAGTCCAGGGAGAAATAAAAGAAAGAAACATAAAACAAAAGAGTCTAACTGAGCCTCACCAGGAGATGATGACAGTGATGTCAGGAGGAGGAGGAGGAGCTGATGAAGGGAAACCTAGGAAATCTAGATTTATTCAGAGGTCTCTACAAGACCAAAGTCTAGCTCAAGAAAGCAGCTAGCTCTGAAAGAAATGGTGGTGTGACTGGTGTAGAACCTCTACAAGGAGGTAACAAAGATTGATCAAAACTGTGTAAATCAGGAGTGGTTCATGGTCCAAGTAAGAGTGGTGGCACCCCACCCAAAACAGTGAGTTGAGGTACTTTCTCCACTACTTGGACTATGAACTTGGACTATGAGCCGGTAATGTAAATTAAAGAATCTGTGAAAGATTCAGCCTTGATAACCTAACTTGTTATCAAGATATATCAGAAGTAAAAAAAAAAAAAAAAAAGTGAATAAATCTAAGAGAAAAGTTTCTTCCTTTGTGTTTCAGGAAAGGAAGTTTCAACACAGAGATATTATTATGGAGGAAACTGTTTGTATTTGAAAAGAGAGAGCTGAAACTCAGATGGAGCCCAGTGACAAACTAAACTTTCTCTCAGAGAGAAAGGGAAAAAAAAAAAAAGATAAAGGCTTCAAAACAGGCATTTTTTTTTAATTTATACCCCACTCTTCAGCCACAAGGCTATCAGAGCAGCTTACAATTTGTTTTTAAGCAATAGCAATTTACACATCTACACTGCATTAAGCAGCTTCCAATGTGTGTTAGCTAATTGCCCCCACAAGCTGGGTACTCATTTTACCGACCTACGAAAGGATTGAAGGCTGAGTGAAGCCCTCTGGAATCGAACTTACAACCCATGGTGACTTGCAGTACTGGCATTTAACCACTGCGCCACCAGGGCAGTCTGTTAACAAAACTTAAGATGAGCAAAATGTAAAATTAAGTGAGGAAAAAAGGAGAAAAAAGGAAACTCCACTCCCAGGGTGCACTATTATTTTGGCCCAGTAGTACACCTAGATTTTCATGCTTTCAGGTTGGCCTTTCCCCCCACGTTACAAAAATAAAAACTGTATTTGAAAGCAAGTGGAGCAGGGAGGGGGTGGAAGCATCACATCACTTTCCTTTGCTTCCCAGAAACAGCAACCTTTTGTCTTAGGGCAACTAATGTGATCCTAAAGGTTTATCACAGTACCTCCTAGGCATACAGGGAATGAAAATACCTGTTTTGGTATGTATTCCATACTGGTCCATTATTGCATACCTAGGCCAAGGCCTGGTCAGACCCACAACTATTTTCTCTTTTCCCTCATTCCAAAATCTGAGAGAAATTTCTGCCCTCTATTCAGCAAGAAACATGTTATTTATGAAGCAAAACAAATATTTATTCCAGTCTGTTCCATAGCTCTGTTGGCCTTGTCACCAGTACCCCTGAACCCTTGAATAGGATCTGACCAACATGGGGGAAGCAGGGAACCTCCTCCACGGTTGCCATATTACCTAGCTGGGCAGGTTATCTTGCATTCTAGGCATACCATGAGGTGCCTGTTTGGACCATCAGCTGGCCTGGATCCAGGCTTCCTGTTGTTGTTGTTAAAGATTGTACCCTTAAAAAAAAGCCAGTAGGAGTCAAGATATGGGACAAAATGTGCTATAATTATTCTGTCCAACTACTGTATATTGTGAGAAGCAAGTGTGCCAATGCTTTTCAGTGCATTTAGCCAATGAGTAAAGTCTCACATCTGTGATCAATATTTTACAATAGATTTATAGCTGTAGACTTGACCCATGATCTCCCAGTTCACTAGATAAATGTTACATTTTGGATGGTGGGGAGGAGGGGTGCAACAAAGCAAGGAAAAAGCTGTTAGTACTACAATAAAAATGTTAGTATTTATGATACTACAGAGTCTGATATTTTTATTGCCTTGCTTGTGCATAACTTGACACAGCAATATTATGCATTCTTGTTGGCCTTTTAAAAAAAGTTTATTTTTAAAACAGCAGCTAGGATTTTCTCACCGTTTGACATTGGAAGAAGACAGTGTCGTCCCATTATTGCTGCCTTCCTCTCATCCCACTTCACCTTTTCTCCCCATTACTTTCCTGCTACCAACACCTCCCACCTTACCCTGTCTCCTTCTTCCCCTACTCCATTCCTTGCAGCAACAATGACACTCACTGGCACTCAAAACACTTGTTTAAGAATCCTTCACTCTGGATTCATTTACTGATCTTTGTAGCTAACCCTTATTGTGGAACTTGCACTGAATCAGTTTCCAGTGGCTGAAATAAATATACCATTCCTTACTAACATTCACCATCACGCCTTATTAACCTTGAACAAATGAGGTGTTTGAAGAGAGAATGAACAAGCATACATACTGGTGGACAGTAGAAAGAAGAGAACTGAGATGCAGAGATGCAGCAAGACAGAAGAGAACAGAGATGCTAGAGTGAAAATTTAAGTGAGTAGGTTGTAAGATGAGATCCCATGCTTTAGGGTGCCTTTCCCTATCAGACAGTTTCCCGACATGTTAAATTCCCACCACCCACAGGAAACAATTATATTATGAATTTTTTAGTCCATCTGAAAAAGTTCCAGGTCAGGTGAAGCCAACTGTAAAACAACAAAAAGATCATTTTTGAGGGAATGCTTAACAAAAACCAGTGTGGTGTAGTGGTTTGAGTGTTTGACTAAGACTCTGGAGACCAGATTTCGAATCTCTGTTAGGCCATGGACACCCACTGGGTGACCTTGGGCAAGTCACATTCTTTCACCCTCAGAGGGAGGAAATGCAAACATTCCTCTGAACAATTTTTTTCCAAGAAAACCCTATGATTGGTTCACCTTAGGGTTGTTATTTATTTATTTATTTATTTATTTATACCCTGCTCTTCAGCCACAAGGCTATCAGAGTGACGTACAAATGGTTTTTAAGCAATAGCAATTTACACATCTATACTGCGTTAAGCAGTTTCCAATGCATGTTAGCTAATTGCTCCCATAAGCCGGGTACTCATTTTACCGATCCAAGAAAGGATGGAAGGCTGAGTGAACCTTGGAGCCCTCTGGAATCAAACTTATTATTTTAATAATATTTATGGGTTGCCATAAGTCAGAAACGACTTGAAGGCACACAACAACAACAGTAACAAAATGTGCTCCTAAATGTCAACAGTGATAACCTCCATGCAATTAGCTAAATCTCATTGTCTATTTTGAAAATAACAATTAAGTCATGTAATCCAAATAATTAACAAGTTTCACCAATTAATGTTAATGGCAATGCACACACCTTTCAGTTTTAGTGGGTAAAGGAATGAATCAATCTTCAAAACTAACATTCCAATTTCTGGTCTGGAGATACCAAGCCCCTGGAATTAGTTTTCTTTGTTCTCCCAGCAGTATAATTTTATTTGAAGACACACGTATTGTCTATGGGACACATAAACTGAGTCACCTCACTTCCAGCAGGGCACAAAATGACCTCAGGCAAAATAATGGATTGCATTTTGAGCAGTGCATGTACTATAGGCAATATATTACAGGGGCTAGTAATTTGGGGATTTTCAGAAAACTAAGATGCTACATTGCTCTCAGAGTTCTTTATTTTTCCTGCATGCAGGATGATTAACAACCTGGAAAACTGTGTTGGGTTTAGAATCTGCACCTCCAGGATCAAAAGAGCTCCTTCCATGCAGAGGAGACCATCCAGTCAAAGAATCCTATTCATAAAAATGGTCAGTAATGAACTTTGTCAGTTCCTTCCTTGCAGTCCTCCGTGTTCTCCCCCAAATTTCCATACCCTTCAGCATCC
Organism: Gambelia wislizenii; assembly: GCA_030847615.1. Taxonomy (NCBI): domain Eukaryota; kingdom Metazoa; phylum Chordata; class Lepidosauria; order Squamata; family Crotaphytidae; genus Gambelia; species Gambelia wislizenii. Next base: position 51,509,546 of record JAUMIR010000001.1, on the reverse strand, counting down.
TCCAGTAGGATTCCAAATCCTCAGCATCCCAGAAGAGTAGGGGAAAAGGGCTGGAGGATGCAATGATTGCCTCCTCACTTTTGGCCAGCAGGTGTAGAATGCTGCTCAAGTGGAATACTGTTCTGAGTGGAATGCTGCATTACTCCTCACGAATTGCTTCGGCCAGTAGAAAAGAAGTTGGATCCAGCCCAGTGCTACTTCCTCCCCTTCCTTTCTCTTGTTTTATGCTATTGCAAAAAGCACTATATTTAGCTCTGACATTTCCATGTCTGTAAACTCTGTTATACAGTATAAGCAGGCATTATGTTGTAAAATTTCTCTCCCACAACACTCCCTCTCTCACACAAAGAGATACACCGTATACAATTATTTGCTAATTTTGCTTTTCTGTCCCCACTCCCTCTGGGATCCATCTGGCCAGGGTCTAGCCTTGTGTCAACCTGAGGGAGAATCCAGCAATTGTTGCTCCTGTTTAATTCTCAACTTTTGGTGATATGCTGATAGTGAGCAAGGATGCTGGTACATGTGTGCATCTTAGAACAGTTGGATGGGCCATATGGTGGCCTGCCTAGTCTTTCCTTTTACTGCAGGCATCTTTTAAATATACTTTTCAGTGCTGGTGTGATGGTGGCGAGAGGTTGGTGGCAGCTAATATGATTGCCTTCTAGTATAGTACCACTTGCTTTGCAGGCATGAACTAAGGCATAAATCATATGCTATTGAGGGCAGTTCTCATGATTCGTGATAGGGCTTATGATCCATTTCTGTAGTGGCTCTCAATGCTGAACATGTTTCTCATCCACGCTGTATAATCCAACATGTCTATTTTACCTGCCAAGTTTTATGGAGATAGTTTCTCCAAAATCTGCTAGGGAGTAATTACATTGAAAGCTATTTCCTCCACCTCTCCCAGTGCTTTTGATTTCCTGCTGACAAAACCACCTCTGAGTATTCCTTGCCTAAAAAGCACATGAAAGTCATGGGTCACCATAAATCAACAGGTGACTTGAAGGCACATGAACACACACACACTCCATCTATAAACACATCCTCATTTCTTCTTCCTTTGGCAGCTGAGACCAGCTATTTCTTCATCTTCTGAATTGCCTCCTTGCTCCTCCTTCCCTACTGCTAGGCAGCAGCAGTAGCTCCTCTCAGGCCTTGACAGCTGCTAGTGTGGGAGAGGCCACATGGTAAGAGTGTTATGCTCTACTTGCTCATTGTAGTATCACAGCACTGGTGCCCACCAGATATGTTAGACTATAGACATTATCAGACTAGCATCTAAAAACACTGTAAATCCATGAATAAAGATAGTGGGAACATTGTGGCATTATAACGCTTATTATCTCACGTAGCTGTAATGGTGTGAAAGAAACACCAGGGAATTATTGCACAATGCCCACTAGTGCTTCAAGAACAGGAGTTTACTTTTGTGATTCGGCATGGGTGAGATTTTGGTGGTTCTCACGAGAAGATGCGAGTGTGCTTGAAACTTCCAAAACAAATAAATGAACATACCCAACATTCCCTGGCAATTGTTTTCCCATGGCTACACATGGTTTGGCCCAGGAAAAGAAGGGCCGAAGAGCATTCTGCTTTTGTTCTCAGCCATTGTTCAGAAGTGCTAGACTGTAAATTGCCTTGAAATCTATTCTGGTCAAGGGTAGTTGGCAAAGGTTTCAAATCAATAAATAACTAATGAGTAAAGCCATTGCAACTCCTGCATTCTTTCTTCCCACTATATCTTGAAGATCCTCACAATGAAACAAGCACAGGGGATCTGCAGGCCACAAGCATATGCTGACATCTTTGTTCATTGCCTTGGGTGAATCATATCACAAAGAATTATGGCAATTGTTGTTTTTCTTTTCTTTTAGACCTTCAAAAAATGGAAAAGCCCCCTATCATGCTATTTTCCCTATGAATCAGAAGGAGCACAAGAAAATATGAAGATGTATTCCAACCCCCTCTCCTTTTGAGACTTGATGGCCTTCCAGGCTTTAATTAAGGACATAAAATAGGTAGCCCTGGGATGGGTTCTTTTGTACTTTTTTGCTTCTTGGAAAAGAATGTTTTGCTTTTCTTGCAGCACTTGGAAAAGTTACCTTCTGGTTTGTTTGTTTTTAACTACAGCTCCCAGAATCCCCCAACCAGCACCACTACCAACTGGAAGAGTTGTAGACTAAGAAAGTAACTTTTCCAAGCTCTATTTTCCTGTTAGAGCAGTGGGCGCATTTCTTTAAGATGGTCAGGCTGAGGGTGGTTGTAAACATGGACTAGGAGCTGGAGAGTTTCTTTCAATATTTAGACTGCAAAGTGGTTTTCAAGTGACATCACTTACAAAACATCTGCCAAGCTGGGAAGTGAATATTTTATTTTTGGCAGATGAAAAAGGTAAGGAGACAAAGAGCAAAAGTTAGCTTTTAAAGAATTTTTCTAACCAAGAACAGAGAATTGCTGTCTGTTTTACTATGAAATTTAGGCACAGTTTTCTTTCCCTTTATTAATCCAAGCCATGGAAAGGATCTCCTCAATACAAACAGAGACTATCTAACTAAACAAATAAACACACATTCTACTACTTTCACTGAGCCAGACTTTGTTCCACATTTGGACCATTTTTAGAACAGGCATACAAGGGTGAAAGGGAAACTAAAATACAACAGACATCAGAGCCTGGAATGGTTACATTTTTGAATTGTAGTGGCCTGTGGATTGGTGCCAGGGAAAGTTTGCTAGCCAGCAAAGATTTGATTCCAGAGTATACTGCAAACACCTCTTGCACCCTTAGCAGAAGGATATGAGCCACAGGGGAGTGGGGAGGGGTAGGAAGAAGGAGACAACACACACTCTGTATATGCCTGTCTGACAACTGAGATGTCCCATTGGTAGGGGAAATATATTGTGAAAGGACATGGGACCTTGTCTTCTGTACAGTGATACCCCTGTTAGCCCAAATGGCACAAACATTGGCATAATTTCAGTGCCAAGTGAAAATCTGGCTTTTTATTAAAGCCTTCAGGCCTAGTTTATTTTGTCCAGGCTGCACATGTGCTTGTGCTATGCTTGCACAATTCTAATTAGTTTTAACAGGTTTTAAATTGCCTGGTTTTTAATATATTTAGTCTTTTAAATTATTGTCATCATCATCATCATCATCAATTGGTTTTATTGTAAGCTGATCTCTGAGCTTCAGATATAAAGTAGAATGTGTGTGTGTGTGTGAGAGAGAGAGAGAGAGAGAGAGAGAACATTTATTTATTTATTATTTATTTAATTAATTTATATCCTGACTATTTATTTATTTATTATTTAATTTATATGCCACCTTTCTACCAGAAGGGACCCAAGGCAGCTATCACCATCTTTAAAACAACCAAGTTAAAAATGATACAAAAGTAAAACATTACATTAAAAATATAAAATTTTTAAAAGAATTAAGCAATTTAAATGTTAAAAACATTAAAATGTAAAAATATTAAAAAGCATTAAAAACGGTATAAAAGACCCGTTCACTATCTTAAAAACCATACTGCACAACCTTACAAGCTCAGCCCTTATACATACAGACAGACAGACAGATAGACATACACCATTGTTAGGAGGGAAAAGGCCACAGTTTACAATTCAAGTGCAACTTTGACTTAGAATGGGGACTGGATCCTCGGAATCCACTGATCTGCCTTCCAGCCAGCAGGGAAAATAGGCTCCACTATAGTGGAACTGCTGTGTGGTACCCCTTTCCACATCCTGGGAGAGAGGCTGGCTTGCAGAGGTCTGAGGGTTGTAGCCATGGGGGAGGAGGAGGAATGAGGCTGTTGCCCACCCAATAAGAATTCTGTTCATATTCCCCAAATTTCTAGCATTGCAGAGAGATAGTGATAATTATTCACATCTAATACTCTTGTATTTGCTGTGTTCACGTTCCTTTGGAAACTTTGTTTTCTATGGGGTTCTCTAGATGGTGAAAATACTCCTCATAGAATTCGAGGAGAATACCTTTTGTCCCATCTGGATCTGCAGGAGATTCGCAGTATTCAGAAGGGGGGCAAAAAAACGCCAAAAACTACATGGGAAAAGCCATGAAGACTTTGCCCTAAGTTTTTAAAATGAAGGCTTTTCCCTAAGTTTTTAAAATGAAGACTTTTCCCTATGTTTTTAAAATGAAGGCTTTTCCCTAAGTTTTTAAAATAATATGTGGGAATGGGCGTTCGTGCTCGTTAGGTCAACCGAATCGCATCGCTGCACATTTTCGGAGAGGGCAGAACTGGAGTGCGAATTGGTTGGACATGCATGGGGGTTGGGCTTGCTGGCAAGGAAGTGGCTGGAAGCAGCATTTTGGATTTTCATCTTAGCAATCAAGTGCTTTTTTGTTGCGCTGAGGCACCCAAATAACCTTTTTAAGCAGAAGGTTGCACTTGCACACCTTTGCTTTAAAGTTAAAAAAAATTACTGTGCAGTGGCAGCAACAAGTGGAGAATAATAACATGCTAATTTACTTGGCCTGCATCTCGATTTGTGGGCATGTTCACTTCAAATGCGGATAGCTTTGCATAGTATTGTTTTTGGCAAAAGATGGAGACAAAGGAATGCTGCTGCAAATGTACAATAATGTGCCGGAATCATCATTATATTCTCTCATCTAGACAAGCCCTATATTTTATGATATTGCAATACTAGAATTCTTTGGATTGAAGGAAAATTTCACAGGGGGCAGAATTCATATTTGGGGGCAAACCCCTGTAGGTATACCTAGGGTTGCCATTAGTCCCAGTAAACTGGGAAAATCCCGGATTGAAGAGACTGAAAATTGTCCTGGCCATATTCCTCCAGCTTCCTCATAGCTCAGGCCACAGGGAAGGGTAAAAGGCAGCAGCTGGCAGTAAAACCACATAAGAAGACTAGCACCGCAGGCTCTGTGTCATGTGGTATCTTACTGCACAGATGTGCCAGACCCAGAGCCCAGAAGGCAGGACAGAGTGCAGAGAGTGCAAGTGGAGAAGAGCTCAGAAGGCAAGAAAGGAAAGGAGGACAGTGGAGAGTTGTGTGTGGTCTCCTAGCCAGTCTATGAGGAGAAGGAGGTGACCAAACTGGGGAGAACAGGGAGAATAATTTTCCTCTGTCAGGACCCCTCCCCATAAATGTCAGCAATAGCAGCAGTGTCTGAGTGCACTGTTCACTTTCTCTTCTCACTGCTTTTCCTCTGGATGACTTCTCCTTCCAACACAATGCCTCAGCAAGGTTTTAAACCCTTTCTTTCCCACCCACTGCTTTTCCTCTGGATTTCCCCTCCTTCCAACACAAAGCCAGGTTTTAAACCCTTCCTTTCCCACCCCACTACTTTTCCTACCCCTCTGAATTTTACAGATTGATGTGTAGTCAAAGTATCTTGACCAAGTGCAGAGTTCTGAAAAGTACACTTGGTATAAGACACCTTAAACTACTGAAATATATAATAAAACAATGTTAAATGTCAAAATGTGGAGGGTTTGTCTTGTTTTTTTGTCAATAATCTGCCCAGTCCAGTCCCATACACTTTTGTCCCAGTTTTGTGGCAGAGAATTATGGCAACCCTAGGTAAACCCCAAGGGCCAATGAGTCTAGGCCTCACCCCAAGGTCCCTTAATGGAACCTTCCCATTTGTATGTGGGTAAGCTTACCTACTCCCCATAATTGGATTTGGCATGATGCCTAAACAAGCCAAAAAGAGGCCAGTGACTTCTGAAAAGATTACTGTTTTGAACTACAGCTCTCTCAGTCTACCAGGGAGTTATAGATTCTTTGTTTTGGCTGATATACAGTTTGCTCATCCTTGAACATGATAATGGAGTATCTTGCAAATACTTGTTTCAGCTCAGATTGTAGCTATGGATCCTCACATTATTATATGCCAACGTAGACAACCGCAGAACACAGAATTTATAGTTGTACTTAGTGTTAACATGAACAAGAGCGCTAGCAGTGCAATTAAAGTGATGGTCCATAAACCAGTGCTGGGGTGAATTTCCAGGAAAGAAAGAAGCCATTGTAGCCAAAGGGCATTTGTATACCACTGGATCCTGACATATTAGGGGGAAAATTCTGCTCCCCCCCTCATCAGATATCCTGAAAAGCATTGGTTTAGGGGGAGAGTGCTGGACTAGTGGAATGGAGAGACCCAAGTTCAGATCTCCATTATGAATCACTCACTCTCTCTCAGTCCAGCTTAAATCACAAGGTTGTGGAGAAAATAAAACCAGGTGCAGAAAGAATACACCTGAGCTCCTTAAAGAACAAGATACTAACTAACTGATTTATATAACCATACTTACATTCATGGTACATTTTCCTTAGTACTCCAGCCTTTAGGCTGCAATTCTGCACCCATTTCCCTGGGGGCTAGTCCTATTGAATTCAATGAAATATCTGAATGGCTTTGACTGTGATTCATTAAGTCAATCAATTGGTTAGATCAATCAATTAAAAAAATCTTAATTGTTTGTGCAACATTTTTTTAAAACTTCATTATTCTTTAGTACTCATACAAATGCATTATTTGAACAAACCTTCCTCATTCCTCACTGTCATTTCTCTTCTAAAATAGTTCTTGAGGTGACATATATGAGGGGGTGCTGAAAAGTTCTTAGCCTGGCCCACTTTCAAAAATCTTGAGTGCAATTTTGTCACTGTAGCTTGGAAGAGCGCTCTTTTGTATTGTAAATTCCCAATTTGCAGGATCGTGGCTCTAATTTTTGAATTTTCTCAGCTCATTGATAGAACCATGTCAGTGTAAGGTGTGGAATTTTCAAGTGCTGAACTCCAGGCCACCTGTTCCTGCAGAAGAAAACTCCAAAGGAAATCCATGAGCGCATGATGCAAATATTGAGTGACAAGTGTCCCTCATACTCAATTGTGAAGAAATGGTGTGCCAACTTTCAGTATCGAGTTTTTGAGACTGAAGATGCAGCAAGTTCTGGGAGGCCTTCGAGAGTGCCAACTTCTAAAATTGTGAAGTCGTTAAAAGTAAACAAAATCTGGCTCCCAGTTCTGAAATACAATAGAATCAAAACTCAACACTTACAAAGGAATTCTACCCAGGGACAGGGGGATTCCCAGCAGGTAATGGCCCATCAACCAACCATCAGCCAAACAGACACTAACGAGCCTTGCATTTCTATACCCAGAAACTAACCATTCAATTACACAAATTTACATATACTCCCCAACAGGGGTTCACAGCATATAAACTCCACACACATAGCTACACAACCATTCTCTGAGGATACCAGCCACGGATGCAGGCGAAATGTCAGAAAGAAACTATTCCAGAACACAGCCTCACAGCCCAGAAAAAACCCAAGGAAAAGCTATGGATGCCAGCTGTGAAAGCCTTGACTCCATGATCTTTTAACTGTTCTGTTCTTTTTTTTTTTTTTTAATCATCATTATGTTTTATCTATACAGCCAGCCTGTTGTACTGGTATGACTGTTGGACTATGACTCTAGAGCCCAGTGTTGGAATCCCCACTCAGCCATGGAAACCCACTGGTTACCTTGGGCAAGTCACACTCTCTCAGCCTTAGAGGAAGGCAAAGACAAACCCCCTCTGAACAAATCTTACCAAGAAAATCCCATATAGGTTCATTCCAGAACACTGCCTCACAGCCCGGAAAAAAAACCAAGGGAAAACTTCTGAAATTATTGAGTGTGTTCATGATCTGATTTTGGGAGATCGGCAAATCTCAGCTAAAACCATTGCTGAGACAGTAGAGATATCCCAGGAATGCATTGGGTTTATAATTCATGAGCAGTTGACTATGCAGAAGCTATCAGCCAAGTGGGTAACAAAATGTTTGAATGCTGACCAAAAATGAAGTTGAGTGGAATCCTCCAAGTTGATTTTGCAGCATTTTGAGCAATCTAGTGATAATTTTTTGGAACTGTTGATCAAACATGGTTAAATCACTACGATCTGGAGACCAAACAACAGTCCTTGCAGTAGCAGCACTTGGGTTTGCCATGGCCAAAGAAATTCAAGACTCAAAAGTCAGCCAGAAAGTTCATGGCCACAGTTGTTTTTTTTTTGGATAAAGAAGGTATTTTGATGACTGACTGCCTTCAGAAGGGCCAAACAGTTACTGCAGAATACTGCTCTACCTTGCTGTGCCAATTAAAGAGGTATTGAAGGAAAATTGGTGAGGGAAGCTGTGGAAAGGTATTCTCTTTTTGCAGAACAATGCACCTGCTCACAGTGGCAAGACAATGGATGTTTTGAAGAATTTGGGGTCTGAGTGCATAGACCATCCACCTTACTCACCAGATCTTGCTCCATTTCATAGAATCATAGAGTTAAAAGAGACTACAAGAGCCATCCAACCCCTGCCTTGCAGGAATACACATTCAGCATACTCCTGACAGATGGCCATCTAGCTTCTGTTTAAAAACCTTTAAAGATGGAGACTCCACCATACTCTGAGGCAGTGTATTGCACTTCCGAACAGCTATTACAATCAGGATGTTCTTCCTAAGGTGGAATCTCTTTTCCTGTAGTTTGAGTCCATTGCTACGCATCCTACTCTCTGGAGCAGCAGAAAACAAGCTTGCCCCATCCTCAATATGATATCCCTTCAAATATTTAAACATGGCTATTATGTCCCCTCTTAACGTTCTTTTCCCCAGGCTAAACTTACCCAGCTCCCTAAGCTGCTCATCATAGGGCATGGCTTCCAGGCCTCCAACCATTTTGGTCGCTCTCCTCTGGACACCTCCCAGCTTGTCCATATCCTTCTGGAATTGTGGTGCCCAAACCTAGACACAGTATTCTAAGTGAGGTCTGACCAAAGCAGAATAGAGTGGTACTATTACATCCCTCAGACTAGACACTATAATCTTATTGATGCAGACCAGAATCAAAATGGCTTTTTAAGCTGCCACATCACACTGTTCACTCATGTTCAGTTTATGATCTAATGAGGTCCTGTCTACACGATGAAAAATGACACATATTTATTTGAAAAATCGGTGATCTGTACAGACCACCGTTCAAATAAATATGTGTCATTCAGAGGGGGTGTCAAAACTCACCTTTTACTCCATGTCTGGCAGATCCGGGGCTTGGACAAGATCACAGGGATTAATCTGTGTGGCTTCCAAATGATTGGCCATTTGTACACTCCTGTTCACACAGATATGAACAGGAGCACAATCTGATTGGCTGGCTGGGTAGAGGGGGCAGGACTAGGAAAGAGGGAAAGTAGCTGCAGCCGCCATATTGAATTCCCAGTTTGGTGAGGGTCAGGTAAGTACATGCTACATTTTTTCACGTTTATATTTAAATATAAAAATGTCATTATGGCTGTCCAGATCGCAGGCACCTTTTTTAAATAAAAAAAAGTGACAGGAGATTTAAAACCACCGCTTCGATCACTCATTCTGGCCACCTGGGCAATGGGGGTCATACAGAGTGGGTTTTTTTTTAAAAATTGTGTAGGCAGATCATTATGGCTGCCTTTTCTAATTTTTTACCCCCTGAACAGATTTGTTTTTGTTGTGTAGACAGGATCTAAGACTCCAAGATCCCTTTCACAAGTACTGTTGTCTGTGCATTTTATTTTTTCTGCTTAAATGTAGTGCCTTACATTTCTCCCTGTTGAAATTCATTGTGTTAGTTTTGGCCCAGCTTTCCAATCTGTTAAGGTAATTTTGAATTCTTATTTTGTCCTCTGGGGTATTAGCTATCCCTCCTAAGTTGGTGTCATCTACAAATTTGATAAGCATGCCCAGTATTCCATCATCCAAGTCATTGATAACAATGCTGAATAGCACTGGGCCGAGGACAGAACCCTGTGGCACCCCTCTAGTCACTTCTCTCCAGGATAAAGAGGAGCCATTAGTGATCACCCTTTGGGTTTACTTGGTTAACCAGTTACAAATCCACCTAACAGTAGCATTATCTAGCCCACATTTTACTAGCTTAATTGCAAGAATATCATGGGGACTTTGTCGAAGGCCTGGTTTTAGACTGCAGCTCCCAGAATCCTTCAAACAATGTGTTCACAGGACATGCTGGCTGGCAGATTTTGAGAGTTGTAGTCCAAGGGGTTGACTACATGGCAAAAAACCACAAAAAACAGGAAGAATTCGAGAAGAATCTCATTGGTCCTCATGCTCGGTGGGCCACATGTGCAATATTCAGAAGGAGGGGAGGCAAAAAAACCCCCCAGGAAATCCATGACTTTCCATCCCACTATTTTTCATGGATTAAAAAAAAAAAAAAAAGTAAATATTTGTGTGGGTTTTTTTTTTTTAATGTTGTGAACATACCAGTACTATATATCTTGGATTTCTTGATAACCTGAAGTACAGTGGGCAGGGGTGGGCTGAGAGTACCTTGCCCCCTTCTTTCTTTTTGGGTGGGATTTTTGCACCTGGCCACCCCCTCTTCCTCCTCGCCTCACCTTCCCAGCAGCACCTTAGCCGTCACGGCAGCCCCTGTACCCTGGTGCTCTCTCTGTCTGGTCCTCCCTCCTTCTGCTGTGGGGTCGCAGCAGTGATCTGGCCATCCAGCCTTCAGCCCCGTACACCCCCACTGCTCTTCTCTCCAGCTGTGAGTCTGCTTCTGGTTCCTTCGGGTGGCATGGCCACCTCGCTGTGGGATATTTGGGCCTTCTTTGGCCATGCACTCCCCTGCACACACCCCTGTGCCAGAGTCTGTGGTGCGGGGGGGGGGGCGAAGGCCCAAAGACAGCAACAATGCCACTGCACTGCTCCCAAGGCCTCTAGTGCCAGAGTCTGTGGTGTTGTTGCTGTTGTTGGGCCTTTGCTGGTGCACACACACACCCCGCGCCATGGACTCTGGTCCTAGAGGCCTTGGGAGCAGTGCAGCAGCATAGTTGATGTTGCTGGGCCTTTGGCCCAGTCCCCCTACACCACAGACTTCAGGTCTAGAGGCCTCAGGAGTGGTAACACCCCCCCCACACACACAGTGGGCTATCCAGCTGTGGTGCTCATCCCCATCCGCTGTCACAGGTAGTGGCAGGAGAGAGGGGGGGGGGTTGGTCCCTGGCTGTGTAAACAACAAAATCACTATTTTGCCAATTTTGGATGCATCATGGGCACAACTGGGGACTGCAACGAAAGTTGATATTTCCCGGACTTCTCCCGTGTAGCTGTCCCCCAAGATCTCTTTTAAAGACACCAAATTCAGGCAAGGCTCCCTATTCCCAGCTGTGGCCTGTCACCAACAGTCACATAAGGGGTTAAAATTGAGGTTGTAGAGATGAAGTGCCATTGATTTCAACTGTGCATAGATTCCCATGAAAAATTAACACAAAGCTCCTGGTATGTTGATGTATGGTGAAATTAAATCTTCTTTGGTGCGATTACATTCACAGCCTATAACTGGTGGTGTAGTGGAACCAAAGCTCAGAGGGTCAAAACTCTGAAACTTTTGGATTTGCAGGGACTATGACATCACCTGCTGCCCCCATTGGATACCCCTGTTTCTTCTGCATTTATGTGCAATCCCAACAGTAGCTAAAGGGAAAATGGATTTTCTCAGAAATAATACATTGCTAGGAGCTATTCCCTGTTACAAGAGCCATCATGGGTATAGTGGTCTGAGTGTTGGATTAGGACTCTGGGTTCGAATCCCTACTCAACCATGGAAACTTACTAGATGACCTTAGACAAGTCACATTCTCTCAGCCTCAGAAGAAGGCAATGGCAAACTCCCTCTGAATTTATAAATCAATTAAGTTGATTTATAAATACAGGCAATCTAGGGAAGGGAAGGGAACGAAATTTATTAAAGGTATAAGGGAATTGTGACGTTGAAATCTTGCATGGTTTTTATTATTATTATTATTCCTGGGTGCAAGCTCCAGGAACAGAGATTCCACCTCAACATGAGGAGGAACTTTTTGACAGTAAGAGCTGTTCGGCAGTGGAACACACTCCCTCGGAGCGTGGTGGGGTCTCCTTCCTTGGAGGTCTTTAAACAGAGGCTGGATGGCCATCTGTCGGGGATGCTTTGATTGTGATTTCCTGCGTGGCAGGGGGGTTGGACTGGATGGCCCTCGTGGTCTCTTCCAACTCTGCAATTCTATGATTCTATGAAATCTTCTCAAGAAAACCTCATGATAAGTTTGCCTTAGGGTCACCATAAGTTGGAAATGACTTGAAGGCACACATCAACAATGACAACAACAAATTCCTTGATTTAATCCAAAGCATTTTAGGGTGACTTCGTCCTAAGTGGGCAAGATATGTTAGCTTTACCTCTCCTAGTGATGATGAATATTATGAGAAATTTCAGGTTAGATAAATGGATAGATTTGTTGTTGTTCTAGGATCTTTGCTCTAGGACCCTATTGCTTTGTATTTACAGCAGTCCACGGTATCTGTACAACTCTTCTCCGGCATCACATTTCAAAGGAGTTGATTTTCTTCCTATCACCTTTTTTCACTCTCCAGCTTTCACAACCATACATAGAAATGGGGAATACAATGACATGGACAATCCGTACTTTAGTTTTCAAAGTATTCAGTATTCAACTTTAACATTCAACTTTACAATTTACAATTTTGTCTAGTTCCCTCATAGCTGCCCTTCCAAGTCCTAGGTTGCTGACACACTGCCAAAATAATCCAGTTTGACACTGCTTTAACAACCAAATCTCAATGCTCTGGAATTCTGGGATTTGTAGCTTTGGACTTTCTTAGACGGGGTTTTGCAATGCTAGCAGCCTCGTCCCCGTTGCTCTCAGTATCAGCAGTATCCTCTGCCGATACTGTTGCGTAACTGCTGGGATGCTGCAGCGCCATATTTGGTGCTTTTCTAATCACGATCAACTTTCGTGATTAGAAAACCGCCAAATATAATGCTGCAGCGTCCCAGCAGTTATGCAACAGTATTGGCAGGGGAGAGTGTCATCCAAAAGGGATGCCCTGCAGCGCAGCAGCCTCGCAACGGGGACGAGGCTGCTAGCGTTGCAAAACCCCATCCGAAAAAGTCCTTTGTAAGATACTTAGCTTTTCTCTCAGAGAGCTCTGGTGTCACAACAAACTACAAATCCTAGAATTCCATAGGATGGAGACATGATAGTTAAAATGGTGTCAAACTACATTATTTCTTCAGTGTGTCAGCAGCCCTAGTCTTCTTCAGATTTCTTGATTGCAGTCTCCATTCTAATTGATGACTGAGGCAAGGTATAGAAAATCTTGTACTATTTCAACATCTTCATTGTCTCCGTTAAAGTTTTGTAAATACTCTGTGATTACTGTTTTTGTTTTCTTAATATTCAGCTATAAAGTTGTCTTTGCACTTTTTTCCTTGACTTTCTTCAGTAATTGTTCCAAATGTTTCCTATTTTTTGCTAGTAGTGTGGTGTCATCTGCATATCTTAAATTAATGATGTTCCTTCCTCCAGTTTTCATACCTCCTTCCTCCGAGTCTGATCTTGTTTTACATAGATGGATGGATGGATCAACACAGCTGCCAACAGTTGTGGACTTTTGTTGTGGGTATCTCTACGGAGAATGCCATGATTATCACATCTTAAAATACTTTAAATACAGTACAGTAGCACCCCTGTATCCATGGGGGATTGGTACCAGCCCCCCCCCATAAATAATGAAATTTGTGGATAACAGCAAACACCAGACTTATTTAATATTTTTGGGGGGGAAATGCTTATTTAATATTTTTGGAAAAAAAGTGTACTATACATTGTTTTAGTTGTACCTTGTTTTAATATGTACCATTAAACTGCCTTGGGTATGATACTAAGGACTTTTTCAGACAAGTTACCATGCAAGAAGCTTGTGGGAGAGGTACAGCACTGTTGTGCAGCAGGGGGTCCATTTCGGATGATGCCGTCCCTCTCTCAGCATCGTCCGTGTCACTTCCGTGTATGATTGAAGGCAACCGCACCATATTTTACTCACGGACAACTTCCGTGAGTAAAATATAGCGCGGCTGCCTTCAATTGTACATGGAACTGACATGGATGATGCCGAGAGAGGGATGGCATTGCCTGAAATGGACCCCCTGTCGTGCAACTGCGCCGTACCTCTTCTGCAAGCTTCTTGTGCGGTAAGCCTCATCTGAAAAAATCCTAAGAGAAAGGAGGGCAATTAATTAATTAATTAATTACAATGAGGGTCTGTTTGCCATTTAAAATTATAGCAGCTTTCCCCAACTAGGTGCCTTCTATATCTGTGGACTACAACCCCTATCATCTCCAGTGGGGATGAGAGTAATTAATTGTTTAATATATCTGGATAACACCAGGTTTGGGAAGGCTATTTACCTAATTTCCAAAAAAGTACTTTCTTTGGCAGGAAGGCAATTTGGATTTGAGAGTGAGAGAGCGAGAAAAAGAGAGAGAGAGAGATTACTGTGGGAAAATCCAAAACAAGCAAAACATTTGAATAGTTTGGAGTGCCACAATGTTTATAAAATTAGAACTTCCCACTCTTTGGATCACCAGAGATTATGAAGGCAGACGTGGTGAATGACATAACCTGGTATTTATAGCTTCTGTGGCGTCTCTGCAGTCTTTGGTATCATAACATTGGACCAAAAGCCACTTGTCTTTTATACAAATGCCACAAGCTGCCCATCTGACACTTCCAGTGTAAATACACTTTTCAAAGAATAAAATAAATGGACACAGAATAAACATTTTTGTGTCTATTTCATAAGAGCTTCAAAAATACTTGTAGCACATGTGAATAGAGCTAGACATCAGGGCAGTGCCAGCAAATGGCGAGGGAAGAAGCACAATCCCTTCGCCCTACAGCAATGACTCCCTTCAAATGTCTCTTACATGCTCATCAGAAAAAAGATTTTTTACAGCTTTTTCTTTTCCCATTCAGCTGATTTTAACATTGTTGATATTTGTTTCACAATGCAAAAAAGAAAAAAAAATCCCTATATAAATCAAGAGTAATTGAATATATAAATAATAAATCCATGTATCAAAAAAGTATATTTTCACTTGTTTCAACTTCCTTTCTATTTTATCCAGTTTTCCAAAGAATTATACAATTTATATTAAATTGTCTTTGTTTACAGTGATTTAACAGTACATATCATTTCTCATATTATAATCATATATAACATTTTACCAATACATATCACTTCACCTATTTCTCTTCTAATTTTTATGTATGTTCCTTATCCCTTAATATTAGTCTTCCCTCATTAGTTCTCATTTGTTGTCTCATGTGGTCACAGTGCTTCACCCTTACAGTTTTTTTATCTATTTTTGTGTTATTCCATGTATCTGTTTTCTTCCCCAATTAATTTGGCATGTCTCTTTTCTCCACTTATCTCCATTTTTCTACCTTCTTCACCTTCTCTGCCCTTTCCCTTACTCTAGATCTCTTATCCCATCCTTTCATTTAAACTCCTTGATTCTTTTCTTCCTTTCCCCCCTATTTCTACCTCTCCCCTTTCTCATTCTGTCCTTGATTTCCTTCTTCTATACAAATTTATATCTTTCTCCTAGACCTTTTCCATTTACTATTCCCTATCATCTCCTTTTATTCACACTTCTCCCTTCACATTTCACTTTCTCCTTTCCACTTACCATCTTCAAACCTTCTCTTACCTTCTCACATACTTCAGTCTTCTTTTCTCAATCCTTCTTTCCTCTTGTCTTTATTCCTGTAGTTCCTTTCCTTTTCTTTTTCTCTTTCTCCTTTTATAAGTACACTTTTCTTCAAACTGTATGGAGAAACCTTTATCTATTAGGGAGCTCCATCAATTCCCACTTCTTCTTACAATATTCTCTCACTAGTTCCCAATCCATTCCTTGTGTCTCCATTGATTTCTGCTTTAGTTCTAATGTTAGCTTGTCCATACATGCCATGTCTAGAACTCTTTCCAACCATTCATCCACTGTTGGCACTGTTTTCTGCTTCCATTTTTGAGCTAGCACCAGTCTTGCTATTGTCACCAAGTATAACATAGTTCTCCAGTTTACTTTCCAAGTCTCTTTTTTATATATATGCGTCATATTCAAGAAATAGAATTCAGGCTTCAAAGGAAATTGGATTTGAAAAATTTCTTCTATAGTTCTGTGAATTTCTTTCCAGTATTCTTTAACATGTCCAAATCTCCACCATATGTGAAACAGTGAGTCAGGATCTACTTGGCATTTCCAGCATTTCTTATTTGTATTTTTAAACTTTTCCCCAACTTTACAGGAGAGTAGTGCCATCTGTGAGCTGTTTTGAAATAATTTTCTTTCAAATTTTTGCAAGCTGTAAATTTGGTTGTGGTATTTCTGGCCTTTTCACAATCTTCCAATTGTAAATTATACCCAAAGTCCAAGGCTCACTTTATCATCGAGTCCTTGATCTCTTCCATTTCCAATTCCCTTAACAGAAGTAATTTGTATATTCTTGAAATCATATTTTTCTTTGGGCCTTGTATAATTTTGTCCAATTCATTTTCTTTTTCTTCAAATCTAATCCTTTTTATGTCTTCCTTGAATCTTTATTCCAGATAGTCATAGTAAACCAGTGTATGTTTAGATCCTCCCTAGATTTGATGTTATATTCCTTTCCCTTTTCTTTATTAATTAAGTCATTATATTTTAACCATTTCTTTGTATTTTTCCATCTGCCCATAAATGCTTCCTGAGGAGAAATCCAGAGAGGTAATTTGGTATAAAATGTCTTCTTTATGCTTTCCCACACCCTCAGTAATGGTTTCCTGATTAT
Organism: Gambelia wislizenii; assembly: GCA_030847615.1. NCBI lineage: Eukaryota > Metazoa > Chordata > Lepidosauria > Squamata > Crotaphytidae > Gambelia > Gambelia wislizenii. The sequence goes on along the minus strand of JAUMIR010000001.1, from coordinate 51,492,830 downwards.
GTGGTGAGTGAATTCTTTGTCTATCCTTACTTTGTCATAGGCAACATAGGCATGCCAACCAAGTTTCAGATTAAATCCTTTCAAATTCTGTGTTTTGGAGTCCTGTAAATTTAACCAGACTATGAACCAAGTCATCACGTAGGCCTGAAAGTATATCTTGCAGTCCGGAAATTCTGCTCCTCCTCTGCTTTTCACATCTAACATTGTCTTCCATTTGATTCTTGGCTTCCAACCTCCCCAAATGAATTTGCTCATTTCTTTTTTCCACTCATTAAATGGTTGATCATTGTTTACTATGGGAATATTCTGAAATAGATATAAGAATTTTGG